>PVKZ01000656.1:15191-677484 GCA_004027375.1 Macroglossus sobrinus | reverse complement strand
AGAGAAGAGAAGAGAAGAGAAGAGAAGAGAAGAGAAGAGAAGAGAAGAGAAGAGAAGAGAAGAGAAGAGAAGTAAAAAGGGAAGGGGAATGAGAAGGGAAAAGAGAAGGGAAAAGGAAAGAAAGAAAGAAATAAAGAAAAGAAAAAAGAAAAGAAAAAAACAAGTGTTGACAAGGACATAGAAATACTAGAACCCTCATACATTGCTGGTAGGAGTGTAAAATGGTGCAGTCCCTATGTAAAAACAACTGAAATGTTCATTCATTGCTACATGGATAAATAAAATATATCCATATTATTGAATATTATTAAATAGCCATAAAATATATGTACTTATGGAGGTAATCTTAAAAGGGTTTTGAGTAACAGCAGAATAGTATTTGAGGAAGAATCTGGATAATTGTAAATAAATTACAGAAGGAGAGATGGTAACAAGGAAGTCAGTTACAGATAATTCCAGAGATGATGAGAGCTTGAATTAAGGCATGGCAGGAGAGGTTGAGAGAAGAGACTGGCAAGAGATGGGGATAGGGGTGAAAGGTTAGTTAAGAGTTGGGGACCCAACGCTGGTAGAGTGGATGGTTACATGGTATACCAGGAACAAGTTTGAGGGGAGTCCTAATCCTCAAGCATCTGCAGATTGGGGCAGGTGTGTAGACAATGGATCAGCAGTGTGAAAGTGAGATCTGGGCAATGACTAAGCGTTTAGAGGGCTAAGAAATAATTGCCTCTTTTTACCATTACCAAGGAATGTGGGTCTGTTCTGGGCCCATGCATCTCATCACTTTCCAGAACAGTGATCATATGTTTTATAGAATGGGCAGCAACAATCTCAGAAGCTCTAAGAGTGAAACCCTCATTGGGGCTGTAGGTGGAAGGAAAGTGTCAAAAAGACACTACTTTCTGGACATAGTGAAAAAATTACGTAGAGAAGGAGACTGGGCAAGGAGATCAGTTGTTGGGTCATCACGAGATGCTGAGTACATGAAATAGGGGTAGAAAATCAGCAGTAGGTGTGGAAAGGAAAAACTGGTTATGAGGTTTTCTAGATAGAACGGATAGGACTTAGAAAATGGATACAGAGTGGTAAGAAGGATTATGACAGGCTGGGATACTGAGTGGAGGGTGTAAGAGTGGATGGGGGACACATGAGGAATAGATGTGAACCAGGCTTCAGGCAGGTACAATCCTTACTGGAGAGGATGAGCATAAACCTATTTGGAGAGCTAGCTTTCTATAGAGTAAGCAGGGAGCACTATGAAGATGAGCATGGTGTAGACACTTAGGTTAAGCCTGGGTGGGGATGGATAAAGAGAGCATGGTGAACGGCTTAGAAGCAGGAGCCAGTAAGGGGAAGCCTACTCATATCATGGGGAGAGGGCCATTCCGGATGGAACTGGCTCAGTGTAGAGAAGAGGGTGTACTGACTACACATGTCTAGCCAGAGAGAACCACCTACACCCACTGTATTCAAGCTTAGAATCACACTTAGTTCACAATGTACTATGGTCCAAGGCCCCGATCTGGTTACTAGCCCTTATGCATGACTACTACAGGAATGCATCAAGAAAATGAAGCAGCAGCTCCATCACCCTCCGTATTTCTTCAGCGAAAAATGCCAGTTAAGTCTTCTGTTTGATCCAAGAAAAACAAACAGACAAACAAAAAACAGTGATTAAATGCTGGCCCTTTACTTAAGAAAACATCAACACCAGAGTTGATGACCTCTTACAAAATATTTTTATAGTTCACAACTACTGAAACAGCAGTCAACTTGTCTCTCTGCACGAGGATTGCCTCCTTTCAATTCATTCTCCTACAGGTAGATAGCCAGGAAGATATATTTTTAATGCATTTTGATCTTCACTTACTTTAACTCTTTAATGGCCCTCAGCGATAAAGTCCAAATTCAAGGGTGCTTGCAAGGCAGTGAACAATCTAGCACTGGCCCGCCCTTCTGAGATCTGTTTGGACCACTCTCTCCTTCTTGTATTTCAGGAGGTGGTCTAAACCAACTTTGGAAAGGCAGGCTGGGGCTAGATTGCTTAGTCCCCTGTAAACCACATTAGATGTCCCCTCCTTGATTTCAAAAGTCCCATGCCTTTATCCTATGACTCAATTCCACTCAACATATGCTGTTCACCAAAGCCACGGACAAGAATGTTCATAGCAGCAGTATATATAGTCACTCCAAACAGGAAGTATCCCAGATCGCCCACGTTAGCATGCATAAACGTGATATCTTCTAAAAAGGGAACGCGATTCATCCATAAGACAAAAGGAACTTCAGCTGTATGTGACATGAATGAGTCTTGTAAACATAATATTGAAGACAAAAGGCCAGCTACAGAAGAGCACATACTATATTAGTTCAAGTACATAAAGTACAAAAATAGTCTAAACTATGGTGTTATAAGTCAGGACAGAGAAGGAGGGTGGGTCACACTCTGGAATGGGGTGCAGAGAGGCTTTTGGGGAGGCAGATAATAGTTGCATGGGTGTTTGCTTTGTGAAAACTTTTCAAGCTGCACACTGAGAATTTATGCACTTTTTGGTAAGTTATACCATGGTAGTTTGTACTTTTTAAAAATTCTGTTTTCATACTCTGCACCTCACTTTTTTGCCTAAATAATAAATAACTCTGGCTCTTCCAAATTTCAATAACTTCCTCCAGAAGCCCTTTCCAGAATTCCTAGGCTAAGTTAGCTCATCCTGCTGTGTGTTCAAAGTCTCCTATTGTTCCTCCACCTGAACGACTTCTCCACATTTAATTATGACTCTTTGTTGAAGTTTTGCAAAGCAGCTTTATTTCTCTTTTCAGGCACACTGAAAGTGTACAAATTTTAATTGAAGGCATGTGAAGAGAATTAAAATTTAATAATATTCTCCCATGATCAGCCCCAATGCAGTGGAAAATATACAAATGTGAACTAGTTAGATATTGCTCTATATTGAATTACCGATAGTTTAGCATCTCAAAACAACACGCATTCAGTTTCCATGCGGCACAAGTCCAGGTACAGATTAGCTGGGTTCTCTGCCTTAGGGTCTCACGAGACCGCAATCAAGGTGTCACCAGGGCGGCATTCCTTTCAGGAGTGTCAGGGTCCTCTCCCAAGCTCACGCGGATGTTGTCAAATTTAGTTCCTTGCCACTGTAAAACTGAGAACCACCCCCCCTTCCCTGTTGATTGTCAGCCGAGGGCCACTACCTGCTCCTAGAGCCTACCCACCTTCCTTATCACAGGCTACAGGCCTCTCAACATGACAGCTTCTTCAAGGCCAGCAAGGGAAATTCTCTGGCTCCACTAGGCTAAGAAGGGTTCAGATAACATAATTATGAAAATGAAATCCCATCACTTTTGCCAAATAATATAAACTAATAAAGGGAGTGACATCTCATCACCCTCATCATATTCTGTTGGCCACCAGCAAGTCCCAGGTTCTGCCATATTTAAGGGGGAGGGGATTACATGAGATGTAACTCATTAGAGGTTACCTTAGAATTCTGCCTGCCATAAAAGTGTAACACTTAGAGACTGAGGAAGACGTTCCCAGCAGCCCTCAAATCCCAAAATACAAGTGTGGGAATACAAGCCTCCAAGATGACACCCTGTGAGCACACCGTACGCTCTATCAGATTTTGTCTATATGACCAACAGAAACTGGCAGAAATGATGACATGGGACTTCTGAAGCTAGATCATAAAAGACAATGCAGTTTCCACCTCTCTGTCACTTGTTCTCAGGGAAGCTGGCCATCAAGCCATGATGACATGAAAACAGCCCTTCGGAGGGGCCCACACAACAGAGAACTGAGACCTACTGCCAATAAGGTGATTAGATTTAAAAAAAAAAAAAACAATCGGAATGCCAGTTAAGTCTGAATTTCAGATAATAATTTTAATATAATAAGTATGTCGCAAATATTGCATGTGACATACTAAAAAGTTATTCCTTGTTTTCTGAAATTCAAATTTAACTGGCTATCCTGGGTTTTGTGTGTGTGTTTTGCGAAATCTGGTAATCCTATGTGCAATAGCCACATGAACAACACGGACGCCCCATCCCAGCTCCAATCTAATCTTCATTCAAATGCAACCACAGAGGACATCTTGATTGCAACCTCAAGAGAGACTCTGAACCAGAACCTCCTGACTAATCTGCTCCCCAATTCCTGATACAAACTGAGATCCTATATGCTTGTTATTTAAAGCCACGAAGTTTGGGCAGTAATTTGTTACACAGTAAGTAATGACTAATACAACAGATACCCGTCAACTCGTTATCTTATCTCTTTTATGAGACACAATAATCAAGAATGGTTGCATCATTTCAGAAGCAAACCCCCTTCTCCAGTTGAAGAGTAAGAAGACAGCTCAGAAATGGCAGTTATAGTCATCATTTATTAATGAAATGCCTCAGAAGCAATTTGATTGAATTAAATCTGTCACCCAGGACTCTTTGTTAGGAAAGTCAGAAGGCATTTTTGTTGTTCTTGCTTACTCATCTTGGCAACAGCAGCTTCAACATAACAAAGTCTGACAGCTTGATTCAGCCCGAAAATGCTGGTGACAGGCAAGTGATGTCTGCTATAAATATAAGGTCCTACAGTTCCTCAAGCAAAGATGGAAAAGGCAAACGCACATCAGACAACCGAGAGATCTGCCGGCGTCCACTCTGCCGCTGGAGGAACACAAAGCCGTTTAAAAATGATTTTACACGTTATTAAACATGTAGCTGGAGAGAAGAGAAGAAATGGGGAACCAAGGGATCGTTAGAGTTGTGGTCCTCAACTAAGTAAGGTTGAGTTTGCCCCCAGGAGACACTTGGCAATGCCTGGAGACAACTTTGGTTGCCAAAACAAGGCAGGGGAAATGGTATCTTGGGGTCAATGACAAGAATGCGGCTAAACATCCTACAATGCACAGGACAGCCTCCAAATCAAAGAATTATCTGACCTAAAATGTCATCAGTGCCAGGGTTGAGAAATCCTGCGCAAGAGAGAGATAATGAACTATTCGTTATACCAACGCGTCAGATTGCTATCATTTTGTGGTATTTAAAAAATTTTTGCTCTTTCCCTCCTGTGCACAACTGAAAATCCTGGTGTCACCATGTCCCATCGACCCACCCGAAGATGCCTCTCTGACCTGAGGCAGAAGAAGACAAAAGTGGACAAGTTCCCCCGTGTAGCCACACGGTATTGGCTCTCTTCCAAAGCCCTGAAGGCTGCCCATGTTTGTGCCAATAAGTACACGGTGAAAAGCTGTGGCAAAAATGGTTTCACATCAGAGTGCGGCTCCACCCCTCCCATGTCATCTGCATCAAGATGTCCCATGCTGGGGCTGACAGACTCCAGACGGGTAAGCAGAGTGCCTTTGAAAAGCTCCAGGGCACGGTGGCCAGGGTCCACATTGGCCAAGTAATCATGTCCATCCCCATCAAGCTATAGAACAAGGAGCCTATGACTGAGACTCTACACAAGGCCAAGTTCAAGTTCCCTGGCCGCCAAAAGATCCACATCTCCAAGAAGTGGGGCTCCATTGAGTTTAATGTGGATGAGTTTCAAGACACTGTAGCTGAAAAGTGGCTCATCCAAGATGGCCGTGGGGTCAAATCCATCCCTAATCGTGGCCCCCTGGACAAATGGCGGGGCTGCACTCATGAGAGGCATGGTGCTGCCCCCTCCTTATACACTTCCACCAATAAATCCTACTTCTGTCCAAAAAATTTCTTTTACTTTGAAAATATTTAGTTCCTTGATCCATTCTACAGTGTTTCATTTACTGTATGTAAGTTCATTTATATATTCATGTATGTTTTGCTTATTCAATAAATGTCTATGGAGTGCTTCACTATGCCAGGTGCTTTAGGAAAAAACTAAAGTGTATAAGGCATGTATTTAGCCATTAAATAAATTAGTAAGCACTTGGAAGTGATATGGGGGATAAATAAAATGTGTCTTCTTCCTCAAAAATAAAGAATTTTAAGTTAATACTAAACATAAATAGAAAAAAATGAGAAAAAAATGAAACAAGCCTGCTGAGTTAATAATCAAAGCTCTGTGTAATTCTAATAATGGGTAACTTTCTTCCAGCAAACATTTAACAAGCAGTTGTCATAAGACCACTGGCTAGGTGAAGGATGCATCATGGGGCTACTGTGCGAAGCCAGCTGCTCATGTGTGTTCTCATCGATTCATCTTCATTTTTCTTGAACCTAATACAGCACACAGAAGGAGAGGATTTTTAAAAGGTGCTTCTGAAAAACTAATCAAGTGAAAGCTAAAGCTTCAGAGATGACTGAAGAGTTAGCTCTAGGATACACATGTGCCTTATACAAACTTTGGCTCGGAAGAAATTCCAAACATACATTTCAAGTTAGCAAAGGGGTCTGTGAGGGCTCTCATAAGAACATACTTCTTATGACTGGTGAAGTGTCGTAAGAGTGCTATTCGAATCGGAAAAGAGGAGGATCTGTGATTCTTGGGAGAGGTTTCAAAGGCACAAAAGGCAAAGGTGTAGCCATAACGCAGCCAGACCGCCATGCGGGATGCAGGGGGAACAGCGCAAAGATCGCTGGTAGAAAGGACAAGATAGTCACTGCTCATTGAGATTCTTGCATCTAAATGAAGGTGAGGGAAGGAGCAAAAGAGAGGGAAAATCTTACATATTGTCCAGTACTGCTTCAATTAAAACGATCTTTCTATCGCCTCACACCTGTTAGAACAGTTATTACCAAAAAGATGAACTACCAAGTGCTGGCGAGGGTGTGGAGAAAAGGGAACCCTTGTGCACTGTTGGTGGGAATGTAACTTGGTGCGGCCAATATGGGAAACAGTATGGATGGAGGTGCCTCAAAAAATTAAAACTAGAACTAGCATATGATCCAGCAATTTCTCCTCTGGGTATTTATCCAAAGGATCTCAAAGAGATCTCTGCATCGCCATGTTCACTGCAGCATTATTCACGATAGCCAAAAGATGGAGACGACCCAAGCATCCGTCAGGGGTTAAATGAATAAAGAAAATGTGTCATATATACACAATGGAATATTACCGAGACATAAAAAGAAAAATCTGCCACACAAATTTGCGACAGTATGGATGAAACTGGACATTATTCTAAATTAAATAAGCCGGACACGGAAAGAGAAATACTGTATTCTCATTTATATGTGGAATCTAAAAATGTCAAACTCATAGAAATGGAGAGTAGAACTGGGTGGGTGTGGGGGAAATGGGGAGATATTGGTCAAAGAGTATAATCTTTCAGTTATAAGATGAATGAGTTCTAGGGATCTAATGTACCGCATGGTGACTACAGTTAACAATACTGTACTGTATACTTGAAATTTCCTGAGAGTTCGTTCTTAAGTGTTCTCACCACACACACAAAAGTGCTAACTATATGAGGTGATGGATGTGTTAATTATGAATCATTTCACAATAGATATGTATATTAAATCATCACATTGTACATCCTAAATATACACAATTTATTTGTCAAATCTCAATACATTTGGGGGAGGAGGGTCAACTATGTTTAGCAAAATAAGATTTCTTGGCTCTCATCACCAGCAAGAGTGTGATTCTAGTTAGAGATGCCTGAAGCAGGAGGGTTGTGTTACCAGAACACTCTATAAGTGTCAGCATTCTTCGTTTTTGCTGCGTTCTCCATGCACTGAAACCCTCCTTGCTTACAACTCTAGACTCACAAGCTCACATCTCAACACTCAATGAGATCCCAATTCTAAGACATCCCAGGGAAAGCATCTGACTGGCCTGCATTGAGCCACAGATCCACCTATTGAATCAACTGCCAGCATGTGATGAGGCAGTTTAACAGCCCTACCCGAACCGGATGATTAGACTGGGAAAGGAGCAATAGCCCAAAAGAAGGAGGGCAAATAAAGATCTGACGAAACAATAAACGCCTACAACCTAAATGTCCAAAAAGATCATAATAGTCATATTAAAGTATATCAGTATGAAAGAATATAAAGCAGCCATAAAAAATTAATTGTCTTATAAATTCAATAAGATTTCAATAATGTCCCATAATTTTTGCCCAATAATTTCCTATGATTCATGAGAAGTAAATAACTCAGAGGAAATGTACAAATGTTCTATTATATATTTTCTTTCCTAGCCTTTCGCCAGTAATCAAGGATCAGATTCCTATAGCCGTGACCATGTCTCTTCTAGAATATTTCCTTTGGTGGGCCTTTTCTATGTCTGCTCTGTTACTGCCATTCCTCTAATCCAATCTTTTTATTTTGGTATCATAATTATGACTTTTCATTTTTCTTTTAACACGGGGGATCCTTCTCTTTACTTCCCAGCTCCCCTTCCTCTTTCTTCACTCATTTATTTTCTCATATGAATCCTCTTTTAAAACATTTGAAAGATTATGAAAATGTAATATGCAAAAATTACCTGGGGCTGATGAAACAGAAATAGAAAATCAGAACAAAAAAAAAAAAAACACAGAAAAAGCACACTAACTTAAAGGTTGACATAATAACTATAAATATTCATTATGTGAGAACCCAAGGTTCCTAGAAGCCAGGACACAGACGAAGCAATGAGGTTACATCTATTTGGTTTTCATTAAGGGGAATGAATACCAGTTCCTCTGAGCACACAGAGCGTTTCCCTGGTGCTATATTTTCAAAGAAGTTGAAACCTTATAAGGAAAACAATGCCCAACTCCCACGGTTGCTATGTGTATTATAAATTGCAAACTATCATTCGACACTAATTAATATGTAACTCTCTTTTCTACACTTGCAGATTTTCTTACTGCTAATCCTTGCCCCACCCTCTTTATCTTTCAATAGGATCAATGTTTGGCCGGTCAGTGTGGAACAGGGGAACCTCAGAACTAGGCTGAGTCTGAAGATGAGGATACTTGGGAATCCTGGCGCTGATAAGAAGGAGCAAGGAAAGAAAGCTGCCTGTTCCAAACCAGCTCAGTGGCTAGAAAAGAGTCCAATTTGTAGACGAATCCTAAACTGCAGGAATTACTTTTTACAGCATAGTGAAGTCTCAGCTTCAGCTGTCACTGGGTCACCAAAGGGAATTGAGACTGTCTGGGCATATCTGTGGGCCCAGTGGATTGAACCTGTCAGGAATTTCTCTTTGTTGTTGTTGTTTGAAGAACTAAGAGGTCCCATGGGACAGAACTTATTAAAACAAAACAAAAAATTCTGCACAAGCGGGTTGACCCAGTGTGAATACCACATAGAACCAGTTATTCAGTCATTTTCTGTTCTTTCTCTATCCGGCATCCACTATTGGACAATTGTCTGTGCCTCGCGTACGGTTCCTGGTCACATTCATTAAAAACTCTGTAAAGCTCCAGGACACAAGAAGCTGCTATTTAGGATGACAGAGAAAAGCTTCTCCATCCACTCCACACCAGATCTCCAAACAAGAGCAACAGGACACAGAGGACAGGTCATCGATGGCCACAAACCCAGCTAGAAGAATGCAGATTCAGACCAGGGGGCCCGCTGGGGATCATTGAGAGAATGGGAATATAATTTTGATTCGTTTGTGGGCACATTTTATAGCCCCTGATAGCTCTCTGGTGGGGCAGAGAGGTGGCAAGGGCTCTGCAATTGCAGGAAAGATGGAAATAAGAAAAAAAGAGGTTTTCTCTTAGAAACGAGACACCATCAGCTCGGATGGAGCATCTTTTTGGTTCACCAACAATGATAAAGCAAGTAGTTCAGACTGATTCTAGGGAAAATGCCTACCTGCTCCAAGTTGTCTAAAACGCCTGCTGGACATCGGGTCAGGATGGTTGGGAGAGCTGCTGGCAAAAGCGCTGGACCAGTTTACATCTTGGCTCTGTTGAAAATGAGCAAAGAAACTCTGAATGTATTCCTGTACTTCTCTGAGCCTAAGTTCCTTGTTTGTAAAATAAGAAGGAGAAACTGTTAATCATTTGCTAATAGTATTGAACAGAACACTCCAGTCGACAAGCTGAGAAGGGAGCCATAAAGATGGGCTGAGATAGTTCCAGACCCCCAGCCCCACTCACTCTTCCAGGTGCAATGGTACATGTGTTCAATGGCTGCTCCCCAAACATTGGATTGAGCAAGGCAGTCTGCATTCAAATCCTGGCCCCTTCAGAGACTCAAGACGGGGGCTCTCTGGGTCTCTGAGACCTACATGCTGCTTCAAGCCTGGCTCCTCAAATTCTGGCATTTGGAATAGGTGAGGTTCCTCCCGCTCACCTTCCCCAATGTCAAAACAATGATCAAAACAAACAAACAAACAAAATATGCATGAAAAATTCTATTATTTAAAGTGGAAAAGGAGGAAAATATTGCTGGTATTTAAAAGGTGCTACTGTTAATCAACCTATATGGTTTCCAAATTGAAATCAACACTACACTGCTCCTGGGAATGTCTTTAATCCAGTGGTTCTCTACCAGGAGTGATTTTTCCTCTCTAGGGGACATTTGGCAATGTCTGGAGACATTTTTGCTTGTCACACCTTGGGAGAGTGCTACTACGATATGATGAGTAGAGATCAAGGATGCTGCTAAATGACCTACAGTGCACAGAATACCCTCCCATTACAAAGAATTATCTAGTCCAAAATGCCAAGAGAGGTTGAGAAGTCTTGCTTAACCCAACTAGGGCATGATGAATCGTTTGTAATGGTGCTTAACTGTACTAAATAGAGAAGCTCCTAACTCATTCCATTGTTCCACATGACATAGAATAACTCTAGATTATGGCCAGGAGACTAAGAGGTTGCCCAAGATCGGAAAAGTGGGACAATTTCAGATATGACGCATGTAGAAGACCTACCGTGCGCTAGTTTCCCAGGTATCTTCTTTAATCTGCAGAGTAATCCTCTGAGGGACATAGAACTGTGCTCATTTAAAGAAGCTCAATCTAAGAGACTAAGAAAAGTTTAGGAAGATGACCATAGTCCCTTGGTTGGGTAGTAAGCCAAGATTCTCTCCTGGGGCTCTTTGCTTCCAATGATATCTGAAAGTAGGTGGTACATGTCACACAGCAAGCATATGCCAGAGGAAATGATGTGACAGAAACTGAGATGCCTCTTATCACTTTTGTGCACCCTTCCCTACCTTCAGTGTGCTTGTGCTTGTAACAGCTTGGGCCTGTGACTTCGTTCAGAGATGCCTTTAGATGCCTAGAGCCACATTGCCCGCATGCACAGAAAGCCCACAGTGGCGAGGGGTCTAAGAGCCCCTGAGCAGCCCTGGAATATAAAAGCTCAGGTCCTGTTTCTCAAAGAAAAAAAAAAAAGGCTAAAAAGGAACTTAATTTAGAGTTCCGCTGCAGAATCAAGCTGAAATCCCCTTTGCAGGATTTCACCCACAATCACACTCTTCCCTATCCTCCTTCCCCCACTCCCTCACCATTCTCTCCTGAGAGCACTTCCTGAAGAAATGACTTGCACGTAAATCCTTGTCTCCGAGCCTGCTTCTAGGGAATATGATGCATACGAAGAGATAACTTGGGAGGCCAGAGAGGTTGGGGATGCTTCTCAGTAAGAGGACATTTAACTGGATGACAGTGCGAGATGAAGTCAGAGAAACAGGCTGCACCCAGGATGAGTCTAACTAAGGGATTTGGATATAGCCTGTGAGCAATAGAAAGCTATTAAGGATTATTTTAGTTAAGGAGAGCATTCGCCATGAATAGAATCAGATACATTAAACCTTAGTTGACACTAAATGTAATTTATTGGACACTTTCCAAGTGTATTACTAAGTAATAAGAAACTTGCAAGTAAAGCAAAAGGTAATAAAGGAAAATGAAAAACTCTTAGGTGTTGATGACTTCCGATGTGCAAAGGGGCTTCATTCTCCAGAAATACATAAATAGATCACATGACTTTGAACCGTGATTATGGCCGACCATAAAAAGGAGGCTTGTTTCCCTGTGTCCCGGGATCATTTATTTTATGAAATGAAACACTTGTCTCTGTAACAACTAATTTTCTAACATGAACCTGGAGAACTACTTGGTATCAGAAAAGTAAAGTCATTTTGTATTTTTTTATTATTAAATATTCCCTACCTGCCTGCTGTATGCCAAGCACTAAATATATTATTTAAGAAGTAGATATTAAAGTTAAATATTGAAATAATTTTCTGGGGTTTTAAACTTTACATCCTATACATATGACTAGAAGGGAGTTTACAACATTAAATCTTAGTCTGAGGCCTAAAAAAAGTAAGTTAGTAATGATAATCGGGTAGAAATTCTGCTAAACTTGAAGTGTCTAAAATAGTCTTAAAGAAATGATTTTGATGTAACACAGGTTAGAGTTCAATATTGATAGATAATGTTATAAGTCCATTTTAATGTAACATTTATTGCCTAGATCATGGGTAAGAACACTTTTACTATGAAGAGTAATTATTTTAGGCTTTGTGGGCCAGATGGTCTCTGTGACATTACTCAACCCTGCATTGCACTACAAAAGCAGCCATAGAGAATACATAAACTAACGGTATAGCTGTGTTCCAATAAAACTTTGTTGACACTGGAATTTGCTTTTCATATAATTCTCATGTGTCACAAAACCTTTTGATTTTTTTCTGACCGTTGAAAATCAAATGATTTAGAATCATTCGTAGCTCATGAGCAAGCTATATTAAACAGGTGGTAGGGTGGATTTGGTCCAAGAACCTGGTATCCCAGGGCTTGAGGTTGCAGATAGTTTATTTGGGAGTTGACACCAGGAAATAGGAATGAAGGAGTATGGGGGGGGGGGAGAGAGAGAGAGAGAGAGAGAGAGAGAGAGAGAGAGAGAGAAATTAATTGATTGAGATTTTCACTGGGAAAAAGGCCAACAAAGGGTGTGTTATTGTGTTGGTTATGAAGCACAGCTAGGCTCTACCAAACTGGGGACCCTTTAAGAAACTGGTAGACTATACCTCAGAAATGAACCCCTGAAGGATGAAAGGTTAGGGCCGTTATTTACTGGCTACTGTCTCTTCACTTCAAGCTGCTCTACCTGTGGGACGATAAAAGCTCTCTCCACTTTGGCAAAAGCTGAGGCAGAAAAGCGAAGAAGTGGTACAAGAACTCATGACAGGAGGCTGCTGGCCAGCTGAGGAACTTTCCACCAGACTGGCACACGCCATCACAGGCAGGCTGAGGGAATGTGGCACAGGTGATAAAAAGTGTTCACTGAGATGATAATAACCTTTACTTTTGTGATATTCTGTTTCTCTGGGAGATAAAAATCACATATATGAGAGGATTAATATTTTAAGAGCTAGGTTACTCATAGGCTACAAAGTTAAAACTCAGAAAAAAAACATCATCTTGGGGACTTTATTTAATCAGCTATATATCAGAAAAGGAATGTGAGTCATACATTGGAAAGCAAACCCCTGAAATAAAAAATTACAACTGTAGGTCTACGTAGACCAATGTAGAATGTTCCTGAGAAGTTCCTGTGTGTAAGTGGTTTTGTGGGTTTGTAGATGAGGTCACCAGCAGTAAAGAGGGAACTATTCAAGCAATAAAGGATAAGTCCCAACAATGCATTCTGGGCAGAAGGGCAATAAGAGAAAGTGCCAGCCAGCCTTCATGCAGAAGAAGATGAGGGGAGATATCACTGTCAAAATTGAGCTGGGCAGGGAGGACATTAGGTGATGGGGCAGAGCCTACCAAGAAAGAGAAGCCACTCTCAGTGGGAGCCATCACAAAAACTCACAAATGATACATCCAATAAAGGATAACAGCCAAAATATATAAAGAACTGATATAACGCCAACAAAGAAACAATACAATTTAAAAATGGCCAGAGGACCTGAGTAGGCATTTCTCCAAAGAGGGCATACAGATGGTCAACAGTTATATGAAAAGATGCTCAGCATCATTAATCATCAGGGAAAGACAAATTAAAACCACAATGAGATTCCACACTAATTTAAAAAGATATTTGTACCTCTATGTTCACTACAGTATTACTAGGAATAGCCAAGATGTAGAAGCAACCTAGATGTTCATCAATACATGAATGGATAAAGAAGATGTGGTATATATACATAATGGAATATTATTCATCAGTAAAAAAGAATGAAATCTTAGCATTTGCGATAACATGAATGGACTTAAAGGGCATTATGCTAAATGAAATAAATCAAACAGAGAAAATACAAATACTATATGATCTCACATATGTGCAATATAAAGGAAAACAAAATAAATGAATAAACAGAAACAGACCCATAGATATAGAGAACAAGCTAATGGTTGCTAAAGGGAATGGGATGGGAAGATGGGAATAAAAAAAAATTAAACTCAATGGGAAATGCAGAGTAAACTGTTGTTTTGTCAGCCTTTATTCACCTTTCTGAGAAAACAATACCTGTCAAGTCCCCAGATGTACTCTTGGGATATACCATCAACTACTCTTGGACAATGTTGGCTGGGCATTTCCGACTGGACCACACCTTTGTTACAGCCTTGGAGCCTCTGACCATGGTCGGTGCATCTATCTCATTGCTCTGGCCCACGTGACTGGTTCAGGAATAATGTGCTTTTTCTAGGGCTCCTTGGGGAGAAGGAGGCCTAAATCTAGAATATGTTGAGGTTAGGGCCAGCACTTGAAGCCACAAATTGAAAACCACAGGGAATGCAGAGCCAAGAGATGGTGACAAGCAAAACTCTGGATCCAGTCATTTGTACTTGGCCAAGACAGTGGGTAAAGTACTCCTCAGACATTAAGGTGCATATGAGTACCCTGGGGAGTCCTGTTAAAATGCAAGCCTGATTCAGCATACCTAGGATGGAGCCTGAGATGCTGCATTTCTAACAAGCTCCCTTGCTGCTGGTATGCAGACCGTACTTGGTACTGCAAGGATGGAAAAGGCATAGGAGCCCAGCAGTCCAAACTAGGCAGGGCTAACACAGCTAATTAAGTTGGATGACTGCTCCTGATGGCAGTGCAGAACGTAAAGTGCGGAGAACAAAAATCTCATGTGCCTAAGCTTTCACCTCGAGGCATAGATTAAAATCAAAGATATTCTTATAACATGCTTTAAAATTTTTCTCTTATAGCAGTAGGAATAAAATATCCAAAACTCCAACTCAGACTTTGAGTCTGATCAAATGCAGGTTTACTTGCTGAATTACAGCATCAGTTGGATTCTTGGCCCCGCCAGGTCTTTGATGTAGTAAAGGCAGTGACCTGGAAAGAGTGAGATTCCAGCAATTTGAGTGGCAATATCTGAAACACTTTGAGGAATACCCTAAATCCCCAGTCCCTGTGAAGTGCCTCCCACTGGGCCTCCTGTGTCTGCAAACGGTTCTCCTATCCCTGCTTAGAGAAAATGTTCTGCCTGGCCTGTGTATGCGCCCTTGCAGAACGAAGTTAATATTTTGTATCCCACCAGTTCTTGTCACTCTATCAAAAACCATAATCAGATTCCAGCATCTCCTGGGAGGGGGGCTGAATGTGGAATAAAACTCTGGAAGAGAAGATTTCTGTAATGGAAGACCTTTACAAATTTATTCAACTATAAGAAGCAAAAATCAGGGGGATATTTGTGGGAACAGATCTGGAGGATTTTGAGCCCAAACGAAAGATGAACAGAAGAACAAAAAAGAATGTGACAATAAAACAGTACACATGTCAGTATGGAAATGCTGGGGCACAATTACCAGAGAAGACAACCTGACCGGGTTGTCACCCTGATTACCATGAATACAACAGCTACAAATGCCCAAAATGCCACTGGATGCAGGTGCGATATGTTAGCAGTACGTGCCTGGATTAGTATTAGCTTCCTATTGTTGCTGTAACAAAGTACCACGAACTCAATAGCTTTAAAAAACACACAAATGTATTCTCTTCCAATTCCAGAGGTCAGAAGTCTGAAATGGGTCTCACTGGGCTAAAATCAAGGTATTGCAAGGTTGGATTCTTTTCTGGAGGCTCCAGGGGAGAATGTCCTCACCTTTTTCAGCTTCCAGAAGCTGCTGCATTCCTCAGCTCAGGTTCCCATTCGCCATCTTCAAAGCCGGCAATGGTATTGCTTGAACCTCTGCTCCTATCATCACATCTCCTTCTTCAACTTTCTTGCCTCCCTCTGTCCCTTTTTAAGACCATTCTGATTAAGTTGGACCCACCCATGTAACCTATATCAAAATCCTTAATTTAATCTCACTGCAAAGTCCCTTTTGCCATGGACGGTAACATAGTGACATGTTCTGGCAAACAGAAGTATAACTGTCAGGTTTTCCAGTCTTACACAGTACATGCACACTAGAGTGTCCATTTCTTTGAGCCTTTTGGCTCCTTCTTACACCATCTGCTTTGACAATGCTGTCCGTTTTTACCTGACTGGGTACGCGCCATTGTTTTCTCCAAGTTTCCAAGAGCCATCATAATTGTGTATCCGCACGGTCTCCTTGTATCTTCGCCAGGGTGTCAAATCCTACATCATAGGAAAGTGCTCCCAAATGGGCACACTCTCTTCGAGCCAGCCTTTTGCCCCTTGCCCCTTAATCTGGCACTCTCAAGATCTTGTACCATGGTTCTCTGTGGGACCCTGATAGGATATGTTGGTTAGACCCTACTCTTCCCTCAGAGAGCCAGCACTTCCCCGGCAGTTATGTTGGGAACGGACCCCGGTTTGTCCCCCTAGTTAGCTGCCACTTTTGAAGGCTTTAATAATCTCTGGGCTTCAGTACGCCAGAGATTATCTGTGCTTACCTCTCCGCAGTGATTGGGTCTGGATTGCCAACTAACGGGTGGGTGATCCACCCTCTAAATCCCATTTTAAAGCGAGCTTCCTCAGATCACCCAGGCACCAAATCTCTTAGGTGTATCAGTGCTCTTAGGAATACGTGTAAAGATGTGAGGAAAGCAGATTTGGGTCCAGAAATTAATTTTAATGTATTCACAACAATGGCCTCAGCTGAGCCCATGCAGAGACTTCTGAAGCTGAGATGGCGTGAGACAAGGAGGCGGAGCTTTTCTACTCCAGCATCAGCTAGTCAATGGCTGTGGTTATCCCTGGGGAAGGGGTGTGCCTCTTGCCAGGTGGCTCTCTTCAACCAAAGGCAATTCCCAAAGAGGAACTCCACTGAGAGCTGTCAGCCACCAGCACCCAGCAGCTGGGAGGGGGTGCTTCAGTCCAGAATGATGTGCAGAAGCACCCACTATAAGAACAATGAAAAAGTGTTTTTAAAAGCCTTGCCCAGCAGCTTTGATATGCTGAGAGGACTGGTTCTGATCCCTATGT
Organism: Macroglossus sobrinus; assembly: GCA_004027375.1. Taxonomy (NCBI): domain Eukaryota; kingdom Metazoa; phylum Chordata; class Mammalia; order Chiroptera; family Pteropodidae; genus Macroglossus; species Macroglossus sobrinus. Next base: position 660,225 of record PVKZ01000656.1, on the reverse strand, counting down.
AGAAACTGTGGCATCTTGGACCTATTCTCCTCATCATCAGTTGCCAAGAATGCAACCTGACAAATCGAAGAACCTCCCCAAAAGGAAATAAACTATTTTCGAACTCCTATTTGTGCTAATGCCTGTTTCACCCTGTCTCTCTTAGGCCTTGATGGCTAGAAAAGGGAGTTGAGAAAAAGTGTACCTCAAATGAGCATTTCCATGTCCCTGATAAGAAGGGGAACAGAAAGAGCCTCATAATTTGTAGGCAGGTAGCAGATAGGGGTAAATCTGGCAACATAATCTCTTATTGGGCCTCCATTGGTACTGAGAAGTTCATTGCCACCTGAGAACAATACGTGGTCATCCTTGCCCTGGCTGCTACCTCCCTGTTGCCAAGCTCTTCAGGTTTGTGACACCAGAAGGATTTATCTAGAATTCGATGATAATATATTTCATAGACCATGGATTTAGAGTCCAATGAGTGGAATGATATGAAATGTCAGCACGCAGAAGTGTTCCAGTGAGAAAAATGGGCCAAAAGCAAAACAGAGATGAAGACTCTGAGGAGGGGTAACTTACCATGGCTTCGGTCACTACATAATGAATTTCTTGGGAGAACATGTCTCACCTAGGCTGAGGGGTCCATTTTGGGGAGTCAGAAAAGTAAATGAGAAGAAGTAAGGAGGAGGAAAACCTCCATTATCCTTAGTGTTTGAAGTATTCTCTCATCAGCACCCTTTGGGACTCATTCGGTTCTTGCTGTCCTTATGAAAACTCATTTAAAACATACGATGCACACCCATTTGATAAGCAGTGTTATTCACAATAGCTAAAATGTGGAATCAACCCACATGTCCGTTGACGAATGAATGGATAAGCAAAATGTGATATACACATACACACACATACACACACATACACACATACACACACACACACACACATACAATGGAATATTATTCAACCTTAAAAAAAGATAGAAATTCTGCAACATGTGACAACATGGATGAATCCTGAAGACATTATGCTAAGTGAATGAAGCCAGTCACAAAAAGAAAAATACTGTGTGATTTCATTTATATGAGGTATCTAGAGTAGTCAAACTCAAGAGACAGAAAGTAGAATGATAGTTGCCAAGGGCTTGGGGGAGGTGGGAATGGGGAGTTATTGTTTAATGGGGACAGAATTTCAGTTTTATAAGATGGAAAGAGTTACAGGGATGGATGGTTGTGATGTTTGCACAACAATGTAAATGTATTTAATACCATTAAACTGTGCATTTAAAATGGTTAAGATGGTAAATTTAATATTAAGTGAATTTTACTACAATTTAAAATAACTTTAAAGTACATATAAAACAGAACAAAGAAAAAGCAGAGACTTAAATCTAGAAATTAAACATTTAAAAAGATAATGTGTTCATTTAAAAAAATTTTTTTATTAACCCACCCAATATAAATAACAAAAAGAAAAAAATAAATGAAACAGATGAGACTTTAAATGAGAAGACCAAGAAGACAAAACCAAAAGACAAAACAAATATAGTAACAATCAAAATCCCAATTAAAAAAAATGAAAAATTAATATAACATTTAAAGAAACTGAAATCCAGTGAGAAAAGCAATAGAAACAGAAATTGAGGGAGACATGGTTAAAATACAACTTAAAACTTTCTAGTTAAAAGGGAAGATTAAGAATTAGCAAAAAGAAAGGAAAAATCTAGCTACACTGTGTCAGAGGCAAAGTACTAGGTAAGTGGGGCTGGAGCTGCACTTGGCTGAAGCAGGGTGGGGACCTGCCCACATGGACTGAGATCCCAAGAAGCCTGTATCCAGGTCCAAGCAGGAAAAGGGACACCATGCCAGGCATTTTAACAGAAGAGATTTAACCTAGAGAACTAGAGAACTCAGATAATAGACAAGAAGAGGAAACTGAAGCGGTAACCCACTCCTATGTAAGAGGTTAGGGTTATCGAAAGTTAAAGGTTTGGAAGAGCCTACAGAATTGGGACCCAGTCCAGGGGGCATGGCGGGAGGTCAGGGGCTGCTCATCCAGTCTTGATATCTCTGAGGGGTATAATGGGGCTAGTTCAGGGCTAGTTCAGGGAGTATACCAAGTACTGAAACCAACTGCCACTGTCAGAGTGAAGAAGCATTGTTGTGTTGATACTCAACAACAGGAACAGAAGTGGACAGGGAGGAACAAGTCCCCCTCCTCCCATCTTTGAGGTCTCTGTCTAGTGCTCCCTACTTGCAGAGCCTAACATGGCATCAGCTGACAAAGGTTTGCAAAGTCCCATCCCCAGCATGACAAAGCACAGTGCTGTCCAGAGTACCTGTCACTAGCCACAGGTAGCTATTTAAGTTTCAAACACATAAAATATAAGTAAAATTAAAACCAGTTCCTCAGTTACACTAGCTACATTTGCAGTGCTCAAGAGCCGCAATGGCTAGTAGCTACCTTGTTGGACAGCACAGCTGTAAGGGATGTTTGGGCCCTAAATCACATAAGGAACAAATCATCTCAGCAAGTTTAACCTTCTGTGTTGTGTCTGCAGGCCGAGAGAAACCACCCCTACCACAGCAAAGGCAATCTTTCTTCAAATAAATAACGCTATTATGCGCCATTCACAAAAACATACATTTAGAGTTGGGTCCTGTGCAAAGCATTTTGACTTCAGTATTTCGTTTTAATGCCACAGTACTATGAGCTAAGTACTTTTTGATTCCATCTTACAGATGTAGAACATGGAATTTAAAGTGGGTAAGAAAATTGTCAAAAGCACACAGTTGACTGCACAGCCCTTGACTTAACCTCTGGGATATACTGTCTCGGACTGTCAAAAGGAGCTGACATTTCACAAGGAGGAGATTTTCTTTGATTGTCATTGTTCAGTATAATATTATTTTCTCAGATAGAATAAATCGGACAAAGAAAGTCAACAATTAATAATGGTGCTTAGTAACATAAGGAATTATGACAAAGGAAGTCATTTCAGTTTAGTGAAATTCAGTCCCAGCAGACTTGCAACAACCCAACAGGGGAAAAAAAAAGGCTCTTTCTGGTTTATGATGAGTCATCACACTATCAGAGTCAATGTTCAGAAAGAGCTTGGACTGAGTGACTGACCTTTTGGTTTATGATGTCTGCAACATGACTGCTTCATTTATGGGTAGACTCTAGAGCTCCTTGCGCCCTCATTTCGTATATATAGCATTAATACCAAAGTCATCTAAGTTATGCTAATCAGAGGAAATATGGTCAAGACATGGTTGGATCAATCATTAGCTCCGTGGTATTGGAATAGATATGAAATTCCTCTAAGCCTCGGTTTCCTTACCTTATAGGGATATTGTGATGATTAGATTAGATCATGGATATATGTAAACAATCTAGAACATTCTTTGGCATGTAAAATTGTACTATTACTAATGGAATTAAGTAGACCTCCAATAAAAGGAAAAAGAGACAGAAACAATTATTTCTTGCCTTTTAAGCATGTATACATTCATTTGTTCACTCAACAAATGTTTGTTGAATCCATACTACGTGCTAGACACTATTCTAGCTTCTTCTTGATATATGTCAGTGAACACACCTGCTATTATAGAGCAAACATTATATCTATTTAGCATCCATTCTATAAAAGGCATTAACCACATTTGTCACAAATATAAATTGGAATCTTCCCTGTGTTTAAGTTTATATTCCATTACCTTAAAGGTTGTAACACACTCTCTGAAAGGAACTGCATTTATTAACATGTAAAGTATTCCTGGCAAGAAAAATTAAATGTATAGTGGCAAAAAAAGCTAATTTCAATATCAGAAAATCTAGGTTCTACCCTATCTTTGCTTCTGTCTTATTGTATTATCAATTATACTCTCTGAGCTTCAGTTATCTCACCTGCCAAAATGGAAATACGGTTCCAAAGGTATTTTCACTTTTTCTATATGTCTATACTAATCACTCTAGCAACATAGACCATGTTTACAGAGACTAGAAAAATAGACTTTTTCAGAGTTAATATCATAACCACAGGTACTACTATTATGTACAACTGAAGATAGCAAAAGTTGCTGTTTAGATTGTCTGAGAAGCAAAGTCTGAGACAAGAGATCATCTCAGCAGAGTGCTGGTAATTCATTTGAGGGGGGATTCCAAGAAGTTGTAGTAAAAGAAAGGGATAATGAGACAGAGCAGGCAGACAATGTCAGGGTACATTACTGAAGCTGCTGTTGTAGCAGTTAGAAATCCCATCAGGAATTCTGAGAAAAGACAAAATATCTGCCAGAATAATGCATCCAAAGAAGAGAAGACTGGCAAGATAGCGGGCTAGGTAAAAGCAGGGTTCGGCTTCTTCATGGCCACATTATAATTACAACCAAATTATAAAGCAATCAACTTGGAGAACCAACTTGAAGTCTAGCTGATCATAACACCTACATCTGAGGCTGTAAAATAAAAGCCACATCAAGACCAGTAGGAGGGGCGGAGACGTAACACTTGCTGGTTCTACACCCGAGCATGTCATTAAGCACTGGCAGAAAGAGCACGGCTGCTAACCCCACGCAGAGGCTCCCCAGACCAGGGTTCCAGTCCTGGGAAGAGGAATTCCCACAAAATATGACTGTAAAATTCAGTGGGGATTCCGGCCATCTGGGTGAGAGGGAAGGAACCTGAAAACCCAGACGTCCACCTTAAAAGGCCTGCACACAGATTCACTCACTCACAGACACTCACCCTAGGCTTTGGCAGAGGGTCAACAGCTCGGGAGGCACAAGAGACATATGAGGAAAGAGTGAGTTCTGTGGCACTAGCCGAGGGCCAGAGGGACAGCTGCCAAGATTCTTTGTCAGGCTCCTCTCCAGGGCAGTCAGCAGATGGGTGCTACCGTGCCTGTGTTGAGCCCTTTCCCACACAGCCAATTCCAATTCCATATTGGCTGGTGAGATCAGCCCACCCCACCCCATGTCTCCCTGGGACTCCGGCCTCCATCCAACCCTCAAATTGCCCGCCATGGTCTGCTGACAGGCAGACAGCCCCACCCTGACTCTTTCCTGGACTGCCCATTCATGGACAGGTAGCGGCCTTCACCTCACACAGACGGTGCGTGGCCCACACATTTCAGGGGAGACTTGGTGGTAGACCACTGGTGCCAGCCAAGCTGCAGTATCTCTTGGGCAGATCTCTGGGGTCTGCAGGCCCGAGGAGGACAGCACTTGGCCTCACTATGACATGTGACTGTTGCGGGAGCCCATGGGCTCAGCATGGGCAACAATTCTGATTCAGTATTGGCCTGATGAGATTGGCTCTCAGGCTATCTCCCCAAGACCCCGCACCAGCCAATGCACAAATTACCCATGCTGGGCCTATTGATGGACAGCCAACCCCACCCTGTGCTTTCCCTGGGCCACGAACTCAACAGCAAACAGCAGCCTTCAGTTCGCACAGCCTGTGTATTCCGGGGGAGACTTTTAGTGGCGAGCCACAAGCCCTACTACAAGCTACAATATTCCATGAATAGATCTCAGGGGCCTACAGGCCTGAGGCAGGCAGTGGCTGGCCTTGCTGCAATCTGAGACATTTACAGGGAGCCACAGATTCATCACTGGAACAAAATTTGACTCTACATTGGCCTAGTGAAAATTGCTTGTTTGTATCCCAGTGACTACCTGGGCCCCCACACACCAAACTCCCGTACCACCCAAAGACTCTTTCAGCTTCAGACTGTTACAGGTACCTGGCAGGCAGCCTCAGGCCTTGAGGTGCACTGGTCCTTTTGCTAAACTGTCCCAGGCCCAGTACTTGGGGTAACCAACCTGTCTCACAGCATGGTCTCTTCCACTTGCCTCCAGATCTGGCACAGTCAACAACCATCCGTGGGTTGCTTCATAACCCTTCCAGGTAGCCTAGAACAATCAAAGGCAGCAGCTGACCTTGGCCTACATGGGAGCCCCAGAACCAATATACTCAGAGGCTGGTGCTGGACCAAAACAGAGCACCATCTGACTAGCCCCATAAGTGGCACACCCAAAAGGTGGTTTCAACAGGTACAGACAGGAGCCCGCTAGGACAAATCCCACTCCATGGGGTCAGACCACACACAGCAGCTCATACACTGTAGGCGTGGCAATCCCCACAGCCAATTAGCCCAAGAGTCAATCCATCTACTGAGATGCAAACAGTAATCAAGGTTTAGCTACAACAGGAGAACACACATAACACACAGAAGGAACATGCCTGGAGCCCCTAGTGTAGGTGATCAGGGAGACTGCACTGCTGGGCCACACAGGTTATCTACCACATAAGGCCACTTGGCCAAGGCTGGGAGATATAAAAATCTTCCAAATACATAGAAACGAACACAGAAAAATAAAATGAGAAAACAAAGAAACATACTACAAACAAAACAACAAATGAAAATGTAAAAAAAATAAATAAATGAAATAGAGACAAGCAACCTACTAGAGACAGAATTCAAAACACTGGTTATGAGGATGCCCAGTAAACTTTGGGGAGAATAGATTATCTCAGTGAGGCCTTCAACAGAGAGACAGTAAGCATAAAAAAGGACACAGAAACTATAAAAAAGAAGCAGTCAGAAATGAAGAATAACTGAAATGAAGAACACTAGAGGAAATCAACAGTAGATCAAATCCGCGAGTTGGAAGACAAGGTAGCAGAAAACACCCAATCAGAATAGCAAAAAGAAAAAATAATCAAAAAAAAAATGAGAACAGTTTAAGAGACCTCTGGAATAACATCAAATGTACCAACATCTGCATCACAAGGGTACCAAAAGGAGAAAAGAGAGAGAGCAGGGGAGTGAGAACCTATTTGAAAAAATAATGACAGAAAACTTCCCTAACCTGCTGAAGGAAGTAGACATACAAGTCCAGGAAGCGCAGAGTCCCGAACAAGAGAAACCTGAACAGATCCACACCAAGACACATCATAATTAAAATGCCATAAAAGAAAGAAATCCTACCACTTGCAAGGACATGGATGGACCTAGAGGTTCCTGAGTGAAATCAGTCAGAGAAAGATAAATACCATATGATATCACTTATATGCGGAATCTAAGGAACAGAAGGAAAAACTAAATGAAAAGAGGCTCAGAGATATAGAGGACAATCTGGTGATGGCCAGGGGTATGGGGTAGGTCGGGGGGGCTAGGTGAAAAAGATGAAGGGATGAAGAAGTACAGATTGGTAGTTTCAAAATAGTCACAGGGACGTAGAGTACAGCGTATGGAATATAGTCAATAGTAGTGTAACGGCTGTGTGTAGAGCCAGAGGGGCACAGACTAATCAGGGAATAACTTCATAAACTATAAATGTCTAACCAATGTACTTTATACTTGAAACTAATATAAAATAAAAAAAAAATTTAAGAAAACTTGACGTCAGCAAATGTTATTCCAGAATAAGACTTGAGTTTAATATATTTTCTTAAAGACCTCAGGAATCCTTTTCGCCATTCAATATTTAAAAATGATCACCCTGTGTCTCTTTACCAATAAATAAATTATGTTTGAAATGCCTTTCAGAGTTAAGTTACCAAGTAAGAATGCTTTGGGTGTGTGTATGTGGGGCGGGCCAGCAGCTGGGGGCAGAGGAGCATTAGAGAGGAGAAATGTCCATCAAATTTTAGGGGGAGGGGAAGCAAGGGGTGCATGACATAGACATCAGTAAAGTTGAAATAAGAAAAATTAAAGTGTCAGAAGTAAAAATCTAACACATTTCTGGCTTCAAATACCATGGTTGTTTTTCATCCACAGCACGTGGAGATAAAGATATAATTCTGCTGACATGGGTTACGATTTCATCCTCTTTTCCAAGCTCATCACTCACCTCAATCCCTTTGCAGATTGTTAAATAGCTACCTGCCTCTGCAAAGTTTGACAGGATGCCTTGCAGAAAGTAGAGCAGACTCAAAATGCTACGGTCTGCTTCTCAGCTCCACTCCACCTAACGGACCTAAGAAACCAAAGGCTGCAGTTTGGCAAAATAGACAAGACTTCTGTTTCCCTGACAGCTCCAGTCCTAATACTACCCAAGGTTCGGTCCTGACTTTTTATGGCTTTTGTATGTCACTCTGTCCGCTCAAACTCCATACACTTAACTTGTATTTACCATCTCCTCCTGCTCACCCTACTAAGTACCAATTCCCCAGAAAACTAGACATATGAGTCTTATTCAGAGGCTACATGATTCATTCTTAAACACCAAGTTTTCGTCTCTTGATTCACATTAGTGCTTTAGCAAGGTCATGACCCTCAAGAACATGCAAACTCAAGGATGCTAAATCTGTGGATGCCGGAGTCTGTTGGTAAAACAGCTGCCTCCTTGATATCTTCATGATGGTGTCACTAATACCTCAAGCGGACCATGGGCATAACTGAATCTATGGTTTCCTCTACCCTCTCCCAAAGTGCTCATTCTACTTGTTCCTTTATCTCAGAGAGTGTACCATCGCCCCTCAACTGCCCAAGCCAGTTTCATCCCCTGGCTGACGCACCAGTCCACCCAGCTGCCAAGCCCCCTCAATCCCACCTACTCTATAGCTCTCAAATCCATCTCATTCCATTACCCCTGCTCTGCTTCAGCCCAGGGAGCTTAGTTTTCCTTTTGGAGTAAAAGTCTTATAACTGATCTCCCTGACTCTACTCTGACTGTGGCCCTCTGACCGAAACCAGAGTGATCTTTCTAAAGTGTAGTTTTGAACATAACATTCTGTTCCTTTGCATCTTTCTGCCCACATGATACTTCCCATGAGCCCCCACTACATGGCCCATCCTGACCACTCCGATCCCATCAGCTACAACTCAACAACTCTCTATTCTCACATGCAACTCCTTCTGTGTATGAAGTTGTCTACTCCTTCCTGTGCTTCTCCAATACCTTGATCCTCATATTGCTTCCTCATCGTTTTAGAAATTAGGAACATTCATTCCTAACAATGCGATCAGATTAAAGAAAACACTAATCCAAAAGCATATGTTACTACAGGGGACCGACCGGTCAAGTTGGCGTAGAAGGTAGAGGCTGTGCACGCCTCCTCTCGCGACCATACCAAAATTATGATGAAACTACAGAGCAACCAGTACACAGTCGCCTAAGGTCTGGCTGAACAGAAGCCCTGTAACTGCGGACAAACGGTAGGTGGGGCAGGGACACAATACTGTCCGGTCCCACAACCATGTGTGCTGGGCGAGAATCGAGAGGGCTATCTTGGCTGCAGAGCCAAGGAGCAAGGGGTCCCAGCCCCAGTTTCCAGCACCGGGAAGAGAAGTCCCCACAACTTCTGATTGAAAACCAGCAGACACGGTGGCTGAGTGAGCTGGAGACTGCAGGAAACAGAGACCGTCCTCTTAAAGGTCCCACACGCAGCCTTACTTGCTGATGGACTCACTCGCTCTGAGCTCCAGCGCCAGGGCAGCAGCTTGAGGAATGACAGGGACACTGACTTGTCCAGCTGCAGGACAAGGGCTAGAGGAATGGCTTCCGTCCAGAAAGAAGGGCTGGCAGACTCAATTTTTCCTTAGTTAAGCCCTCCCCTCTCCTGCCATGCAGACACAGGCAGCCACCATATCTGAGTCACCATCGACCTGGATGGCACAGGTCTCTCTGTCCCGGAGAGTCCCTGAGACTCCGCCTCTTCTAACTTGTGGGCCCACCCAAGCTGCTTCCAGTGGTTTATTCCATATAAATGGCCTGTCTTCTGCTGTGGACCTTCCTAGAATCTCTCAAAGGCTCACAAAGCCCAAAGAAGCAGCATCTGGCCTCGGCGTGCCCTCTTGCTGAGCAGCCCCAAGCCCCGCACTAGTGGCGCTGGCCTCGGTTTCTGATTTGGCTCCTTGAGGCACCTATAAGCCCAGCATGGGTGGCAGCAACCTACAGATTGCTTGGTGACTCTTACCAGGTGGCCTCAGAGGTGCATAGCCTGTGGATTAATTTGGCCTGCAGCTGGACCCCTCCAAGGTCAGTGCCAACATAAAGTCACTCTACTAAAACCGAGAGACTCAGGAGCCCTACCTAATACATAGAAACAGACAAAGGGAGGAAGCCAAAATGGGGAGACAGAGAAATATTACCCACATGAAAGAACAGAAGAAAGCTCCAGAAAAAGAATTCACCAAAATGGAGACAAGCAATGTACCAGATGCAGAGTTCAAAACACTGGTGATAAGGATGCTCAAGGAACTTAGGGTAAGTAGAGATGAACTCAGTGAGAACTTTCACAAAAAGATTGTTAAAAAAATAATGATAACAAAAATAGAGATGGAAAACATAATAGGGAGCCAGTCAGAAATAAAGAATATGATATTTGAGATGAAGAGCACGCTAGAGGGAATCAGCAGAGTGGATGAAATGGAGGATCGAATCACAGAGATATAGAGGATGGGGTAGCAGAAGACGCCCAATCTGAACAACAGGAAGAACGAATCTAAAAAAAGAGAATAGTTTAAGAAGCCTCTGGGACAACATCAAACCTACAACATTCACATCACAGGGGTACCAGAAGGAGAAGAGAGAGAGCAAGGAATTGAAACCTATTTGAAGAACTAACAATGGAAAACTTCCTTGATCGAGTAAGGGAAACAGACATACAAGGCCAGAAAGTTCAGAGACTCCTAAACAGGATGAATCTAAAGAGGCCCACGACCAAGACACATCATAATTAAAATGCCAAAGGTTAAATTCAAGGAGAGAATCTTAAAAGCAGCAAGAGGAAAGCAATTAATGACCTACAAGGGAGCTCCCATAAAACTGGCAGCTGATTTCTCAACAGAAACTTTACAGGCCAAAAGAACTTGGCACAAAGTATTCAAAATGATGAAATCCTACGATCTAGGACCAAGATGACCCAGTAAAGTTATCATTTAGAATCAAAGGACATATAAAGAGCTTCCTAGATAAGAAAAAGCTAAAGTTCATCACCTCCAAGCCAGTATTACAGGAAATGTTGAAAGCACTTCTTTAAGAAGAAGGGGGAAAAAAGATAAAAAATACGAATAATAAAATGACAATAACGACATCTCTAGCAACAATTATTTTTCAATGTAAATGAATTAAATGCTCCCGTCAAAAGACATGGGGTGGCTGAATAAATAAGAAAACAAGATGCTTACGTAGGCTGCCTACAAAAGACTCACTTCAGATCAAAAGACACAGACGTACAGTAAAGAGATAGAAAAAGACAGTTCATGATGGACCTAGAAGGTTCTGTGCTGAGTGGAGTAAGTCTGACAGAGAGAGACAAATGCCATATGATTTCATATACATGTGGTATCTAAAGAACAAAATAACTCTCCCCACCCCACCCCTGCAAAAAAAAAAAAAAAACAGAAATAAACTCATAGATACAGAGAATATTTTGAGGGTTACTAGATGGGAGGGGGATTGAGAGTAGTCAGTGGAAAAGGGATTAAGAAGTACAAATGGGTAGCTACAAAAGCATCATGGAGGTATAAAGTGTAGCATAAGGAATATAGGCAATATTTTAACAATTATGTTCGGTGTCAGAGGGGCGCTAGATTTATTGAGGTGATCACTTTCTGAGTTATATAAATGTCTAACCACTAGGTTGTACACCTGAAACTAATATAATATTGTATGACAACTATAATTGAAAAATAAAAAATTATCAAAAAATACAAACATAAAATCTTATGTTTCTAAAGGTTTTCCTATCCAGAATACATGCCTTTTGGCAGAATGTCTGGCTAAATAAAATAAAAAAGCAGGACCAGGGATTAGTTAAAGATTGAGAAAGTCAAATTGTAGTGCATACTAGAGCAAGGCAAATTATGGGTTTCAAGGGAGTGGGGTGAAGAAAGTTTGGTAAACAGAAAGTGAGGACCCTGAGAAGTGATGGAAGGGTATATGTGAGGAGAGTGTGAAAATGAAAAACAGCCCAGTATCATGGTGACATGTGGCCTAAGAATTAAAACAACCACTGAGCAATTCGCAGTGATGAGGATGGCCAAGGGATTCTCAAGTACTGGAGTGCCTGTGATTCAATTTGATCTGGCTTGTCTGGACTTTCTGAGTTGTGATCCCCCTCGATTACCCCTAGACCTCCCATAAAAATGTGTTACAACAGTACTCCATGCCAGTGTGGAGCACCGCTCCGAGCCAGAGGCGACGTAAGCATGCAGAGAGTATAGCTGGTGTGCAGAGACAACAGCAGTTGCCAGGGTTTGTGATTAACAGGGAACCAGGCTATGGTGTGGACTAACCACAAGAAATCAGATGCACAGAACTGCCCAGACATCCTAGTCAGCTTATTAGATTTGCTACCACCTGAGGGACTGTCTCATGGCAGTTTATTTGACATCAGGGGGAAAGGAGATGTAACCCCATAAGGCAGAAAGAACTGGGGACTTCCAGGCAGCTGACCCTTGGGTTATAGTTAGCGCTCATACAATAAAGTTATAGAATTGCTACCAAGTGCATAAATACTTTTGAGTAAGTAAATATTTGCAATGATAAATATGCTAGATATAAGTTAAAATAGATATACTTAAAGAAGGGGTTTGGTACAAATCACATTGGATTGTAGATAGAAAGTAATCCCATAAGAGTACTAATAAGAACTTAAAAAGATTGATCTTTAGTCTCTGGATTCTTCACTTATAAAAAAAAAGGTATACTGTTTCCAACAGGTCAGAGAAACAACATGGTTTGGATGAGAATTAGGGAGAAAGAGAGAGTGAATTGTGCAGAAGAGGAGACGCTGATTGCCATTGTCCTGGAATTTCACAATTTCGAATTTAGAAATTCAGGAAACAAAGTCATACTTACATTATATCTTACATAATAGAATTTATATAATAAGCAGGTAAAAGTCATCAGCTTGAGATGTCACAATTCAGGACATATTTTCATGCCAACAGAAATCATTTGACATATAGTGTATTTCCAAAGCCTAAAGAAATATTCCAGCAAGTGTACGTGAGAACATTGGTGCTTACTGCAGTCGCTGCAGTTTTAAGAGATGGACATCTCTCTAGGATCTCAATGCTTATCAGAACTGGAGAAGGCAGTGTGAAGAATATGTATGTGATCTATTAATATATCCTGATTCCCAAGGCAGAAGCAACACCCCAGAAATTTGAGGGTTCAAGAAATCTAGAATACTTGCTAATTAACTTGGATGGATTCGTCAGGATAAGTCAGAATACACTACAGTACTAATTCTAAAATGCTCAGTGGTGTAGCATAACAAAAGATGATTTCTTACTCAGATAATATCTTTAGCAGATCTGCAGGACTGGGCAGGGTTGCTGATCACCACGCGTTGCCACATCCCCACACTGCTTCCATTTTACAGTTTCTCCATACCAGCATCTCCTCCGATGGGTGCTGTGGCCTGGGAAGAAAAGCATGAAAGTCACGAACTGCCTTTCACCCATAACTCACATTTCAGTCACATGACTATGCTTAACTTCAAGAGGGCATGTGGCCCACCCCATCCCCCAAGAAGGCTCAGAATTCTTGGTAGCAAACAATGATGTCTACTACAGATAGGTAGTAGATCTTTAGATTTTACTTGTATTCCCACAGGAAAGATAAGATGAAATGTCTCCAGATATTTTCAAGCATCAGAAGCTTTTTCCCACCTTCCTCCCACTTATTTCTGTTTTGGTATGGTGTGATCAAGAAAAAAAATTGACTTCAAATACATTATTTATTACATCCAATCCACATTACTAGTAAAAGACGAAAAGCTTTCTCTTATCAAATGGAAGGCTTCTCAACCTCGGTATTATTGACATTTGGGGCTGGCTCATTTTGGGGGGCTGTGCTGTCTCACAGGGTATTTAGTAACATCTCTTGTCTCCGCCCACTAGATGCCAAAAGCATCCCTCCCACTCTGGCTGTAACAATCAAAAACGTCTCTAGACATTTTATCCTGGAAAGGAGTAAAATTATTCCTGGTTGGGAACAACTTTTCTTGACCACTAGGAAGGGTTCAGATCATCTAACACATGAAGTGACCCAGTATTGAGGACGGATAGAAATAGACCAAAAATAATACACTTTCTCCCAGATCTACTGATGAGACTTTGAGCACATCTCTGACTGTCTCTTTACCTAATCTCTAAAATGGGGAGAAGAATGTTACCTGGCTCACAAGCTCATTTTAAGAATTAAATGAGATACTGAATCTTCCATCTTTCTCCCTCTGTTTTGGGAAACGACTTCTGTATATACCCAGTTCCTATACACACAGGGAGTCTATTTCTGGACTTTCTGTTCTGTCCTACTTGTCCCTTCATATGTTCTTGTAAGAATTCCTCTCTGTGTTGATTAAACATTATTATTAAACTGTCTATTATCTATAGGTGACTTGTCTGGAAAACTCGGCCATCAGGAAAGGAACTGGAAACTAAAGTGAAGAAAAAAGCCAGCAGAAGCCCGGCACTAAAGTTCAGGTACTTTTCAAGCTGTGAAGCTCCCCCAACGTTATTAAGATGACTTATAAATTATTTCTTCTTCCGCCCCTGCACTATCTTGTGCCTCACACACAGGTACAGGCACCCAATAAATGGTTGCCAAGGGACTAAATGACCAATTTCAGACATAAGTCAAGCAAGCAAATTACTGGACTGTCCCACATCACCTTAGGTTAGAAATCCTAAATTAGGTGAGATGAGGGCTGGGAGGGTATTAATATAGGAAAGACTGGTGTCAGCAATAAGTGACAAGTGACAGTCTTACGACATTAAGAGGAAATTAAAGGGTAGATATTAATTAAAAAATAAAAATGAGTGCTCCAGAGAGTAAGCAGCCGCACACATCACTATAACCCCTTAGCTGTATTACAAGGTCAGTGCATAATAACTGACATCCCTAATAATGACGCTGACATTTTTTTTAAATGCTAATTTCTGCTCAGAGTGTTCTATTTTTAAAAATTCAGAGTAGTGTGTAAGGCATTTAAGAAAGATCTCCATCATAGACTTATAAAATATGTGATTTGTAATATACCTTAAAGATTACTAGTGTATTTTCTGGATGAAGAAAGTTCTGGAAAGATGAAGTGCATTTGTCCAAGGTCAGGTGACCAGAGAGGCAGCCCTGGAACTAAAGCCTTGGTTTGCTGACTCCATGATAAGTTCTTTTTCCGTACATCTTCCAAAATATAAATGCATTTCTTTCATTTAAATTGCCAATTTTAATACCTGGCAACTCAATAAGGGTACACTTCAATTATATGGAATTTTCCTGCACTGAGCTATTCATTGACTGATGATACTTATTGAGCCTTTGTGTTGCTCAAAAATAAATAGTAGTTTAGATCTCGTAAATATGTCCAAGAAGGGAGAAAGCATGAGGCTTGATTCAAGTGACTACACTTTTTAGAAGGCAAAGGGAAATTTGTATGTAAGAAGCCAGACCAAGGCAAAATGGTACGGAGTATTGCAGTAAGTCTGAGTGTGTGGAAATGAACTCTAGGTGCTCTGGGAATTGAGAGATAGGAAACATCGACCCACGGCAAGTGGTCAAGGACAGCACAGGAATGGGGGAGGACGGGTCACCTGAGCTGGACCCAGAGTACATGTAGACTTCGGCCAAGAAAAAAAGTCCCAAATGTGAAGAACATTAGAAAACACTGGAAGCAGGTAGAAGCCTGGATGACATTTTCTAAGCCACTCATTCGAACAGGTTATCTAAAAAGTATGAGTTATTTATGAAGATGGGGGAGAGGGCATGGGAAATATTAAAAATTTAGGCCGCCCTGGAAAAATCTAAGTTGAAAAGAGAGTAAGGAAAATGGCCTGATTGTTCTAGAAAAGCACTAAGAGGAATATAATTACATTATATTTAATGTAATTTAAAATTTTATAGTAGCTCTATTTAAAAAACCAAAAGCAACAGATTAAATTCATTTAGAAATGCATTTTATCTAACTCAACGTATTCAAAATGTTATTATTCCAGTATGTACTCAATATACAAAATTATTGCTACTTCACTCTTCTAATCATACTAAGTCTCTGAAATCTAATACGTATTTCACACTTCGAGCATCTCTTAATTTGAATGCTAAATTCATCAGAGATATTTGATCTGAATGTAGAGATCATAAAATTTACAACTAAAAAGATAATTTCACATACCTAAGTAGTTCCAAAAATACCTAAAGGTTTTCCAGTAACTAAACCAAATATCAAAAAAACATTTTCTATTAATATTCACATCCATATTGACAAAGCTGCTTCAGTTTTAAAATTTAAAGGCCAATCAATTAAAAGTTTAACTCCTCAGGCCTACACGACAAATCTCAAAGGTCCAATCATACGTGTGGCTAGTGACTACACGTTAGGCGGCACAGGTCTAGAGGTGGGTTTTAGGGATGGGAAGCAGTGCTGTCAGTGACATAAGGCCCTTGGATGACAGATACGAGTGCCTGGAGGGTGACTGCTTATGAGCTAGTACACGAAGTAGAGCCACTCTATACTGCCCACCAAGAAGGAAAGAGATAGCAAGACAAAAACAGATTTCTAGGAAGACTAATCTGCAACAAAATAGAAGCAAAAAAGAAGTCACAGAGACTAATGGTAAATAAAATGTGAAATAATGAGGATTGGAACTGAAAGGGGGAGGGAGGAATGAGGGAGAGTTGATGATTCAAGAGGCTATTTGTTGGATGGAAGAACTGATCAGACTGAAGAACAGATAGGACACATAACAAGAGCCTCCAGCGGAAGACCTAAGAGGGACTTGGTTTGTCTTTGCTTGTTTTGTTTCGTTTAGGTTTTTGTTTTGTGTTTGTTTATTCTCTCTTCTCCATGCATTTAATAGGGGAACTTATATTCCATAGTGGTTTTCAGAAGTTCAAGAATTATTAAGGTAACTCTGCTTGGGAATGTAAAGGAACTATTGTTATAGAAAACAAGAACAGAGAAATGGAGGGGAAGGGAGGGTAGGAGAGAAAAAGATGAAGAGAAAAGCTATAAATTTTAAATTTAGTATTTACCAATAAGTAGATAGTAAATCAAACCATTTCAGTGAGTGAGATCACCTTGGAAGGTATGCAGACAGGGGCCACCCCAGGGACAATACATTTCTAGAGACAGAGAAGCCTTCATAGAATGCTTCCAAGGTACAAAGACACTGAACCAGAGAGTTTAGGTATTTGCTTCATGGCCTCATTCACTCAGGTAACAATTACTGAAACAAACACTAGATGTTCACATTCTAGATACAAGCCAGGTGGGCCGCCTGGAAGAATACACTGCTAGGGTCGCAGCCAGGACTGAAGCCCAGACAGCCTCTGCCTGTAGCAAGGTCTCTCTCCTGTACCACACAGAGTAGGAGTGTCACTGGCAGGATTTTCTGCCTTTGACATAGGTCAGTCTAAATCGTATTCTGTTCTCTGGAAGTTTCATTCGCCATTTCTGAAAATGCTCTTCAAGGAAGACCTTACTTTTAGTGGCAACAACAAAGTGATTAGCGTTATGTCTTAAATGGAAAACAAAAGATGGGGTTGTATGGAGTTGCAATGATGGAGAGAAATATTCCCCTTTACAGTAGTGATGGTGCTGGAGGCAGCGTAGGGTTTTCGGTACAGAAGTTCGTGTTGGTCTGCCACCTCGTAGCTGCCACAATGAGATAGGAGTGGAGGTATAGAAAAAAATATAAATTCGAAGAAAATTCAGAGGACATTCGGTTCAGTATGAACTAATGACACATTATACCATTTAACTTTTGAAAGTAGCACTTGAATCGAATAAGGATACAAAGGTCTAGCTTTTAACTTCTATTTCCATACAGATGTCACAATATTTCCCATTAAAGACCAAAAGGACCACCATATGTTCACCTGCTCTAACAACCGATTTTTATGCTACCCTGGTGAACAATTACCCTGGCTTTACATTTGTTAGTTATGAAATTTCTAATTCCCCAGCTTTGTAATGTGGGTTCAAACTCTGAAACACAATGGAGAAAATTACTCATCTTAGAAGCATAATTCCTTTTATTGAATAGTTGACTTTTTAAAAAAAAGACCTTTAAAGGAAGCATTTATTCATTAAATCTAACCATTTGTATAAAACAATGTTCTCCCTCAATTCAATCCTTATTTTTTTCTTCCCAAATTTGCAATAAAAAAGTAGAACTCCATGTCATTAACTTCACTTTTCTCTCAGTGGCATTCAAGATTCTGAAATCAGAGAACTATGGAAAATACAGTAAGAAAAAGTGGTTTCCTGGAGTGTCTTTCTGCCCTGTCCACACGACATCTCCTGCACATCATCCATGTGCCAGTTGAAACACCACCTCTAGGAAAATAGAGCTGGTCCATGTGGACTTATCTGGCCCTTACAATACTCTGCTCTCTCGGAGAAACCTGCCAGCATTTTTCTTACATGTAGACACATCTGTCTGTGCAGTCCTTCAGAGAAGGACCAGGACCATGCGCATCTTTTTATCTCTGGAGATTAGCCCAGTAACTAATCTTGAAAGTACCCAATAAATACATGTGTAAGAAATAAAGAATACATATGCAAATAAACAAATGACTGGATTCAGAACTGGAATTCTATTAGCTGTATTACCTTGAGCAACTCACTCACTTCTTTGAGCTTCAATTTCCTTATCATAAAAAAAAGAAATCGTAGACTGCCTAGCGAACTTCTCAGGGCTTTAGAAAGTATCACATATGATAATACGTGTGAATGCTCCAGATAAATGGTAAAGGACTATGCAAATATAAGTTATTGTCTGGAGCTGGATAGAGACAGAAAGCCTAGCCGAGTGTGCGACAGAGACAGGAAACTAATTCCACACATCTGGGAATGGTGTCACTGTTGATCCGGCTCCCCCCAAAAAATCCTGAGAAACATCCAATTAGAACGAGTATGCCGTTTCACCATCACTGAGAACAATACACACATGAACAATTATACATTCAAGCCTCTGCCCCTTCTAGAAGCAGTAAGTCCATGGCCTCCCTCTATAGCACATCTCCCGATAATTCACCATGACCTCCCAGGGACAACGCAATCCAAGTGGTGGGATTAGGCTGGGAAGGACGGTCTTGGCTCATCATATGAACACCAAGTGGAGAACCAAATAGAGAACAGCTATCTGACAGATTTCTCACACACAAGTCCGCTGTTGTAAACAAGTCCTTTGCAGCTGATTGCTCTGGAAGATTGCTCAAGAGCCCATCTCAGGCTGCGAGGCCAGGTACGTGTACTACAGTACCTGGGAGGTTAAGTCTGGAGGAGGCTCCAGCACCAGCCACAGACCCTTCTCCATACAGGGACCTCTTCTCTGTAAATTCCAGAACCCTGATCTTGGTCCCTGTTCAGCAGCCCCATTTCTTCGGTCACTGTATTTATAGTACCCATCTCTACCACCAGTGTTCAGAACAGGTCTTTCTAGCCTATGTTTACAGGTCTCTCTAACCATGAATCTTGGGAAGCTGGTATGGACTTTCAGTATCTCGTCCCATACTGAATAATGAGAGCCTTCTCTTCTTATATGTACATAACCAAAGAAGTTCAGAAGCTTTTATGGGCAAGGAAGACCATGTTGAAGGACACCATCTGTCACAGGAATACCTGCCTTGACAGGCAGTCTATCACACAAGCAGTCACAAAGTCCTCACTTCCGTTCATCTGCTGTGCCACTACCTTGTTCAGGCCACGTCTTTCACCTGGATTATTGTGGCAGCTTCCCGACGCTGCCTGCTTCCTACTGCTCCCCTCCGGTCCACTCTCCAAACGTAGCCAGAACACTCTTTCCAAACACTAATCAGAGCATGTCCCATGTTGGTATCTCCTTGTCTGAAACAATTCAGACGCTTCCTATTGGCCTCCTGGCAACCCCCTTCACATGATTTCACAAGACCTTCATGATCAGGCCCCTACATACTTCTCCATCTTTCCATGTCAGCTTCCCCTGCCTCCCCCACCACTCACCATTGCCTTTCCTTCTTACCTAGTCCTGTCTTCCTGATTTATTTTCTCCTCCTGGCAAATACTAATCAATGAATATCTCCCTTCTCCCTCTCTCCCTCTCTCTCTCCACCTCTATTCTCACCTTACAGCCTTTTCTCTTCTTGTTCCCTAGCCTGAGGTAAGTCTTCCCTCCATTCTTTGCTGGGATGCTTCCTACTTCTCCTTTATCTCACTATTTAAAGCTACTTCATTGAAATAGTCTTTCCTGATCCCCCAAGATTATATTAGAGTCATGTATGATATGCTCGCACAGCTATTGAACTAACTTTATTGTACTGTAATATCCATGTTAGTATTGCAACTTCTCATCTTGTTTCTTCAGTCTTATGTTTCCCAATAGAAGGGAAGCTCACTGAGAGCAGGGACTTTAGGAGGTACAGAATAAAAATGTGTCACATAAATGAATAAAAGCTAACAAAATTTAATGTCCAGAATAAGTGAACTATTAAATGCAGAGCAGTGGTCACAAATAGCCTTTGTTAGGGAACAAACCCAATTAGACCTGGATTTTATCTTCTCTAAGTGTAAATCTAAAAACGATAACCGAGAAAGGTAGGTGGCAATAATCTCAGCTGTCCAGATTTTTATATGATTAGTGGTTACCAAAAGGAAGGGGGGAAGGAGGAGGTAGATAGGGGTAAAAGGGTCAAATATTTGAGATGTAAGGAAATCTAATTTGGGGAGGTGAACACACAATGCAATATATATATATATATATATATATATATATATATATATATATATATATATACGACATACTGTTGAATGATACACTTGAAACTTACTTGATTTTATTCATCAGTGTCACCCCGATAATTTTTAATGAAAAAAATTTTAAATAAATAGCAAGGAAAAAAAGAAAATGGTATGTTAACTGTTAAAATACATTTCATTATAGTTATACAAGATTTTAACATAAGGAGAAGAAGGGGGAATAGTATACGGGAACTCTATACCATTTTTGTAGCCCTTCAGAATTCAGAAATGATTTCTAATTTAAAAGTTTTTTTAGATGCTTTTTTATGTGCATTCGGTCCTTCTTAGCCACGTAATCCCCTTCAAAAAAGGAATTCCATACCAATGTCAAGCCAAAAGAGATGAGAATCTGAACATTTCTTGAAATTAATACTGATCAAGGATTTCAGATATATATTTGAAGTGCCTAAAACAGTCTCTTCATTGCATTATTAAAAGTATCATAATGTGTTTGGTCTATTTTAACTGTCATTTCTTGCTATAAAAACAAGTACAGAAAATTAAGATATTTAACCATACACAGTTTTGATTCTCAAAATGACATAATGCTTACAATGGCTAAAATCTTATATTTAGGTAAGAAACTGCCACATCAATTTAGCTAAAATACACTACAATTGCACCACAGTTCAGTAATAGGTTTCAGGTCTCAATTACACAAAATCCTTCAGAGAGGGGAAAAAATAATATGAAAAGTGAAGCCTCATGCTGAGGGCATGTGCTTGATAAAAGCCAGTAAAGCAGGGGGAAAAGTATCTATTTAATTATGTTTTCATTATATTTTAAGATATGTATTCAGCAAATATTGCCCTCTAACAAATTAACCCTCTGTCATGCAGCTGACAAATAGTTATGACATATGACATATCACAAACACAGAATAAAACATTTTATATGATTTATGGCATATATAACCTCATTTAAATACATGATTGAATTATTCTAGTTCTCTTTTAGTCTGCTACGAATGCATATATTCACATAACCAGGCTATGCTCAACTAATATAAAGTTATATCAAATGGGGCTTTTCTTATCTGGGGAGTCTAGAACTGAGGTCAATGTGTTTCAAGTGTGTAGTCATTTTAAAGACAGGTGACAACTTAGTCACCTAAATGACTGTTTCGGTGACCACCACCTATCTCCAGATTATTTAGGAGAAAACCAGAGATTTATTAGAAAAAAAAAATTAGAAGAGAAGTTATTTCCCAAAGTGGGAAGAAATGAGAGCATTCTGGCATTCTTGTTTTATTCAAGGGGACATTCTCTCCTCCTTCAAATTAGGTCAAGGGAGCCAAAGGGGCAGCAAGAAAGTCCTTTGCGGAGGTGGGAGGACTACTATAAAAGCTACTGAATTCTTTTGGTCGTGTACATAAAATAGGAGAAGGCTCCCATTATTCAGTATGGGACAAGATACTGAAAGTCCATACCAGCTTCCCAAGATTCAAAGGGTAGGAGTTAAAGGGGAGTTATAAGAAGTCATTTCTCACCATGGTCATGAAATGCAGCAGGGACAAGGCCTTCATGAGGATCTCCGAAAAAAACAAAGAAGCCATGAGATAAAGAGCCTGCCAATGGGCACTTGCTGCTGTGACAGAGGTGCCAACAGCTAGACCGTGCCACGGCCAATCCGGAGAGATTGCTCTTTGCCTCCAGTCTCCACGTCAGGGGGCAGCCATAGAATACAGTCCAGCCTTCTTCGTCACGCTGATCTGCAGAACTGAGGGCCAGACCTGAGCACAGGAGAAAAGTTTTTAATTCCATGAGATTAATTTTTTTAAGTTTCCATTTTAAAATGTAAATGTATTTCATGTTTAAAAAAAAAAACACTATAAATACATCATCAGCGAAACAAATTGCTCCCAACTCTGTGTTTCAATCACCTAATTCTCCCTATGAAGAAATTATTTTGAATAGTTTTTGAATTAGTTTCTTATGGCTACTCTAAGAAATTACCACAAACTTGATTTGGTGGCTTGAAACAACTGAAATTTCCTGTCTCAAACTTCTGGGGGCCAGAAGTCTGAATCAGTGTCACCAAGGCAATCAAGGTCCATGCTCACTCCAGAGGCTCTAAGGGAGACTGCTCCTCGCCTCCTCCAGCTTCTGATGGCTGCTGGCTTCCCCTGGCTTGTGGCTGCACCACCCCACTCTCCACCTTCCTGTTCACATTCCCTTATTCTCTTTGTGTGTAATCACTCTCTGCCTCTCTCTCTCATAAGGGTACTTGTGATGGCATTTAGAGCTCATCTGCATAATCCCAGATAATGTCCTTAACTTAATCACATCTTTTGCCACATAAGGTGAGAGTCAGTTTCTCCAGAGATTAGGAAGCGGATATAGCTTTAGGGGTCATTATCTAGCCTACCACAGTTTCTTGTGCTTCTCTCCAGATAGAAACAAGTGCAGGCACAGATGCGAGCACATAGGAAAATAGATTCAAACTTCTTTTCACTTGCTAACACAAAAGGCAATACCATATTCTTCTGTACATTGCTTTACTGATTGAACAATATATGTTGAGATCTTTCCATATGACCACATAGAAAACATTCTCTATTTTTACAGATGTACAGAATACCACTAAATGGATCTATGACATTTATTTAACCAGTGCCTTTCCATTTTTTTGCCATTACAAACAACGACAAAGTAAACAACTTTGTATGTGCGTGTACACACATGCATACACATACATACATATTTGCAAATATATTTTAGGATAAATTTCTAGAAGTAGGACTTCTTTGTCAAAGGGCATATGCACTTGTCATTTTGTTTAGGTACCACCAAATTGCCTGGTTAGGAGATATATCCATTTGCACTCCAATCTATAAAATGTAAGAGTGCCTGTTTTTCCATGCCCTTCTGGAAAATGGTATTGACACAAATCAAAAAAAACATTTGGATTTGTGTCAATCTGATCGATGAAAAATGTTATCTCTGTGAATAGCTTGTGTTATGTGTGAACATGATTTTTTAAAGCTGGAGAATATTGCATCTTGTGAATGAAACGAATTCTCAAACCACTTTTCCTATTGTTAAACGCTCCATTTTTTATTGTTTGAAACACTGCAATCTCTGAGCATCTATCTTTTTCTATATACTGTACTGCTTTCTTAAAATAAATTTCTAGCAGTGTACATGCTTAGAGTTTGAGTATCTACGGTCTTTGATACATTGCAAAATGGCTCTGTGGAAAAGTTTTAGCTGTTTTATTTTCACCAGTAGCATATGAAGGAGACATATCAGAGCCAATTCCAATTATTTATAGGAATTGCTTACAAGTAAGCAATTGTAAATCTTTTGGGTTCCTGGACCCAATTTTAACATGTGGCGGTGGGCAATTCCTTGGACACCAACTGGTGTCACACAAGTCAACTCAATTCTGACACTATTTACCAGGAAATAGCATCAGATCCCACAGGTGAAGGGGTCAGCCCTGCAAGACCCCTCCATATCCCCCCACTCCAAACACCAGTCACAAGCCCAGGTTGTCACTTGTACTCCTGACCAACCAGTTATAAATCCGAGGCTCCCATGACCCCCTTGGCATTCCATTAACTGGCGATAACGGCTCACGGAACTCAGAAAGAATGTTGACTCCCTAGCTTATCAGTGTCTTATATAAAGGGATATAACTCAGGGACAGTTGGATAGAAGAAATGCATAGGACAAGGTACGGGGAAGTGGTACTTCCATGCCTTCTCCAGCCATGCCATTTTCCCCGAATCCCCTTACGTTCACTAACATGTTAGCTCTCCAAACACATTCCTTTTGAGGTTTTATAGAGGCTTCATTCATTACAGGCAAGCGATTGATTAATCATTGGCTATTAGCGATTGATTCAACCAAGCCCCAGACTCTCTCCCCTTCCCAGTGTTTGAAGTGGGAGGATGGGAGGGGGGGTCTTGCAGGGCTGACCCCTTCACCTGTGGGATCTGATGCTATTTCCTGGTAAATAGTGTCAGAATTGAGTTGACTTGTGTGACAAGTCTGGAGTTGGGAATGAAGGTTCCAACCCTCTAGTGGTTGGCTCCACTGACAACCAGCCCCCATCCTTAGGTGTGGTCCAACTGGCACCTTATTAACCAAACAGAAGACAGGATCAGACTGTCCAATTGGCCCGACTCCTTCAGGATCAGGCTGTTGCCACTGGAACAGTGCTGGCATTCGGCCTGTAAGCTAAATACCTTGAGGGCACCCCCACCGCCACACAGGCAGTGCCCTGGCTAATTTTAGGTTTAAAAACCATGATCCCTCTTTATGCACATTTCTAACTAAATGGACCAATTTGACCAAAAGTCATTTAGAGCACCAATGGTCATTAGGGGGAATTCTCGAAATCCCCAAAAGTTATTTTTCTTATAACCAAATGAGACAATCATAGCTCTGAAATTGGCAAAACCGAGTAGAATGCCTATTTCAATTGGTATGCTCCCAAACGTTACCAGGAGTCGAAAATCGCCTCCTGGCAAAATAAAACTTGAAGAGTAACTGATGGAAACCAACGTAAAAGACAAAGTGGCTTCTGCGCCTAGTTGTGCGAGGAGCGATCAAGTTCCTGTCTCTTGGCCTCTTCATCTCAGCATCCCCCTCTGATGGCATTTTCTTCCTCTTCGGAAGCATCAGTACCTGTCTCTTTCAAGTTAAGCCTTCTGAGACTCCTAATAAAGCCTTCATTTCTTTTGTTCCCTCGACAAAAGCTGAACTGAGATCCATATTCAAAGATTTTCTCAAAATAATGGAGGATCCTCATAGATTTGCTCAGGAATTTAATATACTCGTTCAGACTTATCAGCCTGGTTTCTCTGACTTACATCAGCTAGTTCATATGCTTGTCAGTGAAAGCCGGGTTCAGCATTGGACGAAAACTGCTAAGAGAAACTACTGAAAGGTCCCTAGAATTACAGCCCGAGACTACTCCAATAATTTATTACATGATCAGGCTTCTGCAATTGCTGAATGCCTTCATCCACAATTTGTAGGGCTTTCCTGAAACCTGTTGATTAGAATAAAATTCAGGCTTGCTCACAAACGTCTGATGAACCTTTCTGTTTTAGTTAAAAGGACCAGGATGGAGCGGGAGACCATATACATTCTGAATCTCGTCATTTTGGCAAGTCAGTTTGCTCACAACCTACATGAAAAAAAAAATCCTGAAAGAAAACCGCTAAAGTTCTTAATTTTCAACTCTAGTATATAAAGATCCCTATACTAAATCAAAAACCTCCCAGTTTCCACTATTATGGGTAAACGGCAAAGAGCCAGGACACTGGAAAAGAGAGTGTCACAAATTCAAGTGCTTCAGGCAGCTTCAACCTAAGCAGCCCTTCTTCCAATGTCCTTCTGAATCCTAATGTCAGGACTCCGAGGAACTGCGGGGGCTCTTCCCAAGCCTCCCCCTTAGTGGCCCCAAGGAAACACTCTCCAGACTGGGAATTCATCAGTCTGTTCTTACTGTGCTCAATCCCCCTGCAATAAAGCAGCTTCTGACTCGAAGGACGAAAACAGTTCAAATAGTGGGGATCTCTAACGCGACCTCCTTATGGGCAAAATCTTCGATTGATATTGGCAGAATCCACACTGCACCTCCTATATAGATTCAAACAGACTCCTCAAAGTCTCTTCCTGGAATCAATCAATACCCCATAAGTAAAGAAGCCATCCAAGGTATAAAGCCCATAACAGAAGACTACAAGACTCAGGGCCTCATTACCCCTTGCACTAGTCCCCGTGAGAAAACCCAGGGGCTGAGGGTAGAGGTTTATCCAAGACTTCCAAGCAATAACTAACACTGAGATCCCTAGACACCCCATACAACCCAACCCTCATCCACCACCACGCCCAACCCAAGTGAAAGTAACTCTTTACTGTAAGTGCTTTATGAAGTTCACTCTTCAGTATTCCAGATGATAAAGCTAGCCAATACTCCTTTGCCTTCATTTTGGAAAACAAACGAACAAACAAACAATTCACCCTGGACAGTAATGCCTCAGGATTATTGAGAGTCCTTCTTAGTTCTCAGAAATCCTGAGGGCTGATCTGAATTATATAACATTTCCTGGGGGTTCTGCTTTGTTGTAATGGGTGGATGATTGCTTCTTTGCTTCCCTCCTACCCCCAACCCAAGCTGCGTCACAGAAAAGACAGCATCCACTTGCTAAAGCTTTTATTCTTTAAAGGGATAGAAGGTCACCAAGAAAAACACTGCAGTTTTGTCAAATCCAAGTTCAATATTTAGGGCATCTGATAAAACAAGAGCTGCACGCAGATCCAAGTAGGTTTCACGGTATCCTAAGTTTCTATTCCCAAAACCTGAAACTGAGCATCAACTGCAAGCTTTTCTCAGGCTGATTTGATTACTGCAGAAATTGAATCTCAAATCTCTCCCTCATGGCCAAACCTCTATATGTTTTACTAAAGAACAAGAACCCCAACCCAAATTTATAGGAAAAACAGGACACGGCCCTTAAAGTCTTAAAGGAGAGTGTAATGAACTCATCTGCCCTTGGACACCAACTATCAAATTCCCTTTCTCCTTTTTGTATATGGAAAGGGAATGTGGCCTTGGGGTGCTGATCCAAAACCAGGGGATCACCATGGACCCTGAGAACACGACGATAGTCAGCAATTGAACCTGGTGACTGGGGGGTACTCCCCTTGCCTTAATGTCACGGCTGCTACTGCCCTTTTTAAAGTCACAGAGGAAACTGGTGTGGGATCCCCTCTAACCATCGTACCCCATACACTAGAAGCTCTCCTGAATTCTCAACCCACTCGACACTTTTCAATTCGTTAGCCACCCTCACCTCTTATGAAATCCTTGTTAGCTGCTTCTCACATAACTCTCTCACGCTATGCTAACTTCAACCCTGCTACTCTTCTCCCCTCTGTTACAAAAGTCCCCTCCTGACTGCTTAACACTGACGCATCACCTCCAGGCACATGCTCATCTACAAGAAACTACTATAAGGCTAACTTCTCAGGGTTCACTGATGGTTCCTATTTAAAAAATGCAAATGGAAACTATGATTCTGGATATGCAATATCAACAGCTTTGAGTAACTAACTAAGCGGCACCTTTGCCTTTGGCCACGAGTAACGTCAAAAGGAGGCAAGAGAATTAAAGATGTTAATGAAGCAATGTTAATCAAGCCACAATCAGAGACGCAGTGTGCTGATCAGCCCCGCAGCCTGGCCAGGAGGACACCTTCAGAACAAAGGAAGATTTCTGCTGGATTGCTAAGGACAGCTCCCCACACCTGTGAAGGGGAGATAGGAACAACAGAGTCCTTAAGAGCCTGTCCTACAAAAATAAAACTGTTCGTCCCCTACGGCTAAAACCATGGGGAAGCTAGGGATTAAAGGCTGGGAACTGCGGGCAGGACCTTCACTCTACATTCTCACCTTTTCACGCTTCATACTCTTCCCCCTCCTCACTGTATGTCCATGTCAAAGGAAATGGTAACAGTCTTTTAAACTGTAACTCACAGGAACTAAAGCATGACATATAAACTGAATTCTCCAAACACTCGGTCCCCCACTCACTGCCTTCCCACGTCTCCCTTGGTCCCTGTCACTCTCTGCCTCTGAGAGGAGACCACACTGCCTGTGCAGTGTCACCCCTGTTCTAGTAAACTTTCCTTTTGACTTTAACTTAAATACCTTCTACAGTCTCTGCCAAAAGACCCTCTTCTCTCAGTGCAGGGCTTGGTCCCTCCCGCCCACACCCCCGACCTGGGGGAAATTTGCCCAGTTCTGAGTCACTAAGGGCCTGCGCCCTAGCCAAGGACAAAACTGCCAACATTTACCCTGACATCAGATTAGCTTTCAGAGTAGCTCATGATTTTGGAAAGTAGTGGAAACAACATGGCTTCTTTACTTCCATCAGAAATAAAATTTGAAATGGCCCGTATGTTCAGGAAATATTAGATGTTGATACCTCTACCTGCTGCTTTAGCTATTACTAAGATCCCAGGGCATTCTAAACTCAGCTCTGTAGAAGCTAAGGAAAATCGCCTCACTGAGACTTTCCAAGGGAATAATGCTGCCCTTAAAGGAACCAACAGCAGTTAAGTCTCTGTCACTGCCCAAAAGGATACTTCTCCAAATGATAACTAGAAAAAGTAGCCAGATAGGCCCAACCGTTTGCATCAGAGAAAGAAGAACAAGATTGGAAATCCAATTGTTGTTTGATAAGGAAAAGGAAAAGGAAAAGGAAAAGGAAAAGGAAAAGGAAAAGGAAAAGGAAAAGGAAAGGAAAGGAAAGAAGAGAGAAAGAGAGAGAGAAGGAAAGAAAAAGAAAGAAAGAAAGAAAGAAAGAAAGAAAGAAAGAGAAAAAGAAAAAGAAAGAAAAAGAGAAAGAAAGAAAGAAAGAAAGAAAGAAAGAAAGAAAGAAAGAAAGAAAGAAAGAGAAAGAAAGAAAGAAAGAAAGAAAGAAAGAAAGAAAGAAAGAAAGAAAGAAAGAAAGAAAGAAAGAAAGAAAGAAAGAAAGAAAGAAAGAAAGAAAAGAAAGAAAGAAAGAAAAAGAGAAAGAGAAAGAGGAAAAGAGAAAAGTTCTAGTCTGGGCCAAATAAAAACTTAACTAGTATATGTACATTAAAACACTGGTCCACCAACAAAAATAACAGCACTTATAAATCAGTATCAGTGGGGAAATAGTGATAAGGCCTTAAAAAATGCCTACCTCACTTGTCCTACCTGCCCAACGTACAACCCAGGACGCCTGTTAGCACTGCTCCCAAACGTTTTACCTTCCCTAATAGAACATTCAAGGTCTGGCAAAGAGATTTCTTACAGCTTCCTTCATCTCACAGATATGTTTTAGCCACGTCTGTATGTTTCTGTGGACTGAAGCTTTCCCACCGTAGACAGGACTCTTTTGGAAATGATCATCTTACTTGAAGAACCCCTACTGAACTCCATAGTGATCAGGAAACCTATTTCATTGGTCAGGTGCTGTGACAAGTCTGCCACTTGGTCGGTTTTATAACACTTTCACTGTGCTTATCACGACCCTCGATTCTTGGGTTTAGTCAAAAGCACTGATGGCATTATTAAAACTCAATTAGCCAAATTTTAGAGGCTCTCCAAATACTATGGCCAAAAGCATTAGTCTTTATAAATCTCAGCTCCACCACCTCGAACTCATACACTGTTACCTTTGAGATACTCACAGGGAACCCAATGTACCTGGTCCCTGCCTCACTTGACTCACAGCCACTAAAAGCATCAATATTGTAAAGGCCTAATTGCTTCTATAAAACTAACCATGTTCTGGCAGAGCAATCTTTCACAGTACATTCCGGGGAGACGAAACCTTCAGCCCATGCTTTGCAACCCGGAGATTTCGCCTATTGGAAAAGACACCTCCAGAAACATTCTCTTCAATCGTGCTGGAAAAGTCCCGATTAATCATCGCTAAGCAACTCTTGTGCCATCAAACTCCAGGAGATAGACACTTGGATCCACGTTACAGTCTAAAGAAAATTGCAAAGGCTGACTGGAAGGTAAAGATTTCCTTGAAATTGAAGCAGGCGACATCTCATGAGACAACTTTCTCCACATTCCTGGACCAAACCTTTGATGCTGACTCTAGTTCCTTGAGGTGTAAAGTTGAGTAGTTTATTTGAAGATCTTTTTTTATTTGATGTTGGCATTCATTGCTATAAACTTTCCTCTTAGCACTACTTATACTGCATCCAGTAAGTTTTGGTAAGTTGGGTTTCCATTTTTTTTTTTTGTCTCAAGTTATTTCCTGCTTTCCCTTTTGATGTCTTCTTTGACCCACTGGTTGTTCCGAACCAGGTTGTTCAATCTCCACATATCTGCGAATCTTCCAGATTTCCTCCTTATTGATTTCTAGTCTCATACCACTGTGGTCAGAAAAAATAACTGATATGATTTCAGTATTCTTACGTCTGTTAAGACTTGTTTTGAGGCCTAACATGATCCTGGGGAACGCTCTGTGAGCCCTTGAGAAGAATGTTTATTCTGCTATTAGACGAGATATTCTGTATGTGTATGTTAGGTCCATTTGGACCTAAGTATAGTGCCACCTCAATGCTTTCTTATTCATTTTCTGAAGGTTAGTTGTTCAAAGTGGGGTACTTAAGTCCTCTACTATTGGATTGCTATTTCTCCCTATAGATCCGTAAATAATAGCTTTATATATTTAGGTGCTCTGATGTTAGGTATATATATATTATTTTTTCCTCCTGATGAATTGGCCCCTTTATCATTATATAATGACCTTCTTTGTCTTTTATTACTTTGCTTAAATTCTCTTTTGTCCAATATAAGTATAGCTATTCCTGTTCTTTTGTTTTCCACTTGCAATAAGTATCTTTTCCATTCCTTCATTTTGAACCTAGGTATGTCCTTAGCTAAAGTGTGTCTTCTGTAGGCAGCATATAGTTGGGTCTTTTTAAAAGACCCACTCAGCCACGCTATTTCTTTTGATTGGATGATTTAATCTATTTACATTTAATTATAATTATTCACAGGTAAGGACTTACTAATGCCATTTGAATTGTTTTCTGGGAGTTTTGTAGATCATTTGTTCCTTTCTTCCGCTCTTGCTTTCTTTCCATGTACTGGATGATTTTTCTATTGTGGTATGTTTTGATTCTATTTTTTTCTGAATCTTCTATAGGTTTCTGCTTTTTGGTTACCATGAGGCTTACATAAAATTTTACAAACCTATTTTAAGCTAATAACAACTCTGCACAGAAAAGCTCAACACTTTCTTTCCCCTCCTAATTTATATTTCTGGTGTCACAACATCTTTTTATAGTTTATCCATTTACCAATTATTTTAGCTATAGTTACTCTGAATGCTTTTGTTATTTAACTTTTACATTAAAGCTATAAGTGAATTACATGCCACTGTTACAAGGTTAGTGTGCTGTGAATTCGAGTATTATTTACCTTTACCAGTAAATTTTATACTTTCTTTTAACTTTTATACTTTTATGATTTCATGTTACTAGTGTCCTTTCTTTTCAACTTAAACTCCCTTTGGCATTTCTCATAAGGCAGACCTAGTAATGATGAACCCCATCACCCTTATTATGGGGAAGGGGTTCCTTGGTATGTGAAGAGCTTCTCTTAATGCTTTCAAGATGCTGTCCTTGATTTTTGACAGTTTTATTATAATGTGTCATAGTCAAGTCTTCATTGAGTTGAACCTGATTGGGAACCTTTGAGCTTCACGTACCTGGATGTCAATATCTTTTCCCAGATTTGGGAAAATTTCAGCCATTATTTCTTCAAATAAGCTTTCTGTGCCTTTTTCTCTTCTCCTAGGATTCTTATAATGCAGATATTGTTTCTCATGGCCCTGTAGGCTTTCTTTATTCCTTTTCATTCTTTTTGTTCTTTCTTTAGAACAATTACTTTTGAATTATTTGTCACACAATTGGTGAATCTCTATTTCTTTTGTGACAGATACTGGACGTGTGTTTCTTTAGCGGTGTCATGTTGCCTTAACTCATGCAGCCTTGTGTGTACATCTGCACATGTAAAGAAGCTATCACCTCTTCCAGATCTTATGTACTGACGGTAGCAAGAAAAAACCTTCACTTGTGGGTTAGGGCATGGTGGAGCATTCTGTGGTCTTTGGTCCAGTGGTGTAGGATGCCAATTGTGGAGGCATGTAGTACCTTCAGGTCTGGAGGGCAAGGGACATTGTGTCTCATTGGCTCAGAAAGCTGTTTTGCACAACACTGACAACTGCACAATCCTTTGTAGTGAGAGCTGCAGGGTGTTTGCGCTGACTGCAATAGGTGTCAAGGTCCTCAGTTGTGTCACCAGGTGAGGAACTGGGGCTTTTGGTAGTTCTGGCCAGAGCTGGTGGTGTGCACACGCTTGGCTGTGGGTGCTGACTATAGGTACTAGAGGCATTCAGATACATAATTATGTAGGGGCTAGCTGTGGGAGCGTGCATGGCAATGGAGTCCTGTGCAAGGAGTCAAGCTGTATTCAGATATACAAGCAGGTGCTGGGGCCTAGAATTTTGGCAAGCACTCATGCATCTACAGAGGTATTGTGGGGGTGGTGTTGGCCACACAAACCTAAGCTGGCATGATGACCCCACACAGCAAAAGGCAGTGGCTGGTTGCCAGTGCAGATCATGAGTTCTTAGCATCTTGCAATAAGGTGGCTCGGAGTAAGGATAAGGGAGGGGGGAGGTAATCAGGCAGCTGGTGTCTGCAAACGCAAAACCTATAGGGCTATTGGTTTCCTCGGTGGCAAAATCTGCTAGGATCCTCTGTGGAGCAGTTTGCTGGGGTCAATGATACTGTATTCAGTGATGAAAGATGCAAGAGTCCACAGCACCTACAAGAACAGTTGAGGTCCTCTGTGGCAATTGCCTCTAGGGTCCTCTGCAGAACAGAGCACTGTTCACTCCCACCACATGGCCAATACTGGTAGCCCCTACCTTCCTTCCTTGTTTCTAGCCATCTCTAGATGTCTCAGCAATGCTGGACTCTGAGTGGGGGGAAAAGAGAAGTGGGTCTTTTGTATAGTGTCCTGAAAGGCTGGAGAAGCTGGTCGCTCACCCTGTTTTCCTTTTCCCAGCAAGGGGAATTTGGGCCAGGGAGCTCCTTCTTGGCACTGGGCAGTGCTGACCAGGCACTGGGATAATGCAGGCACAATGAAACTATTCTTCTTTTTGGAGCAGTTATCCTCAGGTGGTTGTTTTTTCACCCACTGTGCTGCTAAAGCTTCTTAAAGGGACTCGTGGGTTCTCAGTTCTCACAGAGCTGTTTTCATGTGTGGATAGCTAACTGATTTTTGTGGGGAGAAAGAGGCTTCTGTCTCCTGCTCCACCACCTTGGTGATGTCACTCCCCTGTCACCATGCATTTTAATTCAAGAAATAATTTAAACTCGAGACTTGTTAATGATTGTTTTGTACAATATTTATTCATATTTACTGACTATATCTTCTCATATGTTCTTCATTCCTTCCAGCATTTTCATGTTCCCATATACCATTGTTTTGATCCTGCCTGAAGAAATCTCTTTAATGTTAATTTCAAAGCAGACCAGCTGACAATGAATTTCCTTAGTCTTTCTCTGAAAATGTCTTTATTTTTGAAGCATATTTTTGCTACACATATAATTTTAGGCTCAGTTCTTTTTTATAAGATGTCAAAGATGAATTAATTCCATTGCTTTCTGGTTTCAATTGTTTCTGGTGAGATACTGGCTGTTACATTGTTGCTTTTTTGGAAGCAATGTATCTTCTTATCACTTTTAAGCTTTTCTAATTTACTCTATCTTTAGCAGCTGTTTTTCCATAATGCACATTGTTGTGGTTTTTTTACTTTATTTTTCTTGCTTGGAGTTTTCTGAGTTTCTTGAACCTCTAGGTTGATGTCTTTCATCGTATTTGAACAAATTCTCAACTATTACCTCTTCAAATATTCTTTTACCTCATTCTCCTTTTCCTCTGGGATTTCAGTAACATAAATGTTAAGCTATTTGAGTATGCCTCACATATCTCTTATATTTTTTCCCACATTCTCTCTGCTTCAGTTTAAGTACTTTTAATTGATCCATATCCCAATTCACTAATCCTAAATTCCGCTATGTTCCCTCTATGCTAAACTCATATACTGAGTTTTTAATTTCAGATATTACATTTTTCAGTTCTAAACTTTCTATTTGATAATCGTTTAGATTACAATTGTTTTAATTTTTCACCTTTAATAAATTTTGTCCTTTTCCTCCATATTGAATATATTACATATTTTTCAGTTCTTCTCTGCTTAACCTCAATCACAGCAACATCTGTGGGTTCACATCTATTTTTTTTCCCTCTGCATCGCCAGCCATAGTCTTGCCTCTTTGCAAACCTAGAAATCATGTTTTTGCGTGCCAAACAGCGTGTATAAATAGAAATTCCATGGAAAAGTTTCCTTGTTGTTTTATTAGTCAGTTAGGATGAGTAGCTAATCAACTCGATCTAATGCAATTGATCAGGGATCTATTGCAAGTTTTGTAAGGTTCAGTCTACTTCTGGTATGGTCCTGTTCCTAGGTACTGTAAGTACAGATCTTGGCCGTAGAAGCTTACAGATAGATAGATATGACATTCTGAAGTTTTCATCTCATCCCTTTAGCCTCCTATTTCACTCAGTTTCAAAACTTGGCAAAGGTCTTGAGGGGAAACCAGCCATGTTTGAAGCACAGCTCCTCCCTGACAGTGCTGTGTAACTGAAAGAGGTTGCAGTATGCCTTTTAGAAGTTTTTGTGCTAGCTCCCCCATTTCCTGTGCAGCCACAGAACTATGAAAATGTCCCAAGGTGAAAACTGTATGCATTTAAGTTCCTTAATGTTTCAATCTGTCACTATGGCACCAGGCAACTACTAAAAGGTTGCTGACTTCTGTCCCCAAGTAGAAGCCCTTTGCTCGAACCAAGCCTGATCCATGGCCTGCCCCTAGATAAACAAAAGGCTGGCAATTATCAAGTCCCTTTTGAACAATTTTCTTTTTTCTGTAATTTTAGTCCATTCGATCCTTTTAAATGTGGTTCCTTTTAAATGTGGTTTTTGTAACGTATCCTGTTTTGTCTAGAGGGAGAGTGGGTCTGTGACAACCTAGTCCATTTCACTGTTACAGAAAAGTCCACTTTTCTCAATGCCATTTTAATTTCATTTTGCTTACTGTTTGAAGTTGTATGCATTAAGTGTTCATTTGCATATCCTTTTCCATTACTTTAATTTCTTTGCCCCATTTTCTTTTCTTTCTATTATTTTCATGACACTTCCTCTGTATTGTGGAGACTAAGTCAAAATGTTTTTCCAGTGTTATCTTGTCTTTTGATTTATATGGTTTTTAAATGAAGACATTTTGACTTTTCTTTTATTGTGACTGAATTTTATGGCTTCTGGATTTTGTGAGATTGATAAGTCTTCCTCACTCCAAGTTAACATGAAAGTTATTCCTTATTTTCATTTAATATTTTTCTTCTTTATACTTGAAATTTTGATCCCTATCAAACTGATCCTGATAATAGGTATTTTCTCCCTTTCCTCCCCACAATGGCTTCTTAGATCTCCTCACACCATCCTTTCCTCACTGAAGTAGAATGTCTTCATTATAATATACTAATTCTCACATGTAGTTAGTTGGGTCCTGTTTCTGAATTTCTATTCCATTCTATTGTGGTGTGTGTCTATTGGTACACTAGAAACACACTTTTACTCACTGATATTTTATTATTTATCTTAATATCCAGTAGGGTGAATCTTCATTTCCCACCATGCTTTTCTTTTTCAGAGTTTTCATGGCTTTTCTGGCATACAAATTTTTCCACGAGAAATTTAGAATCAGCATGACTTGTTCCAAACAAAGTCTATTGATATTTTTATTAGTATTGGGTTAAATCTAGAAACTAACATAAAGAAAACTGACATCTTAATGACACGGTCTTCTTATCTAAGAATGATATGTATTACTAATTTTTAGTCTATATTTTGGATCTTTTAGTAGTATTTAAATATTTTCTTCATTCAGATCTTACACATTTCTTGTTATGGGCACTTTTTTTGTTGTTACTATAATTAGGATATATTTGCTTTCTTAGTCTCATTTTGAAGATCACAGATTGAACTGAACTTTACAATACTTGAAAATGAGATTGTTCTTCAGTACCTAAATGTACCAGAGAAGCTACAGGAATGTGCTAGAAATACTGTTTGAGAGTAGGAAAAGAAGATTGCTTTCATTGAGTTCAGCCCATTTAATAAAAAAACTGTTTTCATAAAATAGGATAGGTTCATTGAAGGGGTTCAAACTACTTTGCTCCCTAAACTCTCTCCATCATGCACCTAAAATAAAAACTTGGGAATCCTCCTTGACTACTACTCCCCCTCTCCTTCCACTGACCATCTACCCATAGCTTTTTACTACTGAAGAGCATCAAAATCACATTTGTAGCTTTTTTAAATACATATAGCCAGGTTCTACCCTTGATCATTCCAGTCCACCCTGGATCATTCTGATTCAAGCTAAGGCAAGTCTAGGCATGTATGTGTGTCCCTGTGTGTACATACACACATTCAACTCTAGTGATTCTGATTTCCCACCTTTTAAGAATCATTAATAAGTTACAAACGAAGTCCTTTTGCCCAACATCCAAAATACCTCTGTAATACATTTCTTCATTCTTATATTTGCTAATTTAAATCAATACTTCATTATCTATCACCTAGACCACTCTAGCAATCTCCTCCATGGCTACTCTTTGTCCCTTCCAAACCAGCCTCTAAAAAGCTAACGAGGTCATCGATGTAAAATAAAAACCAGATCATGCCACTTGCGAACATAAATTCCTTTAAAACTTCCCATCTATGATTCTTTGACATAGGCCCACTGGCTAGTGCCAGTCCATAAGTTTCCATTGGTGTGTTGTACGATGAGACTGAGAAAAATAAAGCCAATGTGATTTTCTTCACAAAACCAAATTTATTAAGCTTAAATTATCTGTATTCTATGATTATTTAAAATCAATATATTATTTTATGAAATGATAGTGGCACTCATGTCACTTTTATACATACTTACGTGGCGAAACAAAAACCTGTCAAATCTACGCTGGCCTCCTAATTTTTAAAATTATACCTGCATACATGATCAAAGTCTGGGAATCACTGATTGAAGAATGAAGGACAAGCTCATTAATGGGACACGTGATGTGGAAATTCTGCCCCTCCCCCCCACACACACATACATACCAAGGTTAGCTCTTTAATTTCTTAAAACTACATTTCATTCATTAGTTTTTCCTTTTTAAAAAATTCACACCAATATTACTCAAGCAGCAATTATGTGCAAAGTACTATGCTAGATGGGATACAAAGGTAATGAATATAGAAAATGAACCCTGCCCATGAGGAAGGTAAGATATTTACATTTTGAAGTCAAGAGCCCTGATTTCGAACTGGAGTTAACTACGGTACCCATCTATAATTAGTTAGCTTTTAAATTATAATTATGGTCACGGGAAAAAAGTATAATGTACTACAAAAGTGTGTCCTGGGAACACCTGACGTGCTCTTGGAAGGTCAAAGGTTTCCATGAGGAAGTGAATTCAGAACTGAGATACGAAGGATGTACAGGCATGACATGAGGTGACCAAGGAGTAGGACTGGAGAGAGAGCAGCATACTTAATGGAAACAGCATGTGCAGAGTTTGAGGTAGGAAGCAAAATGTTGTCCTTGAAGAATTGACAGAATATTAGTGATGAGGACCCATAGGGGCAAAAGTAGAATCCTAGCTAGGTTCATGAGCCAAGCTAGATGATGCCACACCCTCCACGCCACATATAGATTTTGGTCTTTATTCAATCTAAAAGTAGTAGGAAGTCACTGAATGAACACTGAAACAATGGAAAGATGATGAATGCAGATCAGATTTGTACTCTGACAACAATGGTTGCTGTTTGGAGACAAGGACTAGAAGAAAGCAAGAATAAAAAAAATGGTGGCAAGTTAAAAAGCTGCTGAAATAGTGTATGTAAGAAATAATGGCAGCATAGAATAGGGAGGAAGATAGCAATGACAATGCAAGAAAGCTTGATAAAATGAAGATATTTAGGAGGATGGATTGACAGTATCTTATATTTTAATACTAACAGTCATCTGCTTTATAGCTGTATGCAAACATCATGCTGTTTTACTTTGTGATGCCTTTACAACGACCTATCCTCCTTCCTCTAAAATACTCTTGACATTTTAATTTTTAAAAATAATGCAATAGATAATACATGTTGTATCAGTCTCCTAGGGCTGCCAAAACAAATACCACAAGTTGTGTGGCTTAAAACAACAGAAATGGATTGCTTCACAGTTCTGGAGTTTAGAAGTCTGAAATCAAGGCAGGCACAGCCATGATCACTCTGAAAACCGGTATGGGAGCTCTCACCCGCCCCCTCCGGCTTCTGCTGGTTTACTAGTCATCTTTGGCATTCCTCGGCTTGCAGCTACATAACTCCAATTTCCGCCTACATTGTCACCTTGCATTCTCCCTGTCTGTAGGCACGTATTCTTATAAGGTCACCACTTCATACACCACTGATATCTTGAAAGAGATGAAATGTTTTCTATAAGTACATTATTTGGAAGGATCAGAGCACGCAAAGGGTGAAAAAAGAAGTCCACTCTCGTTCTTTTCGAGTGACGAAGCACACATATAGAATAAAGATGAAAGTTTCGTAGGCTAGACAGCTGGAATTCCAAGCTCTCCCTGAGTGATTTCCAGACAATGATCAATACTTCAGGGAATCTCCAAAACTTCAAGAGATGTCTCAAAGAGAAGTTACTGAAGAGTTATTTAAAGAACTGACATTCCATTTCGGAAACACTAAAATATGAGTGAGCAATGGTAAATCCAATAATTCTGGAGAGTGATGATTCTAAGCAAGACAGCTGAAAGGAAATAAGGACGAGAGACTCAGGTATTTAGATACAGGTGAAGGGAAGGAGTCGGGAGACACAATGCAGCTAGGGCCATCAATCAACTCTAAGAACCTGCTCAGTATAGGGTTTAAGATGGCACGGTCCTCAGTTCCCCAAATACTTCAATTATATTAACAAATTTACATTCGTATTGAATTGTACATTTCTTACTTTTTTTTTTCCCCAGTAGTGCATTTTATTAAAATAAACCAGTCGGAGGACAAAATGACTAAGCTGAACAGCACTGGGGTGAAAGAGCAAAGGTTCCGGAGCTGCACTGGATTTGAATCTTGGCTCTGTTCCGTACTAGCTATGTAGCCTTGGATACGTTATTGAACTTGTGTGGGTTTCAGTTTCTTGATCTATAAACAAGAGATTGTTAACAGTATATATCTTACAGCAGCAGCATTGCCTAATTGAACTTTCTGTGACTATATAAATGTTCCATTCTGTACTGTCCAAATCGTAGGCACTAGCCACATGTGGCTACTGATTATCTGAAACGTGGCTAGTGCCAACTAAGCAACTGAAATTTTAATTAAATTTTAATTGATTTCAATATAACTTTTAAAAGCCAATGCCTAGTGGTTACTGTCCTGGAAAGCAGAGTTTTATATGGTTGTAAAGATCTTAAAGGCTAAGCATTTAAATCAATGTCTAGTACACAATAATTAATAAATGTTAGTTACTGCTCTCTCTCAGCACGCCACATCATAAAAACCTGGGATACAAATGCAGGTTGCAATTTTCTTTGGCTCCTCCCCTAAATTTTGTGGTTAACTATTTTTCCTACTGCTTAGAGTTCCATGCTAATTCTGTCCCTTTCCAGGTGGCACAAGCTTCAGAAAACACCAGACCACTCTGTCCCCACCTCCCCTTCTTGTGCCCAACGTGTTCACTCTCTCTGAAAATTCTGCAGACTATCAAGGACACATTTGTCCCGGCTCCCTTCAGAAGTTACCCCACCCCCACTCTCAATGTTCTCACTACATTTACCAGAATCTTTCAAATGTTAGAGCATACTAATTTCCTATTAGATAACTTCTAAGAGGATTTTATTATTGCATTTGACATCACTAATTACTTAGTCATTCTAAACCTTAAAACATCTCATCGGGCTTAACAAAAACTACATGAAAAATTCCCATAATCTTTCTTGTTGTTATGGGGTTAGAATGAAACTGGAAAGGGTTATCTTTTGCTTCCCTAGAATATATTAAATAAGAGGCAACCACTCATGTTCTAGCACATACTTGTTACGTTTGAAAAGGCTACAAGCTCCGAATTAATAATGCTGTGCATCTCTTTTGATACAAGAACATTACTCTATTTCCAAAACAGTCCCATGATATCAAATCAGTTTTTCCTAGCACAAAGGCTCCTAGAAGAATCAAAATTGATAAAGATTTCTCTTCCTACTAGAGAGGATATGAGAACAATTGTCAGAAAAGAATTGCAAGTCTAAATTCTTCTCGTATCTAAGAAACACGATAGATATGGTCCTGACATTTACAGTTTTATATTCTAAAATAGGAAATATGGAGAAATAGGTTAAATAATTTGACATATACCTCTAACCCAATGAGAAGGCATAATTGAACAAGTGGCCTGGTGTAATACCAGGGGGAAGCTAAGGAATAGAGAAAAGAAGATTTTTTTAAAACTATAAAAAAAAAAAGCTCATCTTAGATATAAAATACCATCAGATATGAACTAATGTGGGTTGTAACTAAAACACACACACATGCACAAACAACAAAACACCCAGGAAAGAAGCTTAACAAGCCAGTGAAAGGTGGGTGTGGGGACAGAGGGTGCATGGTTTTCCTGCTCTTCCATTAGCAGGTACAAGCATCCTGTCTCTGTAACAACCTGTTCCTGTCCCGGGCTCCAGGGAACAGTCAGCTTTGTTCTCTGGGTTCCTTTTTCCCAATTCAAGCAGTAAGAAATTATTTCAGCTCCAAGTAAGAGAAACCTTGATTTATTACAAGTTTGTTTTTTTTTTCCTGAATTAGCAGTCCCAGAAAAGCGTGGGAATGAGGTTCAATTGGTGACACAATAAAACAATTATGCAATCTATAATGGCGGATTCATGCTAAGGGCTAATTTCCTGAGATTATAAGATAACACATCTTTTTAAAATTCAGGCCACCTACTTCCAGCAGGACAAGAGGAGAGCCTCTGCCTCACCAGAGAACCAAGTCCTTCCACTCTGTCCTATGAAGGCCAATGTGGGTCTTGTGTCCATCCCAGACCTGTCACAGTTGCCAGGATAGTGTCCTGCACTAACTGGCTTAGACAAGCCAGGACTAACTCCTGGAACTGGGGATGGAGTCCACTTCCC
Source organism: Macroglossus sobrinus (assembly GCA_004027375.1). NCBI lineage: Eukaryota > Metazoa > Chordata > Mammalia > Chiroptera > Pteropodidae > Macroglossus > Macroglossus sobrinus. The sequence continues at coordinate 618,685 of PVKZ01000656.1, read as the reverse complement.
CAATCACATGAACTGCAGGAAAGGAAGTTTCTGGAACAAAATGAGAGTTCTGGTACAATAAAAGGAAAAGATTGCTGTCCAACAAGGCCATTAATAGAGCATCACACTTCCCGCCCACTCCTGACTAGGTACCTAGTGCTAAATGCTTTGGTCGATTACTAACCATATGCTTTAGTGGCCCAGAACACCACTTACAGTTTTGGGGAAATAGATAATTAAAGATGAAGTCAAAGATGCTACAGAAATTTCCTACATGAACTTAAGACCATTACGCTGATCTGCACACAGGTACTTTGTCCAGTGTAGCTGCTTACAAGCGTAGCACAGGAAAAATCTGAACAGTGCAGGCACAGCAGGTGTCTGATGTTCTGGTCTTACAAACATTCACCACCTGTAAAGTGCCTGGTACCCTACTGAATAAAAAGGCAAGACAGGATTATCGAAAGAAGGTCCAAGAAAGTGGCCAGTTCATTAGCACCGTGAAGACACTTAACACAAGATTTTATAGGGTAGGGCTATTTGGTTGAGGCACTAAGCAATTCAAGTAACAGATCAAGGAAATTCCAAAAGGGGAAAAAGAACAAACTCTGTAAGGATTCAATTAAGTACGCCGTTTACGGATCAGCATTCTTTCCGTCGCATCATAACTGTCTTCGGCCAAAAAGCCAAAAGCCCTCTAGATGGAGTTACCCAAGAAAGAGCTTTCACTCATTCCATTAGAACAGAAACGAATGTTTTCACAAGCTGGAGTACAAGGGGAAAAAGGGAGCCCTCTCAATATCTGGTGCTGTCCAAGTTTTAGGCAAAAAAAAAGGAAAGAAGAAAGGAGAAAATAAAGCTGTATCAATCAGGACAATGAAAGATTCACTTAATATTCTTAGAATTCTTAAAGGGTTTGCCGATTTTGAAAAATTTGTAACAAGGGTACAGGATCAAGTTGCTTGCATGCACCCACTTAATTTGATTTAACATGACTTTTCATACGGAGGACAATACTAATAATTACACTCACTAGGTGGCTGTGAAGGATGAAACCTCGTCTGTCTGGATAATGATATGGATGTGTATGTGTGCGTGTGTGTTTCAAGCTTGCTGATCGGCATATAATCGACAGTCAATAACTCTTACACATTTCTTCCCACTTAGCCCACCCTGGTCACCAAACTGAATAACATCACACCTCAGCGGGCTTACACACATTCCTTAATTAAGAAATGGGGAGGCCAACAGAAAGTTTTGTGTCTAGAAACGGGAGTGCTCTGTACCAAAACAAAACTCGTTTTCGCTTCAGGAGTGCGGATCTGGGAGGACTCCGTTTTTGAGGGAAGCCTCAGACTGGTGACAAGGGCAGTGGTCAGAGGACTACGCTTACAGAGACACAGACAACTGCATCGTGCGAGAGCGGCGACAGCATCATCTCCTCAAACTCTGGTAGTAAGTAGAAAAAATATACTGAAGTACCAAACTCACTTGGAAGGACATTATTTGGTACATCAAGATGAATACCTTTCGGATACCTTTATAAATAGAAAATAAGCAACATACTATTTTTATTATCCTAACTTTCCTACAGACAAACTATTACTATTAAATTCAGTTCCATTTGTTGACAGCCTCCACCTCCCACTTGAGTTCCTGTATTTTATCTTGGTTGTTCTTTCAGAACTTGTCATGGACAGTTTCAATGTGTCTACTGACATATATTGCTTCAAGAGTTCCACAATTAATCCTGAAATTATGCCGTTTCCATTTCCAGAAGTTCTGACATATTTTTCTTTGCCATTTCATAGAAATAGAGCTGTCTCAATTTGCAGTGGATTACTAAAAAAAGAGCTAGCATATTATATGGACAATCATAAAAACTGAGACAAGAAAATAACCTACATTCTCTAAAACCCATTTGCGTCACCAGATCATTAGGTACGAGCACTTCTAAGGCATGTGGGGAATTAGCTGCAAGCATGAAATGCCACTTTCTATAATCATCTTTATTTCTTTCAACTGAGCTGGAAACTTCCATCTCACTTACGGATTTTAGAGCAAAAAGGATCAGAAACATTCCTTCTGGCCCATATCCTTTTGTGTTCTTTTTTTCCTCTCCTAACATTCTCTTATTACTCCAGAGTTCTTATTCCCGCCTCCCCAAAAAAAGAGAATAGGTTGGATTTTTATCTTTGTAATGTTTCATTGGACCCCTTAAAAATCACTTAACTGAAGTGAATTTTCACTTATTTCTAAAGTTCTCAGTTCCTAAAGAACACTACATTCTTTAAATTCTTTTAGTTAGAATTTTATATTCCAGGTTTGCCTAGAGTTGGAATTTCAGATGGCTTAAAGGCATTTTGAATTTTTTTAAAAGAGTGACCTGTGAGGTATGTTCAGCTTTCCGAAAGAGAGATGCTTTTCAGAGAAATGCTCTAAAATTCTCACATTCCGATAGACTTAGGCAATTTCAGAGAAGCTTTCTAATAAATTTTAAATTCATAAGGGTTCCAAACACTTTCTTTCATCTTAATGGTTTCACCCAGATGCTAGCCATTTAAATTTCCACGAGAACTTGGTGTTGACACAAATTTGTGAATCCTGATGACTTGTTTATCTATTTGAAGTTGATTTTTCAAAGCTAGGCTTTACTAATACATTAAAAGGACTAAAGTTTTTTGGAAGAGTTAGACCAAAATACTGTTAGATCACTCCGGTCTTCACTTAGGTGGTAACTCTAAGGAATGGTTTCTCAACCTTGGCATTTGGGGCAGAATCATGCTTTCCTAGGGGGCTGTCCTGTGCAGCTTAGGGTGCTTCGCAGCATCCCTGGCCTTCACCCACTAGAGGCAATGAGCACTCCTGGCTCACCCTCCCACTCCCCATTACTTCTGACAATAAAAAAAGTCTCCAAACAAGCCAGATACCCCAGGGAAGGGGGAAGGGGTTGAAGGGAGGCAAAATACCACCTCTACTCCCATTGAGAGCTGCTGCTCTAAGACATATTATTTTGTACATCATCAAAACCTAAGATTCTATAAAATGCCTCAATTAAAATTTTTACAAAGGAAGCATATAACATGAAATGAAAAAAAAAGTGGAAATGAAATGTTCTGGAAGGGGGAAAATATTTTAAAATATAATTGAATTGAGATTATAATTATAAACCACTCAGCTTCTGCGCAACAAGGTCTGATTTCATCTGAACCTCAGCTAATTTCAAAGTCATTTCTCTATAAAGGGCACCACTCACTTTTAGGTTCGTCCCCAACGTTTGCTTTTCTCTCTGAAGTTCTTCTCTGTAGGAATGGATGTTTTCTTTTCTGTCTTTAGATAAAGCAGCCACAATGCCACTACTCTTTTCTTTGCTTGCTTCACACCTCTGCACCAAGTTGTTTTCAACCTTAACTAAGGAAGAAGAAAGAGAACCAAGGATAACCAATTCCTTCTCCAAAGTTAATGCCAAATGATCAATTAGGAAATCCTCACTTCCTAATTTTAGATTTTTGTAGAAACAGTTTGTAGGGAGAACTCTGATGAGATTATGAAGGCACTGGAACAAAACCGTTTGATTCCTAAAAAAAAAAACACAATATTACAAAATTCAGGATAGCACCAAGAGCTTGTATACAACATACTGTAGTAATCAATTAACATTCATTTATAAACACTCTAGCAATGAATAGAACCAATAATGCATGCATGTGATCACTGATGTAATTCAGATTGCAGCAATCAAAAATACACTAAGTCAGTTAATATTAATGAGGTTATCTCCTGATTAATTTTTCTCTTAAGTAATAAGATCAATATGGTATTTTTAAAATTTCATTGTTGGGGGAGCAGTAAGAAAAAAATCTTAAAATAATCACTAGGCCCTAAGATCCAAAAAAAACAGAAACCCCAAAACAACTGTAAAAGTAAAAGAGCTCCAGTTTTTAAATGAAGCCACCTGTCCATTCATACGATACCAGACAATAGCTGAGATGTGTCCCACGATGGTGTAGAACCTGTACCGTGGGACCACTGCTGGACCACAGCTTCAGCACATACATCTACACCAACTTTGCTGGACCGATTCCAATTCGATGTGCATTACCTGGAATAGACTATTAAAATCCCTTCAAATGGTGTTCTTTGTTTCCAGCTGAAGAGTGTTCCATGCAAACTTTCTGGCTCTTTACAAAAGCAAATTTCTGGAAATCCTTTGATGATTTCGCATTTCATGTGTTCCAGGAGCCATGTCTTCACTGAAGTCAGGGCATAGCTCGGGGATATGATTTGAAAACAAGTTTTGTGCAATGTTGTGAGAAGTGCTAAGAGATCTTCCATGCGTTCTACAAGAAAAACGTGTCACAAGCTCGGTCATTAAAGTCTATTACCAAATAAAGAGAGCTCTTAAAAATTTGATTCAATGAACTATATGATGAAAAAGGATGAACAAATATTACCTAAAGGTTTCCTTGGAAATGTCACTAGGTTCTTCTCACTTGAAAAATCTTCGAGACTTATAGAAAGTCTGCCACACGGAACACAACGATGCTCAGAACAGTTACCATTTTCTTCCTCCCTAATTTGTAGTAGCACAATGCAACAAAAATGACCGAATGCTAAGAGTGGTGACAGAGGTGTTACGGCAGTAATCTGTACACAGTCTTTCTCAGTTGGTTGTTCACAAACCAAGCTCTCCTCTTCCTCTTCCTCTTCCTCACTATCGAAAGTCAGCTTGATCCTTTTTGCCTCTGATCCTATTTCGTATGGCACTGAGCGTGGCGCTGGAAAAGAGTCCCTACTCAACTTGATCACCTTATTTTGACACTTAATAAGCGGAGAGCAGGAGCTTTGGGGCTGATCCATTAACAATGATAAAGTCACCCGGTTAAGGGCCCTGTAAAACATTCAGTGTGTGGTTTAGTCTAAGAGCTCATCCTTTAAAATCAAATAGATGATTAAATGCCATACAAACAACAACAATATTTCGTTTTTACCTTTCCTAGTAAACATCATTTCAAATGTAATATGTATTAGAAAATTAAGTTTAAAAGTCAAAGACATTTTTAAAGATCCTAGGAAAACATTTCGCAAAAAATAGGAAAGAAAATTATTGTAAATATTCTGGACTTTAGGAAAGTAATGTTTAACACAAAGAAATGGTAAATTAATGCCTGATTTTATTTTTGAAATATATCCCACCCCCCGCCTTTCTTTTAAAATAAGAAGAGAAACTACACATTTTTTAAGAGTTTATTTTGGTAAATAATTTGGAATGCAAATACATCTAAAGGAAAAAGTGCATTTTACACTCCCCTAAATGACTTGAATAAAACCTGCTTTTTAATACAGAATATTATTAATCTCTCTGCAATGATCCTTTGGATAGAATATTATTAAAATTAATTTCACGTGCTTCTATTTACACTTTTTAAAATGGCTACTACACATTTAAGATTACCTATGTGGCTTACGCTACACTTCTGTCGGACAGAGCTGTTCTAGAACAAGATGAAGGTCTTATGTTAGAATTTACTTACAGCTTTGAAGAAGATGTGGTTTTCACTCCAACAACCAAGCTATCATCTATGATACGATACCATATCTTCTCTACTAGCTGTTCTGAACCTTGAGAATTGTCTGGTAACTTTTCATCAGAAGTATGAACCGATTTTTCTTCTTTACCACAAAAAGTAACAAGACATTCCTTATAGAAAAACATGTTTAAATAACTGATTACAAAACAACAACAACAACAAACCTATCAAATGTAACAAAACTAAGAAAATAATGTAAATCAGCTTTTGACCAGGCCTTAAGACTTACATATATTAAAATAAATTAAATTATCATCTGTAATACCTTATATTCTAGATTATACATAATTCATTAAAATAATGCTTATAAAGCACATATAATTAACTAATTACTCAGATCAAGAAGCGTGGCCTGACTGAAAACAAGACAGAGTATCCAACACAGAGGAAGGTAAACCTACAGTCCATTTTGAAAAATAATCTGACAATATGTCCCCCGGAGCATGCTAAAAACATTCCAATTTTTATCTTAACAGTGATTTATACTAAACCTTTAACTGTAAACGTTTGTACTAATAAAGCTGATTAAATTACCTTTGGACTGCTGATCGATTTATTGGTAAAATTTTAGCCTTTAACTCCAGACCATATTCACTCACTTCCACACACATATGGATTTATAATAAGAATAGTTGGAAAAAAAAGATTAGGAGTAGTAATAATAATAATAATATGCGACCCTGATTGAATGCTTACTATATGTCAGTTACAATTCTAAATGTTATTCATGTATGGATTTATTCAGCCTTCACAGTAACCCTAATACACTGGGTAACTAGTATCATTATCTACATTTTCCAGATAAGGAAGTTAAGTACCTTGCCCCAGGTCACACAGCTAGCAAGGGGCATAGCTGAGATTTGAAGCAAAGCAGATAGGTTCCAGGGCCCACATATATGACTGGCTTCTCCAAGTGGTAATTACTGAAGAAATATAAGAAAGGGCGTGTACAGTCTAGTAGACTAGGCATTCACATCCCTAGGACCTGGTGTTTCCACTGGTAGATGTGAGGCAGATTATTCCTCTAAAACCTGAAGAAGTTTTTACTGCCTGTCAGGATTACTTTTATAATTAGCCATCTAAAAGGCCAAAATGGTGTCCTGTACACGGTGGTTTGAATGCATTAATTTCTAAACATTTCTTCCCCTTTTCTAATACTGGCAAAATCCTTGGGGCGAGGTTAAGGAAGGGAAATGGGGAGACTTTTACCATTGACTTTCATGAAGTTTCCCAGGAAATTCAAACAGTAGTACAGAAATGCAACATGATGTGCTTTTATGGTTCTTATATGCACAAAATCATATTTTGGGCCAAACTCTTCGCATAACTAAGACTAAAACACAGACACGTGGCATAGACCATTATGACAACGGTCAATCTGGAAGGAAGTCAGAGCTAAGCACTAAAGGGACTCGAGGAAATAAAAGGCCACATCAAGTCTCTCTCTGTCCAGCTTTTCATGGTTTATTTGTAATTTTGCTGTGCTGTCTTTCTCAGCATGGAACTAATGTGCACACAAGATTTTATGACGTCAAAGCAGTTTTTGTTAACTTTCTACATTACTGGACTGACATAAGTAACTGCAAGGTACCTGAAGAGGGTTTTATGATGGTAAAGCACAAGGAAAATGAGAGTAAATTTATAAAAAGCAGATGTAAGGACTAAAAAATCAGACCCATTTAAGGATATTAACTAGTAAGAATAAATATCCTTAAATTTTAACTGTGCAGGAGATTAAAAAAGCGACTACTATATTAATGATAAAATTATGTCATCATCAATGTACGGTTATATTATGCTCGGTTTAAGACGTCAAAAAATATATAATTCACTTAGGAGCAATTTCTATTCAAACTATACAAATAATAATGTTTAGTTAAATCTTCTTTAAACCGAAAGACTTACTCCCCAACATTCCTGATAACTGAGATTCTAACATACTACAGAACAATTTGCAAATTGGTAAAATATTGGCTTCTTAATCAAATACCTTTGAAAGTCATAAAAGCCCACCATTATAATCCTTGCCACTTTGCTTCTTGATCTATTGAGTATTTGCTAATATACTCCAATACTCCAATTTAGTAACTCTTCAGTAGCTTTCAATTCATAAAATGGTAAAATCGTCACATGATTAACTTTACCTCCCCCGCATCTGATGTACTATCTTCCTTCCCTTGAACTAGGTTCATAAAGGATTTAAAGGATTTTAAAATAATTTTTTCCTTAAGTAAGAGATTCTGCTGTACTTCCTGAATATAAGCCAATCCAACCTGTAAAGTAAAAAGAAAAATCATTGTCAGGGACATAATTTCAAATGAAACCTGACATACCATTAATTCAGGATGTACTTTCTCCAAATCTGCTTAATTCATTTTTCTATAGAAAAGCAGAGAATATTTCTCAGAGCAAAACTATTTTATTTATATATTTTAAGTCTCTAATTGCAAAGAAAAATAACATGGCAAGTAACTGCAATAGATCTTACGCATGAAACTGAGAGAAGGGAAATGCATTAGCATCTGTTACATCGCTGAGTTAAGTAATCAATCAATATGAATAAAAATCAAAGGCTATCAATACTCCTACGCCCATAAGAAAGGTGTTTCGCTTGTTCAAATAATTTCTGCTTCAAAAAAAGACATCATAAATAGAAATGGTCACTTTTCACTTGCTACTATATTTGAAATATAATCTCTATAGCAGTATTTTTAAAATAACATATAACGACCTCCAAATTGTCACAAGTTTGTTTGTGGTTTTTTTCCCCCTAATAAACTCAGTACTAGGATTTACTCTTAACTACGGGGGGCAGGATGGGGGGGGGGGGTAGAGTCTGAACTGGGCAGAGAATAATCCGTTCCTTTTATTGTACAGATAGATTTCAGTGCTAAGAATGAAACATTCATGAAATACATTTTGCTACTAAAAATTGAGTCACTTCATTGAACTGATAGAAACTGTTTCATTTCAGATGAATATCTGCGACTGTTTAACTATTAACCCAGCTTTTAATATGTTTTTCTAGATTGAAAAAAAATGCACCCTGTTTTTGAATTCCTTTCTTTTTAAATTACATTTAAGGCAAGTAAATTATTCTTCTTTTTATCAATGAATAGAAGTCAGAGAGTTAAGATGGAATTATATTTTACCTACTTGCACAGAGTATATAAAGTGTCTAGCTAATATTTTAAAACTTCATATGCTGACCCAGTTGTGTGGGCTCCACATCATTCACACTCTGTCATTGATTCGCTCAGTAAGTCATAATTTATGGGAAGGGGGATGTGCCCATCAGAGGTGGAGCAAATCTGAGGCTGCTGAAGGGGTAGGGAGTGAGGAGAAGAATATGTGGGCAGACTGAAAACGAGAACCCCCTCAGAAATGATCCGTGTTCTCTCTTCCCTACTCCTCTCAAGATATCTCCTGCTCCAGGACTAAATGGTGAATTTCCAGACCACTTAAGTAGTGTATGTTATAAAGTTTTGTTATAAAACTACGAAAATGAGCACATGGTAAGAAACTGAATTAACAGACAAATACATCTCATCTTCCCCTCCTAGACCCTCAATCTCATTGACACAGCCAACAGATTGCTTCCCTCTCCAGAATTTTTCCAAGTACATGTTAAGGAATGCCTTCCTTGTCCTTCCAACAAACATACAAACGAAGCTCACACAAAACCAAATACAGGAGCATACTACACTGCATATACCAAGCCTTGCTCTTTCCCGCTTAATTGTGAACTCAGGCATGCAGAGGGTGCATAATACAACAGTTTGTATTATGGGCTAACAATGCAGTCCATACCCATGGAACCACACCCGAGTCAAAAGAAGCACTCCCCCATCACAAACCTCTTTCTCCACTAGAGGCAACACTACCCTGCCTGTCTTTAATAAGATAACTTCCTTGTTTGTCTTCATAACTTTACCATTATATCAACTTCTAAAATATGTTTTTAGTTTTTTGTTTTGCTTCTGAACTTTTTATAAATGGAATCATTTTGTATGTATTAGGTTTTGGAGTCATCCATTTGTCACTCATAGCTGTAGTTCATGCCTGTCATTGCTCTATAGCAGGGGGTCCCAAACCCTGGGCTGTGGACCGGTACTGGTCCATGGCCTGTTAAGAACCAAGCCGCACAGCAGGTGAGCAAAACTTCATCTGTATTTGCAGCCACTCTCCAGAGCCAGCATCACCACCTCAGCTCCACCTCAGTTCATCAGGCCAATATTGGATTCTCATAGGAGCACCGGTCCCTGGGGCCAGAAAGGTTGGGGACCACCGCTCTACAGTATTCCCTCATATGACTGTATCACAGTTTAGTTCTCCAGTCTGCTGTGGATGGACACCTGGGTTACATCCAGCTGTGGAGTACTACAAACAATGCCACTGTGAACGTTTCTACACATGCGCACAAATTTCTCCAAAGTCCTGGTCTCCCCATTTCCCTTCCAACAACTGAGTTGTTGGACAACAAATTACATGGTGGAAAAAACAGTGAAATGGACTCTAGTTCTTCCTCTCCAAGTAACTTAACCTTTCTTCCTCTCCATTTGTTTTCCTGTTTTCGGTTAAATATACATGCTCCTGGGCCAAGAGTAGCATCAGTGTTCTACTTATCTCTCTGGGTTCCACTCTTTAGGAGTTTGGCCTGATAATTTGTTCTTATATTTTCAGCTTTTTGAAGCTTTTAAGATTTTAAAAACATATTTTAACTATCATTTTAAGTTGTTTTATCAGGACAGTTGGTTCAAATAAATTAGGTGACATATTACCAGAAGTGGAATTTCTGAAATCATGTTCTCATAAATTAAGTTATTTTGGCATCATTTCTAAATAGGTATAAAGATCCACCTTATTCTTTTTGACAACGGCATAGCATTTCATGGTTCAGGGATAGCATAATTTATTTACTCTACTCCTAGTGATGGATATTTCAATTCTGACTGATTTTGTTATTTATAAATACTACATAAATGTTCCTGTATAATCAATATTGTTTACATGTGCAAGTATATCCATGGAACAGATTTCTAGAACTGAAACTGCAAGAGTAAAAACATATGTGTGTGTAATCTATATTTTAGTAGTTGTAACAAGTTTCCCTCTGAGGGGGTTGGGCCAGCTTACAGTTCCAAAAATATTGTTTCAGAATGCATATTTATATTATGAAAATGAATCCTTTGTCATGTGTTATAATTTCCTTTTACTTTATTTATTTATTTATTTATTTATTTATTTATTTATTTTACTTTGTTCAGAGTACAAGTTTTCAATGTAATCAATCTTTTCCTTTATGGTTCTATGTCCACTATAATATTTTAGTCACTTATTGTTCACAGTCATATCCTGTATGTGTTCAATAGTCACTTAGTGAATTCACTGTAATAATTAAAATAGCTGCAAAAGAAGTATAAAAGGTCCTGCAAAGTATTAACATTTACTATCTGACCTTTAACACAAGAAATTTTCCAGGGACAGACAAAAAAGTGAAATGATACCACAAGGAATCAGACAAATCCAAAAGGAGGGGCAACTGGCCTAGCCTTCTCATTAGTGCCATTTAAAAAATAAAGGAGGGGGTATTATTCGAAATAAAAACACCAATGAGATATAATTATCAAATGCAAGTGTAAACTGTGAATGGATCATTAAAAAAGTAGCTGTAAAAAAAACATTTTTGTGGCAGTTAAAGGCATCTAAATATGAATTGGACAGTAAATAAGATTAAGGGATTATTATTAATTTCCTAAGTGCAATGATGCTATTGAGGTTACATAGGAGAACATCCTTATTTTTAGGAGATTCTTGCTAAAATACCTAACAGTCAAACATAATATTTGCAACTTCCAAATGATTCTGCAAAAGTGTACATGTACACAAGCACAAACAGATGACACAAATATGATTTTTAAAAATGTAACAATAGCTGAATCTATGTGGAGACTACAGAGATCACTGTACTAGTCTTTGAACTTTTCTGTATATTTGAAATTTTTATGAATGAAAAAAGGCAGGTTACAAAAGAACACGCAGCTTATAATCACATTTATTATGCCAAATGTTTAAAATTGGTTATATCTCAGTAGCGGAATCAAAGATGATTGTTAGTTTCTTTTTATAGTTTAATATTTCCTTGCCCGGTCTCAGTATTTTACAGGGAATGTGGTTACCTTTGTACATTAGGAAAAAAACAAAAACTCTCTTTTAGAGAGCTTTGTATGAAAAACCTGAAGGTAAACTTTTCAAGTCTGGATTATGTTATTATTCATCATATTTGCTGCTCCTTTAAAAGACATACTGTGGGATACAAATGTTAGAGACCAGAAAGAATGTATTTTCAAAAGTGAGCTTCCTATATTTTATCTAATGAGGCTTATTAAATTTACATACTCTGACTACAAAAAGGCATCGGTTTCAGATGACACATTTATGAGTAATGTCATAATATTTTTTACAGAGGTACCAGAAAGGTAAAAAGATCCATCAAATACCATTTTTTCTCCAATTACTGAGTTGCTTACACTTTAGGGACCTTTCTTTCAATGTTCTTTCCTTCATTTAAAATAGCACTAATGCAAAAAAGCAAAAGCAAAAAGCAAAAATAGACACTAACTTTCACTCTTCTTTCCAGAGCTGGAACCACCAAATAATAATTATCTTGTTTGTCTTCAGATAAGTCATCTTCATTACAATCCGGCGTTTTGCTCTAATAAATAAAAAATACACTAAAACTGAAATTTTGAAATAAATTGAAAATTCTTAAGATTAACAATATACAATCAAAGTTGATGCGGTCAAAGGGCTGTTCCCCATGTTGCGTCTATTACATAAAAGACAATATATATTTTCCCCATCTTCTCGTAACTAGCACAAATCACTACCACTACTACTGCCCATGTAACATTTCTATACTGCTTCAAAAAGTATCAGCTTACTAGATTTTTATAAAATCCTAAAATCCTGTAACTAGAGGAAATAAGAATTATCCTCACTTTACTAATGAAAACAACTGAGGCTCAGAAGCATTTTACATAGATCTGAAATTTCAGGGGTATTCTTTCCCTCATGCCCAAGATCTTAAAATATTATGAACGTTGCTTGTTTTAATAAAGCAGTTTCATTTCATTTTATTCCTTAATCAATCCAACATTGTTTGTTGATATAAAATGATTTGCAGAAGCAACAGTAAGTTCATTTTCAGTACTCTTATCACTTCAGTGACAACCAGATATACTATATTCAAAAGCATAGTCAATTTGAATAACGTCTGTTGAAAAGAGATTCAATGTATACAGTCGTGCACTAAATGATGACATTTCAGTCAACGACAGACACATATACAACTGTGGTCCCATAAGATAGTGGACCTGAAAATTTCCTACTGCCTAGTGATGTTGGACCTGTCATAACATCATAGCACAATGCATTACTCATGTTTGTGGTGATGCTGACGTAAACAAACCTACTGCACTGCCAGTAGTGTAAAAGTATAGAACATACAATTATGTAAAGTACATAATATTTGATGATGATAATAAATGACTGTTACTGGTTTACATATTTACTATACCAGATTTTATATCGTTATTTTAGGGTCCACTCTTTCTACTTATAAAGACAAGTTTGCTATAAAATACTGTCATATCACACAAGCAGCAGCCGCATAGATTTTGAGTTTGCCTCATTTCTTGATAGCATCATTTTCTCTTGGGCTTGATTGAATCTCATGTTATTTGATAAATTTAGTGTAGCCTAAGTGTACAGTTTCATAAAGTCAGCAGTAATGTGCAGTCACGTCCGAGGCCTTCACATTCACTCACCACTCACTGACTCACCCAGAGCAACTCCCAGTCCTGCGAGCTCCATTCATCGTAAGTGCCCTAACAGGTGTACCATATTTTTTAATCTTTTCTACCATATTTTTACTGTACCTTTTCTATGTTTAGATATGCTCAGATATACAAATACTTAAAATTGTGTTACAACTGGCCACAGTATTCAGTACAGTAACATGCTGTACAGACTTGGAGGCCGGGAGCAAGAAGTTAGACCACGTAGCCTGGGTGTGTAGTAGAGTAGGCTAGACCATCTGGGTGTGAGTGCACTGTCTGACATTCGCACAGTGAAAGAATCCCCCTAACGATGCATTTCTCAGAATGAATCCCTATCATCGAGGCATATCACTGCATTTTTAAAAGATTCAATCCATGTATTTTTAAGTTCAAAAAGTTTACGTATGAAATCACAAATATTTAAACAGTGGTCAAAAGCTTTAAAGCCCTCGGATTTTCTAAAATCGTTCTTAAGGTATAAAAAGTAAACAGAACTTACTGAATACTTCGTGTTGTCAAGATCTGTTATTTCAAATGAACTCAGGCAATCTGAATCTAAAGAGTCCTTAAAAAGCAGCAGGACTTGTTCAGTTCCAGTTCCAATAAAGTCATCTATTAGCACTGAGCTAACTTTTTCCCATTTAGCAGCAACCTGAAAGAAAGAGTGGTAAAGAAGGAACAGAGAAGGAAAAAAATCAGTTGAGAAATCCTTCTGTCGCATGTAGCTGTACTTTGTTACCTTCAATCTGATAAACAATGAGAAATGGTAGTATAAACACGAAAATCTAAAAAATATAGAGGGATCGGAAAACATAAGGAGTTATAAATTTATAAATAGCAAGTACCTTAAATTTAATGTCATCAGTGTTTGTCCAGGAACTGTAATGTAGCTGATTTCTATCTTCAAATTGTATTATAGTTGATAAGTTCTAATACTTCTCGTGACTAAACATTTTGGAAATTGTAACATTTCTCATGAGTAACTCCAGTAAAGCTTCTTTCTCTAACTCGGTTAATTTAAGGATGACCCTCACTCCCGCAGCTTTGGTGGATATGTATTTATGATCAGACAAGGAATTCAGTTATATTAGGTAAATAGAATGTACTAGTATACATTTTAAGAGCTCTCAAAGCAGAATACTTTTAAGAGTCAACAGGAACTTAATACCCTAAATCCTGGCTGGGGAGAACATAGCTGTTATCAGGGCCACAAAAGGGGAAGGGTCTTAATAGTGGGGCACCTAGAACCATTCTAGCCTAATGAAACAGTGAGACCTCAAGATTAAAATGGAAGACAACTTAAAGGTCCATAAATCCTTTGGAAAACTTAATACCATAGGGATCAGATAGATAATCCCTTCTTCCTCAGGCAAAAAAGATAAAACTCCCACTCAGAATCCCAGAAGTACAGATACATCATCTAGGCGATAAAGGAGGGCGGTTTGTCTTAGAGCAAGACTGTAAGTAAGACTCTTCAATCTATATCACCAAATATCAATCTTTCCCCTCTAAGAATAATTTCCAAAGCAGTGATTTTTCACTTATGCAAGGAAGAAGCTTATTTGTAAACCCATATACTCTCTTCCTCCCAATCCCCCATGAGTATCACAGAGTATAATGAACTATATGGAGAGATAGTAATAAGAATGTGCTCAGCATGCAAACACCATTGAGCTGTGCACTCATGAAAGCACATACATATCTGCAATCTATAGCTCTAGGACAGTGCTGTCCAAAAAATATAGGAAAGCCACAAGTGCAAAGCATGCATTTATATATTTAAATTTTCCAGTAGCCAATGCAAGAAAATTCTCTAGTAGCAGTGAAAAGAAAAATGTAAAACTTTACTTATTAACCTAATCTATCCATTATCACTTCAATTCAATATAACCAATAAAAATTACTGAGATATTTCACTTTCATTTTTTACTAAGTCTTTGAAATCTGGTGTGTATTTGACATTTCTAGCACATTCTAGTTCAGACTAGCCAAATTGTAAATGTTGAATAACCACGCGTGGCTAGTGGCTACCATATCAGACAGAACACCTCTGAAACATGCTGACCTCTTTCTATAACACACCAGTATGTTTCAGGTATAACTGGTAATGATCTCAATTTTAAAATGCCTGCTACATAAAATCTTGCCAAAACTTGCTGACAATTTCTGCTCAAGAGAGAAAGCCTAAGAAGAGAAAAGCTCCTCAAGCATTTCTCTAGACTCAGCTGTTTCAAGTCCTATCACTGGATAAAACATTGTACCCAGGAGGGCTGATCTGAGGACACACTAACCTTGATTTTCATTACTTTATCTAATTTATGCTTGTTTGTATTTAACCTATCCTTGTAAGTCTGCCTTAATTCCTTTATGGAGTGAGGCAGGTAAAGGGTAGTTGGATAAATCCATAGCTAACCCAAAGAAAGACTGGTGTTGTTTTTTTCCCCCATTTTGGGGGAAAACTGCTACCACAGACATTATTTTATTTTCCAATAATGTATTCACTTTATTATTCAAAAATTTTTACATAATACCACAAACAGTAGATTCCTCTCAGAATTCAGAATTAGAATATTGTTCCCTTGATAGTGTATGTTCCATTCAACTGTAAAACCTGTATTTACTTTTGTCTAACTGCTAAACTGCATGTATTCGCTCAAATACAATTACTTCCCTTACTCTCCTCCCCCTTTATTTGTAGATTCTTAGCCTTCATTCCTTTTTTTAAAAAAGTAATCAAAATGTCTTACCCTAAGCTATATCCAATATTTTAAAACTAGGTTAGTATAAATGGAACACCAAGATACAGGCAGGAGCTGCAGAACTCCAAGAGTCTCAAGGTTACTGATGCAACTTAGAAGCACTTAACTTGGCAGATATCAGGGTATAACTTCAGAGCTTTCATTACAGGGCATTTGAGAAGAGTTTAGAAGTACAGAATCCCTGGGGAGGTAGTTTAAGGGCTATGATAGTAGGGACTCAGGTAACATGTAGAAAAGATGGTGGTCCACCATAAAGAACCACTGAACACAATTTCAAGGCAGGGAGGCCAACAGTTACAGGCCCACTTACAGAGAGTGGCATGGTCTCCTGGTGTGGGTAATGTGTTAGTGGCAGGGCTCTACAGTGTCCAAGTAGGCAACCCACTTCAAGGGAGAGAGGACTATAATCCACAGAATTAACAAGGCACAGGAGTTGTTTTTCCTTATCCAGGTGAATAAGGGGCCTCGGGTAGGTTCGTGTCTCTGACGTCAGCCTTGGCCCTTGCCTAATATAATAACTAACACATACTGAGCTTCTCCTATGTGCCAAGCACTGTGCTAGACACTTTACAATGTCATTTCATTTAATGACATCCTGCCTAGAGGCAGGATGATTTCAATTTCATAAAGATGGAAAATGAGTTCACAAATAAGATAACACTAGTAATTGGCTCAGGTGGGATTCAAACTCAGGTTTTAATTGAGCTTCTAATTAAAATAGGGCACATAAAGTATCTGCTTTTTTTCAAAATAGCACAAGAACTTAAAAAGTTGTACAATGTACTAATGTACTAAAAAACTACTTTTGGAAGAGACATTTCTGACAGGTAATGATTATTTATCTTGAATTATAAACACTGACATCCCATGACTGAATGAGCTGGGGGGAAAAAAATTATATATATATATATGTACATATATATATATGTATGTATATATATATATGTGTATGTATGTATATATATATGTATATATGTATGTATGTATGTGTGTGTGTATGTGTGTGTGTGTGTGTATGTATATATATATATATATATATATCTATCTTAAGCCAGAAGATGTAGTATTCCCAAAAAATTGGGGTCAGAAAAATATTATTGGTGGATATACCCAGCTACAAACCTCCAATTTCCTATTTGTTTTCTGCACTTTTAACCTGTTATCAAACACTCAATACCAGTATTTTAAAGTAATTTCTGAACCTCACACTAAATTACACTAAAAGAGACAACTACTGTTACACGGATCAAGTGTGACTGCTTGCTAAGGACAACTCTGAGTTTCAAAATATAACAAAATTCTCTAAGCAATAGTTTTTATAAAAATTAATAGTTATCACTTGTCTCTGGAGAACAATTATTTGTCTTCTTAAGGGACAATGATATATTTCAAGGAATTCCTCTAGGTTTCATTTTAAGTTGAAATAGAAAATTACCAACTTTTAAAAAGTTGAACTGATGAGTTTCCTAAGGCTTACAAAGTCAAACCACTAATAATCATATTCTAAGTAAAAGTACACACCCAGTCATTATTACAATAATAAAAATGGAGATAAATTAAGACAAATATATAATAACTGTAGTTATATATTTCCAAACAACTCAAAAACATTTTATAAGTCAAAAATGGCAATGCAAAACCTTTGTCAGCTAGTAGATAACTTTAAGAAAAAAATAATGTAATATATACAATTTTCCTTAAGTGCAGCACTAAACATTCATGTGGCTAATGAGACCCGTCCAGGTGAACCCTATGAAGCGCAGGAACGTTTAATAGGTCTAAGACTATACCAATTGAGTGTACTTATAAGTACTGTACCTGAAAGTTCTTTTCGCAAACAGCACAAACTTCACTGGACCTAAAGGATACAAGGAAAAAGAGGTCTCCGCCTGAATCCATAAGTTGAACTGCACGAGGATCTGCAAACGGAAGCTGGCACACACTTTTAGGAGTGCCATTTTGGAATGAAATCAGCTGGCCCTTTCGAGTAAGGGCAATCAGAGACATTCTTAGCTGACTGTTGACAATCTCAGTTGCACAGACGTGCACACAAGTTATCACACTGCTATAAGCAGGAGGGATAATGTATGTATCACTCAGTAATTCTTCACTTTCAAGGGAGTATACACAAAACTTGGTATTATAAAATGCATAATCTGATTTTGAAGGTTTTGAGGTGCCTTCTTCCTCATATAAATAATATTTCTTTTGTCCCAAGAAAACCACACCTAAATTTCCAATCTCCCCTACCCACTCAATAGAGGAAAAGTTAAAGGACACAGTGATAACTTTGCCAGTTAGGGAAGAGATACAGAAGAATGTTTTGATATGTTTCCATAAAATGAAAGGGCCGTTAAAGACCCTTAGGCCATCCTTCAACTCATGGCCTAGTCTAAAACCCAAACGCTTTTCAAATTTATTGGTGCTGTGAAGAACTAGTAGAAAATATTTGAAAACATTATTCTTTCTGTTGCATTGTATCACAATATAAGGGAGGTTCATTCCAGTTCTGAAATCCGACACACAGTCGCAACACAAAATTTTTAAATAAGAGCTTTCTTCCTTTATGCTAAAGAATCCGGCGGACTTCTGAACAAATGTTCTTGTTCCTCTATCGAATACCATTCTTCTGACACGTAATACTGGTCTCTGTGCAGGCCTTTTATCTGCGAAACTCCCTTTAGACAATCGAAAAACAAGGACTTCTCCATTATAACACAGGAGCCTTTCTTGTTCTTTAGATGACATTGCTTGTTTGCTGGTCATTCCACAATATCAAGTCTTTGTGCTGGTCCAATTTTTGAATGCAAATTGATTCCATTCGATGATTTTAAACCTAAAAATGAAATGAGGAAAACTGCCATCAAGTAGGGAGAGTTAAAAACACGTTTTTGTTAAGAGAATCATTAAATGGGTAACTATAAATTATATAAAGTTAACATTTTTACGCTTTTTATGCTACCTTAATGTCACACCTATTAAAAAACATATCCCAGGTATTCTTTCTGTATAGCTCTTAAACAGTTTGCAAAGAATGCAAAGAACCACATTACAAATGATAACTGAATGTGGTCACAGCAACTATGGAAAGCTGTAGGTGCGCTATTAAAGTGACTGCAGACGTTCTTTCTGGCTTGGGGAATTTCTTAAGGGTTCTACTTCTGTCTCTCAAACCTACTGACCCAACCTGGTTCCCCCATTTTCTTTACAATGACAATGATTCAAGTTACACCCCTCCCAGAGCCCAGGCGCGTGTTCCCTGGTTCCCAGAAAGAGGAGGTTAAGTCAGACTACAACCGAAGCGAAAGGAAAACAGGAGATGTGATAACATGGCTTGAAAAAAACTCTCTGTAGGAGTAACAAATAAATCTTAAATCTTACTTCGAAAGAACAATGCAGTTTTACAACCTAAGTAAGTCGCTATTCTTATTCAAAGTTGAAAAAATAGAGGATTAGTAATATTGTACTATTACAATGAACACAGAATGAAATAGCTATAGATTATTCATGCTTACTATATGCCAGGTACAATACATGCATTATTTCATTTAATGCTTACTACTATTCTTTTTAAGTAAGAATTCTTATTATCTCATCTTTTAAACAAAACCTTATTGGAACAAAGCTCAGAAAATTTTCCAAGGTGACAATGCTAATCTGCAATACCCCTAGGTTTGGAAGAGGGGCCCTCTGATTCCTGAGCCTACACTGTAACGACCACACTGTCCTGCCATGCAGTCCCTTACTCGGAACTCTGGTTATAAGAAAGTCAACGAGATATTTAGTAAAGTAGAACAAAGAGCAAAGAAACACCCTCTACACTGAACACACAAGAAAAAGATGTTGATCTCTTTATCCGGTGGCTATATTTGCGGAGTCACTCCTTTAACAGTTGCTGAAGGCTTAGCCAGACAGCTAACTGGGTCTGCCTTTTACTACATGTATGACTTAGAGCAAGTGACTGAACCCCTTTGAACCTCTCATACACATCTATGTAACAGTATCTACCTCACAAGAAATTAACTAATATAGCTCACTTGAACTAGGACCTGGCACGCAGAAAGTGCTCAATAAAATTAGCTACTATCATTATCATCATCATCACCATTATGGCTGGCTCTGGTTTATATAGTACCTAACCTTAGAAACATCATAACAGTTTGTGAATGCTGAAAGGTCCCTCTCCACTATCAGCAATTCTAACTCATACTCTCTCTTTTCTCCTGCCTGTGGATCATTACACCAGGAGATTCAACTATTTCAGAAATAAATGAAAACTAGGTCATTTACAAGTAAATAATATTGTTTTCCTCTGCTGAATGAGAGGCAAACTCTAAAGGTTTGGTTCTTTTATTATAAAAACCTACTAATAGCTCAATTAGAAAAAATGTGTCACCGAACCATGATAAGTTTAAGTTAATGTAAGTTGTATTTTAAAGAAAAGATTTTGATTTGGAGGCAATTTTACTTAAAAGCAGACTTGTCAGCATCTACTTTCTAATTGGAGATGCCACATCTTATTTTCAAACACATTACTGTGGTTTTAAAATGTTCACAAATTCTTTGAGACTCCTTCCATCAAGAACTGGCTTTTCATTATCTCCTTGAGTGAGGGCTGGTCATTATGACTTCCTTCTAGCCAATAGAATGTGGCAGAAATGACAGTGCCTGACTTGAAAGACTGGGTCATAGAGTACCATGGCTTCCTAGTTGACCTCTTCCTTTAATCACCTGTACTGGGAAAAGCCACCTGCTGTATCATTAAGACCCTCAGGCAGCTGTGTGGAGATGTGCACATGGCAAGGAATCATGGCTTCCCGCCAAAAGACAGCAAGGGACTGAGCCTTTTTGGCCTCAGATCCTCTAGCTCTAGCCAAGCCTGGAGATGACTTGGCCCCTTGGAGAGATCATGAGCCAGAACCACCCAGCAAAGCTGTTCCCGAATTCTTAATCCTCAGAAATTCTGAGATCGTAAATGTTTGTTGCTTTAAGCTGCTAAGTTTGGGAGGAATTTGTCATGCTGAAATAAATACTTTCGTCTATGGCATTTTTTTAATTAAACTGATGATATGGTTTTTGAGAATTTCATGAAACCTATGACTGAAGTAACTGGAGATATTTTATCATGATACAAAGTAGCAGAAATCACTGGCTTACTGGTTTGTTGTTAGGCAATTAATGTCAAAGATCTAGGACACACAAAGTTAGTTTCAGCTTCCGCAGTAAAGTTAGGTAAATCAAAAGTATGGCTTCTACTTATGAACCCTTTACTTTGAAGGAAATAAACATATTAGTTATATTACATCAAAATGTATGAATAATAATTTCTGTATTTTAAATTTCCCGGAGACATGTCAGACTTCTTAGATTTCTGAAAAAGGAAGAGCATAAAATGATATATTCTGAGACAAAGGTCTACAAACACATTGCTTTTTGCTACCTACTCAAAAAGTTGTTCAAATTTCTTAATAATAAAAAAAAGAAAACAACCAAAATTAACTTCTGTGTGGTAAAGGAGTTTGTTATTTTAATATTAAATGTCACAACTAACGTTAAATCAACACAATGCTCTGGTTCACTGATGTTGAGTGTGACAGAAGCAAGGAGAATCTGATTGCTAAAAAGTCAGTGAAACCACCCCCTTCCCTAACCTTTACAGTATGTTATGTTGCATCCTGATAAAGTGAGAACTTAGGAAAATCAGGTCCCTTCCATTCTGCTCCTTTAATGCTTTCAACGAGTTCCTTAACTTAGAAACCTCAACCTTCCAACTCTCTGTTCCCATTGCCAAGGCCATCGTTCAAGCTTTCATCTCTCACTGAGGCTGAGGTTAAAATAAAAGCCTCTTGCTTGGTCTTCCTCTAGTCTCTCTCACCTCCAACACATGTTTATTTATGCTGCCTCAGTTGTTCTAAAACGCAAACTTGCTCTGGTCATTGCCTCTTCATCCTAAAACCATGCGCACACACATTGCCCTTCTCCACAGGTCTATGATCCTTCGATTACTACTTGGAAAGACAGATGCTAAACACTGTGTATTCAACCTAGGAGTGATGGAGAGGTAAAATGTTGCCAGCCCCTGCTATAAAGTTTAGCATGGCATTCAGGGCCCTGCTTCAACCTTAACCCAACATGTTTTTTAGCGCGAGCTCTAAGCAGAAAGCAAACTTATTCTCATGTACTTAGACTCAAATAGATTTAAAAATACAAATGACTGTTATATGAAAGGTCATTTTTTCTTTTTAAATACTATTTCAAAAACATGTATATTTTCAATGTTAGTTAAATGAGCCACTTTAGAGTTAAAAGTTAGATTAGTGTATTAATGAATTAATGAAGATAAATTTTTCCTCAAACTTTCTGTAATCTCAAGGCTTATTAAATTCAGATATACATGTATATCTATTTTATTTTATACTGGTGCAACGTCTGTTTTAAGAGTAAGTGTTCTAAAAAAAGAGTAAATGTTCTTAGCATATGTTCATAAAATAAACCTTTAAACCTATAGAATAAGTGGTAATTTTATTTACTTATTTTTTTAAATAGAAATCAATCTGGAAACGAAACTGAGGCTTAATTTAGAGGTTCTTAAACCAATATAGACAAGCCCTGATTAGTCAAACCCTGACTATCAGGGCACGGGGATATTTGGTCATTTGACTTTTTAGTATCCATACAACAGTGGCTGCAGAAAAAACAGGTAACTCAAACCAGTTAAATTTTACCTCACGTTGCAGCAATGAAGTGGGGTGGAGGGGAGATTTGGAAGCAGTGTATTTACAAAATCTACATAATTAATTTCAGCTTTTCATGTTCTTGTATTACCATACACCAAAGTTCACTATATTTTATACATAAAATGAAAACAGACATGAGTATATTAGACAATAATACATATCATCCTCATCTGCTCTTCTCCACCAGCCTCACAACCAAATAAACAATGTTCTCTTTAAACGCTACTAAATTCATTTGGGTGCTGTGAATTGCAGAACTTCTCAAAAGTTACTAAAGATCTGGTTCAGGAAGATCTGAAACGTGCACTATATATTATCTGCAGATGAAATCTAAAAAAGTCTCTAGGGAACCATGCTGATTACAACCAATACAGAATATCTTTGGAAAAGGGGTTGAATTAAGACATACCTAACTAAAAGTATTACCTAATAATAGTAAACATAATCTTACAAGCATAATACTGATAGATGTGCCTTTTTCAACACATAGGAAGGACATTGTTACCTAAGTAAATTAACTTGGCTATAGAATAGGTCCATTGTTAAAACTAGAAGTCATTTGTTGGGGCCTATTCAGAAATAATCTCTGCTTTTTTCCCCTAACAATGCCTCGTTATCTGAAATGCAGGTGAATGTGGGGGAATGATGATCCACTAAGAGAGGTAGGAAAGATTAAGGTAAAGAAGGTTTTTCTAAGTCATACTAAGGACTTCTTACTTTCTCTAAGCAATGATAACCCAGAGAAATATTTTAAAAACAGCCACCATAAGAGTATACTTCTGTATTACAAAGATCCTGGTGACAGTGTTGTAGACAGGGGTGAGAGGCCGAGCCATCGATTAGGAGATAATTATAAGTATTTAAAGGGAGAGGTGACTGTGGAAGGCAATTTGGCAGTAAATGAAAATGCACATATCCAGCAACTTCATTTCTAGTTATAAACCGAGAGAAATAATCCTACATAATAATGCACAAAGACGTTGCTCTAGAATGTTCACTATGCTGTAATAAGGAGTATTAAAAAAATAGTAAAAACTTCAATAAACACCAATAAGGAAATGAATAAATACAGATGGAATGTCATACCATAGTTCAAAGGAATAAATTAGATATATGTGTATCATCATGGCTAGATTTCAAAAACAAAATGAGAAAAATTAAGTTGCAGAAAAACGTATACTGCAGTACACTACTGACCTAAATCAAAACACATAAAACAGAATTATATATTTTCTGTTTGCCTACAATGTCTGTATTTCAAGTGCTTTCTCTGTACCAGGTACTGTTGGAACTTGGACTCACTCATTTATTCCTCACGACATCCTTGTGCCCCATGCACCATGATCCCATCCTATAGATGGGGAAACTGAGGCATGGCATTTAAGGATCTTCTCAGAGGCCTACAGATAGGAAGTGACAGGGCCAGGATTCAAACCCAGGCAGCCTGCTCTACTCTCACCCCCACCCCTCCCCAAAAAAAGCAAAGCTGTAAAGATTCCTGTCACATCCCTAAGTACTGTTTATTCTGAAGAAGGGGATGGAAATCAGCATAGGGCGACTTTAGAGGAAGACTCCAGCTATGCAGGCATACCTCAGAGACAGTGCGGGTTCAGTTCCAACAACAAAAATGTCTCCAGACATTGCCCAATGTCCCCTGGGAGGCAAAACTGCCACCTGCTTTAAGAACAATCACCTTAATAACCTAAGATGTTTTTACATCTAACTTTATATAACTGTTTCAGTCTAACTACTTAAAAGACTTATTCCTTGTTAAGTATCTCACATTCCAAGTGGGAAAGATGCTGCAGGGGTAAAGGAAGTTTCAAGCGAAATATCCCTGAATCTGTCAATTAGTTAATATCCAGTTCTCTTCTCACAGGATGGACGCAGGCCTCGGAACGCCCGCTTCGTTCCCGCTCTCCCGCAACTACGGGACAGGGGAGAAACTGGAGCCCCGCCGCCCCTCTGCGAAGGCTGGGTAAAGGAACACACGCCGGCCCTACCTCAGCGAGCGGGACCCCGCGTCCTGCCGCTGCCACTTGCCCGACGCCCCACCTGGGCGCAATGTTCCGAGGCTCCAAACCTCCCGCCAGCGCGCTGCATCCTGGGAGGGCCGGGCCGGAGGCCGCATTGAGCTCAGAGGAGGCGGAGCCCGCCGAGCCCGCCCGAAGATTGCCCAGGGACGATGAGGAGGCGGAGCCTCCGGAAAACGTTGTGAAAGCGGATGACAGGTGGAGCTCGCTCGGGTGGAGTTCCGCGGGGGAAGCGCCTGCGATCCGACCGCTGGAGGGGGCGCGGCCGCAAGTGCAGGGGACGTCAGGGGAGGAGCCGAACGAGAAGCGAATGGAAAGCCAGATTGAGGGCCTGGTCCCGCCCCCAGACCCAGACGGCTGCATAGGATTGGGCGGCGCAGCGACGCATCCGCCCGCCTTCCGGCATCACGCGACCGCCTCCACCTCCGCCCTTCTCTCTCTACCTCAGGGCCAGCCTGGCCCGTGATGAGATATTGGGACTGGCAGCTGTGCAAGTGGTGTCCGAGACGGCAATGTCCACGCCCGCGGCCATGGCTGAGGTAAGGAGTCGATCGCACCGCACCGTTGCGGTTCTCCTCCCCAGACCCAGAATCCTCTCAGGCCGGGGACCGAGTTCCCAGATGCAGGTGGGCTGGGCTGAGGGAAAGCAGGAAGGTTGCACTTGGTGTCTAAGCGTCTCTTGTCTTCTTTCCAGAATAAAGCCAAGCTCATCTCTGAGACCCGACGGAGGTTCGAAGCTGAGTATGTGACAGGTGGGTACCGCGTTCTCGGTGTTAAGGCAGGTGTGCAGTGAACGTCCTCAACTTTGCTAGACTGTTTGCAGGTGTCTCTGGGAAGCCTTAGGGACTATTTCCACTCTCACATTAACGGTGCCTTGCACGTTTCCAAAATTTTCCTCTCGCAACATGGCATGCACACTGCCCCGGGCGGGCAGGTGATGTGTCTGTCCATTGCTTGCCAGAGGATTAACGTAAGTTGGAAATCGGGGAATTTCTAGCATCTCAAGTTTAGGGAACTTGGAGGACACTTTCTAGGTCCATGGCACTGGTGACAATTTCCAACGAACAGTTTCCTCTGCTAACGTTTTACCAGCAGCAATCTTGGAAATAAACCTGGAAATTGTCATAAGACTATTCACGTGTACTTAATTGGGGATCCAAATTCCTTGAATATTTTGCCTAATTCCACATCATACAACTCAGTATGCTAGCCACAGAATAGGCCCTCCAGTGCTGGAGCAAGGTTTTGGGTTTTTTTAATTATTTTTGTTACAATTGACACAATATTCTACTCTGCCATCCTGACCGAAAATCAAGCTCTTATCTTTTCATCCTACACTGTACCTAGCAAAGTAGCTGCATCCAGAATTGATTTATTGCTTGACCATTCTGATTCCAGATGTCACAGATACTTGACTTGTCCAATATTTGATGACTTAATTCTTATACAGTAACTTTTTAAAACATACAGGATAATTTATTATAAATAGTGTATAAATATTTTAATCCTGACCCTGCCACTTTAATAGCTTATTTGTATTTTCTGAGCATGTTTCCATAGCTGTGAAATATGAATAATTAGGTTAGGAGGATTAAAAGAGAAAGCATATATCAAACGGTTTAGCATGGGGTTAGCATACAGTAGGCTCTCAATGAATATTCAGCCTCAAGAATTATTTTGGTTACTGTCAAAGGAGTTAAGCTTGACTTTAATGCTAAGCAGAGGTTCCCTGCAACTTTAGACTTCCCTAGATTATATGCCAGTTGATGACCTAAAATAAGGAAATCTTTTCTTCATCCCTCCTTGTCAATTTTCTTCACATCCCAAACTTTGCACCAGAGTCACAAAAAGCACTTGATCTCATCTCTAGTAATATTTCTTTACTGGAGCCAGCTATAATACTAAAATTTCTTTCTATACAAGTGTGACTCTTATAGCTACATAGTTTATGTTTTAAGTAATCTAGAACATGACCTAATGAGCTGGTGTTCCCCAGTAGTCTTTTACTTATGCCCAAACGAGGAATCAAAATATAGTCATAGAAATGTAGCAGTAGACAAGATAAAGTTCATCTTGCTCTAACCTTATTTTTAAAATGAAGAAAGGTTAGAGAGATTCGTTGATTTTCCCAAAAGCCCTGGGGTGAGTGGCTAGGCCAGGGCTGCTGCTCAGGTCTTCTGAATTTCACTATAGTAATCTTTGGCAGCAAAATCCTGTTGAATTAGATCATGTCATTCCCCAGCTTGAAACCCTTCAGAAACTTCCTTTTAGAAAAAAAAAAAAATCCCAACTTTTTATGGTGACCTACAAGACCATGCATGCCCTAGTTCTTTCCCATCCCTCCTCTATCTTCATCTGTCCCTACTTTCTTTACTTAGTACAGATTTTATCACTGCCAACGGTAAGAACACATAATGTGTTGCAATCCAGTACACGTGCACACAAAAAACCGAAACAAAGGTTTGTTAAAGAATACTTATTTTGAAAACCTGTGACTGACCCCTTGAAGCAGTGACCCACAAAATTGTTATCACAATCTACAAACGGGACCCACAGTTTGAAAAACGTGACCAGCCAGCCACACTGCCTCTTTTATGTTCTTCAAACAAAGTCTGTTTTCATCTCGGGACCTTTCCATTTCTGTCTGCCTGGAAGGCTGTGCCCCAGGTGGTATGCATGGCCAGGTCCTTTTCTTCCCCATCTTTGTTTAAAATGTCTTGAGGCCTTTGTTGATATATTAAATAGCCTCCCTGTCTAGTTTATTTTGTCTCCTTTGCAGGTCTTACCATAACCTGTAATTACCTTGTTATTTATTGTTCATTTCCTCCAGAAGAATGTATATAGGTAAGAGGCAACCTTTGTACGCATAGGGCAAGGTCAGACTCACCTCTGTATACCTAGCACAGTTCTCATCAATACATACTCATAGATGAATATAGCATGGCTCAAATATATACATACAGAGATTAGTCTAAGTTCGTTTGAAGAGCTATCCTAACCAGTTTCCCTCCTCCACCAAAATCTAGCAAGGAGTAGCCCTCACAATATGTCTCATAAAGACAAGTATTATTTCTAAGTAGAGCAAAGTATGGCATTAAGTATAGGGAGGGTTTTGTCTTTACATATACACACTTGGGTACGTGTGAATGCATGTGGGTAGGTTATCTGCACAGCCGCTGTAAATATTAAAGACTTGCATGGGAAAGGAAAATAAAAACCTTAGACTCTTAAGTTTCAGTTGTCTCCTAAAATATAGCATCAGGTAAACGTAGAATAGGAAGGTGATTAAAAGAATTTTTTATTTATATGTTCTCCAAGTTTTTAAAACTGAGCTTAGGTGTTTAGAACATCCACTTTCCCACTTTTTTATTTCACCCTATTGTCACATTAACAATATTTTCTTTCAGAAGAGGCTGAGGCAGTCTTAAGCAATTGTGTTTTTGCTAAAGGAAAATATTATTTGCAAGTATATATCACTTTAAGCACTGGCTGTGCTCCATAAACTTCTTTGAGATAGATTCTTGGAAATTCCAAGCGCATTTTTGTTTCCATAGAAATTAAGTTACCAATTATGGATAGATTTGTAGCTGGCAAAAAGAATAAAATATAAGTCCATTATTGTTTCATGCATTATTAATGGTCCTTTTTTTCTTCGTTGTTCCTGTGAGAGATTGTATCCCGGGTCTCAAATGAGTAACATTTCCTGTTCTCTCTTCCTCCTTGTGGCCAAAGCAAGAGACTAATCCCTTGTGACAATAATTTATTCAGTTCCTCAAATAGTATGTGCTTCATTCTGGAGAAGAGTGTCAATATTAGAGAAAGAAGCTGAAGAAGGATAGAGCCCCTTCCTGAACTACTAGCATCTAGTAGAGGCTTTAAAGCAGAACTGTTAAAGTAAGGCAAATTATTTCAAGAGCAGTAAGTGCTACAGCCCTTTCTGTAAGAGTCAAAGACAAGGAAAAGGCACATGGTTGGGGTGGCTGGGTTAGCACAAAGTTAGAAGAAAAAAAAAGCACAGAATAAAATGGTGTTTCTCATGGACTTTGGAAGATGGTGGAACTGGTCCAATTGAAAAATGTGATCCTGGAGAATCCAATAATGAGCTAAAGCACTGAAGTGAGAAGGTGTGGGGGCGTGTTCAGGAAGCCGTAGGAAGTCCACTTTGAGGAGCCTAGGGCGGGTAAGCACCCATGGCTAAGAACAGTGGCACTGAAGCGTAGAGAGCCTGGGACACCTCAGCGATGCCTTTGCGCTTTAGTGAATTGGGACAGCTATTGAGAGTTTTATGGGCTTTATTATTTCAGATTTGTTTTCTGACTTTACTAGTATATGAATACACTTCAATGAATTTGGGTGATACCAAAAGCATCTGAGGAATCCCCCATAAGCTCACCATCCAGAGCTAGCTCTGCTAACAATGGATGCTTTTTTTCTGGTCTTTTTTCTATACATTTAAAAAAAACATACCTAAAAGACCATTATATATGTAATTTTGTGTTGCATTATTTTTTACTGACATGATCTTATTTCCTCAGATTTATGAAGTAAGCAACATTTTATCTTGCCATTTAATATTTAGTTCTCTAAATAAAAGACAATTTTCTTTTAAATGTCCCTTTTTGGACATTTAGATTCAATTTTTTCTTAATACAATATTAGGTGCAGTAGACTTGTGTCTAAAAGTAGAATTACTAGTTTTAATAGTGTTTTTAAGACACTTTACTTCATATGTGTGCTAAACTTTCCTTTATAGAAGTTGCACTAGCACTCATGAAAGTGTGAGTGTCACCCCAGCCTTACCCATAGTGTCATTTCTTAACTGATGGTTCTTTGTTTTAGTTTGCATTTGATTACTAGTGAGAGTAAACTACTCTTCATAGAAAACATATGAAGAGTTTAATTTTTTTTCATTAGTATGACTTTATAATTGGTTTGGGCTTTTCTTATATCATTTTAATTTTTTGAATGTATTCAAACTTCCCCCTTTGTGGTTTCTTCCATTGTTGTTAAATTTTCTCTCAGCCAATAACTTGTTCCAGTCCCTTCATTTTTTTTGTCTTGGTTTATTATTTTTTAATTTAGAAATATATGTACAAAATGTATGAAACATGAATAAACACCCACGTACTCAGCAGTCAGCCAAAGAAATAGAACCTCCTGTTCCTGCTCGTTCTGCATTTGTTGGTGTTACTCATTCTCTTGCTTTTCATTAGTTTTACCACCTGTGATGTGTTCCTCTCCAGTACACTTACTAAGTTGACCTCTTTATAAACTTTAAATAAAAGCCGAATATTTTTTCCATGACTTGCTTCCATTCCTGAGGAGTCATTCATATTGTCAAATATAACCCTACTGTAATTGATTTCTTTTTACAGCTCTGTAGTAGTTCACAGAATGAGTATCCCAGATGATGGGTTTGGGGTTATTTTTAGGTTTTACTGTTACGCACAGCGCCACTGTGAACATTTCTTATGTATATCTGGTGCCTACACTTTCTGTAAGGCAGGGGTTCTCAAAGTTCACCCAGGAACTGTAGTTCCTTGAGCCCATTTCAAGGTGTTTGAGAGAGCAAAACTATTTTCTTAACACTAAAACATCATTTTCCTTTTTTATTGTCATTCTCTCGCAAGCATACAGGGTTTTCCATGGGTTACACAGCATGTGATGATGTCATTGCTCTGACAGCTGACAGACTGTGTGTGCTTGTATGTTCTCATGTGGAAATTTTTTTCTCAATTTTAATACCTAAAACAGTAACTACCAATAAATATAACCCGTATAAACCAAAAAGCTCTTTGAGGTCCTCATTTATTTTCAAGAGTGTAAAAGGGGGCCTGAGACCAAACTTTGAGAACTGCTGCTCCAGGGTTTGTACCCAGCAGTGAAACGGGCAGGTTGTAGAATGGGCATGTGTTCAGCTTTACGTGTTCAACGATACTAGGTAATGCCAAACTGTTCTCCAAAATGATTGTACCAATTTTCATTTTAACCAGCAGTATCTCACTGTTCTTGTTATTCCGCACCCTAAGATTTGGCAGATTTTTTTTTTTCATTTTTGCCTATCTGATGGGGTGGTTGGAGTATCTCATTGTGGTTTTAATTTGCCCTTCAGTACCACCAGCAAGATTGACCATTTCTTCCTATCTCTAAGAGCCATTTCATTTCCACTTCTGTGAAAATCACTTCTTCAGACTTTTTTTTCTTGGCCCCTTGCTCCTCCATATAAATTATAGTATCGACTTATCATGTTTCTAAAAAAAAAAAAAAACTTAGCAATTTTGAGTGGAATTGTGTTAAATCAGCAGTTCGTTTTGGGAGACTTGACATTGTCATGGTTGAGTCTTCTTATCCAAGAACCCAGTATATCTTTCTACCTGCTAACTTCTTTCTTGTTGAAAGATTTATAATTTTCAACATAAAGGTTAACCTATTTTTGTTAGTTTTTTTCCAAGGTACTTTAATTTTTTTTTTATTTTTTAAAGTTTTTAAAATATTGTTTAGTATCCTTTAAAAATTTATTTTTTAAATGATCGTTGCTGTTTTAGAGAAAGTGCATTTGATTTGTTTTACATTAATATTGAATTCAGAAACCTTACTCTTATTAATTCTGATCATATATCTTTTAGCTTGGGATTAGTTTGGGATTTCAACATAGACAATAATATCACCTTGAAATAATGACAGTGTTTTTTCTAACTTTCCAATTCTTAAATCTTTCAATGCTATTACTTCACACTGGCTGGGACCTTTGGAACAGTTTTGAGTAGAAGCAGTTATAAAAGCTTACTTGTCTTCTTTCTAATCTTTGAAAGATAGCCCCGAACATGTCACCATTAAGTATGCTCTCTGTAGTGATCCTTTTTCGGAATGAAGATGTTTCCTGCTATTCCTGATTTGCTACTTTTGGTTTTTCTTTCTTGTTTTGTTCCTATCAGGATTGATGGTTGAATTTCACTAAATGCATTTTCTTTATCTATTGAACACATTTATCGCATTTGAAAAGCTTTCCACTTGATGTTTTTCTTTTAATCTGTTAGTATGGTAGATTATATTAAATCAGGTTTTTAAAATTTATTGGTAGATTCAGTTAACTAACATTTATTTTATTTAGGAGTTATGCTCTTATATTCACAAATTGGCCTGTAATTTTCCTTTTCTGTAGTTTTCTTGTGGACTTTTGACATCAAGATTATGGATTTTCATAAAATGAGTTAGGAGTATTTCCTGAAAGAAACGGTCATTGCATAGTTCTAACCTGATTCCTCATATTCACCCCTCCCCCTAATTTATCATTCTAGTTTTTTGTATCCTTGTTTACTTACAATATATTTACTAATATCTCTATTTATCATTCCTTCTTGAGTTTCAGATCTTATATCTGGAATCATTACCATTTGATCTAAAGTATAGCCTTTAGATTTTCCCTTGGTGGTAAACTCTTAATTTCGAAAAAGTATTTTGTCTTTTTTTTTTAAATTAAGCAATTAACCTCGAGAAATGCCTTCGTTTTATTAAGCTAAAGGAGGCAAAGTGGTTAGAGAAGTAGAAGAACCAGGAAACTTTAGTATCGTAGAGGATCTCAGAATTTCAAGGACAGGAAGATGAGCCGTGAATGGAAGGAACCCTGTAGGTAAAGGGCACATTATCGACTGGAAATACCTGTTTATTATCTCTGCAAAGGACAGGTGGAAAGAAAGTGACTTTTAAAGTGTAACCACGCTATCGGATATTTTACATAAACTCTCTACATTATGAACCACCCAAGGGATCAGCTCATGCTTCATTCATCTTTGCATCTGCAATACCTAGCTCTCTTTTAAGCTAGCATATGGTAGGTGATCGATCATAAATTAGTCCTCACGACTGATGTGTTGCACGTCATCCCCAAGAGAGAAAGCCTCTAAAAGACATAAAGTTGTCACGATCAGAAAAAGAAGAAAAGATAAGAATTTCTTCATTTTTCTCATATTTAAAAATATCAAGCCTCTGCTATAGAGAATATAAGACTAACTTCACATAGAGACTTGAATGATATATATTTGTGATGAGAGAGAACTGGTAGACTTGCTTATTTTTTAATCTTTATTTTCAGTAATTACTTATCAGTGCTGGCAAATATTTATTCTGACTCATCTCCGTAAGTTATTGGTACCTATTCTTATATGCAATTTTAAAGAGCCTGTTATTAGAAATATTGTCACTTCTAGGTTGTCAGTTTGTCTTTAGGCATTTGTCAGTTGAAAAGCTTGCATGACAAGAGTGGTCTCTTTACCAAATGTGTGTCGTTACCAAAAACTTAAACTCTGACAAGAATTTTGGTTTGATTACATCTCTAGGAAGTGGAGTCGAGTTCACAGAACTACATAAAAAAAAAAAAATTCCCCTGCAGCCATTTCACAAGGAATGGGAGGACAAAAATTGCTTCTTTTCAATCTAAGCTATCTTTGGTTGAATCTGTTGACTACAGATATTTGGCATATATATATATATATATATACATACACACACACACACACTAGTTGGGCCATGATTTGCAAAAGCTTTTCTTTTCCCATTATAGTGCTATATATTCACAACCAACATAGGACATTTCATAGATAATTTTTCAGATTTTTTACAGGCACTCTATACCCAGATCATCGAAGGGAAAAAAAAAAAAAACATAAAAATATGTAAGAGAAAACAAAAGACATAAGAAACCCCATATACATTTAATAGGACTTCCAGAAGGAAAAAAATAGAGGCAGTGCTATTTGAAGATATAATAGTTGATACTTTTCTCGAGTTTATAAAAGACATCAAATCCTCAGGTTAAAGAAGCATAACAAGATCTGAGCATCGTAAAGAAAAAGAAATGAATCCCTAGGCACATCATAGTGAAACTGAGAACACCAAGGACAAAGAAAAAAATCTAACAACTGCTGAGAAATGACAGAATATCTACAAAGGAACAAATATCAGACTGATACTTGATTTCTTATCAGCAACTATTAATGCCAGAAAACAGGGAAATAATTTTCTGAAAGTGCCAAGGTAAATAAGTAACCATTTAAAATATTTAGTCAAAATTGAAGGTAAAACTTTTCAAGAAAACAAAGATTGACAGTCCATTGCTAATAAAAAAAAATCTGTTACACTACTTCACTAGGAAGTAAATAGAACCCAATAGGAAGCAGAGGGATGCAAGGAGCAATGAAAAGCAAAGACATTGGTAAGCAAATCAATTAATGTTACTATTAATATTAATTACTATTAATATTACTATTAATATTAATAGTAAAAAAGTTAATGATAGGAATAGCAGAGACTGAGGTAAAACATTGTAAGAACTAGTTCAGAAGGATAGAGATATTAACTGTAGATTTTGTCATTTAAGTGTGAATATTTAAAGTTAGGGTAACCACTGAGAGACAGAAATAAAATATTTAATTTCCAAACCAGTGGAGAAATGAAAAAGAGAATGATGAAAAACTTCATCTCTCTAGCAGGAGACAGGAAAGAAGGAAAAAAGCATCATAGTAACTAGAGAACAGTAAAACAAAAAAATGCAACTTTATCGATTGTTACCACAAATAGAAACAAATATATACATATATATTTCCTATCAGAGTAGATTTTTTAAATCTTAATTGTATGCTGCCTATGAGACTAACAATATAAATTAATGTAGAAAGGCTGAAAAAAGATGGAAAAAGATGCATATAAAAAAAACTTTAACCAAAAGTATTCCTGTGTTAGCTGTACTTTCATTAGACAAAATATTTAGGGTGAAAAACAATACATATAAAATGGGATGCTACTAGTGATAAAAGGAACCCTAAAAAGGTAAAACAATTAGAAACCAACAGTATGGTCTACGGCCATGCCACCCTGAACAAGCCCGATCCCATCTGATCTCGGAAGCTAAGCAGAGTCGGGTCTGGTTAGTACTTGGATGGGAGACCATCTAGGAAGAACAGGTGCTCTAGGCGTAAAAAATTAAAAAATAAGGGATTGTAAGCTGACAAGGTCCTTGCAATCTGTGAGGTCAGCCAAGGGTTGCTTTGCCTCAAAATAAATAAATAGATAGATAGAGAGATAGATAGATAGATAGATAAATGAGTGAGTGAGTGAGTAAAATTAAAGTATCTAAAATAATAAAGCAAAAGCTCCCAGAATTATAAGGAAAACTCAAGAAATCCACAAACATTGAATGATTTTAACAAACTTCTTTCAGAAATAGAACAAGCAAGAAATTCTTAAGATTTTAGATTTAAACACCACAATGAACAAAGTTGATAATAGATATGTGTGTATGTGTGTGTATGTGTGAGTGTACAGACTCTCCTACCCAACAAATAGAGAGTATATACTTGGAATATATATTTGTGCTCCTAGAGCTTTTGCAAACATTCACTACATATTAAGTCATAAAAGCCTCAGAAATTCCAAAGCAGCTAGATCATACAGACCATGTTCTCAGACCATTATTCAACTGTATTAAAAGTCACAATAAACAGTTATTTAAAGACAAGTCAAGTGTTAAGAAACTAAAATAACACACCTCTAAATAACCCAGAAGTTAACAGCTTCCTAGTAATGTGTGTAATTCTTATTTCTGCTAAATAACCTGTGGGTTAAAGAGGATATCACAATGAAAATTACAAAAACTTAAAGCTGAGTAATAACAAAGCATCTATGGTCTTACATATATTAGGAAAAAAGGCACTAATAAAAATTAGCTAAAAATTCAATTCAAGGAGCTACGAAGTGAACATGAGTAAATACAGAGAAAGTAGAAGGAAATAAGATAAGAACAGATATTCATGGTATGGGGAAAAAAGATAGATGTAATAAACATAAGCTGTCTTTTTGAAAGGACTAATAAAATAGAAACGTAGGATGAGTGATTAAGAAAAGGAGAAAACAGAGACATAACTAGGAATAAAAGCAGATATACTTGTAGATGTGATCGAGATTTTAAAAATCATAAGAGACTGCAATGACTAGCTTTATCACAGTAAGTTAATAAACTTATATTAAATGTCAAACTTTCTAGAGAAAAGAAAAATCACCTAAAATTGTCTCAACAAGAAGTAAAAAACCTAAATAGATCAGTGACTATTAAAGAAATTGAATTGGTAGTCACAGATCTCCCACCATTCTCTCCACCCCGTAAAGATGCACATGTACACATAAGGCAAAAGCAGCTTTGTTAGTCCCAGGAATGCACAGGTGATTCATAATCAGAAAATGCAGCAGGGGAATTTGCTACATTAACATAATGCTCCTCGAGGAAATTTTTGAATAGGTACAGTTCAACCATCAAAACTATAAAAAGATCAATATTGAGAAGTGTCTTTAGTCTCCTGTTCTCTTGTGTCTCATCACTCCCTTCTCCTCCCTCTTTAGGTAAACATTTGTTTGTTTCCTTTTTCTATATTTGTTTAAGTCCATATAAACATATATGCATTAACAAAATTGAGAGACAGTGTTTATTTTAATAGAGAGAAATCACACTTGACAATAATTAGCTTTATGAAAAAGCAAACAAAACTTTTAGCAAACATGGAAAACTTTTTTAAAAACCTATAACAAATGTCATTTTTAATTGGGAAACTTCAAAATAATTCCCATAGTCAGAAAAAAAGACAGTGGTACTGTATATAAAATAATCTAGTTATCAATATGGCAAGGAAAATAATAGGTATGAGGTTTGCCAATCTTGTCTTTCATTGCTTCATGTTAGTAACACAAAAATCTCTACACTGCCTACAAATCTAAAGAAATGTACTTTTATGTTATGAAAGAACACTGAAAGAAGGCCTGAATAGATGAGCAGAGTGATAGATCATCTAAGATAGTATGTCTCTTACATATCCAGCATATGAATCCATCTCTTCAAAGACCAGAGCTGAAGTAGAAAGCACTGCCTCTCTCTACACCAAAGGAGAGTCAGGCAAAGTCCTGTTTTCAAACAGCCCTCGAGCTAATAATGTTTTTTGTATGTTTAAAGGGTCACTAACAAACAACAACAGAGCATCAGCAATGGAAACCCTGTGTGTCCTTCAAAATCCAGGATATTTAGATATTTACCATCTGGCCCAATACAGAAAGTCTGCCAACCCCTGCAGTAAACCAGCAGGTCTCAAAGTGTGGTCCCTGGACCAGCAGCAGCAGCAGCAGCAGCATCCTGTAGGAACTTGTTACAAAAGCAGATTCTTGGATCTCACTCATGATTTTGGCACTCTAAGGGTGGGACCCAATCTCTGTTTTAACAAGCCCTCCTGGTGATTTGGATGCTTGCTGAATTTTGAGAATCACTGCCATAGGCCAGTGGCTTAATCCCATCAAAGTAGATCACTGCCCCTCAGTCTCTCCCCAGATAGGTTCACAGGAAAGTGGAGATTCAGGGTAAGTTAATAACTGATCTCTGATTTTGTTATCGGAATACTTTTGTATTTTTTTCAAACTTTATCTGAATTCTAGGCACACTTATAATAACTACAATATACTTCCAAGATTTTCTCAACTGATTAATAGGTCAATTAGAATTAAGTCTTCTATTCATGGGTAGCACCCTTATTGATCTAATGTGAATAAAATTTACTCATATAGTGTTTAACATTTTCAAAGTGTCCTTGATCTTCATGAGACTGTGGGTAGGCAGACCTTATTTATCTCCATTTTACAGAGAAGAAAATCAAACCGAGTGATTTGCTCAGTACATAGGAGCATGGGTCTTCTGAGTCCATCCCTCTGTCCTGTGTCCTGAATCTGGTTAGAAATCTTTTCATATCTGTTTACCTTAAAACACAGTTTCTGCCCTGTGGGTAATTTCACCAGCCACCAGGTACAAGACAAAAAGAAATGTTAAGAAAGAAATTTTGTTTTATGAGTTATCAGTTGTATTCTCTATGTTGCAACATTTTTCAGAGTGTATACGTGAGAAACAGTGTCTGTGTGCGTGCATGCACAAGAGAGAGATGAAAAGCTGAGAGTTATCTTTACCCTGATCCAGAGGTGAATCACCGTTTAATTATTTCTCAACCAAATTATGAACTTTGCAATGTGTTGGATGGTGATACACTGTATGAATATAAAACCAATTTGCAGAGCGAAATTCATATAAGAGCAAATAGTAGAAAAAGCAGTGAAGCACAGGTGTGCTAATAGTTCCCTAAGGTTTCTTAACAGGAGTGGCTGAAATGAGCTTTGAGCTATTTTGAAGAAATGCAAGGCTGAGTGTTAGAAATGCACCACTTGAGATTGCTGGCCTGTTTGAAGTTTTCACTGGTCCACAGCCAGATGAAAATAATAAGGACACTGTATTATGAAAAGTAGACATACATTATTACCTTATAAAACTGTCAGATGAACTCAAAACATCTGAAGGCTCTGGCTAGAAATAAATGATAGAGATTTGTTCAAGTGCTTTAGAATTTGCAGACTGGGAACACAGCTAGGCAAAAACCCAGAATGTTCCAAAGAAAAAAGAAAAGATGAGAGTTCTTAAAAGTCCCATCTTTGAGAAGAATCAGCCCTGCGTTCTTAGCCCTAGGACTGGTCCCAGTTACCAGTCAGAAGTCAGGCAGTCTGGATGATGGATGCCGGGTGGTCCAGAAGATGGGCACCAGGAGATCTGGTCACATCCGGTGGTCTAGATAGGTGAGTCCCTCAGCAGGAGCTTATGTGGAGGTCCAGGCATTAACACAGGACTGGAAAGTTCAAAATTTTAAGTTCCCAGGCTAGTTAAAACAAGAATAGAATCGTTTCTCCATGCCTCAACCTACTCGATTTTAGTAATTTAACAGCTTGACTTACAGCGACTCCATTTTATTTCTTTATTCTATTCCTCAAAACTAATCTCTTCCTAATCTCTGAGGCAAAGTCTTTCAAAATGGTGCCCTGGGTAGGTTTATAGGGGTCGTGTATGTGCACACAAGTATGTTTTATAATTTTAGCGTCTCATAACATCTGGACTCACCTAAGGACTAGTTTTCTGAAAAATCCCTAAACCTTGAGTGTTCAGTCATCTGGAGGCTGTATCTGAAAGCAGCAACTTGTTTTGTCCTAAGCACAGTTATTATTACACTCGGCCTTGTGGTCCCAGGCCAAGTTTTCCTTTCCTTGAATGCTCACTTTGTTTCTTTCTCATTCAATCTTCCCTCTCCTGCCCCTCAGCCCTCTTCTGTCCCCACTTTTCTCCTGCCTTTCTCTCCATCCACCCCCAGAGGATCCCCTCCCCAGCTCTTTCCTCAGTCTTTTCTACCCCATTTTCACTCCTATCTAGGGGTGAATGTTTAACAGGTATTTCATATGTAAGTACATGCTTTATTAATACCAATATTCATTTTAATATAGAGATTTCTAATTTCAAAGATCTGCATTCCTACAAGCCATCCAAG
This sequence comes from Macroglossus sobrinus, assembly GCA_004027375.1. Taxonomy (NCBI): domain Eukaryota; kingdom Metazoa; phylum Chordata; class Mammalia; order Chiroptera; family Pteropodidae; genus Macroglossus; species Macroglossus sobrinus. The sequence goes on along the minus strand of PVKZ01000656.1, from coordinate 579,358 downwards.
AGCAGTCAGCCTTAAATTTCTTAATAACATGCACTGTCTTATTTACAGTATCCTTAGTGGTCAATACCAGTGGTGGTAGTGATAATGAAAATAACAATGTTTTATTCTTATGGCCAAATAGTTGAGTTTTTACCACCTGCCCCATATTGTTCTAAGTGGTTCTCAGAGTTCAGATGCCCAGGACTCTTTTCAGAAGCCAATGAGGTCAAAACTATTTTCATAATACTAAAACCCATTTGCCTTTTTCACCCTGTCGACATTTGTACCCATTACACAGAAGCATTGGTGGGTAGAACTGTTCACTCTGCAGCCTGAATCAAGGCTAGTGGCCACTGTGGTCTTCATTATTGGTTCTCTCAGTTTAAAATAAAAAGCCGATTTTATTTTAGACATCCTCTGATGAAACAGTGAATTGTATTAAATCTTGACCCTTGAGTAACATTGTTTTTTAATGCTGTGTGTGACAAAATTGGGAAGTATGCATTAAACACTTCTACATGTTTGCCAGCTGAATTAGTCACTTTTTTATAGACCACCCTTTTATCTGAAAGAACAAGTGGCAAGTAAACTGTTCTTCAGACTTAGGTATTTGGCAGGAATTTTCTTGAAAATGAATGAAGTCAGCCTGTAATTTCAAGGAAGACGCCATATTGGTCCAGAGGAGAGGGCCGCCAGCAGGCAAAATGGATGATGCTTCTTCAGGGACCAGGTGTTCCCAGGGCCCTCTTGATGCTAAACAGTGAAAACTTTTCTATCCAATGCATGTTTATAAATGACCATTAAAGAAAAGTTGTTTTGAATACTGATGCATTTTCCAATAGCAGAGCTAAAAATCATTTTCCAAGGTTTACGTACCACAGAACCACTCATTGTATAGATTAGAAAAATCGAACCCAGATACTGAAAGTCATTTCCAAGGTAACACTCTACACATGCTTGGTTTATGGCCTCGTATTTTATAGTGCTCTAAACTTTCAAGTACTTCCACATATACATTTTCATCTGATCCTCACATAATCCTGTGAGTATCTGAAGCAGCTTAAAGATTAGGAAATTGAGACTCAAAGAAGATAATTCTCTGAATGCACTTTATATTATCCTGCCCTTTAGGCTATTATCTCTGAGGGTCTGAAAGGCTGAGCAAACGGAGAGGAGATAGAATCCTTAAAACTTGGCAACTAACTAGATGCAAAAAAAAAGAAAAAAAGACAAAGCGGAAATTAAAGAGCCAGAGAATTTTCTGAAGTTTCTTGCTAGGGTGCCTGGGAGGGTACCATTAACAGAGAATATAAAAATAGAAAAGGAATAGATTCAGCCCACAGAAGTATCCCGAAGGCCTTTCATTGGCAGTACTCGAATCTGCTTCAGAGGATTCTTCGACTGGCTACACCTTGCTGTCATGGTCTCTATATGAGAACATATGCAATGCGTACTAGATGCCTTAAGAAAGGCTTCGTTCAAGTCCTGTAGCTGTTCACAAGTGGGAAGGGATGACTTCCGGACTCAGGGGAAATTTCATGGAAGAGGAAGCATTTGAAAGGAGTCTTGCAGCATGTAGAATTTGGATGTGCAGAGGTGGTTGTAGGGAGACAAGGCAAGTTCAAGGACAGAAAAATAGAGCAGGATGTAGAATGAGGAATATCAAGTATCGAGGTTGGTAAGAATATAGCGTGTGTGTAGGCAGATAAATTATTTTGAAAACAATTATTCCGGTAAATCATAGGTGATGTTAACTGCTGCATACATGGTCAGTTTTCCATTTTGCATTTTCATTTTTTTTTAATAACACTTGTCAAAAAAGTGTCTTTAAGTACAACTTAATTCTTTTACATATAAAGTTTTATTTTTCGTTGACTAGGGTAAGGATTTCAAGTTCAAATAACATAACTGATCTTCCCAGATGTTGGCTTATCGTTTTAGAGAGAGTCGTGCAAAATATTTGACAATGGTCTTATTTTTTAAATCTGTGGTGGCTTAAAGTAAACCTGCAGTCTTTAGATAATTTAATCTCCTCGCACTTAGAAATTCCATCAGTCCCTGAAATCGCATTTTCATCTGAACTGCATCTCCGAGTCTATCTTCAAATAGCTTAGCTTTGTCTTCCAGGTCTTTGTTCTCCTTTGACATTAGCTTTTGTTACTATTCACTGCAGAACGTATCTGACTTGGATATTTATGACTGTTTTTCCCCTAGATAAGCCAGATAGATACGATCCACGTGATGTTGAAAGGCTACAACAAGATGATAACTGGGTTGAGAATTACTTATTCTGGAGACGTGATGTTGTAGATGAAACACTGAAGATGCTCGATGAGAGTTTTCAGTGGAGGAAAGAAATAGCTGTCAATGGTAAGCTGTTCGATTCAACCCTGACCGTATACTATACCCTTCAGAAATGTTACTGTTGCACATCTATCTAATAGTGTATTTTCAAGTATCCTCGACAGTCATCATAAACACCAGAATATAAAGTTTTATACAGACCCAGTAACACTTTGAAAGGACTGTCATATGAGTAAGTCTTAAAAGTTGCATGATTCATAAAGAAATGAGATCACCAGGGAATAGAATCACGCTCCGTTCTTTACGCACAGCAGAGTCTCCTAATCTGTGCTTGTTTACTTTGGTACCATTAAACAATAATAGCAAGACAGTATCAGCATCTTCACTGTTAGGACTAGAGATAAGGAGATACTACTTGCCTGTTGCCTTATGTCTTTATTCCCAGAGTTCTTTGTTCCACTAGGTGTTCCAAATAGGATTATTGAATGGGGGTCCCCCAAAAGCAGGCTGATTCCCATGGATGCCTATGGCAGCCTCCTTTTAATGGCTTAATTTCAAGGCCCACTTTAAAAATGAAATTTTGAAAAGGAGTGTTGGAAATCTTAATAGGTTTTAGAATAGTCTTCAAGTATATAAAGAAATCTTTCCAGGAAAGATCACTCATTATCTCTCTCCTCCTGAAAATGTAACAAACTGGCATAACTACTGCTTTTGATGAGGTATGAAGAATTTCCTGACCTTGAAGATTATAAACTCTGGAGTGACCGAGTCTAGAGACTTAATTCAAAGTAGTTAATGAATAAATCCAAAGCAGACACCCTCCCCAGGCCTCACACTAATTTGTAGAAGGAATCCATCAGAAGGGGAGTATTTAAGAAACAATTTGACTGGAAATGTAAAAAAAACTATATAGGTAATTTCAACAAATAGTGGAGCATTTATTGATCACGCCAAGTAATATAAATCTGATATTTCGAAATCACTTAGGTGCAAAATTAATGTTTAAACAGTAGTGTTTTCTTACATAGAATAGCTTGTTTTCAGTGGCAGACAGCAGAAATATGATATAAGGGATGAGGAAGGATAAAGAAATGTTTGAAAGTTCTTGGGGAACTACCTGTGAAGGTAACAAAAGCCTTGCCACATGCTGCCTTGCTTCTGTTGGTTCTCAGCCTCACTAGAGACGGGACAGGCCCTTTTTGTCCCTCCCGCTAAAAAGGAGCTGGCATTTTTCTTGAAGTGGTTTCCACTTGCCTCAAATTTACAAAATGTATTAGACTCCACTGCACATCAAACTTTGTGAGAAAATATTATTTTTCAAAAGAAACCATAGTGTTTTTTTTTTATTAATTCTGAAGTTGTATCGTGAGTGTTTGCAGGCACGTTCTCTTGAAATTGTCCAACCGTGGTATTATTTGTCTGCAAGTCATTATTTAAAACACAACCAGACATAGAAATGTGTCTCCATAAACAATGGCTGAAGCGTCAAAGAGCAACGGATTTTTTTTCCATTTCTCTCATCTGTGTCTTTATGCAGTTTATTTACTTAGTAAGAAACACCGTAATTTATTGGAATCTATCCAGATATTTAAATAAGCTTTATCTTTTTTATACCAGAGCTACATAACATTAACCTTTACATTATGTTTTCTTTTTAAAAAGGCCCCTAAGATACAATTATTCATCAATTTATCACTTTTTAGATCTGACTGAGTCCTCCATTCCCAGATGGTTATTCGAAATCGGTGGTATTTATCTCCACGGTTATGACAAAGAAGGCAACAAGTTGTGTAAGTATATTTATGTGCTGGCTTTTCAAGAGGTTGAAATGCACTTATCTCAACAGGATTAGTCATAGGCAGCACTTTCTCCGTATGTAGCACACGGCGAGTCTCCTGTAGTTGGGGACTGTTCGAGCCATCCTGACCGAGCATCATATACATACTAATAGTACAACTGTTTACATTATAATAAACCAGGCCGCAAAGGCAAATGCTGCATCCTCGAAATCAGCCAAAATAAAGTAATCCAGAGTCTCTATCTTCTTTCTAATTTGATTGCCATATTAAAATTCAAGCCAGCATTTTTATGGGAAATCTTTTTTGACAGCCCCCTAAGGCTTGATCCATGGATGTTTTTCAAGTTTCCCAGTCTTCTCCCCTTCACGTCTCATGAGTCTGTGTGATAGCCGATGGCGGGAGGAATGGCAACCCTCCTCCCTGCCTTCCCAGTGATTCTTCTCTCCCCATTGCCCAAACTCCAGCTTGGTTTTTTTTTTTTCTTACCAAGGCTGAGACTCCACAGGAGTGTCAGAGCGCCATCCTGAGCAGATGTCCTGCCAAGGGAGCTCACTGCGTGGTCAGTGTGCACTTCACCCCTGGTGGCATGTGGCATGTGGTCTGTTCCTATTTGAACAGCACCCCTTGCGTTTTCCTGTCGCTGGCTCCTTCTCCTCAGTCTTCTTTGCACATTTCTCTTTCTGCCTGTTCCGTAAAAGTGCTTCCGGGGCTGCATTCCTTTCTTGGCCTCTTACTTTGTAGCTGATACAGTCTCCTTGGGTGATCTCAAGTACCACGACAGCTTCAGCTTCTTTCCCACAAACAGCAGAGAGTCCACACTGTCCCCAGACCACATGCACGTACATGCCCAGCTGCCCGCTGACTGGTGCCACCAGACTGATTGCCAGCCGGCTGCCTTCAACACAACACGCAGCTGAACATCCACATCCCACCACCTGCTCTGTCCCTGCTCTGTCCAGCTCAGGCCAGCAGCCATTGGCTCATCCCTCTGACACAGCTTCAGTAAGCCCCTCTCCATTTTCACCAGCGCTTCCTCACTTCAGTCCCTCACTGTCCCCTTACCCCCAGGCCCTTCCCAGGGCATAGCCCGTTCGGTTTCCACCTCTGCCTCTTCCCATCTCTCTATGCTGCTGCCTGAGAGATGTTGTAAATAGGAAGATCAGAGTCCTCGAAGTCCAGCCCTGTCTGTTTAGCTTCTCCTCTCACCAGTCATCACTCTGGTTTGCCACACTCCACCCACATGCACGACACCTGCTCACACCTCCATAGCGCCTCTGTCTACGCTTTTGCTCTGGAAGGAACATGTTTTTCTAGTGCTTGACAGAACCAATGGCTTTCTTTTCATTAACCACAGTGAACAGTACTCTTAGGTTATTGCCAAATACTGTTTGTTCACCTGTATTTTTTCTTTTCCACCTTACTTGCAAAACTTATTTCCTAAGGGGACAAAAATAGTGTACCTTTCAGCTACTCTTTAAGGTTCCCAAGTGCACGCTATTTCTCATTTTAAAGAAGGAAGAAACGTGTTTAATCTGAGAAACAAAATGAATAAGTGAAGAAAAACGAAAAGGATAAATATAAAATAATATTATAATGCCATAAATATTTTTTCTTATTTTTCTCTTATGTTCTGCTGAAAGTCTGGATCAGGGTGAAGTATCATATAAAAGACCCTAAAACCATATTGGACAAAAAGAAGCTCATTGCATTCTGGTTGGAACGTTATGCTAAGAGAGAAAATGGGAAACCTATAACAGTGATGTTTGACCTGTCAGAAACCGGAATAAATAGCATAGTAAGCATTTTTCTTTAATTCTAAATCATTGTTTATCATGCTGTCCTCCCGACCACTTCTCTCCAACCAAATATTCCTAGAAATTCGAGCTAAGTTATGTTTCGGATTTATCCCCCCTCCGCATTGTGAGCGAAGTCAAACATGGAAGACGATCTACAAAGAAAGAAATGTGCTTCTAGATTTCCTAGAAATGTTCCTAATCTGATAAATGGGATATAGTGGTAGGAAGTGGAGGCCAGCAGGCTGTTGAGTAGATGAGGTTAACCATGAACTTGTCTATCGAAGTTCATATCCTAACAGCACCTAACCCTGTGCCTAGCACAGCATAATGCACTCAACAGATATTAAGGAAAGTAACATTTGCTCTCTGTCGTACCATTAGATTTATACCATGCTTTACAGTTATGGGATGTCGCCTGAGTTTTGTGCATTCAGCACTTAGTGATTTTGCTGGGGTTTGTATTTGCTTGTTTGGATTTTTGTTTGTTCGATTCGGTTAGCTTTTGCAAACCAGTTTTCTCCAAGATGATTTTGAAAAGCTTCATAAAAAAATAAGACCTACCAGTCTTTAATTTGGGCCCCTGTGACCTTAGAGCTAACTACAAACCCTTCAGCAGCAATGGGGATCTGTAAGCACATTTATTAAGCTGTCATTTCTTACATCGAACCTTGGCTAATTCTGGTAGCAGTGAAGTGGCATTTGCACACTTGCCTGGGGCAGGGTTAAAACCTTTTTGAAAATCCACTTGGCAAAGTATGTTAAGAATCTTAAAGTGTTTGCATTCATACTCTTCGCCTGGTAACTAACTTCTGGAAATCTATTCTAAAGAAAAAATCCTGAGTACAGAAAAAGTGTTGTGTACCAAAATGTTTTTTCAAAGTGTTATTTAAAATAGTGAAAAATTAAGAAAAAACTGTATATGTCCACACAGCGAAATGGTAAATTATGTTCTAATTGATGGAGTATATGTATTAGTGTTTAAAAGGAATTTGTAGTAATATTGGAAAATACTTTTTAATGAAAAAAGCAACAGGATTATATCATAGTAATACCTAGCCCCCCAAAAGGAAACCTTAGACATAAATAGATAGATAGATAGATAGATAGATAGATAGATAGATAGAGAGATAGGGAGAACTGCTAAAGAGAATGAGAGACGAGCTGTTTTGGGTGGCAAACCACAGATTTTTTTTCTTTCCATATCTCTATTTATCTTTTAAGAGTCTGTTGCCCTAGATTTTTCCAATCTAGTTTCTGTGTCGATGAGTTTTAAATTACAGAGTAAATCATACTATGACCCAAATCTAAATAAAAATGCTTGGATAAATATTTCATAAAAATGAATCATGATTCTGTTTTCTTTTATGTATAGTGATTTTCTAATTATTAACCCAGAATCATGAAAAGTAATTGTTAATGTTTTTTACTGCCATATAGGGACAGAAAATCAACTTGAACTGATTTTTTTCAAGCTGCTTATATGCTACCTCATTATCTTTAATTTATAAATGAGGTTTATTTGCATTACTAAGTACTGAAATCATTATTGTTTTAAAATACTCGAAGCTTAATGAATTATTTTTATATATCAACCTCATGATTTGTAAAGGATTTAAGTTGGCTCATAAAGATGTATTCAGAATGTATACAGAACGATGTATACACGGTGAGACATTTTAAAAATTATTTGTTAGAGTTGGGCCACCAATTTGGCTCTAAGCTTTCAGCTGCCCACCTGAAAGAAATGGCATCATTTAAAATTATTCAGAGGCCATACTTTAAAACCAGTGTCTTGGGAGAAGTGTAAGCATTCCTGATACCTGAACCAGAGAGAAAAGTCTTTCACGGGTCCTCAAAGGGAGGACATTTTACAAGATAATGAATAGCGTCCTTGAAAGCATCCTCACAGAATGCAGACCAGTAGTTTCCTGGAGCTCTTTTATGTAGTACCTACTAATATATGTACACCAGTGGCAGCCTATGAAATCCACTTGAATTAGCAGTAACTTGGGATTTTATAAGCAAAGATATTCAATTACATAAAAGATGAAAAGAAGAACACTGGATGAAGACTTCTTTAGGCAGTCTCTAGGGGCCACAGATCATATACTCGGTAACCAAATTTATATATAGCTAGCTATTTGGAGATATTTGACTCTTAACTATAAATTAGTAAGCTCTATGCACAGTGGATAATGATTAGTCATAAAGGTATTATTATATGCCAGGTTTTGTCCTATAATAAATACCTGTAATAGTTAAGGATGCTTACTTTCAGTTTACTGGAGTTAAAGATGCTGTAACTCACAGGTAGGATGATTTTATAGACTCTCATTTCTAGGACAATCCACCTTTCAAGAATTGATGGATCTAAGTTTGCCTGGTTAGAAAGATAGATGATAGATTGACAGATGGACGAATAGACAGACGGATGGATGGATGGATGATAGATATCCTACAGTTCTTATAAGATGGCTGATCAGGATTAGCAAATCAGCCTGCGGCTGTGGAATAATGTGGAATGAAATGATCCACGTGAATCATAATCCTTATAATGTAATTTCGTGTTGCTGTGTTCAAGGCAGTGGAACCAACCACACAGCTATGTTTATAAAGTCGCCCAGAATTGGAGTCAATGAACATTTAAATATAAACCAAGAAATTCTAATTCTAGGTCCCTTAATATTAAAGAGGAAAGAAGCTAGAAGTGAAATAGATATAGCAGGTCAATACGATCAGATTCACTTAACTGTTATGGAAAAGATTAATGAAATATATTTTACTAAAGCTATTATGAGGTATAGAAATTAACTTTAAAAGGCAAATATACCAAAATATACAAACATGTATTATCATTTCAAGTAGTCAGGTTGTAAACTGTACATTGTTTCAATAATTAAATTGTTCAACAGATCTTTAGAATTTCTCTATGGGGATTGCTTTTAGGTCCATTTAGGGCCATTTTAGGTCCATTTTAGGTCCATGTTATCTTAGCAGCCTGGGGTATCTCTAGTTTGAGGTAACATGAATGATGCTTAAGCTTCTTTCTGATATAACTCATTTTTAGGACCAATTATTATAAGTAGCTTAATGACTTAATAGCTTCATGCTTAGGAACATAGATATTTATATATCAGCTTTTTAAAAAGACTTTAATGATTGTCTCATTTGTATTTAATAATTTATCACCTTTAGAAACGTGCGATTTACAATTCTCAAATGTGGATATTCTTAAAGATTTCAATGTATAATCTTTATTTTAGGACATGGATTTTGTACGCTTTATCATCAACTGCTTTAAGGTTTATTACCCTAAATACCTGTGTAAGTAATTTACTTCTTTATAAAAATATGATGTATTTTTCAATTTCTCAGACAACGTCTGAGAATTGTGGCGTTTTATATTATTATAGCGTTTAATAGCTGAAACACTGTTTTCTGATGAAGAGCTTAAATGTGTTCAGACATTTCAGTGCATATCCTAGTATGTACAGGGGAAATTTTTCATAAGTAATCGTTGTCCTTTACAATTACTTTTAAGAGTTTAAGTTCTAAAGTGTATGTATATTACATACACATACACGGGGACATAAAAACATATACTTATTTCCAAGATTATCCCATTTTTACTAATCTTTCAATTGAGAAATTCCTTTAAAATATTATATGGAACTTCTTACATACCAAACCCAGATAAGCAATATGGATAAAGTGTGCTCTGTGATAAAAAACACTCATACGTATGGCACACTGTTACTAGTTACTACTTAAAAACTGTCATTGAGAAAACACTTGCTATCTTGTACTGCATGTGAATCTGGCATTTGGAGTTCCTTTGTTTTTAATTGTGAGTATTTCATTCATTACCTGAATGAAGAACTCTTAATTAAATCTTATTCAGTTTTGATTTATTGGATTTATATGATGATTTCCCCGTGGAGAAAAGGAGATGCCATCCCGCATAAACAAAGATTTTTAACCTCAGGAGGTTGAAAGTGAGGAGACAGGAAAGAGGCAACAGGGACATCAGAAAATGGAAACTCACAGGTCTGCCTGGGCACACTCCTGGCAAATATCTCAATTAGGGTCTTTTGGGACTTGTGATTCAGGTGACACTAAAGGCCTAAAATCCCTAAATCGTCTTACTTTTGTATGCTTTTGCATTATTAATGTGAAATGAGGAATAGACAAAAAGCATTATGAATATCAAGGATCAGTGCCACCCCAGCCCTATGCTCTTATGTCTTCAGAGAATATTCATGAACGTTTCTAGTAAACACAGTGTCTGGTTTGGGACCCTGTAGGACCTGCTGTTCCTTCTGAATTCTTACTGGATCTGGCATGGACCCTGAGTCAATAATGTGTGCTGAGCAGTGCCAGCCAGTGGTCAGTAGGGAATGTTATTAGTCTGTTTCTCTTAAGTACGCAATGAAAATAAAATATTCACTCATTTATCAAAATACCTATTGGAATTTGTAAAAAAAAAAAAAAAAACATTAAATAGTATTATTACTTTATAAAACACATCCAAGATTTTTTTTACAATACTAGTAATAAATGCATGGCTCAATATAAAGATGATTTGGAATATATTCATTCCAATAACTAGCGATAAGTAACTAGAGATATAGGTATATATTCTACCTATATAATGTAGTTTTGCAGACACTGAATTTTGTAGATTTTTAAATTTATTACGCTTTAAAATCTGTCATGAAATATATTATTTCTTAATATCATGAATCCAAATCTTTTTAGACATATTCCAGACATATTAAGACTAAAGTATTAAGTAGCAGGGTAGCTCTTTGCAGATACCTTGTTCTTCACATGTACTTCACTGTCCTTCATTAACAGAGTCATTCTAGGAGGCTCTCTGCTCAGAGAAGAATGAAATTACATTTTGATTCTTCTGGAATGAAGAATAAAAATTGGATATCAAAAATCCCCCATGTGGTTTCTGGTTCTTTTTCACGAATGTTAATATCTTCATCTAAGTATGCAAATAATACTATGTATACTTTGGAATTATTGGCTTCCTAGAGCTCATAGTATTAAGAAAAGTAGAAATAATTTTTGTTTCTTCAAACATTATTAAACTGGTGGGGGCAACTGTGAGAGTGGTTTAACAATATAATCTCTAGAAAATTATCATTGAAACCATAAATTTGATGTTGAAATCATTTTCAAGTTCAGTGGATTTCAGCACTAATTTCATATGCCACATCTCAAGACCCCACTTACCCACTTAACTATTTTCTTTTGTACTTTCTGTAAACTAGAGTAATAAACAAAAGAACAGGCTACTTACCAAAGGACAGTGATAGTGCATTATTCATTTCCCAGAAGCCACCCTCCTGAGTGGGACCCTCACCATTGTGGGTTTAGTTCTAGCATTTACACTTCACTGACTTTAGAACTGGGTCGGCCAGCTCAATGTTTAGTAATATTTAGATCAACATTTTTTCTAGGTCAGGTATGAATGATATTACTATAGTGGTACTAAGTCACATTCAATGCATTTTTTCATCTTTCAGCAAAAATAGTGATCTTTGATATGCCTTGGATAATGAATGGTGAGTATATGTATTATTTATACTTCCTAAAACAAAATGCCTAATTTGCTTTTTTCTTTGCCAATGTAGCCATATTTCTATGGTTGTTCAAAAAATTGTTTATATTGTGCGTGGTGTAGAACATTTGAAGGCTGTTCCTAAGCAAACTGGGCTAACTTTTTACCCCCAGGCTCTGGGGACACTCATTTGTCTTCTCTAAAAACAGCCTCAAGATGTTCAACTATTCAAATCAAACTAGTCAGAAGCCTCAGTTTGTCACTCGCTAATGGGGTATTTCATAGAACACAGGCCTTGCTAGGTTTTTTCATGGGCTTCAGGTGTTGAGGAAGAAGGTGGAATAAATCTGAAATTTAATCAAAGTCTCTGTAATCCCGCAGCCCTTATGACAGTCATAATATATTTTCCCTTCCCCCTATGATATGTATATATTTTTATGAAAATATTTAACTACTGAAAAACGCTAGTAATAAAAAAACTTTTCACAAAGAAAAGACCAGGTCCAAATGGCTTCACTGGTAAATTCTACCAAACATATAAAGAAGAATCAACATCAATCTTTTGCAAACTCTTCCAAAAATATAGAAGAAGGAACACTTCCCAACTCATTTTATGAGACAAGTCTGTTCCTAATAACAAACATGATAGGAAAATGACAGATGAGTATCCTTTATGAATATAGATGGACCAACCTTCCATCTACTAACAGACCCAATCTAGCAGCATAGAAAAAGGATTGTACACCATGACCAAAAGGGATTTATCTCAGGAATGCAAAGTTAGTTCAACATATGAAAATCAATCGATGTTATCCAGTATATCAGTAGGCTAAAGAAAAAAAACACACATGATCATCTCAATAGACACAGAAAAAGCATTTGACAAAATCCAGTGCAGTCTCATGATAAAAGCACTCAAGAAACTAGGAATAGAAGGTGCAGAGAGTTGGAACAACTTGAAATTAGGGGGACCATGGTAGTCTACACGCAAGACTACCCTCACTTCTGACACCAAATGTAAGTTCAAGGGATTCTTAAAACCACTCTCAGGTTCACTAGAATGACCCACAGAATTCACTGTAAGCCATTCTACTCACAGTTACGATTTATTACATACAGGGAAAGGATTCAGGTTAAAATCAGCCAAGGAAAGAAACACAGAGGGCAGAATCCAGGGACTACCAAATATGGAGCAAATTAATGTCCCAGCACTGATACGTGACGGTACCCATGGAGTACTGGCGACCAGGGAAGCTCACCCAAACGGTGGTGTTCAGAGTTTTTATCGGGGTTCCATTACACAGGCCTGATCGATTTACCACACGGTTTATATCAGTCTCCAGTCTCTTCCAGAGGTCTACTGATACTGTGTGACACAAAGCCCAACCCTAAATCATATTGTTCCAGTTTGGCCCAAGGCCTCCAGACAAAGACGGTCTTATCAGGCATGAAGGTTACCTCTCAAAAGCTGAGGGCAAAGGCCGGACCTTTCTTTGGTTAAGGTTAATTCTTCACTACGCAGAAGAGAACTTCTTCAGCTTGATAAAGGGCATCTATGTAAAACCAGCATCTATAAAAACCCACAGCTAAAACCATACTTAGCAGTAAAAAAACGAATGCCTTGCCCCTGAGATCAGGAACTGCCAGGGCATTGAGGCAAAATAAAGAAAAAGGCATTCGGATTGGAAAAGAAGAAGTAATACTATCTGTATTTACAGATGATATAACCTTCTGTATGGAAAATTTTAAGAAATACAATCACACAAAAACCCTATTAGAATAAGCGAGTTCAGCAAGGTAGCAGGCTACAGGGTCAATATACAAAATCAATTGTGTTTCTATATACTAGGAACGAATAATCCTCAAATGAAATTAACAATTCCATTTATAATAGCATCTTAAAGAATAAAGTACTTAGAAATAAAATTAAAATGAGTTCAAGACTGGTACACTGAAAACTATAAAACACCACTGAAGGATATTCAAGACGTAGGTAAACAGACAGCTCTTACTCATAAACAGACAGCTCTTACTCAAGGACTGGAAGATCTAATATTGTTAAGACGACAGTGCTTCCTGAATTGATCGATTCGGTGCAGCCTTTGTCAAAATCTCAGCTGCCTTTTTTACAGAAATTGACAAGCTTGTCTTTAAATTGCTATGGAAATGCAAGAGACCCAGAGTAGTAAAAATAATCTTGAAAAATTATAATGGAATTTGGAGGACTCACACTTCCACACTTCGTGATTTTAGAACTCACTACAAAGCTATGATCATTAAGACATTGTGGTACAGACATATGAGTAGACGCATAGATCAATAAAACGGAATTGAGAGTCCAAAAATAAGCCCGAACATTTATGGTTAATTTTTTGACAATGGTGGCAATACAATGCAGTGGGAAAAGAATAGTCTTTTTAATAAATAGTACTAGTACAACTTAACATGCATCCACATTCAAAAGAATGAAGTTGGACCTTTACCTCCCATCATATATAAAATTTAACTCAAAATGGATCAGACCCCTAAATGTAAGAGATAAACTGTAAAAGTTAAACATTCTTAAAAGAAAGCATAAACTCAAAATGGATCAGACCCCTAAATGTAAGAGTTAAAACTGTAAGAGTTAAAAATTCTTAAAAGAAATCATAAAAGTAAACCTTTGTGGCCTTGAATTAGGCAGTGGTTGGTTTCTTAGATATGACACCAAAAGGACACAAGTGAAAAAAAAAAAAAAAGATGCATTGTCCTTCATTAAAATTTTAAAAGTTTTGTGCTCCAAAAGACACCATCAGAAAGGTGAAAAGACATCTCTCAGAATGGAATATTTACAAATCATGTATGTGATAAGGGACTTATGTCTAGAACATATAACTTACAGTGCAACAATTAAAAGACAAATGGCCCAATTAAAAAGGACAAAATATTTGAATAGAAATTTTTACAAAGATATACAAAAATATATAAATATGTACAAAAATGCATAAAAAGATGTTCAACATCATTAGTCATTAGAGAAATTCAAGTCAAAACCAAACGAGATACTATTTCACACCCACTAGGACGGCTAAAACAACAGAGACAGACAAGAACAAGTGTTAACAAGGATGTGGAGAAACTGGAACCCTCATACATTGCTGGTGGGAATGTATAGTGGTGCACACCACAGTGGAAACCAGTTTGGCAGTTCCTCAAAAAGTTAGACACAGAATTACCATATGACCTAGCAATTCCACTCCTTGGTATAAATAACCCCAAGAGAACTGAAAGCATACGTCTGCACAAAAACTTCTACACAGATGTTCATATCACTAGTCATAATAGTGAGAGCAGAGACCCAAATGTTCATCAATTGATGAATGGATAAACAAATGTTATATATAGATTCATAAAATGGAAAATTATTTTACCATAAAAAGGCATTAAATACTGATGCATGCTACATCACGGATGAACCTTCAAAACACGCTGAGTGAACAAAGCCAGTAAGAAAAAAAACACATGATTCCATTTATATGAAATGTCCTAAATAGGCAAACGTGTAGAGATGGAAAGTAGATAGTGCTTGCCAGGGAATGGGAGAAAAGATGAGAGGTTGCTAACGGATGAGGGTTTCTTTTTGGTGTGATGAAAATGTTGTAAAATTAGATAGTGGGGATGCTGGTGCAACTCTGCGAATATACTAAAAACCACTGATGTGTATACTTTAAAAGGGTAAATTTTATGGTTATGTAAATTATATCTCAATTAAGCTGTTCTAAAAACTCAGATTTAGCACTTTAGTTAATTCAAGTAGCATAATTTTAAACATGTCAACTCCCAGACTTTTAAAATGGAAATTAATGAAAATGTAAATGTTATGTAAAAAAATTTTAAGCACAATTAGCCCAAGTCAAAATGTAATTCTCTGAAGTGCTGTTTAATGTTTATATGCTGTTTTATTTCCTGATTTTTTTATTGACACTTTTGCAAATTTAATGCAGGATTCCTCTTTTTATTCCTTTAAAATGTGCTTAGAATGTCGCAATGGAAATGAGGTTTTAAAAATTAAGTATAAATCAGAATGGCAGAATCTGTGAATTCCTCACAGTTATATAAACTGCAGGGCTTGGGAGAACGGCAGAGAAGTCTGGGGTTAGGCTGCTAAGTCTGGATCTAACTCACACCCATAATGAGGAGAGCTACTTCCTGACTTGCCATCTGAGGGAGGTTTTCAGATGACAAGGGGGGTTTATCAGAAGCATAAGGCAGATGACACTTCCCATACCACTGTGCAGTTATTCCCTGAATCACAATGCTATTTGATTCAGTGTCTGGAAATCTTAGCAGTTGGGATCATTGATGGATTTGTGCAGAGGCCAAAACCCTGATAAATGTATTAGAGAACTTCAGGGTAATTTAATATTCCTGAATCTTCATGGAACATTTGAAACCCATAAGGGACAGTCACAGTGTAACTGCCCACAAGAATTAGAGAATGTTAAGTATCATGCCATCAGAGACACATATTAACAGGTTTTAGCCCAAACTAATTGTAGAAGACCTGAGTTAGCACATATAGCAAATGAATTGAGAAAGGGAATGAAAAGAATTCAATAACATGATTGTTTTTTCTTCAGCTGCTTTCAAAATTGTGAAATCCTGGCTTGGTCCAGAAGCAGTGAGTTTGTTGAAGTTTACAAGTAAAAATGAAGTCCAAGACTATGTCAGTGCAGAATACCTGCCTCCTCACATGGGCGGAACTGTAAGTACAGTACCTGATAATCGTTTCTAAAATAAGACTGTGCCACAGCACATTAGGCTGTATTCTTTCCTCAAGGAAAAGAGAAAAGCACTGTCATAACAGCCAAAGAAAGATCATAGATCTCCCAAAATAGCAAGCAGTGTTTCAGACATTTTTTACGTTTCTAAGATGTTGTGTTGCTATTTTTGAATGATTCTAAACTGGAAAAGTATTCATTATTCAGTAAAAAGAAAGTATCCAGTATTCAGAAACAACTATTCAGTGAAAAGTCTACTGCTATCCCAACTTCCCCGTCTTCCTCCCCGTTCTATTTCTTATATTTATGTCCAGGCCTCTGTATTGCCTATATGAGCAACTATAGTATCTATATAATGTATGTATAAGCAAACATAATAGATATGTAGTACTTCCTCTTTCCCATCTCTTTTAGACAGCAGTATATTTATATACTATTGTGCATCCAGCTTTTTTCTTCACAGCACATCTTAGAGATCATTCCAAATCAGTCTTACTCTTATTTATGGCTGCATAGTATTCCAGCGTCTAGAGACAAACCATAAATTATTTAATAGCCATAAGGTATTCAGTTTCATCCTGATGAGTCCTTAGTTTGCTTGCAATTTTTTAATGTTGAAGTCTTTTCAATTTCAAAGATAACATATACTATTTAAGATTTTTTTGGATATGATTTTACTACTTACAAATGAGAGACCAAGTATAAGTAGGTTATGTGTTAAATTCTTAATACTGTACAACAATGAAACATTGTGATAGTGACCTTTTTTTATAAACTGTGAAACCTATGGAATTGGTACGCTTTGGGTTAACTTGATTGATAATATTGTTATTTGATTTTTATAATCTACTTTAGATACTGCCTTCTTGATAAAATTATATTCAACCAGAACCAAGGGGATAGCAAGATAAAAAAAGTTTTAAATCCTTTTGTTTTCTCTGATTAAAAAAAAAAACTTGAATATTTTCAATTTAAAGTTTGCAGCTTTCCTATTCGGAGATTAATTTCACATTTTAACCTAGAAAAACAGGGTATGGTTTATTTCAAGTACTACCCTTAGTCAAAACAGTGACTGGATTGATTTGTCACTTTTTTATACTGTGCTCATAGAATTGTTCTATCCTAAAATTAATAGCAGTTAATCAATTTTATTTTTATTTTTGAGGTAGAACAGGTCATTTCTCTTCTCTGTTGTTAGTGCCATATTTCTTTAAGATACATTGTTGTCAAGACTAGTTAGGACTACTGTTTCTTAACATAAATTTTTTTTTCAAAAAGTAACACATACACGTGATTGTTTAAGAAACAGCAAACAATACCAAAGACTGCTAAGTTTAAGAATACAGTGAAAAGTACATCTCCCTCCCCAGGTCACTGCCCACTGCTACTCCCCAGAGGCCGTCACTGTTTACAAGTTCTGTCTCCTGGAGATATTCCATCCATAATGCTTTTTTCACATAATGTTCAGGTATCATACACGTCCTAATGTGATTTTTTTTCACATCATTTATTTTTAGGTTATAGCTTATTGATTCAGAGAGGTCTACCTGATTCTTTAAATCACTGCAGAATATTTCACTGCATGGATATAACATAAGTTTTTAATCGATTCTCTTTTGAAGGTACATTAGTTATTCTCTAACCTTCCATTACTAGTAACACTGTAGTGACTATCCTTGTAAGTAACTTGGTGCATGGGTACAGCAGTATTTGTAGAGGATAAACTAGAAACAAAACAATTAGGTCAGTGGGGACAGTCAGTTGTTCATGTTGACAGCTGTTGCCAATTCCCCTCTAAAGAGATTGTGCCCATTTACCAGTAATGTGTGACAATGCTTGAGCCGCATTCTTGCCAACACCACAGTTCCCATTTTTGCCAGTGTCGGGTGAAAATTATTTTATTATAGTTTTAACTTAGATTTTTTTATTGTGATTGATAATGAGTATGTTTTAATTATTTAAAAGGTAGTTTTCATTCTTTTACTATGAACTATACCATTCCTTTATTTCTTGTTCTGTTGGGTCATTATTCTTTTCTCAGTGATTTGTATTATTAACAAAAACTGTCTTTTGTTTCTGATGTATGGTGCATATTTCCCCAGTTGTGGCCTCTGTAAAAAAAATTTCATTTTAGTGTGCTCAATTTTTGTCAATATTTGTATGCCTTCTAGGTTTTGTGCTATGCTTAGAAAGGCTATCCTTGCTTAGCTTTTAATCCTCCTGTGTGTTCTAGAGTTTATGTTTTTTTAAAAAAACACACATGTACACATACGTACGCACGCGCGCGCACAAACACACAGCCTTTATCTGAAATTCTTTTGGTTTAAAGAGTGTGCTAAAGATCCAACTTGCTTATTGCCGATGGCTGGCCACTTATCCCACACCACTTACTACTCTTTCCCTTTCTGATTTTAAATTTCACTAATTTAGTCTGTTCTTTTGGCCAAAGGAATGAATTTTAACTTTACTAAGAGAATTATTTTTTTCTACCCACCTCTTAGCAGGCTGACCCAAAATTCTTTTCTTTTAGGATCCTTTCAAGTATAGCTATCCACCACTAATAGACGATGACTTCCAGACGCCATTGTGTGAAAATGGGCCTATTGCCAGTGAGGATGAAACTTCAAGTAAGGAAGATATAGAAAGTGATGGCAAAGAAACCTTGGAAACAGTTTCTAATGAAGAACAGTCAGCTCTTCTGAAAAAGGTAATTCTAAGAATAAAATGAAATTGAGTTAAAAACTGTGACCTTAGCCCCAATTTTACTACTGCCTCGCTATGTGATTTTGAGTAATTCACTTAACTGTCTTCCCCTCTATATCTTTTCTTTTCCTGGTAAAACTGAGCCATTTTAATGTTCTTTACAATAAAATAAATAGTTCTTTCAATGAGTTCAGACACGTAATCTGTTGGATAGTACTCAGAAACATCACAGGTAAAGGTGATTTTCCTGATTGGTGCGTAGTCTTCAATAATTATAAGGAGTTACTTGTATGAAACCTGTCAAACCAGTAAGACTGCATTTATACATCCATCATTTTCAAGACTGTTGGTAACCTGGGCATATTTTCCCCAAACAACCTTGCCTCCTTGTGTCACAAAGCCCAACTGGCTCACATTCAGTGTCTTTGGTAATAACACCCAAAGCTGTATAAAGTGGGGATGAGAGATTTTTTCTTTACACCAAGTATTGGCAGGCTAAAGGTGGCTTTCAATTCAGAATGTATTACATGGGCCTTCTTGAAACATAAGCCCATTGGCCTAATGCATCTTTCAGTTAGGTGGTTTTCGAGTAAAGCCATCTCCAACAAAGCAGAATTTAGTAAGCAGCCTATTCCATGCTTTTTTCTTTCTCTTCCCTGTTCGAATAACTTTTAATACCTCTTTCTCACTGAGCAAGAACTTCGGGCAGAGGGACTTCTCATTTTCCCGCTGAGCTGACTCCATGCAACTGGCAACAGGAAGGTCCCCTCTATATATGTTAAAGGAAAGAGGAAGGATGGATGGGATGGGACGGGCCAGTTCCATACTTTTGTATAAAAATTGGCAAAATGCACCTAGAGAGAATCATTTTATCTAAAATATTTTTTATTTATCAGAAACAAAAATTTCAAATAAAAATATTTTAGATATTCATTAAAACTTTATCTTGATCTACTTCATTTCATTTTTTCAAAAGCACTCAGTTGTCACCCTGTTATACATAATCAGGGTCTTGATAAATACAATTTAGAACAGATTTAAAGACTCTTAAGGAAAGGACCATGTTATATTTCCTACAGGGACATTTCTAGTCGGCACTCGAATATGTTAATGTTAATATATATTAACTATCCAATTTAGATATAATAAAACTACGATAAAGACTATAACTTGCGTTGAATCAATGTTTACTTTTTGACCTAATGACCAGCCCAGCTGTCAACATGAAACTAAATTTATCTTTTCTTTATAATTTTTTTTATCTTCAGATTAACTTAACCGAACCTACTTCCAAAGCAGAAGAAAATGAAAAAGTTGATTCCAAGACGAAAGCTTTCAAGAAACCATTGAGTGTGTTTAAGGGGCCCTTACTACACATCAGGTAGGGGAAGATTTTATTAGCTACACTTTTCTAACATATTTTGATCATCTTGAAGGAACTGTAAAGTCAGAAAACTTCTATACTGTTTTTGAAACTGTAGAAAAACAAAATTAAGAGTTACTGAAGATTCACCTTGGATCTTTTTGACTACCTTTTTGTTATTTTGTTGAGTATGTTTGAAAGGCCCTCATTATCACATCAGGTAATAAAAGTGAATATTCATCTATTAACAGGAAATCTGAATAACATGTCTTTTGCTTATTTTACTGAGACTGTTAGACTTGCACAAGTTCAAAGATGGCAGAAACATTGAAATGTAGGCATTTATTGATTTGACCTTCCAAAAGCTAAAGCTGAACCAGAAAAATAGATTTTTTTTTTACTAAAGCCAAATTTCAGCTCATCTCAAGGTTATACAATCCACAAGATTCAAGATTGTTTCTTTATCATTATGTAAAGATCTCTTTTCACTGATGATGCTTTTGGTTGGTAAATCTATTCAGTCTTATATTAATATTGCTGTACCATCTTTCTTTAGTGATGACCTAATGTATCATTTTCTATCTCTTTACTTGAAACCTTCCTATGTAACTGTTTTAGGTATGTCTGTTATGAACGAGTCGTTTTAAAAATTGAATCTGAGATTCTTTAATTGACAAGATTTGTTTACATATATTTTGATTACTGTTATAATTGGATTTGTCATGTCTCTGTGTGTGAGAGACAGAGGGGGAGGAGGGGGAGGGAACGAGGGAGGGATCACACAAGCCTATTGTTTTCCATGGTTTCTCTTTGTTATTTTCCCTCTTTGGAGTTTATTTTTCCCTCTACTGGTTTGGAAGTTATACGCTGTTTTTTCACTGGAAACCTGTCCAAACCGTAGTTCCCGGCTTATAAATGTCGAGGTATGGCCAGAGGAACTGGATAGGGAGAAAGCCAAACTTTGGGCTCTGCCATTCCCTGCCTTCGCCCCAGGAAAGTCACAGCACTTCTGCACACACCCAAGGACCCAACCTGTGTCTCTCACCCCAGAGCTTCTCACGACTTTTCTGCTGGTCACTGAGAGCAGTTCTGAGATCCAAAACCTGCCTGTCTTCTCTATGGCATACTTCAGATTGAGTCCTAAAAAAGGCAGCCAGCGACCACGCTCATTTACAGGCTTGTCCAAAGCTGGGCAAAGCCCTATTGAGAGAGCACATTCTTAAAACTGTGTGCTCTCTAGATGAACAAACATCTCTGAGATAAAGACATTCCTACTAGAACATGAATCTATTTACAGATGTTCTCAAAGTCAAGTGCTATCTGACAAATTCACCTTTTTATCTAAAACAAAAACGCTGTCCTGCCCCTTGTTTGAAGGCACCTGCTATCATTCGGCTTACGCAATTAAACTATACAAACTTAGCTGGAGTCTTTTTGTTTTCATTTTAGGTCACGGGCATTACAGTGGCCCAAAATAGTAACATTTGCATTTTGAGGCTCATTGATTTTACGGTTTGACAAGTTCTTCCTGCAGTTCTCAACCCATTTCTGTGTTTATATTTCTTCTTCCCTGTTACAGAGAAAAAGCTTTTACGTAGTAAAACATTATTGTTACTTGAATACATGCCTCACGATCTTTCTTTTTAAGTAATGCTCTTCTCTGTTGGTGTATAAAAATACACCCCATTCTGATCTGTTTGTAATTAGGTAAAGCTGAAGCAGCAATTTCTTCTTTGCTTTATTATATCTATCATCTTCCCAGGAGTTTAAGTAAATGCTCCTTAAGGTGGTGCTGATTATAGGACTAATTCAGAATTTCTTATTCTCTGTTCCTTCCTCCTTTGCTTTTGATCTTGGCAAAACCATGGGACTTTTTAAATAGCATGCATTGACTCAGTAAGATTAAAATACAACATCTATTAGGTAATTATTTGGTAATCTTGTCTTTTGGATGAAATCTCTTTATACAAACAAGTGTATAATAATAACTGATGTTTTGCTTCAAACTAATGATTATGTTGTTGTTTATTCTGAGTACTACAAACGACTTATGTTTTTGTCACCACTTAGCCCAGCAGAAGAACTGTATTTTGGAAGTACAGAATCTGGAGAGAAGAAAACTTTAATAGTGTTGACAAATGTAACTAAAAACATAGTGGCATTTAAGGTAAATTGTGAAAGAATAAATCGTGTGTGAAAATTTGACATATTTTCTTGAAATTTTAATTTGAAGAGTGATAATTTTGAATTTAGACAATGTTTTTATGATATTTTTAGGCATGTTATACTGCCTTCTAGTTCTAACCATGTGACGTGAAATAATGCCCAAATTAACCCCAGGGTTTAACATTTGTTATAAATTTAAAAAAAAAAAAAAGGAAAATCACTTTATTAGAAAAATAAAACCATAAAATTAAATGTAAGTTTCCCCAAGGTAGTATATATTTAGGAGTGTAGTTTATACTGGGTACTAACCTGATACAGAGCATTAAGCATAAAAAGATTGAGCCTACCACCATCCCGTACTGTAGATGTTATTTCCTTAAATCATCTATTTAAATTTAACCACTAGGATGTCTGCATGTCCTTTGATTATCTACTGTTTTTTTCTTAATTTCTGAACACTGTTGTATCATGTTCTAACGTGCATTCAGGTTTTTGAATGTGTATCATTAAATTCAGGCAATGAGCAGACAGAATAACTATTTAATAAATAGAGTAATTTTTTTTTAAGAGGAAGACTGAGTGACAACTGGACTTAAAAGATGAATGAATATTTTTTTAAAATAGCTCAAGATGCTTTTTTTCTCTTGGTGGGGTAAGAGACATTCTATGCATAACCATCAAGCTTACTCTGTAAATGTAGGTTATTCACTACTGATTTTGTTTAAAAGTGCATCTTAAACCATTTCCCCCAGAAAGCATAAAGGTTATTATGTGACCACTGTGTTTATAAACAGGTGAGAACAACTGCTCCAGAAAAATACAGAGTCAAGCCCAGCAACAGCAGCTGTGACCCTGGCGCATCAGTTGACATAGTTGTGTCTCCCCACGGGGGTAAGTTGTCCCTTGATGTCCACTTGCGGGGACCTGGGACTGGGCGATGATTCAGCAGATTTAGACTAGAATCTAGAAATTAAGTGTCAGCAAGTCACTTCAGTGCACTGTAAGCATGTTTTCTCACGTGTAAAATGAGATGGGCAAATGGGTCTCTAAAGTCCTTCCCAGCGTTAAAAATTAAGTAAGGAAAATTGTTTAAACTGATGCCGGTTGAAATTGAATTTCAAAAAAGAAGTCATTTTTAGAACTTTTTCCTTTTTATGGTAGTTTCATATTCTTATTTTTCCTTAATGTTTTTTGCCAGAATAATGCCTTAAGGCACATATCTAACCCTTTCTAAAGATTCATGTTTATGTAATAAGCTGCCCTTTTGGAATGCAGGTTTTACAGTCTCTCTCCAAGACCGGTTTTTGATCATGGCTGCAGAAATGGAACAGCCGTCTGGCACAGGCCCAGCAGAATTGACTCAGTTCTGGAAAGAAGTTCCTAGAAACAAAGTGATGGAGCACAGGTATGCTTTTTACTCACAGGCCTTCCAGTGTGCGGGAAGGATCTGAAAGAAAAATGTGCCTATGCGGGCTGTGCAGACATACCTTCCTTCCAGAGTTTGGCAGACATTGAGGCATCCAGGGTGGGCCCTGAGTTCTGCGGGGCTGTAGGGTACCCAGGTGAATGAGAACTAGAGTTTCTCAAGATGGTTGCTAATAGCAGACACTTGCTTCCAGGCCCGTGTAAGAATCTGGATGTGTCCAAACACAGATCGTGTCTGATAATCGCGGGTGAGAAGAATACCCCTTAGCAGTCAGTCAGGGTCCCTGTGAGTAGGGACTGAATAGCTAGTGATCTTTTAACTCTTCTCTGAATTTGGTAAATACCTTCTTAAAATGGATGGCAAAAAAATTTCATCTTGCTAAGGCAGTCCCCTGCTAGCCACCATATTCCTTCGTGTCCTCCTTTCAATTCGGTCTTTCCTTAGATACCAATTAAGAACTTTTTAGGATGAAAGCTCTTTCCTAACAGAATATTTTTCAGTTCAAAGGATCTATTGTCTGACCATCGACAGGTAGGATCTTATATTAATCTCCATATCAACTCAAACCAATAAGCCTTATTTTTTTTTTTACGGCTTAACCACAAACACGAGAGTTCTCCCAAAAAAGGGTTTAAAAATGTAGTCCTCACAAGATCAGGAAGTTCACTCCAGAATCAGCATAAGAGCAAAACGCTTCATTGTCTCAGGCAGCAAGAACGGTGTAGCGCAAAGGTGTCTCAGGTTTCCCATGAGAACGTGAGATGCCTCTAGTCACAGACGCGTTAATCAGTGACACCGGTCAGGTACTACTGGAATGGGACTTTTTCAGCACTTAACGATAGATGAAGGTTGTGACAATAAAGACCCTTTAGGGACCAGGTCCCCTTATGACAAACTCCCATGGGAGCTGGCACAGTCAGACAAAGAGAATGCTGCTTGTCACTTTGTGTCTCAGATCCCCAAACCTATCTGGCTGGCCACCAGATGCATGCGGACACATTTATTCTCCAGCTGGCAGAGACTGGAGAGAACATTCTCACTAGTCACAAAACCAAGCTCTTAAGACATAGAACAAGAAGAAAGGACAATCTCTTTGGGCCTGTGGTTCTCCTCCTTATGACAAATGACACGAGAGACATAAAACTGTGAGCATCTCCGGGAGGAAAAGGGATCAACAGAAACAAAGAACACTCATAACAAAAATCTCCACTAAAGTCACTGTCCCCAAAGAACTACTTCAAATATTTCTCCTTCTAATCTAAATTTAGAAAGGAAGGGACACAGTGAAACTGTTCCCTTCCCCTCTCAGCCTGCTCAAGAGTAAGGTTTGCGAGAGCTAAGTTTGATTAAGTTTGATAAGAATTCTTACCTTTCCTTGGCTCCTGCCAGTTTTTCAAGATCCAGTCTGTAGGCTCCCAAGCCAGTACGGGATCTCAGCAGGTCCCACGATAGGCCACCAAACTGTAGACAAGAAAAGTAATTTTCTTATATCCTTCTGGGTTCTTGGCTGAGACTACCCCACTCCAAATCAAAGATTAACAGAAGGAAAAGAAAAAGAAGTTAATACTGTGTACTCCTCCAGTAGGAACTGGAGAGACCCTGAAAACAGTAAAACTCCTCAAATGCCCCAAGGCGCCACCTTAAACACCATCTCCAGCAAAGGACAAAGGAGGATGTTGGGGGAGGGGCCTGGTAAGGGAGGTTATCCGGAAAGGCGCATTATACAGATTTAGGTTGTAACCTTCTCCATTGAGGAGCCATTCAGAGAGGGAGGCTCCCTTACAAATGGAGATCTCCCTTAGAAGTGTAAATGTCTCTTACCTAAGGGTAACTTCTACTCGGTTTTCACAGCTTTTCCAGTGTCGGCTGTTGCTTTAAAAATAATCAGCTCCAGATAATCCTTGTGCCAAAGAGGCATTTCTGAAGTGGAAAATGCTGTTCCCTTCAAAGATGAGGGGACTGCTCCCTTAGGTGTACCTGGGGAGAGGAATGAGTACTTTCACCCGTGTCACATACATTTCTGTGGTCTTTTGTTTTATATTTTACTTTTATTTTTTAAAAAATCATTAAAGATTGTAAGTTATGTTTCCTTTGGATTTTCATAGGTTAAGATGCCATATTGTCGAGAGCAGTAAACCAACCACTCTTACATTAAAGGATGGTTGTTTTAATGTGTCGGATAAAACCAGTGAAGATATGTGTCTACAAGTAAGTGTTCGTTCTTCCTAATTAAAACAAAGTTCTTTATGCTAATTAACATTAGAAATCCGTTTTTTCCCACTGATGTAAGGAAAACCTCTGGCATAGACACGACAGAAATGCTCTCTTCTTTGTAAAGGGAGGCCAAATCAGAAATGGTAAGCAGCGAGTTACTTTTAGAGATCTACTAACTTTTTCAAAGGTCTGGCCATTTGAATTTGAATTAGGGACCATATAGCAAAGCACATAGTACTTTGGGGAGTAATCGAAAAATTTCATCCCATAGGAAACGGACCATGTAGTTCGTGTAAAATTTAAAAAGATGGAGTTAGGGGCGGGGCTTTCTTTCGGAGCAGCTAGTTTCAGTACTTCCGGGAAGTGATGGCTCATTTTTCAACTAGAATATTAGACCTCTTCAAAACGAGAGTAAGCAGATAATAAACAGGTCTGTTCACCAAACAAATCTAATTGCCCATTGCATTTCTAGCTCCCAGCCTTTCAGAGTAAATGTTTGGATTTCTAATACTCCTGTTTGTCATTCACATGATTAATATACTGTTTTATTGATACAACTCTTTCATCCTTTTTCCCTCTTTTAGCTCAATCGTTTACTAGAAAGCAATAGGAAGCTCGAAGACCAAGTTCAGCGTTGTATCTGGTTCCAGCAGCTGCTGCTTTCCTTAACAGTGCTCTCGCTTGCTTTTGTCATCTCTTTCTTCTATTTGTTGTACAGTTAAAGAAGTGGTGCTCTGTAGGATACATGGCTCTTTTGTCCATTAGTTGAAAAAAGTCAGACCCAGAACATCTCCACCATGCTACTGACAGCGTCACACATAGTGCTTCCTAAAAGGAAATGTGCAACACAGGGAAATAGACACATGTCTCGAAAATAAACTCTTAGAATAAGGAAACACTGAAGAAATTGATCGTGAAAGCATATTAAGCTAGTTGTTAAAGTAAGGCATATCCATTGTGTAAATTAATAGTTGAGGCATAACTTATTTTTTCCTTTTGATTTGAATACTTTTAAAGCTTAAGTTTTATCTGTGTATATGAGCTGAACTGAAAAGTATAACATGCTTTGTTGCAGCCAAAAAGTGTAATCTGCTTTTTTTATGACATAATTATTACAGCTGAGCCAACTTATTAGCTTTTCTATACAGTGTATATAAAACATGTATATGAGGGGGAAAAAATAGAGTAATTTCTGTAATCATGACTTTGTAATTTTGAGACTTACTTCCAGACGCTAGTCAATATCCTTTGCGAATGTAAAACTATTTAATGCCAAACCACCTTTTGCCTTTGTTTCTTATGTGTCTTCCTTAACAACCGGCCTTTTATTAATCTTGGACTTTTTAATGAACACTCTCGGAATCTGGGAAACTAAGTCTGGTTGGATTTTCTTTGAATTCTGTTAGTGCTATGCAGAGGGAACCTTCCATCCCACTTTCGAGTCTTTTTTATGCCGTTTCATGTTGCGCCGATGGCCAGACTCTGAGCCTTTTGCTTCATTAATTCTAAAGGCCTGATCCTCTATTCCACCCTTTACCCTCTTTTCTAAATGAAAAGAGTTAAAGGTTTTTGAAAAGTTAGTTTTCGAGATGCACAGCAGTATCATTCGTTGACATGTCAGTTCCTTGTTAGAGTCAGCCATGAAAAGGAAACTTGACATGAAACATGAAAAGTCATCTATAAGGAGGAAGAGAAAAAGAAAAATTGGAACTCAAACGTTCGTTGTCCTTTGAAGAGTGAGAAACGTAATTCGTAACCAACTATAAAACCTTCATGCCGGGGCTAAGTGACTTGCTTGATACTCTGCCTTTGTCACAGTAATTCCGAAATTCCTGAAAAGAAACACTTTGCAGGAGCAGAGGCAAATGAAATTAGTTTGTCTTCCTTATAAATACATCCACTTTCGGTCCATATCGCTTTATGTTTAAATCTACTTTATATGAAAGAAAATATAGTCTGCTTGGAAAATAAATCGTGAGTTTTGATTGAGCCATGTTTGGAGATTTTTTTATATTCTGAGGTGCAGTGTAGGCGGCTTTCATCTGGAGAAGTTGGTGCTTCCAAAATTGAGTTATGAAAAATGATACAGTAGAGCCCCCTCAAAACTGGCCTAGGCAATAAAACCTTAAAAGGACACTGGTCTGATACTTTGTCTTAATTTGGGTTTTTCTGTTTCAGTTTGCCAACTCCAGAAGTGAAAGTGACTGCAGCCCACCCTAAGTACTATCCACACTGCCTCCTTGTGTGTGTGTGCGCACAACGAGGTCCCCTTTTATGTTACAGCCCCCCCCCCCGCTTTAACTTAATCTAATCCCAGTGTGTGTCTTTTGTTCCTCGGCAAATAAATGAGGAAACAGTCAAAATTGGAAATGTATTGTCCTAACAGTGTCCCTTTAATGTTTCATAGGAAAATTACGTTGCGTCACTAAAATGTGCTTCCCCTGACATCTGGCCAGCTGAATTTATTAACATATCTTGTTGATGTTTGTGTCTATTAAATGTGACAGTGAAATCACTGAAAATGAACGAGAAAATCAAAGGCGTCCAAACTTTTGTACTTGTCATAATCACATATCTTTGCATTTGATTTGATTCTGTCTTCATTTGATTTTATGTAATCACATTTGTAGGATTCTTATTTTTGGTACTCTATAATTAATCATTTTCTTTCAAATCACGTCATTACCTGTTCACCACCAGATTACCAAGCGTCAACATTTAGACTGTTTTTCACTTGAAGATGGAAATGAATAGATTTTGCATGAAAACATTAACGAAATCTCATTAGTACGATCTGCAAATAGCCTAAAGATGCAATTGCTGGGGAACCTAGCCTCAGATTTCTTAACAATACCATAACTTTTTATATCTTGCCACTAATTTTGACTGGATTTAATAGCACTTTATTGTACAATTGCAAAAAAATATATTCCTAGAATTGTTGCCAGTGTAATTTCTCTAATGTTCTGGTGCTTTTCATATATTTTCAGTATTTTTATTACTATATTGGTATTTTCTTTGTATAAATTGATCAAAAGAATGTTTTCTATTTTAATATGTTTTAGAAAAATAATTGCATTTATGAAATAAATACCGTCAGGAAAAATCTCTGGTCTCTAATTGATAAAGCATCTTAAAGTCAATGTTCGCACTCACTCCGACCTTTTAAAAATCACATTAATTTCTTTTAGACTTGCTTTGCATTTTTATAAGGACAACCCTGCAAGCTTCCAGAGATGCAATTGTATTATCAGGTGACCTGTCCTTAGTGTGTCCCTTTTCTCCTCACCCCCGGCTCAGGGTCAGGGTCTGGCTGCTCCTCAATGGAGCTCTGTTTTCCGTAGACTTGGCGTTGCACTCACCGTCAGGCCTGGGGGCTCCATCGTGAAACTGACTGGCAGAGCTGCCCCGCATCCTCCCCATCCTCCCCATCCTCCTTCCCACTCACCTTCCTGCCTGACGGAAGCCAGCAGGAAGCAGGGCTGCCACATCCCACCTGGCTGCTGGGCACTGGCATTGCTGGGGAGGGGCGGTCAGAGAAGAGGCGCCAGGGATGATCGGTGTGGTCCCCTTGCTCCCAGAAGACACACCAGCCAAATGGCAGCTACTGCTCCACAAAAATCAAACGAATAGGACGGGTCCATCTTCTACACTGAAAAAAAGGGAGAGATACACAACCATCAGAGAAAATCAAAACCGAGCTACAAAGAAGAGGGACCCACCAGGAAGCACACATACTGGGGACAGGGGGTGTGTGGTCTCCTTTCTTAAAAGACACACTTTTCCAGGAAATGAGCTCTGGGGAGCTCTTCTCTCTCTCCCCTGAATGTCCGCCAGCAACTTGAGGCATTCTGATGGGCCCACAGAGGCATGGGACTGCCATCCTTGCCTGGCCCAAGAGGACAGAACGGAAGTCCTCCCATTTGTTCCAGCTGAGGTGATGACGGTTAGGAGTGAGGGCTCTAAAATATGACTGCCTGCCGTTTACTACCTATATGACTTGGGAACGTTAGTTGACCTCTTTCAGCCTCAGTTTCCTCGTCCCTAAATAAGTCTGACGATTACAGTACTACTTTCCAGGAATGTGAGAGTGAGAGGAAGTAATGCATTTGTCAAGGCCGGTGATGCTCCACTGCCTCAACCGCTGTGAAGGATGATCCCTTCCGGTCTGAGGAAGACACGATCAGATGTTTGCTTCCACCGTCGCACCCACAGCCTCTTCAGACACCACACACATGAACACACACAATCGATCTTGCAACACTCCACCTATAACCATTTCCCCTTCAATCTGTAACAATTCAATTAAAATATCACAGGATCTTCTGCATCTTCGTGATAACTTTGTCCTTACATTGAATAAAATTATCTCCTTGTAATGTCCAAAGATTCTCTTCCCTTCCCTACCCTACTCATCATGTCCCCTGCCACACAAACGCATGTTAAAGTATTTGAGACAATTGGTTCCACTGGCAAGAACATAGAGAAACATCTCCCGGACCCATAGGGGCAAGATATATGCACATTTCCAAGTCTTTCTAGAGGAAAAGTTTGGTCCTCAAAACTCTACCAGTGCATACTCCTTTGTCCCGAATAGTCTGAGAATACATCATAAGAGCGTGTGTTTTACAGATAAAGAATCCAAGGACTCAAGTAGTAATTCTCTTTCCCAAGGTCATATGGCTAGTTGGTTTCAGAGCCAAGCGTTGAACTAGTATCCCAAGTCCAATGCTCATCATCCAATGTTACAAGTACCCAGAACTACTACCACGTCTGAGTAATAGGTTAAAGTGTTGAAAGCACAGGTCTGAAAGCTTTACCTTCACTCAACAGCAGAAGAGAAGACAATACAGTTGACCTCTGAACAGTTGACCTTTGAATTGCATGGATCCACTCATATGCATTTTTTTTTCAATAAATACTGTAAGTGTATATTCACTTATGATTTTCTTAATTCTTCTGGCTTTATTATAAGAATACAGTACATAATACATATAGTACAAAATATGGTAATCAACTATTTATTTTATCAGTAAGGCTTCTGGTCAACAGCACTAGGTTTCAGGGGAGTCCAAGTTATACACAGATTGTTGGCTGTGCAGGCATTTGGGACCCCTAACCTTGAGTAGATGCAGAGGTGACAAAACACAACAGCCACTCAAAACTCTTGGCTGGAACAGTAAGTTTCTTGGTATTCTCAGCTATCCACAGACCTTACTTAGAAAAAGGGTCGAAAGGTACTGGTTAACGGACATACTATTTACTCTGATGAAGAGTTTGGAGGGCAGCATCAACCTTCTGAGAGGTTTATCCATCACTCTGTACAAGGGCAGCTGGTAGGGAGTGTCGCTACTAGTTGTCTCAGCCATAAGTCTAGTGACCTCAAGGAGTCATGTGTTCAATAATATCAAGCATATAAGTTTGCTATTGCCATATAACAAATGACCTCAAATTTAGTGTCTTAAAACAACACAAATTGCAGTTTGTATAGGTTGAGCCCAGCACAGCATGGCTGGGTTCTCTGTTCAACGTCTCACAAGACTAAAATCAAGCTGTCAGCCAACTGCATCCTCCCTGGAGGCTCAGCTGGATAAAGATCCACCTCCAACAGCCTTCATGTTGTTGGCAGAATTTCCTTGTGACGACAGGACTGAGGTCCTCAATTTCTTGCTGGCTATTAGCCAGGGACTGCTCTCAACTCCTAAAGGCCACTCCCAGGTCTTCACTATGTGGACCCCTCCATAATCAGTTCAGAACATAACTTCCCACATTAAACCTCTTCTTTCAAAAGGCCACGTTCTGTTTAAGGGCTCACCTGATTAGGTCAGGCCCACCCAGGACGATCCTGATGAACTCAAAGGTAACTGATTAGGAACCATCTGCAAAATCCCTTCTGCTGTATAAGCTGACCTAAATCATAAGAGCACAATCCTGTCTCATAGCCCTGGCATCCACTCAAGGAAAGAGCGTTATATAGGGTGTTGGGTGGAACCTGCAAACTCATCAAACCTAATCCAGGAATCAGACCAGGAAACAGAGGGTCAGAGAACTTAACTCACCCTTGCTCAGTCTGATTGACTGCTTTGAATTCACAGATGTCCTCCGCATGAAAGGAAATAGACTAGAAATGGCTAGATAAACAGTATGTCTCTATCCCAGTTGGCTTTCTCCAGTCTCAAAGGCTCGGTGCACACAAGTATTCAAATTTTTATAAATAAAATATTAATGGAAAGTATGTCACCACTATTTTAAACATTTATTTAATCAGAAAAACCCCCGAGAAGCATTCTCACAGTAAGTTAATGTGCTAGGGCAAAGGGGACTTCCGGT
Source organism: Macroglossus sobrinus (assembly GCA_004027375.1). Lineage (NCBI taxonomy): Eukaryota > Metazoa > Chordata > Mammalia > Chiroptera > Pteropodidae > Macroglossus > Macroglossus sobrinus. The sequence goes on along the minus strand of PVKZ01000656.1, from coordinate 546,946 downwards.
AATTATGTGCTTTTGTAAACAAAGCTCTAGTAAAAAACGATAAGTTTTTTTGTAACTTTCCCTTTTCTTTCAGAATAATCCATTCACTTCAGTTAGTTAAATTAATTTTCTAGGACAGAAAAAATACTCTGTGAAGATAGCTATGCAAAAACGTTAAAACGATAAGAAAAAAAGTCCTTTTCTTACAGAGACTTGTATCATTATGAGCAGCATCTACACTGTCCAGTTTTCTTTGGAAAGTCCCCTGCAAATTTCCAGGTCATTCTAGAGTTCTGTATGTATGTGTGTGTTGAGAAACCTCAGTAGTTTGGACACAATATTGCCCCATAAATTCAGACTTAATTTCACCTTCTCTTTGTGTGTGTACATATTGTTGTTTCTGACTACAAGAAACTTCAAAACTCTTAATATTATTCCTGTCCCCTGTTGCCAGACCTAGGACTATAACAGAGAAGTGAATCATTTGTCTTTCCCACTCCAATATTATTCTATCTTTTCTGCATCAAACCTTCACTCTAAAACTATCATACAGACTTATTCAGTAGAACTTACTCTTTGCAGTTAAATTTGCCCTGAACTGCTTTTGCTCACTAAGAGGCAAATGTGTTTGAGCTACTTGAGTCAAATACCAAATCACTCTTTGCAGTCATAAAATAAATGTCAGAAGTGTGTTTGGGGTACTTTTCCAATCTTCTAACTCTGTGACTCCAGCTACTTCCTTTGTGGGGGAAGAGGGAGGAGGTTATTATTAGGGGAAATAACAATAGTATGACAGTCTACTAATTTTAATTTATTGTTAATGTGGCTGCCCGATAAGTTGTTAAAAAGGAAAGGTAAAATGAAACTGATGTAAAAAGCAACGCTTCCTTGCAAATTCAGTATTTACTGCTCTGGGGTCTTTTAAACTGCTTAAGATCTTAGTCATTAAAAGTAGACATTTGTCTTATAGAGGAGTTATATTCTAAAGTCAATGCTTAGGGTAGAATGAAAGAGAGTCAGAACTCCCTTTGAAAATTAATTAGGAAGGTCCTACAATACAGATGGACATAGTACCCCATATCTTGATGAATCCAACCCTAATTTTTAACACCAGAGAAAGTATTTGAGCATTTGATTTATATTAGGGATGGGTGGTGTGTATGTGTGGTATGTACATATTTGTGTGTGTAGTATCTTTAAAACTAGAATCTCCATCATCAAGATTCTCCTACAAGGCACAAGAGAATTGAGAATGAAAGGAAAACATTCACGTCTACCATTCTACATACATCGAGAGGAGTAGACTCTCTTGATTCTAAGACTGAGAGCCAGACATGAGTGAGGTTGTTCTCATAGGGCCGATCAGAACAGAAATCTAGTCTTCCTCTTAGACAAATCCCTTTGGGAAGGGTCCTCACCACATCTCCACCTCCATCTTGCCCCCTGTTCTCTCATCCATTCTAATGTCTATTTCCATCACTCTAACAAAATGTATTTGCTAAGGCCCAGCAATGACCTCCTTGTGACTTCATCAACACAACTGCTGTGGCCTGTATTTGGAGTGAGTTCTTACAGCAGCATTTGGCTCTGCCAACCTCCAGGTTTCTGATGAACTCCTGCTGTTCTTCTCCTACTGCTGCTCTTTAATGTCTTTTACTGACTCATCTTCTTCCACCAAGTCTTTAAGATGGTAAAGTTAGAACTGGGCACTCTTTCCTTTCTCTCCGTAGGCAATCTCCTCCACACCCAGGGCTACAATTAGTATCGGCAAGCCATTAACCCTTGAATATTCTAACCAGACTTCTGTGTTCTAAATCTAGATATATGTATCTACTATCAACTCAGCAATTCCAGGTATCACGAACAACTCATGATCTTCCCCCAGACCTGGTCTTCCAGTCTTCGTCTCAGTGGATGGTACCACCCTCCATCCATTTACACCAGCTAGAAACCTGACCTTCATCCTTGACCTCACAGGGCCCTTCCCTATTTTTCTCCCTCTCCACAGCCAGCCCCTCCTCAATCTACAGCATCTCTCACCTGGACTTCTGCAACAATCTCAGGAAGTGTCTGGACATCCCCTTTGACTTTCTGAATTTTATTCTCCATATTGCATTCAAGGATATTCAGGATCCATTGAAAATGTACAACCTATCATATAACTCCCAGATTAAAGCCCTCAAGTAGCTTCCGTGGCTCTTTGCCCATAATTAAATTTCTTAATTTGGCCTACTACCTCTGAAAGATCTGGCTCTTGCCTACTTTTTCTGCTTCATTTCCCCTTCTCTATCCCTCTTCATGGTCTGGTCCCATCCCTCTGCCTAGAATTCTCCTCCATCCCAACATTCTACCTTCATTTCCTCACAATGGCTCTCAGCCCATCATATGCTCAAAAACAGTCTCTCTATTTCTGCTCTCACCACTTTTATTCAACATAGTATTAGAATTCCTAGCCAGAGCAATTAGGCAATAAAGAGAAATAAAAAGCACTCAAATTATAATGGAAGGAGTAAAACTGTCACTATTTGCAAGTAACATGATATTACACATAGATAACACTAAAGACTTCTCCAAAGAACTATTACAACTAATCAATGAATTTAGTAAATTTGCAGGATATCCAATCACCATGCAAAATTTCGTGTTTCTATATATTAATAATGAACTACCAGAAAAAGAAATTAAGGAAACAACCCTATTTACAATTGCATCAAAAAAAATCTAGGAATAAATTTAACTAAGGAGGTGAAACACAGGCAATTATGACATTAATGAAAGAAATTGAAGACACAAATGGAAAGATATTGTGTAGTCACTGATTAGAAAAATTAGTATTGTTAAAAATGTCCATATAATCCAAAACAATTTACAGGTTCAACGCAAGTCCTTTCAAAATTCCAATGGCAAAATAGAAAAAAAAAATTCTAAATAGAATCAGAAATAGAAAAACAAATCTAAAATTTGTATGGAACCACAAAAGACACTGAATAGCCATCACAAATTTGAGAAAGAAGAACAAAGCTAGAGGCATCATGGCACCTGATTTCAAACTATAGTACAAAGCAACAGTAATCAAAACAGTATGGTAGTGGCATGAAAACAGTCACATAGATCAATGGATCAGAATGGAGAGCCCAGAAATAAACCCGCACCTATATCATCAATTAATTTACAACAAAAGAGCCAAGAATATACAATGGGGAAAGGACAGTCTCTTCAATAAATGGTGTTGGGAAAACCAGACAGCCACATGCAAAAGAATGAAACTGGGCTACTATCTTATACCATACACAAAAATTAACTCAGAATGAATTAAAGACTGAAATGTAAGACCTGAAACCATAAAACTTTTAGAAAAAAATATAGGCAGTAAGCTCTTTGACATCAATCCTGGCAATTATTTTTTTTGGATTCGACACCTAAAGCAAAAGCAACAAAAGTAAAAATAAACAAGTGGGACTATGTCACACTAAATGGTTTCTACACAGCAAAGTAAACCATCAATGAAATGAAAAAGCAAAATATGGAATGGGAGAAAATATTTGCAAATTATATCTGATAAGGTGCTAATAAGATACATAAAAAAACTTACACAACTCAATAGCAAAGAGCAAACAATATGATTTAAAAATGGACAGAAGATCTAAACAGAAAGTTTTTCAAAGAAAGACAAACAAGTGGCCAATAGATACATGAGAAGATGCTCAACATCACTTGTTGTCGGGGAAATGAAAATCAAAACCACAATGCAATATCACCTCTCACCGGTAGGAATGGCTATTATCAAAAAGGCAACAAACAATTGTTGACAAGGATGTGGATAAAAAGTAACCCTTGTGTACTGTTGATGGGACTGTAAACTGGTGTAGCCGCTATGAAAAACAACATGGAGGTGCCTCAAAAAATTAAAATGGGACTACCATATGATCCAGCAATTCTACTTCTGGGCATTTATCCAAAGAAAATGAAAACACTAATTCAAAAAGATATCTGCACCCCCATGCTCATTGCAGTATTATTTACCATAGCCGAGACATGGAAAAAACCTAAGTGTCCACCAACAGAGGAATAAAGAAAATGTGTACACACACATATACATACACACGCACAGAGGAATATTCAGTCATTAAAAAATAAAGTCTTGCCATTTGCGACAACATGAGTGGACCTTGAGGGCATTATGCTAAGTGAAATAAGTCAGACAAAGAAAGATAAATACTGTATGATCTCACTTATGTGTGGAATCTAAAACAAGCAAACAAGCTCATAGATACAGAGAACAAACTGGTTACCAGAAGCAGGGGGTGGGAGTAGGCCAAATTGGCAAAGGGGGTCAAAAGGTACAAATTTCCAGTTATAAAACAAATAAGCCATGGGATACAATATACAGTATGGTGACTGTAGTTAATAATATTGTACTTTATATCTGAAAGTTACTAAAAGAGCAGATCTTACAATTTCTTGTTATAAGAAAAAAAAATTATAACTATGTATGGTGACAGAAGTTAACTATATTTATTGTGATCATTTAAAAATATATAGAAATATCAAATCATATGTTGTACACCTGAAACTAATAATGCTATGTGTCAATTGTACCTGAAATAAAACGTATGTCTCATTCCAAGGATATGGTCAGGTCCCACTATTAGATGTTCCCATGATGCCATCATGTTTCCTTCATAGTACTTTTATTGAGATATTTGTGGAACTTTTTATTAATGCCTTTCTCCACAGTAGACTATAAACTCCACAAGGAAAGGGATGATGTCCGCCACCAAGTCCCCAGAACCTAGCACATACCTGCCAAATGCGTGGAGCCTTCAGCCTATGTACGGTGAAGGAATCCATTCCTGGGAACTGAAGTTCTAGGTTCCCCTTCTGCTTGTTTCTAGCTTTTTTTCCTCATATACATGAATCAATTAACATTAACGAAGTACAGCTTTAGGCAAAGCATATAACTTGGTAGGAAAAACAGCAAACAAAAGAAACAGTGACTGTTCTCAAAGAACCCAGAATACGTGGTCTGTAGCCCTGATGGGAATTATAGGTCAGCAGGGCCATTATGCCTCCAAGCCTCACAAAGACATTTTTCCTGTCATCTGTCATGGACACTACAGTGTGACAGTGCTCAGGCTCACCCAAATGTTGAAGAGGAGGAAGCTTCCCAAGCTTGTGAAACAGAGATGACTATGGCACTGAATCATGGCAGAGTGGTTTCTCAGGCGCCATTTTCTACTTATCTCTATAGGCTAGCATTTCCCCCAAGGAGACCCCTTAAAACACTAATTCCATAGTTTACTCTGCGCCAAAAGGTTTCCATTGTCATATAACTGTGTTAAACAAAATTAAAGATTCCCCCAGAGAATTTTTCAGAATTTTTAGTGTTCTAATATACATGACAAATCTCTAAGAATAATATGTATTTCCCAAATTTCCAAAACCACGGAATCCTCTTTCCAAGCAATATATTTGGGGACTAAGCATTCTGAGAACACATTTTGTAAACATTGCTTTGAGAGTTTTAACACTCATCGAAAGGGACCGTGTGTGCCTATAAGGCCAGCCTACAACTGGGCTTCAAGTCAGAGCCAAAGGGAATGCTTCAAAGTGAAAATGCCTTGACCTTGTTAAATAGAAAAGGGGAGATTTATTGATAAAGCCCCATCTAGAACTTTATATTCTCATTGTCTAACCTCCATTTGTAAAATTCATGGAATATGGCAGAGTGTGTCTTTTAACCAGAAGTTGCCTGCAGTCTGAAGATCTTTCTATGGGTTTGCATTTCCGTGTCCTGTTTTATCCCCTACAGCTAGTTCATTCTGGTCAAAACCATACGGCATGGCTGACTCTCTCTTCTTTTTACCCTTATCTGGACCAATATTTGTCTGTTCTCTTTCAGTGGGTTGGTCAAATATGTGAAACATGTTTGCGACTCACTGAGGTGGAAACTCACCAGGACAGCCAGCCATTATTTCTCTCCCCTTGGCAACGTTTCAGCCAACCCACACACAGTTTCGGCCAGAGCTTATGGCCCGCGGGCAGTCATTATCTTCAGGACACACACTCGCCTTTGTTGCTATTTCTTCACTAAGGGCTAATCCAAGTAGACCTCAAGGGCATCGAGAATCCTAACTTGATAGACTTTATTACAAACATTACAAGTGGGTATGTTTAAAGGTAATGGTATTTGCTAAGTACTGGCAGGCTAGAATTGGATATAAATACATAGAATCCTTTCATCTCAACCCGCCTTTCTCTGTGTTCATGATATTTCCTTTTTGAGTCTTTTCTATCTTGATTTTTCTCTGAAGACAAATTCTGAGTACTTCATGCCAGTGGTACAGATGCTCCTTGATTTACAAAAGGGATGACTACCTGATAAATCCAGCATAATTTGAAAATATCTTAATTCAAAAATTCATTTAACACTATGGAAAACAGTATGGAGGTTCCTCAAAGAACTAAGAATTGATCTACCATATGATCCAGCAATCCCTCTACTGGGTATTTACCCCAAAGACTCGAAAACCCATATCCAAAATGATATTTGCAAACCAGTGTTCATAGCAGCATTATTCACAGTGGCCAGGACATGGAAGCAACCGAAGTGTCCTATGATAGATGATTGACTATAGAAGCTGTAGTATATACATACAATGGAATATTATTCAGCCATAAAAAGAGATAAAATACTGCCATTTGTGACAACATGGACTTCAAGAAAATCATTCTAAGTGAAATAAGGCAGACAGAAAAAGTTGAAAAGCACATGATATCACTTATATGTGGGATATAAACCTAAAAGCAACAAATGAACAGGACAAGCAAACTCAAACAAAGACTCATGGACATGAACTATAGACTAGTGGTTACCAGTGGGGAAGGGGTGAGGGAAGAGGGGAGGTAGATGGGGTAAAAGGGATCAAATATGTGGTGACAGAAAAAAATCTAACTATGGGAGGTGAACACACAATGTAAATATATATGTGCCTTACTGTTAAAGTGTACAGCTGAAACTTATTGGATTTGTTAACCAATGTCACCATTAAATATATAAATAATCAATCTTTTAAAAAAAGCATTTAATACACCTAAGCTGCCGACATCATAGCTTAGCCTAGCCTACCTTAAACATTCTCTGAACACAACGTCCAAAAGACACGGGCAACACCGTGCCCTGTAGAGTACTGGTAGCTGACCCTCCTGATCACGTGGCTGACTGCGAGCTGCGGCTGCACAGCGCTAGGCCAGAAAAGGGTTGAAGTTCAAAATGTGAAGTATGGTTTCAACCGAATGAGTATTGCTTTCGCATCATTGTAAAGTCAAAAAGTCCTCAGTTGAACCATTATAAGTCGCTTCCATCTTTGAGTTTCAGCGTTTGTGGCACTGATTTTTGGCTACTTGTACCTATGAACCCTTCCATTTCATGGCTGAAATTTGAGATACGTTTCTGGTAAAGATTCAGGGGGAAAAAGAAAAAATGACTCTAAACTACCCTTATATAAGTGCATTTGATTTACCACAGGCACACCTTTCTATACCTCTTGAATCTAATGTTCTGGGTGAAATTTCCACATTCCTTTTCTTGCCCACAGGACTCATTATTCAATATTATATTTTCTCACCTTCCAGTAGACTGCTTGTCGGGCAGTCCCTAAACAAACAGGGTTTGAATCAAATGACTGAAAGTTCAAAGTTTAATGGTTTCAGAAAGGTAGGAGGGATTAAAAATCTGTTTTCTCGCACCTTAGCAATAAACTTGGACAATCCAATCAATTACGAAGAAGATATAGAGGCACTGAAGAAAATATCACTTCTAAAGTAGGGCCTGGTAACCTTGGAGAGAGATCAATAAAAGAGTCCGTGGACCTTTTCAAAGAGTGTGTTCAAAGGAATCAGGAATCCATAAAAATGCGCCACAATTTAAGAAAGCCTGGGGCGGGGCCAAAGAGTGGGCATTTTCACAGGCACCGAGGTCATGCTGATGGTGCAGTGCCTAACTAGACTTTAAAAATCCAAGAAAGACCAACCCGGAGCCCACCCCAAATCTGCTGCATCACAAGCCGCAGGTAGACAAGCTCTCGGGTCCCCAGGTGGCTCACGTACACATTGAAGTTTGAAAAGTGTGAGTCCTTTTTTCTCAAGGCCTTTTTATTTTATTCCACTCTTCTCATCCCCTGGGCTGCAACAGGTGTGGTGAGAAACTGTTATGATCTTTTGCGAGTTTGCTAGCTAAATAGTTTGTGGGCATTTATAAGTGGGTTAGGGAATTGTGTATATTCTTTAAAATGAATTAAACGTATATTGAGTTAAATGCAGGTGCTGTGTACTATGCTGGATGCAGTGTTACATAGAGAAATAAGATGTGGTCTCTATCCTCAGGGAACCACAGCCTTCAGGTGGGGCGGCCCTGGCCCGGATTTAACAGATGTGGTATCACTTTTATAAAAAAAGACTTTTTGTCTTAAAACGTCTTCATTTTATACTTTAATAATTAAATGAATGACACTGACATTTTCCAGCTGGCCATGCCCCAGAAATGCATAGATTCCAGGTGCATTTGCCACAGGTCGTCCCATACAAACCTGGTGTATCCTGACAAACACATTTCATCGATAAGGACTCCCCATTAGCAAATATCATCAGATCATTTCTCCCTGGTGTGTCCCCAGAGTGAGAAAAGCTGGATTGCAGATTCAGTGTTAATCCTGTCCTTCCCACTTGCAGAGATGTCTCATTCTGGGAGCTAGGTGATGAAGTACTCTAGAAAATGGGCTTTAGAGAGGAGGAAGGAGAGGAGCGACAAATGTCTAAGAGGCTTACGTGGAAAATAGCTGACCCTAGTCTAACAAAACTCATCCTAAAACGTAGCATCTGAAGCAGGGGAGGCATTAAATATTTGTTGAATGGATGAAAACACACAAATGCCTTAGGACAAACAGCTTACAACACTAACCATACCACACCCTTGTGCTTATCTTGTGCAGAGTTCATCTTCCACAGTCAAAAAAAAAAAAAAAAATGTGGGTTGTGCCCTGACCTCCCTTTGGCAGAATCCAGTTGTTAGAATTGCTGGTGTGATCACTCGTAATAAATGGCTCTATGTTTATTTTCATCTCAAAAATAATTTCGATATGCAGCTTTGCAAAATAAATTCAGATGTTTAATGTGCCTCTGAGAATTAATGGATTTGTTTAATGTTGAAAACCCATTAACAAAACAGAGCATATTCTGGGGACCAATTATTCAACATTCTGAGGCTTTCCAGAGCACATAGAAAGGGGATATCTCAATAGGTGCTGTTTACAACTTTCTACCACGTAGGATGGGCCTTTGAAACAGGTAATACTACTCAAACTTTCTCCTTGCAATCACTCTTACTGAGTATGCTTCACTTGGGTGCTAATTAAATGAATTTTGCTGGATCTATGAAATTACTGTTTCTTGTTTAGCTCCTTTAGGCAAATCATAACTCTACTAACTTGTGTCCTTTTATTTTCTTTCCATTAAAAAAGGATTCCTAAAACTAGGACTAGCTACCAAGTTTTCCCAGAATGAGACAGAAGGCCAGGGATTCTAGATTATGATTAAGCCCAAATAACTGTAAGTGAAAGGCAGAGGAGAAAGAAGAGTTGTGTTTTGTAGCAGCCCTACTACCCATAAGGTGAGAGTAAAAAGGCAAGTTTACATCTATGAATAGGTTCTACAAATAGCCACTGAACAAAAGCAGCAACTCTCAGACTTTGTTACTGATAGAAAGATTAAATTCCATCTTCCCAAATCAGGAAAGTGCTCAGTTATTTGCCCCAAAAGCCCTCTGAGTAGATGGTGGGATACTCAGGATATTATGTCAGGGATTTATCTCTGGCTTAGGAAATACAGGAATTTTAAAGTTCATATGTGTCTGTGCAAATCCTGGCACCTGCCATAAGTGTTCAGAATGGTTTTGAGCTATTAAAAACAAAACAAGCCCAAAATGGAGTTGCTTATGCTACACCCATGTCCCCAAATGGAGATTTAATTACAGTTTCGACTCTCCCAGAAATGGAATCTTTTTTTTTTAACATTTATTTTTTTAACATTTTATTTCTTTTTCTCCCTCTCCTCTTGTAACCACTAGTCCATTATCCATGTCCATAAGTCTTTGTTTGTCCTGCTCATTTGTTGCTTTTAGGTTTATATCCCACATGTAAGTGATATCATGGGATTTTCAACCTTTTCTGTCTGGCTTATTCACTTAGTATGATTATCTCAAGATCCATCCATGTTGTCACAATGGCAGTATTTCATCTCTTCTTATGACTGAGTCATATTCCATTGTATATATGTACCACTGCTTCTTTAGCCAGTCATCTATCGTAGGACACTTCAGTTGCTTCCATGTCTTAGCCACTGTGAATAATCCTGCTATGAACATCGGCATGAAAATATCTTTTTGGATATGGGTTTCCAAGTCTTTGAGGTAAATACCCAGTAGTGGGATTGCTGGATCATATGGTAGATCAATTCTTAGTTTTTTGAGGAACCTCCATACTGTTTTCCATAGTGGCTGTATCCATTTGCAGTCCCACCCGCAGTGTATGAGGGTTCCTTTTTCTCCGCATCCTCTCCAACATTCGTTATTACTTGTCCTGTTGATTATAGCCACTCTAACAGGTATGAGATGGTCTCTCATTGTGGTTTGCATTTGCACATAAATAAAATCTTACCCAGTCCATCAGGAAGTGCCTGATCAGCACCAGAGGGGTCATCTGCCGGACAGACCCCTGCCATTCCCTAAAGGAAAGCGAACTTGCAGTACCCAACCCTCTGTTTTGCCTCGTATAACTTCGTCTTCCCGCTCCCTTCTGCCTGTAAAAGTCTGTCATTCTGTACAGCTCCTCAGAGCTCCTTTCTGTGCTACATGGGATGCTGCCTGATTCATGAATCACTGAATAAAGCCAATAAGATCTTTAAAGTTTACTGTTGAATTTGGTTTAACAGAACCCCAAATGATGCGAAGATCACATAATGACAAAAATGATATATTTAAGTGAAAAAAGCAGTATATACAACTATATGAAAAATATAATTTAAAATAGAATTTTAATAATTCAATAATTTAAAATAAATAGTCTTTGCAGGGGATGAAGAGAGAAAACACTGAATTAACAGGCATTGTATTTAATGGCAGAGTATGAACTTTTTCATTTTTTCTTTTTCCCCATTTTTAAAAATAAGCTTATGATATTTCTAAAAATATTTTTATAATTAAAATTTTTGTATACTTGAAACTAATATTGCATTCCAACTATACTTAAATTAAAAATTTTTTAATAAAGATTCAAAACAAAATAAAAACAAATTGTGACTTATGTTAGTTGTATAATTTTTTTGATGCTTTTAAAATGTGTTTTAACCATTAAACATCAAAAGATGAAATTAAAAAGAACTATCACTGGGTATTGACAAGTAGCATAAATATACTTCTAGCACAGTGTCTGACACTTTGTTTCCAAGTTCATTCTCTTTTCAAAGAAAGACTAGTCCCCTTTCATTTTTTTATTCAACAAGGCCAAGTTCTCAAAATCTTCATTATTTTTTCTGGTTCTTCAGTTAATGGGCTATAAATCATGATAAACTTGAAGTCTCATAAGCACTGTCCCATGTAAACTTGCATTTGCTAGGCAGTGCTTTGGGCACTGCTGAGGATTTCAGGAACATTCTGTCTTCTCAGTCCAGACCTCCACTCTGCCTCAAATGCTCCTCGTTCAACAATCACTGGCCCTTTCTACCTCCTTGATGTCTTCTGAAAGCGTCTGCTTTTCTCCTGCCCTGTTTGCTGTTCCTCTAGGCCAGGACTCCACCAAGTTTTTCTGTCAAGGGCCAGACAGTAAATATTTTAGGCCTTGTTAAGTCCAGATGGTCTCTGTCCAAACTACTCAACTCTGTTGTCAGAGAGAAAGCAGCTGAAGGCGAGCAGAATACACCGCCCCAAATACACCTCTTTGGCATAAGGATTACTTTGAGCTGATGATTTTTGAGGAAGAGTAGACACAGGAGACTCTCTGGAAACAAGTAAGTAGCATTTACCCTTTTGTAAAGGACATTTACACTCATAAGGGAAATCTCCAGGTGTGTGTCTCTCTCTACCAGGAAGAGAAAGATGACTCTCAATCTGCAGAAACTCCTCTTAGTGGAGAAGGCACAAAGTTAAACCTGCACAACAAACCTAACCCTTTTCTCCTTTCCCTGGTCAGTACATATTATTAATTGTTTGTTTTTCTCCTGTTCATCTCTCTTTTATTAGAGAGGGGTCTCAGACAAGAACCTAGAAGTGTAAAAGGAAAATGCTGTTTCCTCCTCTACACAGCTATAGACAATATGTAAGTGTGTGGCCTCACTATGGTACAATAAAACTTTATTTACAAAAACAAGTGGCCGGCCAGATTTATCATATGGTCTTTAGTTTCCAGTCTCTATCCTAGAGTATTTCTCTGCCTCATCCATGGTCTGCCTACCTCTCAGCATTTTCCCCTATAACTTCCTTTACACTATCAGAATCTTTCTGAAATGCAAAAACTGATTGTGGAATCTTCTGGGTATATGTACATTATATATCTATTTTCTCCCACTTTGTCATAGAGTTCTGGTTTTTAGTTTAATATATAGCAACCCAGAAAAAAATATATATATTGCCTAGCCTCCTTCTTAGCAAGGTGTACATATGTAACAAGTTCTGGCCAGTGAAGTGTGGAGTGGGATTTCAAGGCAGGCTCCTTAAAAATTAGGGTGGTCTTGTCAGGGTTCAGAACGAGTCACCCCAAAACGTGCCTCTGTGGTATGTGGATTCTTTTGAACTGAAGGCAACCGAGGCCCTGCAGGCTCATGAGTAACCTTCACCTCTCCCTTAAAGAATTTAAATAATAACAGTTAGCATCAGAAATTATTTTTTCCGACCTTTCTTTAGGGCAGGGCAAGCTTCTCATTACTGAATAAATGCTCTTCTTACTGTCCTGCCATGACTGCCTCTGAAGCTGCAAGCCACCTCACCTCATCCCTAGCTCCCAATGCCTGTGTACCTCATTCCTGTCCCTGAACCTGTCGTGGATGCGGGGTAATTAAATTTGGTTATTTTCTCTTGTGACTCTGTCTCATGCAGATTCAATCATCAGATCGGCCAAACGAACCTCGAGGGCAGAGGACAGTTTCTTCCTCTCCCACAGACAGCCCCACTGACTTGGAATGCAGAAGTGATGGGTGAAGTTTCAGCAACTATCATGAGAATAGAAGTCATACAGCAAGAAAGACAGAGACAGCAAACAGACTTCCTGGTGTCCTGTAGTAATTGTCATTCTGGCCTAGATTGCATCTCGCTAAATTTTTCTGTATGTGAAAAGGCAGTAATCTATCTCATTTAAATAAATGTGTGTGTGTGTGTGTGTGTGTGTGTGTGTGTACAAACATAATACTGAGTGATACATAAATGATTTGTTGTTTGGGGCTAATCAAAAAAAATGCTTTCAGTTGCAAGTAACAAAAAAAAAACAATGAATAGAGTGTCTGGAGGGAATGTCTCCTGGCTTAGGTTCAAAAGTCCAACAAGTCAAGGCTAGCACTGGCCTTTCTCTCATCATCAAGGTGGCTCCAGGAATCACATCTCCATAAAAGGCAGAAAGAAATGGCGAAGGCTCTTCCAGTCACGCCTATTGTTTTAACCGAGAAAGCAGTAGCTTTTTCAAAAACCACCTAGTAGATTTCCACTGAGGTGTTCTGCCCTTTGTCCAACTGCAAAGGAGTTTGGGAAAATCAATATTGAGCTACGTGCTCACGTACCTGGTACCTATGGCAAAGACAGGTAGGACTACCTGGGGATATTGGTTTAGCCAACCTTTAGTGCCTAAAAACCTTTTAATAGTTAACCCACATCCCTCAGGATAAAGGCTCCAATCAAAAATCCAACCTTCTTAAGTCCCAGAGCGGTGCCTCTCCTGCTCTGTTTTGCATATGGATCCCCTGGGGCTCTTGTTAAAATGCAGATTCTGATTCAGCAGATCTGGGGTGGGGCCTGAGAGTCTGCATTTCCAAGAAGCTCCCAGAGGATACTACTACTACTGGTCCTTGGCTCCATACCTGGCATAACAAGGACTAACAAGAGCTTCATCATTTGACCCCTCGCTATTTCCACGGCATCATCTCCTGCCTCTTCCCTTCCATTCTCAGCTCCAGCCATGTTTTCCTTTCAGTTCTTGGGGCGAGTCATGACTAACTGCTGACTGTCTCCCATGCGGCACCCACTGCCAGAAATACACTCACAGCCTCCTCTGCTTTGCCCTGTGGATTGTTATTCGCGCCCTGAGTCCCACTGGGTATCGCTTCCTCCACGAAGGTTTTCTGCAGGCCACTACCCTCCCTCACAGATGGATTTCTTCCTGGTTCATCTTTGAATCCCCAGTGCCCAGACCAATGCAATGTGGATTGTTGAACAAATACAGGTTGAATGCACTATCTAAAAGCCAAACGCTGTTATCACAGCTGGAGTCTTCATAGCTAACTTTCCCATGGATAATAGCTATGAATGATTATGATTTCTAAAAGCATTTACTCCTTTTAAAAATTTAATAGAAGTCACCAAAAAAAACCACTAAGGCTAACCCAAAGTATGTAATTTAAAGATGACAAAAAGTTGAATATAACATAAAGACAATAATTTTATTTCTACAGTAGTCCCCCTGCCCCTCATCCGTGGTTTCACTTTCCACTTTTTTCAGTTACTCGTTGTCAACACTGGTCCAAAAATGTTAAATTTCCCCAACTATCAACTTTGCTTGCTCTTGACAAGCAATCGCTGACATTATCATGTCTTGATGATCTGGGATCACCTGAACCAGATGACCCTTCTCTTGACATATACTCAGGTCAATAGTAGCCTAACACTACATCACAATGCTCATGGCCTTCACTTCACTTCATCTCATCACACAGGCATTATGTCATCTCACATTATCACAAGGAGGGTAAGTATAGTATAATAAAATATTTTGAGAGACTACGTGAATTCACACTTCTTAGTTATAATTGTTCTACTTTATTATTATTGTTGCTAATCTCTTACTGTGCCTAATTTATAAATTAACTTTATCATAGGTATGTATAGGAAAAACATATTTAGGGTTCTGTACTATCTGCATTTTCAGGCATCTGTTGGGGGATCTTAGAATGTATCCCCCGATGGATAAGGGAGAACTACTGTATGCTGCAAGCATTACTTGATTTAATGCATTGTTTTCTTTCTCTTTAAATCTAATTTCCTCCATATTAGTGCTACTGAGGACTGGGCTGGTCTATTGTTCCTTACTGGTCCACATAAGATAAGCACAGGAAAGGAGAGTGAGCATTTAGAAATTTTTTGCCAACTATACAGAGTAATTTTATTTCATTTGAATCTAACTATAGGAATTGGTTTATATTTTATGTTTTTGTTACTTTATTTTTTAAAATAATTCATTTTCATTTGGTTTCAAAATACATCAGTTCACAATGAGTTAGAAATTTTTTCAAAACGGTATATCCCTACAAATTGGGAAGCCCTGCTCTATTTAAATTGTCTAATCTGGGTAAGACCATGTAAAGCAGTGGTTTTCAAGGGGCTGTGATTTTTGCCCCCCAGGGGACATTTGTCAATGTCTGGCAACATTTTTTATCTTTACAACAGCAGATTCAGGGCAGGTTCTACTGGCATCTAGTGAGTAGACACAAGAGATCCTGCTCAACATCCCTCAGTGCATAGGATAGCACCTATAACGATGGATGATCGAGCCCCAAATGTCAATAATGCTAAGTTTGAGAAACCCTGCTCTAAACCCAGAATATTTTAGCAACAAATACTTTTTGTTTCTTTTGCCTCTTTTCAGCTGATGAGTTCTATCTTACTATCAGAACCACAAAGAGAAAAGTCACATGCTCACATGCTTACGCAGTTAGATTTGATAAAAACAGTCTGCTCTTCCTCGGGTCAAAGATTCTTCCCTCTTCCTCCTAAAACCCTTGATTCCTTCATGGCAGAACAAAAGAGAAGCACGCTATGATTATTTTGCTGCGAGGGTCTCATGACTCTTTTGCCCTTATCATCAGTTTTTCTGACAGTTCTTTGGTTTCTCAATCTTGCATTTAGAATGTGTTAGCGCTACTTTGAAAGCAATGATGAGATGTTCACATTACAAAAACTCTGCTGACCTTTCTGGCAACCATTTCGAAGAGGAGTACATTTAAATTCTTTTCTCGTTAGACTTGAAGTTTCTGTTTAAGCTCTTTCAAAATCACCTTGCAAAACTGTGTAAACAGGCTCTAAGTTTTGCTGAAGAAAAATATGAAGAGATGTATCTATTGTTATTTTTCTTTGCATTACTACAAGAAATCATTTTTGTTTTCATCTAATGACCTGATTCTTTTCTTCATTTTGGGTCAACTGGCTATTTGTAGATAAACACACTCATGGGCAACTGGGCTCTTATCTGCACGTAAACAATGAACTTGAACCCAACGTATTTCCTGAGCTTCTTGTAAATGAGGTCTTTGCAATCTTTATTGAAGCTGTTCTTTAAAATGATCTTCCTGCGGTTGCCTGGTGTTTTTTTATGAAGATGATTGTTTTTACTGTGTCGATTTACTAAAATGCTAGTTATAAAGCTTGTATTCCATAATAAAAGTTCTGATGGTTATGACATGATAATGAGAACTAATACTTTTTGAATGCTATGTGCCAGCTACTGTTCTAAGCACTTTAATTATCTCATTTAATCTTCATGACAAACCTCCACAATTGGTACTCTCATTTTCCTTCTTTACAGATGAGGAAACTGAGGCATATACAGGTGATGTGACTTGACCAGGATTATAATAGTGAGCAGCAGGGCTAAGATCCAAACCCAAGTTAGCTGGATCCAGAAGCTATGGTCCCACCCATCCTCCCTCTCTTGCAAACTGAGTGTCACGTAAATAAGAAATGCAAGTAGAGCAGGAAACAGCTATGGTTTGTTTGTGACCAGGCTGGTCAGGAGAAGTGAGTGCCTCTGAGCGCCTCTGGAAACCAACATAAACAAGCTCCGTATCTTTAGAAATCTTATCAATCCTTGTTTCTCTCTCAGGCTTGTAGTGTATCATTATCATGTCCTTCACAGAATGAGTGGTCAGTTGATATTTGTAGATTTGCCCTATACTAGAGGCTGGTCACCCACATATTCGTTCTTCACCTCTCTGATTTGTTAAGTCTGGTCTGGAACCAGTAGCTTCAAAACCATGCATTCTTTCCCTAGGCAGCCTCTGATAACACCCCACGAGCCAGTCACACAGCTGTGCTGTGGTCTCAGTCTCTAGCTGCCTTTTCGTCTTTGGCAAGGAAAGTGGGAGCTGAAGTTCAAGGTAGGTTAAAGGACAAGTTAGAGCACCTTTGCTGGTCAGCCCCGGGATAGGAAATCTCAGGCTCCCCTTTGGAAAGAAGAGGGGAGGGATGCGGAACAATGGTTAAGGTTGTCCCGCATGCCACGCTGAGCATTTTATTCCTTTCCATCAAGTAAAGGTCTCTAAAGTTTCTTCCTTTCTTCATGTAATCAGTGCTACTTGTAGCTTAGCAGATCCAAAATGAAAATGAGAGATCAGAATGAGACCAGAGAGTCAGAGTTACTTCTCAGGGCCTAACAAGGCAGCCTCAAAGTGTTGTCTCTGAACCAGCAGCATCAATATTACCCGGGATCTCGCAGACATGCAAATTCTGATTCCACCCCAGACCTATTAAATCAGATATTCTAACGGTGGGACCCTGCAATCTGTTTTTTAAAAATACTCCTAGAGCTTTTGATACACGGTTAAATTTGAGAACCACTGGCATATATTCATGAATCTCAACTCTTACTGCATATTAAAAATCACCTTGGGTGTTTTAAGAGTTCAAAAGTCTAGGCCACATGCCAGACTAATTAGACTTCTGGGATGAGACACAGGCATGAGTATTTCTTTTTGTTTAACTTTTGAAGAAATTTAAATTAGTTTTAAGTATACAGGACATTGGTTAGGCATCTATATAGTTCATAAAACGATCCCCCCAATTGCTCCCTCCCTCCCCTGGCCCTCCACCTAGCCAATGTACTAATGCTAACTGCATTCCCTATGCCACGCTCCCCATCCCCGTGACCAACTATCAACTACTAATTTGTACTTCTTTAACCTTTCACCCTATTCTTCCAGTTCTCCAACCCCCATTTCTTAAACTCAAGAAATTCTGATACGTAGCCAAGGTTCAGAACCAGTGGGGTACAGCAGGGTTCCTCAATTTCAGCTACACTGACATTTTGCTCCAGATCATTCTTTATTGTGGGGGCTGCTCTGTGCAATGTAGGGTGTTTAACGGCGTTCCTGGTCTCTGTTCACCAGAAACCAATAGCACCCTGTCCCCTCAGCAGTCACAACCCAAACTATCTCCGGACATTGCCAAAATCACCCCTGGTTGGTTCATCACTCTCTCTCCAAGAACGATTGTAGGCCAACCCACATCAGAATCATCTGCCGGATTCTTTTAAAAAGCAGATTACTAAGCCCCATTCAGGACCCCTGAACCAGAATCCTCCAGGAATTCAGGAAGCTTGCTAGCATCTGAAGTTCTTAAGCACCTTAAAATTGGAGAATGACTGAATTCAGTATTTCTTCTTAAAGGTGCATTGAATTTAATGCTTAGAGAAGCAAAGTTAGATTTATTTGGCATCCTGTTTTTTATTACAGGTAGAAGTGAACTGATTTATGGTTCTTTCAAAACTTCCAGCTTAGCCAGACAGAACTATTTGGAGGGTTTAGACATCTCCCTGATGTGCAGTGTGAAAGTAAACCTATACAATTTCTATCCAGTGACAGTAGTGTCATGTTTTGGATAAATGAGTATTTCAGCATCTACTTAACAACTTTATATTCAGATTGACTGTAAGGGACATTTACTGTGAATGATGACTCATACATCTTGACAGTCACTGATCACAAGTTCAGATGAATTTGCGACATTGATTCAGTTTACTTAAGGGTATGAGCAGCACTGATGACCATTTTTCATAACTCTTCTAGTCGTTGGTGTTCTTTTTACCGATGCCATCAATTCTCATTAATTTTTACATTTTTTTGGAGAGCTTCTTGGCCATATTCTAAGCATGTATCCATTTACTGGTTACTTTTTGTCTGTTCGTTGTTTGTATATGAAACATGCTTCTTGGTTTGATAGAAGTTGGTTGTGCCTCAGTCTCCACGTTCTACCTGTAATTGTAGCAGCCTGATCCTACCTGGCCATTTCCTGCTCGAAAGAGTTTGCTCCTGACTGCCCGTCCCCCACCTCAAGGACTCTCCAGCTCACATCAGTTGTTTCTTAGCTTGCCAAGCAATTAATGTTCTTCCTTATCTCTGTAGCTGTGTAGGGATGACAAGGCTATATAAAACTACCTGTTATGTTACAATCGGGGCTCAGCCTTTGGATAGGAATCCGCTGAGCAGGTGCTGGCATCAGTAAGCACTGCTTCCTGCTTATAGCCTTGGTGTCCCATCTCTTGAGAATCCGCAACAGAATGTCACTTGTAATCATTCATTCACTCACTGTACAGGAGATGATGTCATAATGAATAGATGCTTTCAGTGGAGCTTCAGCAAAACGCAAGGAGACCTCTGACAAAGTTATCATTTTCTTGGGAAATTAGCAAAGACTTCACAAATGAGGAGGCATCTGACATGGGATGAGTGGGAAGTCATCAAGCAGAGAATAGAGGTCTATTTCAAAGATAAATCTTATATCGAAGATGAGATGAGAATTTGTGTGTCCTATTTCTGTGTCTCAAGGAGTCCATAGTACCATGCCTGAAACTAAGGATGCCATTTTCTCAATGATTAAAAACTGTCGCTGTCACTTTTAGAAACATCGTTTTCCCCCAAAGAGGAAAACAAATTGGAGAGTAAAATATTCCATTATATTGAAGTGTTAAAAAACAAGACAACAGGCCCTAAATGGAGTTGCTTATGCTAAGGCCCATGTCACCAAACCAAGACTTCATTAGTTTCAGCTCTCCCAGAAATGAAACCTTAAACCAGTCATTCAGCACCAGTTAAATCATCTGCCTGATAAGCCCCCACCGTCCTCTAAAGGAAAGTGAACTTGTCACTACCAGCCAGCTTTTTTAGCCTATTACAATTTCCTTTCTTCCACTCCCAACTGCCTATAAAAGTCTTTCATTTTGTACAGCTCTTTGGAGTTCCTTTCTATCTGCTATGCTAGATTGGATGCTACCCAATTTGAATTGATTTTTGCTCAAAGTCTTAAAACTGATTAACCCATTTTCTATTTGCCCTAAGAATACTCGTCAGCAGCGCTTGTGGCTGCAGCGTTTACCCTGAGATAACTCATGAATTATAGTCCTGACCTTACCCCCAAAGTTTGCCACAAAATATCTTGCTTTTATTTTCGCATCACCCTAGTATATTGATAGTCTTTGGAAACAAATGACATCGTTTTGTCTATAACATTCTGTTTTTAGTAGTGGTATTTCCATTCACAAAATAGAGTAATTCTTGATCACTGAAAATGTCAAATCCTAGAAAACATAGCATTCCTAGGTCTGATATTAAATTAACGCTGGCTATGAGCTGCAATTTTTTCTAAATGGGAAAACGGTTACTATGCTTGTTTTGTTTTTTTTTAAACCGTTCAAAAGTGCTTTCTCATGTACAATTTCAAATTAGGCTAACTCCCCCCCCTCAATAAAATACCATACATACATCAGAAATTCATTTTATTCTAGCTCAGTGATTCTCAAGTAGGGCAATGTTGACCCCTAGAGGACATTTGGTAATGTCTGGACGTGGCTGTCACACCTGTGGAATGTGTGGGCACTGGAGACCAGAGTTTTTGATGCTAAACATCCCACAGTGCACAGGACCACTCCCTACAAGAAGGAATGGTCCCATCTAAAATGTCAACAGTGCCCATATGGCTGGGGGTCCATATGAGCTTTAATTTGTGAAATGGAAATCAGTCCTGCTCAGCTCTCTGTTCTTTAGACAGTTGAAATGATGACATGTAAGATTTACCTTGACATACCCTCACTGCTGCACGGTTCCATCTATAAACAAGGCCCTCATAAATTTAGAACACTGTGCAAACTCATGTGAATTTAATAACTTTAGTTGAGAGAAAATAAGATAAGAATCAAAGCTTGGGGGAGGACATCATGGCTCCAAGGCTGTGGGCCCATCACTGTCAGTCCAACATAAATATTTATGACAGCATATTCCACCATGAGTGCATTTGTCTAGAAGAGAATTGTTTCATCCTGCTGTAAGCAGAAGCAGCTTTTCTAAATACAGCTTCTATTATTTGGAACAAGTAGTCCTACATTTGTGCCAGGTAGAAATGATGCAGGAATTTTCAGTCAGCAAACATGCAAAGAACAGGGGGTAGGGAACAAAACTGTCTTTGTCTAAAAGTGTATTTTTCAATTTGGTAGCCATAACCGCCTGTGGCTGTTGAGTAGTTGAAATGTGTGGAGTCCAATTAAGATGTGCTATAAATGTAAAATACACATGGGAGTTGAAAGAATTCTTGCAGAAGAATGCAAAAATGTCTCAATAATTTGTATTTTGAATTCAAGTTGAAATGAGAATTTTTTGAATATACTGAGTCCAATATATTATTAAAATGAGTTCGATCAATTTTACCAATGGGGCTACGAGAACATGATAAATTATGCATATATAATACATGCTATTACACATGTATTATGTATTTCTGTTGGACAGCACTTTCAAAAGCATACGTTTCTGCCATTTTTTAATCTTACTGTGATGCTCACGAAAAGATCTCAGTTCAGATTTTCAACAGGCGTGTCCTTCAGTTACCAGGCCATCGGTTCTCAACCTTGACCGCACATTGAAATAACCTTGAAGAGCTGTTAAACATATTGGTACTGGGACATCCACAGGCAAAAACAAAACAAACACCCTAGACCTAAATCTCACATCTTATATAAAAATTAAGTCAAAATGGATCATAGATTTAAATGTAAAATGTGCAACTGTAAACTTTTAGAAAGAAACAGAGGAGACCTTCAGGATCAAGCCTTGGCAGCCATTTCTCAGAGTTCATACCAAAAGCGCAACCCAGGGAAGGAGGAATGGGTAGATTGGACCTGATGAAAGTTAAAAGCATTTGTTCTGTAAAGCCCTTGTGAAGAGGATAAGACAAACGGCAGACTGGTAGAAAATATTGACAAACCTTATATCTAACAAAGTAACTAGACAATCTAGAGAATGTTCAAACTGAACAGTAAAAATACAAATAATCTAATTAGAATACGGGCAAAAGACATGAACAGACATTTCACTGAGGAGGATATGCAGATGGCAAATAAGCACTTGAAAAGATGTTGAACATCATTAGCCATTAGGGAAATGCAAATGAAAACCACTGCACACGGATCTACAATGATCTCAACGCAAATTTCAGTTTTAAAAAGTATCGCCATATGTGGGCTATAAACCTAAAAGTAACAAATGAACAGGACAAATAAACAGAGACACATGGACATGGACAATGGACTAGTGGTTACCAGATGGGAGGGGAGAAGATAAAAATAAAAGTAAAAAATGAAGTAGAAGGAACAGAGAAAAATAAAATAAAATAAAATCTCCACTACCCCTCCCATTCCCACAATCGTCCAGACTCTGATTTAAATGCACTGGAGAGTGGCTTGGGCATTGAGAGTTTAAAATCTCCCCTCGTGACTTTAATAACCATCCAAGGTTAAGAGCAATTGTTTGGGAATAAAGACTATAGCTTAATAGGAATTTATAAAATACAGCCTGAAGGCGGGTACGGGAAGCAGCTCATTTTGGGCTTTCTGATTGAGGGTTATTTTCACACTCGATCTCCAAATAAGGGGATTCAACTTGTTCTCAGGATGTCTTATGTTCCGGCATCATGTCTATAGGCAGAGATTCGCTATCTCTACTCACTGGGAAGAACAGGAAGGAGTTGGACAAACTGACCAGGTAGGTGGATGAAATTATGATTCCTTCCTATATCCTCTCTCCTTCCCCATTAACTTCCCTTTCAATCTTTTAGGCTACAGTTGTCAAATATTGATACCAAGATCCTGCTCCTGGAGAATATTTCATCAGTGTAGGGTCTGGGCATTAGGATTTTTAAAAAGACTCTCCCCAGGGGATTCTATCTAATGTAAAGTGAGGGGAATCGAATATGCCCCCCCAAATGTGCTCTCTGGCATAAAGATGATTTTAAGCTGATTATTTTCAGAAACAGCACATACAAGAGCTCTGAAAACAGGAGAAGTTACCCTCTCTGTACGGGGAAGTGTTTGCAAGTGCAAGGGAGAATGTTTGTGGACGAATCCTTACAAGGAACGCCAGTTTTTCAAATTCAAACTGCCTCCTCCCACAGCTAAGACCCCTGCAGTGTGTCAGTCTCCAGTGTGAACTCCGCAGAGTTCATGGGCTCGCCAGTTCTACAGATGTGAAAGGAACCCGATGCGAAACAATGAGCCAACTCATCAACGCTCTACCTCCTGGTGGGCAAACGTTACACCGACATCAAATGCAAATTAAAGATAAACTCCTTTAAGTACTAAAGGCCTCTACCTTCTCTCCTGAGGGAGCTGGGGTTTGTGATCACACCAGAGTGCCACCTGCGGACTATCATTTTCTTCAGAAGTGCCTAATTACACAGCCTCATTTTGAAAATGCCCTCCTGCATTTATTTCCAGATTCCACAGAAGACATTTCCCCCAAGTTAAAACATCCTCTTTGCTCCCGTCAAGAGGGCACTTTCAGTTTCAAGATGAGCATCTGAGAGGAGTCACCACCCCAGCAGCAATCTAGAGGGAGATGTGGAAAAAAAACATTTAAATAAATGTCACAAGAGAGAATCACATGCTTTGTACTAGGATTAAAAGTCCTTTTTGTTGAAAGGGACAAGTGCCAGAAGATGAGTCACACCAACGAGGGAAGCAGCAATGTTAATAGCAAGGAACGAATGCAACAGGGGCCCACTGAAAGGTGGCTGAAAACATATAGGATGAAAGCTTGTTGCCCCAGATTTGGCGGGGGAGGAGGGCAGCAATCTGAAA
This sequence comes from Macroglossus sobrinus, assembly GCA_004027375.1. Taxonomy (NCBI): domain Eukaryota; kingdom Metazoa; phylum Chordata; class Mammalia; order Chiroptera; family Pteropodidae; genus Macroglossus; species Macroglossus sobrinus. The sequence continues at coordinate 522,821 of PVKZ01000656.1, read as the reverse complement.
GCAAACATTTAAAACATGTGAGAGGCACTGTGATGGTCATGCCCAGTTTAGCCCACTGGAAGCTCTTTCCACATGCAAATGGAGATGTGGAGCCAAGAACAACAGGTGATGGGGTCACCTCCCTGGACACCTGCAAAGCCCCGGGAATGGAACAGAAAGGTCGCTCTGGGTGGGGAGGATGCTGTGGGTTAGAATGACACAAGTTAGAATGAAAGCTTCCCATTGGTTCTATGTGGGTCTTTTCCTGCCCACGGGGCAGTGTGTCCTGGGGTAAAGAGATTAGTAAACCAGGGAGTGGAATGGCTCCCTTAGGTTCAGCCTAAAAGCTCAGGAGATTCTGCCTGCAAAGCTGTGTATCAAGGTCACTGCCAGAAACAGAGACAAGGAGCAATTGCATTTCATTATGTATAATGTTTTTTTCTGGACTGTTTCAAATTTCAGTACAATTAAAAATCTATACAGTGGTTCTCACACTTCAGTGTGCATAGGAGTGCTCTGTTAAAACACACCACCAGTGTTTCTGGTCCTGCAGGTCTGGGGTGGGGTCTGAGAAATTGTATGTTTAACAAGATCTCAGAAGATGCTGATGGGCAAGGGACTATACTCTGAAAGTCACTGAATCCGGGAATTTTTTAATCTTAAAGGATGACTTTCACATGACTCTGAGGATTTATCTCCAAGTACCTCTTTGTAGATATTTGAATTCCCCAGAAGGTCAAGTTAGCACAGGACTTGGAGTCACATGGAAGATGCTGACTGTGGATGCCCATGATGTGATTTGCGTGACAGAAACTTCTGGTTTCACATATAAAGCCATGGCTGACTGCAGAACAAGGAAAATAAAGTAGATGAACTCTTGGGAGCATAAAGAGAAATAGCAAAACAATGCAGAGAGGGATGAGGACTGAGAAGAAGAAGGAATGTTATTTTATGGATAAGAAGCTCATCTTTTATATGAAGGACAGACCAGGCTTGACAGACTGAGTGGAGGGTTTTGGTTATTAATTTCATGATTATCAACATCCACAGAGTGCACGGGGTTGTGCTGAGTTACATATCTGCAACAATTTCCTAATTGGGAGATTGGTGATGTCAGGATATGGTGCTAGTGGAGGTGAAGTTCACCTTCTCTGATCATGTATAATTTGGAACTGGACCATTATTTACTGGTCATCTTCGGCTAGTTTTAGGGAGATTCTTCTGGATACAGGAGAATGAATTCAATGGCATCTCAAGTCCATTTCTTCCTTAAGTAAAGAAAGTATGCAAAGAAAACTTAGTGCTTCATTGGGAAGCTGTGCATTGTCTATAGTTTGTCCTTCTCCATCATCTCGTTCGAAGTCTATAAAAGCTATTTTACAACTCCGTAAGCTGTGGATAACCAATAGCAAAGCAATTCTTGTCTACAGACATCAACATTGTCCCGTGGAAATTCCATCAATTTCTCTCTCCCAATGAAGAGGGAAGAAGCCGGTTTTGTCTCTACAATTCTGCAATGCCATCCTGATGCTAAACAACTAGAGTTAGTGCAGACTCTACAAGTTAAAGAGACAGTCCTCAAAATTGCCCTCACTGCTGATGCCAACTACAAGTTTGGTGGTCCTCAAGCCTTCTGCTCTTCTGACCAACTAGGCACAAGTTCAGGGATTCTCTCTACTTTTTCATATTTGATAACTCACTAGAATGACTCACAGAACTCAGGAAACCTCTATATTTACAATTACAGTTTTATTATAAAGAATACAAATGAAAAGGCACATAAGGTAAGGTCTGGGAAGGTCTCAAATGCACAGCTCCCATGTCCTCTTTCCATGGGATGAGGGCAAATCAGCCTCTCAACCTGTGTTCACCAACCAGGACGCTCACTGAAGCCTGGTGTCACTTTTTACTGGGGTCTCATTACATAAGCATGATTGATTGGATCATGGGCTACACAGTTGAACTCAATAGCCAGTTCACTTCCCTTCCCTGGAGGTTGGATTGATATCACTTGGCTCAAAGCCCCAACCCACTAATCACAGTGTCAGTCTAATCACATGATCAGCCCCCATCCTGAGTCATCACCTTAACATAAACCCAGGAGGACCCAAGGGCCCACCATGAATAATGGAGACACTTGTATCATTCGGGAAATTCCAAGGATTTAAAAGTTTCCCCCAAGGAATTCCTGGAACAAAGGCCTGGCGAATTCTTTATTATATGACTGTCCCCATTCATGCATAATTTTAATATTCTTGATTTATAAACATGTCTGTTTTTTTTGATAGTTCTTTTAACTGGTGATAACATCTGCTGGGGGTTCTTTGTTTTAAATCTTAGAACTTGGGTATTAAAATGGCATTTTTTTAAAAATAGAAAAATCGTCAGATGTGTATGGAACCACAAAAGACCCTGAATAGTCAAAGCAATCCTGAGAAAAAAAAAGAACAAGACAAGAAGTATCACACTCTGATTCCAAATCATACTACAAAGTGACAATAATGGAAACAGCATGATATTGGCAGACTCTCTGCCCAGCAAAACAATCAACAAAACAAAGACAACCAACCGAGTGGGAGAAGATATTCGCAAACACCTCCGATAAGGGGCTAATATCCAAAATGTATAAAGAACTTATACAACTCAATGATGAAAAAAATCCAATTAAAAACTGGGCAGAGGACCTGAACAGACACTTCTCCCAAGAAGACATACAAATGGCCAACAGACATATGAAAAGATGCTCAACTGTACTAGCTATTAGGGGAATGCAAATCAAAACCACAATGAGAGAGCACCTCATACCTGTTAGGACAGCTATTATCAACAAGACAAGTAATAACAAGTGTTGGAGAGGTTGTGGGGAAAAAGGAACCCTTGTACACTGCTGGTGGGGATGTAAATCAGTGCAGCCACTGTGAAAAACAGTATGGAGGTTTCTCAAAATGCTAATAATAGACTTACCATATGACCTAGCAATCCCTCTTCTGGGTATCTACCCCTAAACTTTGAAAACATTTATCTGTAAAGATATATGCACCCCAATGTTCATTGCATTATTCACAGTAGCCTAGACAAAAAAACACCGAAGTGTCCTTTGATAGATGATAGGATAAAAAAGATGTGGTAGATACATACAATGGAATATTACTCAGCTATGAAAAAGGATGAAACACTGGCATTTGTGACAACTTGGATGGATCTTGAGAATATCATGCTAAGTGAAATAAGTCAGATGGAAGAAGTTGAGAACCATATAATTTCACTTACATGTGGGATATAAAACTGAAAGCAACAAATGGACAAGACAAAAACAAAACCCCAGACACTGACAACAGTTTAGTAGTTACCAGAGAGAGAAGTGGGGAGGTAGATAAGGGTTAAGGGGGTTAAATGTGTGGTGACAGAAGATTTGACTTTGGGTGGTGAACATACAATGCAGTATACAGATGATGTATTATCAAACTGTACACTTGAAACCTATATAATTTTATTCATCAATGTTACTCCAATATACTTAATTTAAAAACTTGAAAAAGTTTCGCTATTGACAGAAGTAATCTGACAATTTTTAAATTACTGTGAAAAGAAAACCTTGATGGTTTTATTCTAATGAAAATGCACTTGAAATTGAAAATAACAACTTGGGTATCTGCAGTAGGAGGACTATCAGAAATGACCTTGGACCAGCCCCCTATTTTGTAGTCAATAACTCGATGTCCAAAGGTGATAAGTACTCATGGACCTCAGCCAGGTGGGGCTGACCTGGGATTGGAATTTCTGCTCTCAGACTCTAAGTTGTGTTTGCAGGAGAGGAAAATAATTTTCCCTCTACGTTTCTAGAACTTAGGTGATACTCCCTCCAATAAAAATCAGGTTAAGAGAAAAACAAACAAGTTTAATAACATGGATACCTCCTGTATTCATGGGCAAGACCCAGGAAAACTAATAACTCCCTGAAATGACCTCAGCCACCACCTTAAATATCGTCCTCAGGTGAAGACAAAAGATATTTTGTCTGGGAGTGGGGAGAGAAGTGCAATTATAGGGGGTGACCAGGAAAAGCACAGTAAACAAGGGTAAGGTTGTTATACTGATGTAAGTCCTTGCCTTCTGCACTGATAAAACTTTCTAGAGGTTTAGTCATCACTCTCTTTCTGTTACAGAGGCAGACACTCATAAATGGAAATTGTCCTCATGTGTATCTCCCTTACAAAAGAGCAACTTCTACTTGGTTTTCAGAGCTTCTCTTTTGTCTGTTTCCTAAAAATAATTTGCTCAATAACCGCTATACCCAAGAGATGCGTTTTTGGGGTTGCATATTCTGCTCCCAGTCATGTTGTTCATCACCATGCATACCACACAGCCAGAGACTTGATTCACCTCCCCATCCTTCTCCGGCTTGCTCTCCGTAGAGAAGGCCATCCAAGCTTGTGTTTACTCCAGTTGGGAACCCTCTGCTTTCTTTTTTGATCCTTTAGATCAAGAAGCCCTTGAGGGTGAGTGTGGGGTCCTGTCCCACTTAGCACCTGCATTAACTAAGATCACTCCACTGGCACGTGTGGTGTGCTCAATAGAAAACTTTTTACAAATACAGAATGATATGCAATATGTAAGTACATAAATGAATAGCAAGTAATGACAATAACATTCATAGGACATTAGCTGTATGTCTACCAATGACATACATTATGACATACATTATGACATACATCCTTGCATTATGACATGCAAAACACAGCAATTCCACAGATTAGATGCCATTATAATTATTGCTACTTTACGGGTGAGGAAACTGAGGCTCACAGAGGTTGAAAAACTTACCCAACATCACCCGGACAGAAGGTGGTAGGACGAAGGTGATATAAACTGGCCTGTTTCCCAGATTAAGCTTTTAACGTCTCGGCCAGCAATTCTCAAACTTGAATGTTCATCAGACTTACCAGAGGGAAGGCGAGTTAAAACACCTGGGCTGGGATATGGAATTTACATTTCTAGCAAGTTCTCAGGGGATAATGATGATGCCAGCTCAGAGTCCACAGGTGACCACTGCTCTAGGCTCTGCTGGCTTACAGTGAATAAAATGAACCTGGGCCAAGAGGACAACTTAAGAACAAATGCAGGCCAAGTTTTAAACATTAAGGGCAATCTTCTTATCCGTTTTTTATTTTTACCAAGGAGGCACGAGTGATTCAGGTATACTCTCTTTGTTTGTTAAGCATATGATGGGATGGGGGTGGAGTTTGAAATACAAGGAAGGGATGTGCTCTAGCATTGTTAGGATCTTTCATGAGGTGGAAAAAATTGCCAGTGAAGTTAGCACTTTCTTTCCAGATTTCAAAACTGAAATAGTGGATTGTCTCCAAAGCTGAGCATTATGTCAATTGTTTGTTCTGAGAAAATGATACAGGGGAACAGAAAACATTCCTTTAAAACTCTTTTCTATCCAAGCCTGTGCCAGCCAGGGTGAAGGTGGCGTGGTGGTGGTGGGAGTACCCATAGTGGTCTTTAAAGGAAAGAAATACAGGCATTGTTTACCAGCCATAGTAGCCTCTTGCAACAACATAGCCTCCAGCTGTAACATCGTGGTCAGCCGATCCTCTACCCACCAAGGTCCACACGATACCCCTAGTCTTTCTCAGTTCAAGGTGAATGGATCTGAACCTTTGGACTAGTATAAAACACGTGCTGGAAAAATCCTCTAAACAAGTGTCGATACTGAACAAGGAGGAATCTTGGGTGAGAAAGAGTGGGTCACTTAAAGTGCTGGTTCTCAAACTTCAGTGCAAAATGGCATCACCTGGGGAACCTTTATACTTCCCAGTGCTCAAGCTATACCCAGAACACCCAACTGCAACACAGTCGCTGCAGCTGGACCCGAGCGCTGGCATCTCTGAAACTTCTCGGGTGATTCCACTGTGCAGCCAATTGTAAGTCATTGCTCTAAAGCAGCACTTCTGAAATTTTAAATGACATAGCATTTCCCTGGGGAGCATGCTAAAATGCAGATTGTGATTCAGTAGGTCCAGGATGGGGCCTGAGATTCTGCATTTCTAACCAGCTCCTCGATGCTGCTGATGTTGCCAGGTATCTCAAGGGTAAGAAAAGCAGCTAAAATGACTGGCAAAGTCATGCTATCTTGAATGCAAAAATCTTACTGCTAAGGCCCACATGTTTGCTCAGAGTCTTAGCAAACACCAGATTATATCAGGAGAATGTCTGCTCTTCAGCCCCAATGAGCGTGTTAATATCCTGTCTCTGGTGAGGAGGCAAGGAAGCTCCAGAAACAGCTGAAATTCTCATACTCAGCAGCCTCACTACGTTAGATACTCCAGGATGTCCTAGAATGGCATAAACTATCAGATTCGATAAACCTTCAGCAATCCTATGTTTAGCAATGCTCAGTGAAATCAGTTTTCAGAACACAGGATACTCTTGCATATGATGTGCATTGGGCTAAGCCTTGCAAGTGATTTTCCAAGTAATCAGGCACTCTCTGCTCCCTCTGCCACAGAAATTCTGCAAAACGTGATTTGCATTGGGCATATGTTGTCCAACGGCCCCGTCTTCTTTCCTATGCTAGCTGTTCACCAAATTCAATCATCTTTTTAAGTAGTCTACCCATCCCATCCTCCCTTGCTGTTAGGTGTGGTCACATGACTGAGTTTGAGCCAGTGGAATGTAAGTAGAAATGATGTATGTGTGTCACATGCAGACCCGGGCCATAAAAATCTGTCCTCATGTGATCTTCCAAGCACTTTGCCCTCTGCCAACTTGGTGCAAATGAGCTTAGCAACTTGGAAGCCCTGTGTTGCAGATGGCAGAGCCACAAGGCGGAAAGGGGGCTTCGTGCCAATTAGGAATGCCTCTCTTTGACTTTATGGAGAAACTACTTCTTTGGTGTGTCAGCCATACCACATTTTGTGATTTGTTACAGTGGCTAGCCATATTTTAAGTAATATACCTTGCAGCCATCGTGATTCTACCCTCCATGCAGAAGCAGAACTTGTGGAGAGATACGTGGAGAGGACGATGAATTATTAAGGACACAAGGTTTGGCTCCCATCCGGACCTGAGAGAAAGGTGTTCATTGGAGGAGTTTAAGAGATTCTCTTCCCCTTCATGGATCCCTTACTTTATACCTCTCTGCTTTTAGACTGTTGCAAAGAGAAGAGATACAGGAGCCGAGGAAGGAGCAAGGAGAAGCTGATGAGTTAGGCCTGCCTCTTGTCTTGATTTTAAGAATGAGAATGATGACAAGACAGATTTACACACTGTGCAAATAACCTCACCAAAGAAGGAAACGAGATAGACATAATAGAAATAATGACAATGATGATGACGATCATAACGGACATGATTAAGAGTTTAACACGTGCCACCACTGTTAAAAAATTTTATACACATTACCTCATTTATTCTTTAAAACCACCTTATTATTAAGTACTATTAATATCCTCATTTTTCAATGGCAAAAACAGAGGCCTAGAGAGATTCACTTTGCAAGTGGCAGAGCCAAGATGCAAGTCCAGGCATTCGGCCTCCAGACCCCATGCCCTTGTCCATGGTACTGTGCTGCTTCAGGGTTGGGAAGACCAGGCCCAACCACCAGAGAAAGGTATGCAAGTGTCTGTCATTTCTCCTGTCTCTCAGGAATGAAACTGCAGCTGGATAGGGCAGGCCTGTGGCAGAATCAGGGAACTCCAACAAATGGGGAACCCTCCACACATGTGCCATAGTTACAACAAGGAGCCCTCAGGTAGCTCACCCCTGGCAAAGTACATGGTCTGTTTTTCCCCACTGCTCTTGGCAAGACCTAAGGTAACACATTTACCTCATGTGAACTTTAAATGAATGAATAAATGCCTGCGTGCGTTGGAAAATGCTTGATGCTTCTTTCCCTACACTTATAACATCTGTATCCTAAAATTTTTTTAATTTTATTATCTTGAATATATTGCAAAAGTATTACAATATATAAGTATATTAAAATACACATCTTGTGCCTACAAACAAGCAGATCAAGAACATTCCAAGATCTTTGAAGCGCCTGATATGCCCTTCTTGACTCTGATTTTTCTCCTCCTCCACCCCCAAAAGATATTCAGAATTGTGTTAATCATTCCCTTGCTTTCTTCCTTCCTTTTTTTTTTTTTTTTTTGCCTTACTCCAGAGCCCTATTGACATTTTGGATGAGATAATCTTTTGTCATGAGGGGCTACACTATGCTGTTATGAGTTGAATTATATCCCCCCCGAAAAAAGATATATTGAAACCCTAACTGTCCTCAAAGGTGACCTTATTGGGAAATAGGGTAGATGTAATTAGTTAAGATGACGTCATACTGGAGCAGGGTGTCTTTAATCCAATGACTGGTATCAGACAACTCTACATCGATGGAATCATACCACATGTGTCCTTCTGTGACTTGCTATTTTTTGATCGGTGTCATGCATTTGAGATTTGGTGCATGTAACTGTAGTGTATACACTTCTTCTGCTGTATAGTGTTCTACGGTATCAATATGCCTGATTTTCTCCCACCTCCCACCCTCCCATCTGAGAAGAGGTGGGGGCGGAAAGTTTTTTGAGCCGTGTCCTCTGTATTATGGGTTCATTTCTTGTTCACTGTAATCTTAAGGCTGATGCTCTTCAGGGTCTTAGCTTTATGGAGGGGTCTCCTATTAAGGGCTTCACCTTAGCATTCCCTAGGCTTTATTTTCTGATCTCTGGGCCCCATGCAGCCTCTAAACCAGAACCTGGGGGTCATCAGACCCCTCAGAGTGAAAGCCACATTGAGCCCTCCTCAATTCATGAAACACCCAATTTCCCTTGCCCTTGGCCTTTGTAGATTTCTTTTTTCCTGATAGCCTCACAGTGCGTTTGAAAAGGCTCCTTTTCTCAGGACTATTAGAACTGAGGAAGTGTGCTTTTCCTATTTCTGGAAAGAAGAGAAGCAGTCCTTGGAAGCGAACTGATCAGGTTGGTTAGCCTTAAGAAGCTTTGGAGTTGAACACGGAAACATCTCAAGAAACGGTATGTTAACAGCCAACCACCATTTTTTCACGAGACACAGAGAAAGAGATTTTATACAATCTATAGAAGATTGCCCTCCAGTATTTCCCTTACCCACCCATTCCCTGTTTAGTACTTAACTGAATAATTCCACCATTAAGCACACATCTATCCTGAGCCTAGTTCCAGAAGAATTTCCTTTTGCTTTGTGTCGAGAATCAGAAACCTTGACCTTGCAAGCATCATCTGCATTCTTAGGCTAAACTTATCAAGGTCACATGCCCCCTCGGCATTCTACTGAGATTTCTAGGGCCATTCTGTAATTTCTGGGTCCAGTAATTCTCCTGTAGAAATTTCACTACAGTGATTAATGAGGCTGGCCTTGTAAAATCCTTATAATAATGGCAGAAGGTAGCTCCGAGGCATCCTATCTCATTGATAGACTTAATTATGAAGCGAGAGGCAAACTTTTATGCAAAATGAATAAAACGAAACCAGGTTGGGAAGGGAGGATGATCGCAAAAATTCCAACATGTCTAATTTCTACTCCACTGGTTTTTGTGTCTTTCTGTGAGAGGTCAGCTTCACACCTGCTCCCTGGCCTGGGATTCTCAGGGACTTCTTTTGGAGTTGGTTAGACCTCATGGGTCTTTAGATACAATCTCAATGTTAGGTTTAACTCCTTTCCTAGAGGTCTCCTTCTCTCCCTTACACGTCAGCAAGCAAGCATAGGATAGATATATTTTTTCCCAGCTTTACTGGGATATAACTGACAAAACTGTAAGATATTTAAAGTGTACATCGTGATGATTTAATATACATATACATTGTGAAAGGATTCCCCCCAATCTAGTTAATTAACACATCCAAGGTGATGGACATCTGGACACTGCCAGGTGTGCTTCTGCTGCCTTGATCAGAAGCACAGTGTCACTAGGGCTGTTCCCTGTGGTTTCTGTCAACCTTCAACTGGCTGCTTTTAATGGATGTTGGAAATAAGCAGAAATCTCAATAAAATCATAATACGAATTCACCTTTCCAAGGCTGCACTCAAGAATAACCAAAGCATGACTCTAATCCCATGGAAAATCTGTTATGACAGACATCTGGACCCTTGGAAAAAAGCTGTTCTTTTATTAAAGTTGGAGCAGAAAGATATTACTGGCAAAAGCCAAGCAAGTGTAGGTAAGATTATGTCATTCTCTTGCCAATAACCCTGCAATAACTTCTAGTAGCATGTATAATAAACGCCTTATTATGCCTTACATCTGAGTCGCCAATCCCATAGACCTGTACCTGTCAGTGGCCTGTTAGGAACCAGGCTGCACAGCAGGAGGTGAGCGGCAAGCAAGCAAAGTTTCATTTGGATTTGCAGCCGCTGCCTAGCACTGGCGTCACCGCCTCAGCTCCACCTCAGATCATCAGGCATTAGATTCTCGTGGGAGCCCCGGTCCCTGGTGCCAAAAAGACTTCTATTTTATGGTCCTTCTCCCTGGAATGCTCTCCTTCTAGGTCTTTCCCTGGCTGCCTCCTTCCTTCTTGTAATTCAGGTCTCTTATCAACATTGATTCACAGAAAGGCCTTCCTAGACCACCCCATCTCAAATGCTCTTACCCCTGTCATCTTAGTTTCTTTCTACACTTGTCCCTGCTTCATTGTCTTCAGAGCACTTAACCCTATCTAAAATCACATTTATTTATTTTTTACGATATTATAAAAATTATTATTATATTATTTTAAATTTATAATATATAAATATAATAAGTATAAATTATTGATTTTATCCTGATTATAGTCTTTCTTCTTAACAAGAATATGTACCTTGTCAATCTTCATTACCTCTGTATCCCCAGCTTCTCTCAGAGTCTGCCACAGAGTATGTGCTCAATAAATATTTGCTGAATAGTGAATAGATGTAAGATATGAAGAGATGTGGGGTTAACTCAGAACACAGCTCCTCCTCCTATTCAGAAGACTGATGGCTGACCAGCCAGCAGCCAAGGCTGGCAGCACAAAGGGCTTTCAGCAGGGCCTGTCCCCAAGGACGTTTCCTTCTGCTCCTGTGGATGTTATCTGCTCCTGTAACCTAGCAGCACCTCTCGCTCCCATTGGCTGGGCAGGCAGCAGCTCCCCATGAGATAATCCCTTCCTTGGCTCATGAGCAAAAAACTTTGCCTGCTGTTGGTGGGGGTCTTTTCCTGCAGCCCCTACCCACCAAGTGCTGAAGCTTTTCTGTATGGTGAATAATAAACAGCATGTCTCACCCCTCTGGTCCTCCCTGGTGGTTTTTCTGGAATATCCCAGGTGCAGGATTCTGGCCTGGAGCTCCTGTGTTACAATAGATAATTGGAATTAGAAATTACACACACACACACACACACACCTAAAAAGCACATGCTGTTATTTAATTATTTCAGCCCATTTCCTGCCTCCATACATAGGAATGATCTGGCCATTTAGGCAAGCCATTGTTCCCTGTAAGAATACCACGGTGTTGACATTAGAATATGGCTGATATTTTAGCAAAGGATCTTTCTATTAGCTTTTAGTCATGATCAAGTCTCTCTCATGTGAAAAAAAAAAGAAAACCTCCTTTGAATCCCTTTCTACCCCAACCCTCTATCCCCAGAAACTGCCTCTTGTTCCCAATCCCTTTAAACGAATCTTGGTTTCTACGGCCATGCCACCCTGAACGGGCCTGATCCCGTCTGACCTCGGAAGCTAATCAGGGTCAGGCCTGGTTAGTACTTGGATGGGTAGACCACCTGGGAATACCAGGTGCTGTAGGCAATAAATAAATAAATAAACAAATAAATAACCAACCAACCTTTGTTTCTGAACTTTCTTTCAGCATCTATTCACTTTTCAACATGGCTTCCACCAAAACAACTCTCACTCATGTCATCAGGATTCCTATGCCACTAGATCCCACAGACTCTTCTCTGCTCCCATAGCCTCTTGAGCTCTTGGCATCATTAAACATGGAGGACCACTCTCTCCCAAAAGAATCCTTTTCATATTGCTGGTATGCCTTCAATTTTTCTGCTTGTCTTCCTAAGACTCTGGATTCTCTTTCCCAATTTCCTTGTCTCTTCTGTTTGACCTTGAATCCAGTCCCTCTCCTTTGTTTCTCCCCTTTCTCCTCCCTAGTTTCTACCCATGTCATTTACTGTCCGACTTGATTTACCCCCTGTACATCCTCCCTCGCCATTGTTAAAGACCTGTATGCTTAATTCTCAACTCCACATCTTTATCAACATGTCACAGAAGCAGCATCTCAATCTTAACATGTTGCAAACAACATGTGTTTTTTCTTCCATCCTAGTGATTCTCCTCTCTAGAGATAGCACCATCATCTACCTACCCAGTCTGGAAAAGTCAGAGACCCAGGAATCACTCCCAGTATCTTCTTTATCACCACATCCTAAATCTAGACAGTTCTACATCTGACACTGTACTTCACTTTAATCTCTATTGCCCCACCCTGGTCCTGTGCTTCTACAACAGTCCAGTCTTCCTTAAAAATAATTTGTTCCCTCAATCAAAAGACACCCTTTAAAACCCCAATCTGGTCATATTTAAACATTTCAATGGCTTCCATTTGCTCTTCGGATAAAATTCAAAATTCTTACCAGAGTATTTAATATTCTCACTCTACCCCCCATCTTCCACATAGGTTTATTTTGAGAAATCAGTATGTGGTGTTTTAATATTATTTTATGTATCTCTACTGCATTTCAAAAATATTTTTGAAATAAATAGCAGAAGACAATAATTTGCCTGAGGACCTATGCTATCAAAAGGAGAAACTAAGATTTGAACCAAGCAATTTAACTCTTAGAGCCTACACTGTTAACTTTTAAATTCCTCTCTCATGGAAAGTTTCTTCCTCCTCCTCCTCCTCCTCATCCTCCTCCTCCTTCTCCCTCTTCTTCTTCTTTTTTTTTTAAGATGTGGACTCCTCTAGGCAGGTTTCATAGGCAGCCTTTCTCCGCTCTTCAGCAAAAGCAACCTCGATATACTATGCTGTGAGTGCTCAGTGACATAGGTGAATTAATTTATGACAAAATATCTAATTGTTGTTTTGTTTTTTAAAGTGCCCCTGTTTAAATTAATCATATTAATGATCCATTTCCCTGTGCAATTGGTAATTCATGAATACTACTGGCAAAATGTATCTGGGTCATTACATCTTTTACGACAAAAAAATCATGTCTAAACTTAAAATAGTAATGTAAATTCAGCAAAGATATTTTCTCACAGTTCAGTCATTTATTAATAGACTGTGTCCTATTAGAGTTTGGCCTAATACAATACTCCAGCTCCAAGTGGAAATACAGATTATGCTAACATCCAGATCCATAAGGCTGATGAAGATTCCATCACATTCTAAGCTTTTCAAAGAGTCTCTACACATTTTCTGTCCTACTAAATTTATATGAGGGCATAATATTGAAATCCATTATAAAATCTGTTCCCTAAAAAGAAAGAGAAATAAAAATTGTGGTGCCCTGGAGCTAACATAGTAAGTTAGAAAAAGTTACTAAAGCATTTCAGATGTTAGCCTTGTGGGTCTTCACATGGACGGGGGTGAGCCTTTGATTTTCAAAGCCTGTTTATGATGAAAGGATTCTGTACTGCTCTAAGACTGATGGTGTCTATCTAAACATCGAGCATTTACATTTTGTAAAATACCTAAGAGGGCAACTTAGGGCATAACTGCTAAAGAAGGAGGTTCTGCAGTTCATAAGTTTCCTCCAGCACAGTTTAAAACAATGCCATTGAGACACCGATAATTGGAGCCCTTGGCGCCTTTCTGTCCCAAGTGTGTTCTAAAGCAAACAAATTCTTCAGAAGGGATCAGAAGAAATATTCTTCTTTATTAGAATTCTTTATCCTCGGGGATAGTTGCCAGAAATTGCCTTCTATAGCTAATACTAAAAATTTTTATTTAGTTTTGCAAGTTGATAGCCTGATGAGTTGGGAAAATAATCAGAAATTTATAATTTACTGAAATTAGAATTCTGTTTTCATGTATATAAATATCCTTTTGCAATTTGTTATATAACCACAGGAGACAGGGTTCCATATTTAACCAAGCCCTCTAGAGCAGTGTTCCCCAACATTTTGGCACCAGGGATCAGTGCTTCTATGAGAATCTAATGCCTGATGATCTGAGGTGGAGTTGAGGCAGTGATGCTAGCGCTGGGGAGCAGCTGCAGATACGAATGAAGCTTTGCTCATTTGCTCGCTGTTCACCTCCTGCTGTGCAGCTTGGTATTTAACAGGCCACAAACTGGTACCCCTCCATGGACCGGGGATTGGGGATCCTAGCTCTAGAAGACTGATACTGTTCTCAGATAAATGCTTCCTCTTTTGATAAACCTCAGAAGGAAAAAAAATTAAAAGAATGTTTGCCAAAAAAAAAAAATAGTTGAAGGTGTATTAAAATGGGATTTTATAAGGCAGATATAAAAGACTAAGGATTTTTCTCTTCTGGATTTTTAATGAAGGTATAATTATGCAACTTTTTAGATAAAAGAAAGCATTATGATTATCAAAGTTCTGGTTCCTAGAACTTTAACAAGATATAGATTATCTACTTTTAAGGAATCAGGATTCAGGAAGGTAATATTAATGCAGTTCTTAAATAGATTCCAATAACTACTATGATCGAGTTCTTGCTATGTGCTAATCACTTTAAAACACTGTCTCTTTTAATATTACACAAATTTCTAAACATGGATCCATTTATCCAATAACTACTATGATCGAGTTCTTGCTATGTGCTAATCACTTTAAAACACTGTCTCTTTTAATATTACACAAATTTCTAAACATGGATCCATTTAAAAATGTACTTTAATTTGTCCTTGTATTTGGAAAAGATAAGGTGGACTGATTGATAGAGATTTTCAAGTGATAAAATGGTTGCTAAGTAAACTTATTACAAGTAATGAAAAAGAGAAAGAAAATATTGACGATAGAACTGCACAAAAATTAAAATAGCAGGTGTGTTAAAAATTAAATAGATTTTTAGCTTAATTATTCTAATCTTTTTCTATTTTACAGGTAGATACCATGAACCACCAAGGAAATTGATGCCATAAAATATATATGGATAAGATGTACTCATTAGCGCTTCCAGTTTCTGGTGAGGATGAACTAGATGATTAAGATCAACCTTCCTATTGACATATAAAGACTTTTTACAAGTGAAAAAGAAAAGGACAGACAATGCAAGGGTAAAACAGAAAAAGTACCTGCACAGTCACATCCTAATAGAGGAAATTCAAATGGTCAATATCCTATGGAGCCAACAAATATATGAAAGGACGTTCAACATCACTAGTTATTAGGGAAATGCAAATCAAAACCACAATGAGACACCATCTCACACCTGTTAGAATAGCTATAATCAACAGGACAAGTAATAACAAATGTTGGAGAGGATGCGGAGAAAAAGGAACCCTCTTACACTGCTGGTGGGACTGCAAATTGGTACAGCCACTATGGAAAACAGTATGGAGGTTCTTCAAAAAACTAAGAATTGATCTACCATATGATCCAGCAATCCCTCTACTGGGTATTTACCCCCAAAGACTTGAAAACCCATATCCAAAAAGATAATCTGCACACCAATGTTCATAGCAGCATTATTCACAGTGGCCAGGGCATGGAAGCAACTGAAGTGTCCTACGATAGATGATTGGCTAAAGAAGCCGTGGTACATATATACAAGGGAATATTACTCAGCTATAAGAAGAGATGAAATACTGCCATTTGTGACAACATGGATGGACCTCGAGATAATCATACTAAGCGAAATAAGCCAGACATTGAAAGTTGAAAATCACATGATATCACTTATATGTGGGATATAAACCTAAAAGCAACAAATGAACGGGACAAACAAACAGAGCCTCATGGACATGGACTATAGACTAGTGGTTACGGTAGGTTAGGGGGTGGTGTAGGAGGGGGAAGGTAGATGGGGTAAAGGGAGTCAAATATGTGGTGACAGAAAGAAATCTAACTATGAGAGGTGAACATAGTGTAAATATACATATGCCTTATTATTAAAATGTACATCTGAAACTTATTAGATTTCATTAACCAATGTTACCATAAAAAATAGTGATTCACTTAAATATATATATATCTCATGTGGAAAGGTACTCAACTTCATTGGCTATTAAGTAAATGCAGGTTGAAACCACAATGAGATGCCACTATATATGCATCAGAGTGGCAAAAATAAAACATCTGATAATACATATATATCAGAATGGCAAAACATTTAAAAAATATATGGCAAACCCAAGGATCACTGAGCCAAGGATAATTAGAGATCCAGACCTAAATCTCTAACTCCCAACTTTACACACTGCCCATCTCAATAAATTCTGATCATTTATTCTATTCCTCTTCCTACTACCTCATTACCCATGAAGTAAATGGCAGACTTTTGGAGGTTGTGTAGTATTCAGGCATTCTTTACTTCAAAAGACTCATCAGAGGTTACTCGATAGGAGTATCTGAAATTTGAATCCATGTTCTAAAACTTGGAGCCAAAGTAGCTTTTGATAACAGCTCTAAGCTGCCAATAAGAAGTTTGCCTACTCCAAGTTTGCCATGCTCTAAGGAAGCCCAAGGCACAGGGAAAGGTCTTGTGTAAGCACTCTAGTCAACAATCCCAGCCTTGCCATTCTGTAGCCATCCCAGCCCAGACACCAGACGTATAAGTGAAGAAGCCATCTTGGAAGTGGATCCTCTGGTCCCGGCTATTCCAGCCTCTACCCATTCTATTTACCCTCAGCAATTCCAGTCATTCCAACTGAGACCCCGGATGTCATGGAGAAGAGAAAAGTTGTTCTCACTGGGCCCATTTTTGAGTTTCTGGTCCACAGAATCCATGAGCAAAATAAAAATGTTGTTATATACCACACATGCATACACGCATGCACACACACACACACAATATGTATATGTATACACACACACACACACACACACACACACACACACACACACACACACATAGCATTGCCAAATATTAACAAGGATGTGGAGCAATGAGAACTCACATGCTCTGTTGATGAGCATTTACATTACAAAATCACTTTTGAATAATGTGTGACAGTAAAGCTGAAAATGCACACCATTCAAGACCTAGCAAGCCCACTTCTGGGTGTCTACCCACGGAAAGGCAGGCTTACACTCAGCAGAAAACATGCCCTAGAATGTTCCCAACAGCATTATTAGTAGAAGCTCCAAACAAGAACAACTCAGTAGCGAAATCATATGGTTTTCAACTTTTTCTATCTGACTTATTTAGCATAGCATGTTTGTCTCAATGGGGGTGGGGAGATAAATGGGAGTAAAAGGGGTCTAATAGTTGGTGATGGAGGGAAATTTATCCTTGAGTGGTGAGCACACGATGCAATATATATTTATGATATATTGTTGAATTGTATACCCGAAACTTATTTAATTTTAATGACCAATGTCACTCCAATAATTTTAATTAAAAAAAAAAAGAACAATTCACTGGAAGAACAGAAAAAAAATGGAGGTAGGTCCATATCATAGTATACCACACAGCAAGAAAATGAATGACCTGTCCCTTTATACAACAACATGGACAAGTCTTAAGCACAGAAGACTGAGTTAAAGAAGCCAGACTACATACAATATGTATGATCATCAATATGTATATGATTCCATTGATACATATTTCAAATTAAGCTATTATTACGCAATACAATAACTATAATAATATATTATTTATAATACACATACATGCATTCACACACTATGTAGCATAACTCCAAAAGAAGCAAAACATCAATACTGTATAAAAGTCAGAATAGTGGTCATTGGCAGGGGGTAAGCTGGGATTAAGATCAGGAAGAGACAGGTGGAGGCCTTCTATGGGGCAGATGTTCTATGCTTTGATCTGCAGGGCAGACACACTGGTGTTTTTCCATGATTTGTGAAGTTAAATATTTATGTTTTATGTACATTTTGTATATTGCATCACAAAATGAAACATTAAAGGAGTTTATTTCACTGGTGTTTCATAAAGTTGAGTTTCTTTATATCATAAATATTTCATGGATGCCTAAGTGATTCTGGAGATGGTTCATAATTTAAACCAGGTGAGCCAAAAGAGAAGAAAGACTAAGGAAGTTTTTCTTTTGTTTAGTTAGAGTTATTGACAGGAGAATGATTGGAAACGTTCCAGTGAGAGATGAAAGGGACAGAAAAGTAGGTGACTGAAGACTGTAAATGGTCCCAGAAACCTCTTATATCCGGGAGGAACTTAATTTGATAATGAGTTTCTTTCTCAGGTTCAACTTCTGTCCTCAAACTTATTAAAAAATTGCTTGACTTCTCTCTCCAGTTCTTTGTGCTCTTTCCACATTGCCTATAAGAATGTTTTTATTAATTTTCTTAAACTACTGACCAAGCACTGTAACATTCATTATTAGAAGGAAACTACAATAAATCAAATTCAATCCATTTGAAAGTCCCTAAGTCTTAG
Source organism: Macroglossus sobrinus (assembly GCA_004027375.1). Classification (NCBI taxonomy): domain Eukaryota; kingdom Metazoa; phylum Chordata; class Mammalia; order Chiroptera; family Pteropodidae; genus Macroglossus; species Macroglossus sobrinus. The sequence continues at coordinate 504,281 of PVKZ01000656.1, read as the reverse complement.
GGCCAATGGGGTGAACAAAAAAATCAAACTTTGAACCTCTGACCTCTCTCTCAGTGATGTATGTTGAAAGCAATTATGTGAATTCGTATATCTGGCCTGGAAAAAGAAAACACTTCACCACAACTAAATTTCCTGCAAACAACTTACTGTGGCGTTTTTGACAGCCTCCTCTACTACTGTAATTTATAACCTTGAGTATGACAAGAGATTTTTCAACAAAGGTTGTGACTCTTAAGTTTAGAAGTTGAATCTTGAGTAAGAGAGTAGGTCTTCAGTCAGAATGTACTTGTGTATCAACCAGTATAGTGGCTAGAAGAATGCAGCATTGCAATGAGTCACCCTGTACTAAAATTTTATTGAGTGGTACAGAGGAACACATTTGAATGTAAATCCTTAAATTAAAGGAAGCAAGCATGTGTTTTACCACTGTAGCTAGGCAAGGGTTGCAGTCAAGAGACTTGGAATAGATTTAATTGTCATGAAGATTATCAATAGAGTATGACTACTGAGATGAAAGGACTCTTATCTCTGTTAAAATACCTTGCTATATGCTGTTTAAATACATTTCAAAAAAACATTCTCTGGGAGGCTTAGGTAGTAACTTCAAATCTTTAAAAAAAAAAATCTACTATCCACACTAAGTGTGCGAATCAGCTATGGTTGCCAAGAGACCAGAGTTTTTAAATTAGTTCCATCTTCAAAGGGCAATGTTAGGTAGAAAAACTCATTTTCTCCTCATTGGGAGGAGGTATGCAGTTTAATGTTTAATGTTTAACAATATAGAATATCACTATTTGTCTCAGGATTTGTTTGTATGTTGCTGGAAATCATTTAGAATCATGTGTCCACCAACTCTTGGCAAAATATTTAGTACCAAGGGAGTGTTAATTAAGAAAAACTACTGCTTGTTCTTTGATTAAATGTATGTAGAAAGTTAAGCTTTTTTTCCCCTAGAAAGATGTAGAGACTTCCAAAATGTTAACCACATTGCTGCCTTAACCTTTTCAATCTAGTGACCCTCACTTCTCCATCCACTTAAGCCTTCTACACTCCCACTCACCTTTTAAAGCATAACACTGACTGAAACGTCTCCACCTCTAAAATCTTGGACCCTGAAGTACCACTCTCAGTTCACAGCCTCCAGTGATGTGATCATTTCCTCCTCTTACTCTCATGACAGGACATGATGGACGGTGACATAGTCATCAAATTTTGACTCTCAGGTTTCTACTGTTAGCATTTGGGAAGATTGTGGGGGCCATCTACTAAGATAGGAAACACTGAAGGAGAAGCAGATTTTTGGAAGAAAAAAAATGAGGAATTCAAATGTAGATACAATTGACTTGATATGCTTCAGAGGCAATAAATGTACCTAGAGTTCAGGTGAGATGATCAGTTTGGAGCAGTTGACACATATATAATAATGAGGCCCTGGGGATTGGTGAGGCCATCTAGGAAGAGAGTAAGGATTAAGAAGAGAAGAAGGCTCAAGGTCAATCTCTCAAGAACATTTAAGAGTTGGTTAAAAGGAAAAAGCTTAGAAAAATATAATATAGTATACATAAGCTGAAGAACGGGTGTTCTAAGAAAGAGAGAGGACAGACGATAGTGTCAAAGGGAAGTGGTGAGACGTTAAGTCAGAAGTCTGCAGACCGTAAGTTGAATTTGGTGACATGCAAGTCACCAATGATCTTGGTAAAAGCAGTTTTGATCATGTGGAAGTTGTGAAATGAGAATGTGAAGTGTGAGAGGAAAGGGAAGAAATAGAAATGGCGAGTATTGAGTGTTCTTTTAAGAAGTTTGAGTGTGAAGGGGAAGAAAAAATAGAGCAACAGTTTGATGCAACTGGGTACAGTGAGGGATTTTTAATTGGGAAAAGCTTAAATAAATTTGAATGCTAATAGAGACAGATCTGGGACCCATGGCATGGGAGAGACCTGAGGTTTATATAGGAAAAGGCATATTATCATTGTAAATTTGGTTTGCATATTTGGTAATGGGCTAATAATACATTCTATTTCCTCTTTGAAGTCAAAGGAAAAATTATCTGCTGAGTTTATGGTAGAGACAGAAAGCTCACCTGACTGAATGTCATGCTTTAGGTGTGGTTTTAACAGGGCTCTGGCTCCATTTCTGTGTCATTCCCTCAGCCCTTCCCTCTGCAGTCAGCATTCTTCCCAGACAGGCTTTCCTTATGGTAGAAAATGGTGGCAGAAGTTCCAGGTTTCACATTTGTATACCACAGTCAATAAGGACAGAGAGTTTGTGCTTCACAGTTCCCCAAAAAAGTCCGGAGACTCACTCAGATTGGACAGGCATAAGTGATGCAGCCATCCATGACTAGAAGGTCAGAAAGATGGAATGTTCTGACTGGCTTGTCCTAATTTGTGTTAGATTCATGGGACTGGGGGAAAAGTAAGTGTACCGAAAACCTATGGCTCTCCAACTGAAATAGAGGGTTGTTCGATGGAAAGGTAGAGCATGAAAAATAGATGGTAAGAAAAAAAATGTATATTACAAAAGAATAAAAAAGAGATCCTGGAAACCTCAATTGGGGTAGAGGTGGAAAGAAAGAGAGACAGAGACAGGATAGAGAAGAAAAACAATGGGATAACTATACAGGAATAAAAATTAAGCTGATATAAGATTAAAAATTTAATTTTTGTAATAGATATATGGCTATTAAGGGTATCTATTTCTCCTTGAGTGGACTTGGTACGTGTGTTTTTTAATGGATTTGTCTATTTCATTTAAGTTATAGATTTTATTGGCACAAATTTGTTCATAATACTCTTTTTATCCTTTTAATCTCTGTAGACACTGTAGTGATGCCACCTCTTTCCTTCTTGATATGAATATTTAAGTCTTCTTTCTTTTTCCTGATTAGTTCTGGCTAGAGTTTTATCAGTTTCACTGAGCTTCTCAAGGAACTAGATTTTGGGTTTTCTATTTTCTATTTCACTGATTTCTGCTTATCTTTACTATCTCCTTTTTTTCTGTTTATTTCAAGTTTTATTTACTCTTCTTTTTCTAGTTTTCTAAGGTGGATGCTGAGCCCTTTCTCTTTTCTAATATAGGTGTTTAGCATTAAAAACTTCCCTCAAAGTATTGCTTTAGGAGCATATCACAAATTGGGGTATTTTGTGTTTTCACTTTCATTCAGTTTCAAATACTTTTCTTCTGATCCTTTCTATGACTTATGGGTTACTTAAAAGTGTGTTATTTAGTGTTATGGGTTGAATTCTATCCTCTCCAAAGATGTTAAAGTCCTAACTCCCAGAGTCTGTGAATGTGACCTTATTTGGAAATCAAAGTCTTTGCAGATGATCAAGTTAAGATAGACACTAATTCAATATGACTAGTGTTCTGACAAAAAGGGGAATTTGGACACAGATACACACACAGGGAGAATGTCATATAAAGATTGAAGCTATGTCAAAGATTGCTAGCAAACTATTAGAGGAATAGATCAGCTCTCTCACAGCTCTCAGAAGGATGCAATCCTGTTTAAATCACCCAGTTGTTTTGTTTTGTTTTGTTCTGTTCGGTTCGGTTTGGTTTGATTTGGTTTGGTTTTCTTTTGTTCTGTTTTTGGTAACAGCAGCCCTAGTAAACTAATGCATTTAGTTTCTAAATATTTAGGAGATTTTTCAAGATATCTTTATTTTTCATTTAATTTCATCATGACTGATGATGCACTTCATACAATTTAAATGATTTTATATTTATTAAGTTTTTTTATGGCTCCAAATATAATCTATTTTGGTAACTGATTCACACACACTTGTTTTTGTTCAGTAGTTTGTTTTATAAGTGTCAATTAGGCCAAGTGGTTAATCATGTTTCTATGTCTGCCAAACCTTGTAGATTTTCTTTCTTCTTATTCTATCAATTATTGAGAGAAATATGTTGAAATCTCAGATTATAAATGTAGGTATTTATTTCTCCATGGAATTCTATCAATTTTTGCTTCCTATATTTTGAAGCTCTGTTTTTGGCCTAAGGTCATTAGAACTGTGTCCTTTTGATGAATTTATCCATTTATCATTTTAAACTGGCCTCTTTATTGTTGGTGATATGCTGTTTGGAAATATAGTTGACCCTTGAACAACATGGGGTTAGAGGCATTGAACCCTGTGCAGTCAAAATCTGTGTATAACTTTAACTCTCTCAGAACTTAACTATTAATAACCTACTCCTGACCAGAAGCTTTCCTGATAACATAAACAGTCGACTGATACATATTTTATATGTTACATGTATTATAACATGTATTATAACAATAAAGTAAGCTAGAGAAAAAACAATATTACCAAGAAAATCATAAGGAAGAGAAAAAACATTTACAGTATTTACTGAAAAACAAATTCACATATAAATGGACCTGTGCAGTTCAAACCCATTTGTTCAAGAATCAACTGCAGTTTGTTTGGTATTAATGTAGCCACTCCAGATTTCTTTTGGTTAGTGTGACAATAATATATCTTCTTCCATTCTTCTATTTTTAACCTATTCGTATTTTTATATTTAAGGTGAGTTTCTTATAGGCAGTATATAGTTGGGTCTTGATTGTTTATTTAATCTAATGAATTCTACCTTTTAATTGGACTGTTTAGATCATTTGCATTTAATGTGATTATTTTTGTTTGGGGTTAAATCTATCATCTTTGCATTTTTAATATTTGTTTCATCTGTTTTCTGTTGCTGTCTTCCCCTTTCAGGAGCTTATTCATAGTACTATCTTACATGAAATTTGAAATGTTAACTAAAGTTTCTCTTATTTCTGATGCAAGAAGAATAGAGATATAAATATATTATTTGAAATTATAAAAATAACCAAGAGTAGAACTTAGAATAATAACAAAACGATCAAATATTGGATATAGGATATAGAAAACAGGTGGAGGATAGTGTATAATGAGCTAATTCTCATATTTTATAAAAGATGTCAATAAAAATTCTTAATTTGTTACATCAAGAATCTTATTTGGAATTACAGAAATTATCACTAGAAGAACTAAAAATAGAAACAATTAAAGTATCTCATCAGGGAGTATCACTGGATGGTAATACAGGGTGAAACAAGAGAACATTCTTTTTCTTCATAAGCTCTCCTGTACTCTTTGCCTTTTACTACATAGATTCTTTATTTAAACCATTTTTTTAATGAAAACTAGACATAGAGAGTAGGAGAGTTAAATGACTAAGAAAAGTTCATGAGACTTTCTGCTAATATTAAGGGCCTTTCTAAAATTCTTGTATTCTAGAAGAAAAATGGGAGAGAATCTCACCTTGGGAAGCAGAGGTGAGAAGTATATCTTTGTAACCTGAGTGTTCCCTTGAATCATCGTTCCTATATTTGGTTGACAAAAGTGTCACCATTAACAGAAAGATTCTCTGAATCATCCACGGAAGCCAGAATCATTCCCATCAATATTTAAGCCAGAGCGGACTACTGCCACCAGGTGATGCTAAACCATCGCAAGGACAAGAATGGGTTCATTTTCCATAGCCAGGCTCCTGGAACCCCTGGTCAGCTAGTTGCACAGGCTTACGCCAAATAATGCATTAACCATGAAGTAATACAACCGAGCTCTTTGGACTCACTTATTACTTTATGCTATGGAGGGGTTCCTGTATTCGTTTTTTCTCTTTAACTATAATTGTGTGTCCTCACAAACACAGTGATTTATTTTGCTTCTTAAGACTTACATGCTATGCTTAATTGATTCCCCCTCTTATTCTCAGATCCAAATTAGTCCCATTATCCCACCACAGTTAGTACAATTTTTTTCTATGAGAAGTTTTGCTATTTTAGATTATAAGACATCATTTATAGCTAGCCAAAATATAGTCCTGATAGAGGCAAAAAACATATACAGAAATAATAGATCAGTATCCATAGAAATCTAAATCTTCAAAGCAAAAGAAAAACCCATTATATTACCAGTCTCTGCTTTGTATGTCTCAGTAGGGTTTAACTTTACTCTTCACTCATCTCTTTCACTTTATGAGTACCTGAGTAGTACATAAGGTAACCATGGTTACCGGAATAAAACTCCTTCATGTGTGAAGGCAGAGACTGCATATGTTTGAAGTGTTACACACACTCTACATCTTAAGATTGCTTAACAAATTGGACTTGTCTCCACTGTTCTGCTTCAAATGGCTTCCGTCATTATTTGAAAGGCATGTACTTCTTCATCTGAAGTACCTGCTGGTTTAATACTTATAACACTTCCTTGATATCATATTTAGAAGAAATTCTCTTCCTGTCCTATTGCCTGATGTTTTCCCCTCCGTGGACTTCATTTCCAAGTAAATAGCCTAAGAAGTGGTTTTATGAGCATTAAACAAGTAATTCTTTGGTACATTAATTTTGAAAGCATTGGATGATAGCAAGTGTGGAGAAAGAACAGTTCTCGAGGTTGATATTTTCTTCTCCAGAGAAAAGAAGGCTTTTACCCATAGATTCTCTAAAAGCAGGCAGCTGGACATTTGTTTAATAAAAATATAAACAAAAATATAATAATTATTGAGTGCCAGATAGTATATTATGCAAGGGACATAAATTTTCTCATTTCTCATACTCATATCCACCTGAAAAAAAGATTTTATTAACCTCATTAAACATTCCAACCAATGCCCATACCCCATGCATCACTTACTGCACTGCTTTTAAAAAATAGTTACTGAATACCAATTTTTATGCTAGGTACTTTTAATGCACTGTAACCTTTTATTTTAAAAAAGCTTATCCTTGAGAGGTTTGAACTATTATCTTACTATACTATGGTAGACTTTTGCCTCACTGTTTCTGAAATGTGGATAAAATCGTGATGATGATTTTTTTACTTCCTGAAACTTAAATGTAAATAAAATCATAATAAATGGCCACTATTGGTCTTGATCTTTTTAAATATTTTATTATTATATAAACTATTAAATAGGTTTTGTCGTCACTTTGATGGAAGTGGCATATCTAAGAAGAATTGATAATATGTAGTACTTATCAAAGCAATGATTGGTAAGACATTGGCAAGATTTTGCCCTACTATAATCCTTTGGTTTTAAGAACTCAACATATCATGAAATGATGGTATCTCAGCTTAGCCCACAACTAGCTGAGTGAACTTGGGTCTAACCTCATATTTTTACTTATAAGGAACACGTAATAATATAAACCTTGCTGGTTTTTGTGAGACTCTAGGGAGAAGAGTATTTGGGAAATGGAAAAGCCTTTTACACATTTTATGGATTATTACAATCGCTGCTAAATTTGGAAATGTTTTTCCTTGGCGTTATTATTTTAAAACCATAGTACAATTGAATGATGAATCCAACTGGTGATTCTCTTAATTCAAGAGTTTTCAACCCACTTCCCATGAAAATCAAACAAAACCTGAGATATTGACGTGTTTTTAAAGAAAATATGATCACAGTTAGTACTCACCATTCCTCTTCAGATTCAATCTGAACACAAACTACACCAGGAAAGAGTGTTTCAAGTTTTGAAAAAAATCATAAAAGCATTCCCAAAGCCTATAAATGTTAAAGGTATTCTTCTCTTTTAAAACTCAATATTTTGAAGAAGACAACAACTGGTGAAAATGAACACTATTGTCCAACTACAGAGAACATATACTAAAGTAAAACTCCAAAGAGTGCCCAAAGATATTAAGTACAAAGTCAGTGTAAACAAAGTTAAATTTCAAGGATTAAAAACGGTCAAGAACTGTTATGACAATATACAAAAAGCTTAAGAAATCTTAAATTGTCATCAGCTCTAAGACAGTCTTCAGGATCCTGTCAAGAAAATAAAACACTGACAAAGTTTTACTCTATTTAGCTTGCAACCTGGGACCACAAATATATGTAACTGAATTTCTTAGCTTGTTTTTGAGTTGTGCAGGAAGAGTGAAAGTCAAAGAATTCTCCTCCATTCATTCATTCATTCATGCATTCACTTATTCAATCATTTACTTATATCAGTGTGGCTACATACCTATTTATTTTATGCCTTGGGTTACAATCTAATATTACTGTATTTTGTTGCTCAAATTGTTCCTGTTTTGGCCACTGAGAGCATGTTCAGACTGGCTCCTGAAATTCCAAGACTTTCACTGTGCGTTGGAAAAGGAAAAACAAGTGTGAGGGGTGGAGCCTGGAAATAGGGGCAAAGCACTGGACTGGGACAGAGCAGATTCAAGTCTCAGTTCTGAACCAACTGCTTTTGTGACTTTGAGCCAATCACTAGCCTCTCTGAACACAAAGACTGAAGACTTAGTGGTGATGGGCAAGACTTGGAGCCAATCACCTCTGCTCACAGTCAGACTCCTCCACTTACTAGCTGTGTTTACTTAAGAAAATTAATATCTCTGTGTCTCAGTATCCTGCTCTGGAAAATGGAGATGAAAATAGTATCTACCCCAGGCTTACTTTGTTACTTAGGGATGTTGTAAGAATTAAATAAGTTAAGAGTCATGAATATCATATAACATGATATTTTACTAATCTGTTTAGGACTGTGCCCGATAAATTGTGAGCATTGAATAATATAGTAAAATGAGAATAAAATCTGCTTTACTTTACTTCTTGGAGTGCTGTGACATATGAGAAAGGGTTATATACTCCATCGAATTGTTGTAATGAAGAATAAACAATAGTACAGTGTGTTTAATATCCACAGTTCATCTTTCTTAAAAATCTCTTCCCCTTTTTATCTTTTCCTTTTTCTTCCCCTTTCTCTCTCTCCCTCCATTCCTCCTTCTCCTTCTTTTTCCTTTCCTCCCTCCTTCCCTCCTTTTTAAATTTTTTTTATTATATTCAGATTTTCCCAGTTTTTTCATGAATGTCCTTTTCGTGTTACAGGATTCCATCCAGTATACCACACTGCATTTAGTTGTCATGTCTCCCTAGGTTCTCTTGTCTGTGACAGTTTCTCAGTCTTTCCTTGATCTTTATGGTTTTGAATACCAATGGTCAGATATTGTGTAGAATTTTCCTCATTTTAGATTTGTCTGATATTTTCTCATGATTTGGACTGAAGATATAGATTTTGAAAGAACTACAGAGGTAAAATACCCTTCTCATCTCATCACATCAGGGGATACATGACATCCACATGACTTATCTTTGGTGATATTAACCTTGACCATTTGGATAAGGTGCTGTCTGTCGTGTTTCTCTCCTATAAAGTTATTACTTTTCCCTTGCCATTCTCTATTTATTAGAATGAGTCACTAAACCTGGTCCACACTGGGACATGGCTGGGGATTAACCTCTATCTCCTGGAGGGGGTGGGTAGCTAAATATTTGGAACTCTTCTGTGAGGAAAGTATGTCATTTCGCCCTCATTTATTTATTTATATCAGTATGGATGTATGGTCATGTATTTTATACTTTGGGTTATATTTTAATACTACTTTATTTATTTTGTCACTCAAATTGTTCCAGCTTTGACCGTTGGGAGCATGTTTGGATTGGCTCCTGTGTTCTTGTGATATTCTCATGTCCTTTTGCTTTTTGAGTACTTACTTCCTTGCTTTCTGGTACTACAAGATGCTCTAAACTCATCTGGTGTTACCTTGTCTCCCCTGCTCCAGTTCTAGAATAAGCAATTTCTCTTAGAAGCTCTGCTGCCTTTTAGTGGAGGACAGTAGATCCCTGACTCTTAATATGAGGGAAACAACATGGGGTTTGAGGTCCAAATCTGAGTCCTAACTCCCAGCACATAGCAGATGTGTAACTAGGAGCAAGTTCTCTCATTCTTACATGGGATAAAGAGACAGAGCACTTCATAGCACTTAGCACTGTGCCTGGTACACAGTGAACACCCAGTAGATGTTGCTTACTATATTAATTTCATATTGCTGCTTTAACAAATTAACACAGATATGGTAGCTTAAAACTGTACGAACATATTATCTTACACTTCTGGAGCTCAGAAATCTGAAATAAGTCTTACTACAACTAACAAATTAATTATTATAATAAATGTAATATTATATGGCAAGTATTTATTATTTATTACTATGAAATTAACATTGTTAAAAAATTTTCTAATAACTACCTAAAATCTTATTTTGGTCTTCTCTGTTCTGGTGAAAATATGTACTTGAAGGTAATCAATGGCATCTTCAATCACTACGTGTAATACTATTTCTTTGTTCTCTCTGGATATTTGTTAGTATCCATTTTGGGACTCAAATTTTTTCTGATGCTTGGAGAGTGTGTGGTAGATGGCGTTACTGCTTACAAATATTCACCTCCTATGCTCCCTGCTCTATTTTCATGGGAGAAATTGTATTTTTCCCATTCCCTATGGATGTTGGACTTGATCACTAAAGAGTAGAGCAGAAGTAACAGGGAATGAGTTCATAGGCTAGACCTCAAGTGGCTTTAAGTACTTTCTCTCACTCCTCTGGGAATCTGCAACTCCTGAGCCATGAGGAGAATGTACTTACACAGCTGCTGTCCTTCTATCCTAAGTCAGGGAGTGAGGCATGTGTTATAGAGCTGTGCTAGCCACACCACAGATCTGCAGCCTGAAGCAGTACAGTTCTGGCCTACTGCAGACTTGTGGGTGTAAGATTGGAGATGGCTCTATAAAGAGGACTGCCAACCTCCAGTATCTCTGTTTCTTTGCCCAAGAGCTTTCCCTGGCCACTGGAGTCTACCCTGCCCATGCTTATACACAGGCGAGAAATGCTGGGAAGTTTACATCCCTAAGAATAACTCTTATCCAGTGACTGACAGATATTGCTGTATAGCCCACATTTCTCATCCCCTTCAGGCAGGATAACTATACTGGCTCCTGGAGTTCCTAGAGAACTGAACTTCAGCTTTCCTAAGGGGTAACTTGCTTGATAATACACTCTTTTCTGGCTGTCTTCCCTTCTCTGTCTCACTTCCTAATCCTTTTCTGCATTTCATATTTAAAAGTATGATTCTGGGGACCCATACTAAGATAATAAGTGGATTTTGTTTATCCTGTTGATATGCCACCCAAGATGGCTGCCCTCTTGGTGAGATAACATCAGGAACAAGAAGATGTGGGAGCTGAGCAAAGGTTGAAAGGGGCCAGCAGAGCTGAACCTGTCAGTCTCTGCAGTCTTGGGCAGCAGAAAGACCCTCTGAAGTCCTCCATCTCTAAGAGCTCGTACCCTCAAAGCCCCACTCCACTAGAGAGCCAGTATTCAGCTACTTTGGATGTCTGCTATAGGGATATCAATGATCCAGCAGTGTCAGCCACTGACACTGTGATAGCCAAAGAAAATGACAACAGCCACTTTAAGTTAGGAAACACCTGTCTCTTTCCTTGTCTCTCCTCCCTGCCTCTCTCTATAGTTAATTCTGAAAGTGGAGTAGAGAAAACTATGTCTCAGAATTGATTAAGCTTCTCCTTACTAGTTGCAATCATTGCCTCAGCTTAAGCTTGTATTGGGAGCAATGGAGGAGATGAGCTTTAAATCAAGTCTGAGATTGAAGTTTCAACCTGGGTAAGTATCAAAGAAACTGAAAGCCTCCAGAAGGTAATGGAATCTCCCAAGATATCCATTAAATGACTCGCTATCTACTGAGGAAGATATGATGGCACATGGTTGAACGTAGTGATTGGAAGAAAAATAAATCCAGTCATGTTTATGCCCTCTTCTCAATAAGTTGGTTACAAGAGTGATTTTAGATATAAATTAAACTCAAGTTCCCCCATGTTGGAATGTTTTTAACCTCAAGAAGAAAAAGTCTGGCAGGAATTTATCTAATAGTATTGAAGCATAAATCCATTTTTATACACCATCCCAGAGTGAAAGTCAAAATGTCCATGAGGATGTTCATCATTATATTGGAAATTCCTCTGATGAAAGCTCTGTGCTGAGGAAAACCATCTGTGGTGTAGAGAAATAGTTGCTACAAAATCTTTAATATTTTATTTTTGAGTTATTTCAACTCTTGAAGGTCAAGAATAACATTCTTTTGGAAAAACAAGATGAGAGAGTGTCTGTGTAGCTATTCAGAGTTCTTAACCCCATGTAAGAACATTAAGCCAAGAAAGCTTAGAATTATAGGTTTTAGTTGACTTAACCTTCTTACTATCCCTGGAAGAAGAGGTATGATGAAGGTATTGAAGGGGACAGACTTATCATAGTCTATAAAGTGGGAGCTTCACAAAGGTCTTTTCATAGAACAAGGCCTTTTCCTTTAAAAATGAAAAGAATCAGAGAAAATTCTTTGAAGAGGATACAGCTATATTGATATGCAACATAAAATGTTACAGCTTGAAAAGGCCTTAGAATGATCTAATCTAAATTTCATAAATCTAGAAACACAGCTTCTTGATGCCAAGGATATAACTTTTATTAACCACCACACAGTCACTTCAGGGAAAACATATTCACAGAGTTGTAGCCTTGTGTTCATGGAACTGGAAACCCTCTGCCTTCGAGCCACTAGGACAATGTCACTGATCTAGATAAATCTGCTTCATTTGCACAGCCAGACTCCGTGGATATTTAACTTTTTTAATATCAGAAATTTCACATTGCTTTATAGTTCAAACTTTGCAACAATTTTTCCACTAGCTGGAAGAAGAAGAAAGTGAGGATTTTAAAGAAATGCCCCACTGGTCCGCCTTCTAGATATTTTCCAGGTGGAAGGAGGTACTTCCCAGAATCCTTGAGAAAAAATCATGGACACTTTTAGACTAGGGTCTATCTCAATTATTAAATCTGTATATACTTGTGTATCATTCCTTATCTGTTTCATGGTAGGAATATTGCAAGTTGTCCTTAAATTAGGATGCATACTATATTTGCCTTCTGATCACATGACTGAAAAGGTAACAAGTATTTTAATATCAGACAAGGCTCAAAGCAAAATAATCAGACTGTGTTCAGCTACAGAGCCGTATTTTGGGGGAGAGAGCGAGTAGAAGTGTTCAAAATGAAAAAAAACGGCCAAAGGTTAAAAAAAAAAAAGAAGTAGGATAAAGTCATTGATCTCATAGAAAAAGAGAGGGAAGGTGGGGAGACAAGAAAGGATTGGAGTGTTCTTTTGGGGCTTTAACCATCAGATGATGATGTTTGAGGGGTGCCCGGTCCTTCTCTCCAGGGCTTCTAAAAGCATTGCCTCTTTTTGGTGATGCCCAGTTCCTTATTTTAAAATTCTGGCCCTACAGGCAACTCCTGGCTCTGAGATAAGAGTGTATTTCTTGGTTTTATGTCACTTACTGTAGAGCGTGAAACTCAATGAATGATTGTTTCTTTCCTCCAGCCCTAGGATCTTGTAAGCCCAGAGGCTCATGTATGATGGAACTGGCTAATAAATTTGATAAACACCATTTTCCCAATGTTTTCAAAATCAGGCACATTGATTGCACAAATCTCTAAAAGGATTTTTGACAAGCAAAAATGTTTCCAAGTAAAATTTGTCATTATTCCTTGGTCTCTTTTTATGGACATAGAAAACGCATCAGGCCCTATGTGAGACACAGACTCTCAACTACTTTTCAAAGCAACCTGATTTTACTGGAGTGTGAAGTTTATGAGAGCTATCCTTAGAAGCACTGAAATGCTAAAGGGTATTTTACATGCATACGTGGTTCACACAAAAAAATTATCATTATAGTATTCTAAATTCTCATTTATCTTAAAGGAAACGAAACCAGAAATGGCTAAATAATAGATGTACCTCTCAAATTGAGAAGTTATTACCCACCTGCTAAAAAGAGTAACTGGAAATTGTGTAAGAAATATGAATTTTAAAGTGGTTATGTAAAAATGTTTAAGATCAAGAATAGCTGCATCTGGGAAATAAGGACATTATGAATAAGGGATGTTCACACTGTTATCATAAACAAGCTAAGGGCAGAAAAATTATAAGAAAGAGGCATTAATATATACATCATCAAGAGGAAATCAGTAAGAGTGAAAAATAAGAAATTGGAGAACAATCTTTGGCACAATTTCGATCTATCTAAATAGCTCAGAACCAAATGAGATCTTTGAGAAAAGAGGATATGGCCCTCAGAGAAAATGTGAATTTATTATCACTGTTACTTGGGTATGGTATTTTTGTGTCTGTTCCCATGTTATTTGTTCTCACTGTTACTATATTGTACACTGGAGGACACAGTGATACTCACAGAGTTTACGAGCCATTTTGAGAAAGCTGAAATGACATGATGAATAATTGATGGCCTTTTCCATTTGTAGGTGACATAAATTATATTATCTTCAGGCAGATAGATACACATTGTGAAAGATATTTTGAAAGATATCTGTCAAAAATCATTCAGTTGAAGGTCATAGTAACCCAACTCAAAACAACTTAAGCAGAATGAACAAAGAAATGGGGGATAAAATAGCTGAAGTTATGAAGAAGTTAAGAGATGTAATTAATCAGATCCATGGCTCAAGTGATGTCATCCACATTCTGTCTCTCCACCTCTTGAAAGCTCCCCTATGCATAGGTCAAGATGGCACCAGCAAGTCAAGATTCAGATCCTATTAACTTAGTAACATCAGGAACTGGAAGTAGTTTTCCCAGTCATCCAAGGAGGACACTTATTAAGCCAACCTGGGACAATATGCTCATTCCTAAATTAAGCACTCAGCCAGGGGGATGAGGGACTCTGATTGGCCACAGCTTACAATTATGTATTTAATACTATACTCTTAAATATGAGCAGACAATGAGAATTACCAGGTGTTTGAAGAAAGCCTCTAACATACAATATTGAGACTAAACATAATCTATGAGAAAAAAAAGCAAATAATGGTGGTTATATAAGGAGAGGATAATTACAAAAATAAAAACCTTAAAAGTCTATCATTAATATCACCAGAGAAGATACTGTAAGCATAAAAAACAGATTATAAAAAAATAAACAGATAATAACTTTGCCTTTTAAACTTTTTTAAAAAATGAGAACATGAATGAAAACTTCAGTAGTTGGGTTGGAAGATAAATTTTAAGAACTGTTCCAAAAAAGTAGCTCAAAAAATGAAGAGATAGAGACATAAGAGAGAAAAGAAAATTAAAGGGTCAGTTCAGCATGTTCAAAATCCAAATAACAGGTGCTCCAAAGAGAAAAGAACAGAAGCAAAAATCACCAATGAAATAATTCAAGAAAATGTTCAGAATCAAAAGATATATGTTTCCAAATTGAAAAAACTTGCAGAGGAAATAGAGCAAAAGATTAATATAGACACACACTTGGACCCTTCATCAAAAAATTCCAGATCCTGGGTATAAAAAGATCTTATATACAAGTTGAGAGAGTAGAGATAGAGCAAGAGTGAGAGAGAGGGGGTAAAGAGAATGAATGAGAATAAATAGATATATATTGAGATAATTCTGACTTCTCAACAGCATTACTGGAAGATAGAAGACAATGGAACAATGCCTTTAAAATGATTTCCAACCTAGACTTCTATACTCAACCAAATTATCAGTCAATTGGAAGACATATAAAGTCTCAAAAACTTACTTACTATTTCACATTCTTTATTAGAATTAGCCACTGAAGGGAGTTCTTTATCAATAAAGAAATCCCTGAATACAGGACACAGATGATCTAACACAGGAGAAAGGTGAAGACATTCTCCAGCATGGTAGTGGCAGTGAGGAAGGCACAGACAGCAAAGCACCCAGAAAAGTACCGAGAGGGATCCCTTAAAAAAAAAAAGCATTGAAGAACAGTCAATGTGACTAGACCTCTTGAGAAAAGATTCACATAGTTGCCAGAAAATATGGCATTTAATTAGTTTGATGCTAAGCACATAGAAAACTCAACATTTCTATATAAAAATGAGGGAATTGTCAATCACAGGAGAATCAAAAGTATATGGAAGGAAAAGTAATCATATTTTACTACAAAGCTCACCCATGTAGAGAATGTATATAGCCATAATAAAGTAAACAACAGTATCGTCTAAATGGAATTAAGATATAAGAACACTGAGAAAAGGGGAGGATATTAAATGCTCATCTCCACAATGAGAAGTTGATTAATTATGCCTAAGCTGAGAACCCAAGAAGCAGCAATTATTGAGAGAAACATGTTAGAGAAATAGAATAGTTAAATAAAAATAAGTCAGCTAGAAGAGAAGAAAGTAATTTTCTCTGGAAGGGGGCAAATGGCAGGGCAGACATCTTGTTTTTATATAAATCTATAAAAAATATGTGCATTTATGCATATTATAATTTTGCATGTAGAACTATAACTGATAAATATAAAAGTTAAAAAAAGAAACAAATTTTGTGCTCTATCTAGATTTTCTCTATTTTTAGAAACTTAAAGCTCTAAATATCTCTAGAATTGATAGCTTTTAGGTCAAAAATTAGCTAAAAGGTGACATCAAATAGATTTGTTTTTTTCTTTTAAGAAGTACATTTAGTAAGTGACAAATAAAAAGGAAACTGAATAAAGCATTATTGACAGTAAATCATTTTATGCCATAGCCCACTTATTTACCAAACCTTTTATTTTTAAAAGATCGATTTTTTATATTAGATAAATACTGGAAAACTATTATACTTTGCCCTTGGGGGCAATCAATAAAATTACCTTGTAGCATTATTTAATAACTTTTATACTTTTATGATAGAGAAAATCAGAACAATGCCTTCTAAAATTGGTATGGGAACAATCAGTAACAAAATCTTGCTCTCGCAAATCAAAATCATTCTCAGAATCAACAGACTTTTATCATGAGTATCAAAAACTGTGAAATTAAAAATAAACTATTTATGCTAGCATAGAAATAAAAATATAATAGCTTTCTAGTCAGCCATCTACCAGTTGCAGGCTTCAAGTTGAGCAGTCTGATATTGGCTGGAGACAAAGACATGTAAGCACATAAAATATGAACAGACAAGCATAAGGCAACATGGCCAAGGTGTAAATGGGCTGTGGAAACAAATGGAGGATATGTCTAACTTCCTGAGGATGAGGAGGGGTCATTTCAGGCAGAGAAACCTCTTCAGAAAGGCCAGGAGGCCAGAAGCACCAAAGCACGAGCTGCTGGTAGCCTCTGGCTCAGTACACAGACATCTGTATGAGTGGATCCAACACAGAGCAAATGCCTGGGCAAGAGGAAGCTACTTGACAGGGAGGGAGCACATTCAATGGGGTACAGAGGAGCAGGGTGGTTCTGATAGATGAAAACTGAACAAGAGCAGTTGAGGTACAGGCTTGGGCATCAAGGTCATGTCAGACTATTATGAAGAGTGGGTCTGGAAAAAACATTTACTGAGAGTGGAGCCATTCAGAACTGCGAGGTTTCTCTACAGGCCTCCTGTGAGGATCAGGTCTGAGCTGCAAGCAGAACCAGTAAGTAGGTCATTTGCTACTTTGTGCTTGGACTAGAGCTCCACTCTGTCTTTAAAAAAAAAATTGTGGTAAAAATACATAATATAAAAGTTAGCCTTTTAACCTGTTTTTAACTGTACAGTTTAGTAGTGTCAATCATATTCATCTTACAAAACAAACTATACCCATCTTGTTCTTGTCTTAGATTTTCCTCCATGTTGGGAGACCCCACCAGGTATTTAAAGGACCAGCGTCTTTTACTTGAGTCCCCCAACTTGGAGGAGTTCAGAACCCCAAGCCAGATACTTTGAAGCTTAAAGTGTTGGAATTTTCCAAAATCTATTAGTGGACTAGGGTGGAATTCTCAAGTTTATTCCTTTTTTTATAAGCACATCAGCAAAGATCTGCAAGGGGTTGTATGAATCAGCATCTGGTTTGAAAGAAGATCAATATAGCTTAGTGTTCTCAATAAAATAAAAACAGGGAACCAATTTAATTATTATGATTCTGTTGAGCTTTCTATCCCCAAAGCTAATTATTTTTTGGTAAAGATCTCCACCTTGATTATAGTTCACGTTATAGAAAATTTAGAATTCAATAATGGTGCATCTGGCTTTAGGGAGTCAGGCTCAGCAGACATATTTGTGTTAGTAAAAGTTCTGACAAGGGCAGAAGCCCTAACAAAAGCAAAAGAGAGGGAGGGAGGGAGAGAGAGGGGACAGATAGACTAGACTTTGGGGTAGAAAACTTTAAGAATTTCTTGCAAAATGATCAGATTTTCCCATGAACTAAAATTAAAAGTGTTCATGAGAACACAAGTCAGGTTTGCACCACTCTTTCAGATGTTGTGGCTTTATTCTGACAAGTGGATTTAAACTACTGGATCTGCTGAGTAAATTCACTATCTGGCTGTGATTCCAGTTAGCTTCATTTTGTCCATCACTTTTGGCATCATCTCTCCAGACCTTTCCCATAAGTCCTTCAGCAGGTAGGGGGAAAGAGAAATAATTGTGGGGCATTTCCCCTAACATTTCTTCTAGTCTGGTGCCACAGGTGTTAGGGGAAGCCTGTCAGGTTTTAGAGAAAGCCTGAAAAGCAGATTCTGTAAAGAGGATCAATATGCAAGAGATTTATTGGGAAATGGTCTTGGAATTAAGACCTATGAGGTTAAGGGGAAGAAGCAAGCTTGGGCAGAATGAGAGGATGGGCCTCAGAAAATCACAAGAGACTCTCTTAGGGTGATTAACTTGTCCCAGTCTGCCTGAGACTGTCCAAGTTTCAGCACTTATAGTCTCACATCCTGGGAAACTCCCCAGTCCCAGGAAAACCAGTTTGGTCACACTAGGACCTCGGGAGCTGGGATGGCCCTGCAGAGATACCCTGAATTGCAACCAGGTTGCTGGCCCTTTATGCCCCTTAACCAACCTTTCATTGAATAAAAGGTGTCCTCCTATCCCTCAAGGAGGCATAACCTTGGATGAGGTGGTTCTCTTCAGCCAAGGGCAATTTCTAGAGATAGACTCAGTTGGGAGCTGTCAGTTACTAACTATTTCCAGCATCTGGAGAAATGAGTGCTTCAGTCCTGAAGAAGGGACTATTGGGAGGTGTCTGATTTTGCATTAAGTTATACTCTGGACTTTCAGAAAGCCCCTTCCAAATGCGGGCCCAGTTAGTCCCTGATGAGCAATCATCTTAATCTGGAAAAGCAAGGGCCCAACACTAAAATTCTTGGCACGTGGGGAAATTCTGGCCAACCAGAATTTGAAGAGCTGTTCCAGCTCTTTGATGTGGGTACATTGTTGTTCAGGTGATATAAATCTCCAACTCATCTGCCCCCTTCATTTCAGCCACTTTGGGGAGGGGCTCTGGCCAGGTCAAGGGTACACATGAGCACTGGGAGGGCAATGGCTGTCCCTACCTGCTGAGGCAGGTATAATTCTCTATATGCTAAAATCATATGCTGAGAAGTCAGTCAGCCTGCATTCCCATCCATCCCTGACCTGTGGGCAAGTTGTTAATGTCTTCAAACTTCAGTTGCTTCAATTACAGATGAGGCTAACAATGCTCACTTTTTACGGTTCTTGTGAAGACTAAATGAAATTTAGCTAGCTAGACAGACACATGTTGAAAGATACTATATCTTAATGGTTAAGAATTAACATTTTCTTGATTTCATATTTTTGGCTCTACTATTCACTAGCTATATTTATCTATCTCTGAGTAAGTTATTAGCTTCTATATACCTCACTTTCCTCATCTGCAAAATGAGTTTTAGTAAGGATCAAACAAAACCTATTTAGACTGTGACTAGAGCTTAAAACACAGGTAAGCACTCACTGTATGTTAACTCAACATTATTCAGAGTCATAGCATAGTGTTTGGCATATAGCAAGTGTTCAACAAATTTTCTGTTATTAATATGGTGGTACAATTCCTGCAATCAGTAATGAAACAAAGATAGAAGGCCTCCTCCTTCTAATGATGCTTCTCTTTTCCTTTTTGAATGGCACATTGAGGGCAGTGAAACTTGGATGTACATATGTCTTCTTGGGAGGTATCTTTGGGATAGAAAAACTGAGAGGGCCTGGCATAGTATCCAGGTAAGAATGATGGGGATTCTGGCTGCTTGGGACTGACTGTGTCCTGGCTCAGTGGTTCTAAAACTGTGATTTCAATACCTACACTTTCATCAACTGGGAACTTGTTAGAAATACAAATTCTTGGATTGTTGTTTGAATCCAAACTCTGGGGCTGAGGACCAGCAATCTCTGTTTTAAGAAGTCATTCAGGGGATGCTGATACACACTCAAGTTTGAGAACTGATATCTTAGGCTTTGGAAAAGAGATGAAAGAGATCTTAAATTTCTCAGTTTAGATGTGGAGTAGTGCCTCTGGAGACAAGTGACTTCCAGCAAATTCCTTCAACAATGTTCATAAATGGACATCAACCCTTGGAGCTGGCTTTCCATGGAGCAGGCAGTAAGAGGACCAGTGCTACTTCTCTTTCGGCCACACCATAATGTGTAGATGTACATCAGTTACTCTGTGTGTGCTTGGCCCATAGCAGATGTTCAATAAATAGTTACTTAGCTAAGGAACAAAAAAAGATGTGCAGAGGACAAAAGCCCTGAACATGTTCCGTTGCTTAAGCCACCATAGTCTCTTCTTCACCCAAGACCTGGAACAAGTAACCTCTCATGTATGGACCGTCCTTCCACACATCTGTGTGCCTGGCTTGGAACAGCAGTTGAATTAAACAGGCACATAATTTTTTTAAGGCTAGGGATATACCCAGCTGTCACCTAAACTACCCATGTGGCCATCTAAATACATTTGTGTATTTAGAAATACTCAAATTTCTAAAATATTAGAGACTTAGGGAATCTGGAGAAAACCCATTGAAAAATCTCCATCCAAAAGTTTTAATGTTCAGCATAGTTCATTGCCATTAATCACACACACCTTGGAATCTTGCTATAATCATACACATGAAAATTGTGATAGTTGAGAAAAGTTGAAATGCTTGTTTCTTATTTTTGTTTTAAGATAGGAAAGCATATGGGAGTCCTGTTGGGCACAAATGGCTCTATATTTTCTAAATCTCTAAAACAGAATGTATAAGTTAGAATCTTCTGCTCTAAATTCCATATGGCTTTAATTAATTCACAAAGTGAGTAAATGTATTTTCCATTTAATGGAAAAGTCTTTTGGCAGTAGGACCACTTACTCTGCACTAGTTAATGGAGCATTAAGAAAAAGACAGAGAAATATTAATCATATTTGAAAACATGGCTAGCTTTGGGTTAGGCTATTAACCACTTATATGGCACCACTTATAGAAATAATGCAACATATTCAAAGAAAATGATTGTCCTACTATTAATACTATCCTCTAAGAAATTAATAAACAAGAAGCATTATTCTCTAAAAATAAACCAATAGAAAACAGTATCTCCTGCTTCTGAATAATGCCATCTTCTCACTTAATGTGTCTTACCATTTCAAATATGAGTCTTTACCAGTTGCTACATTTGCTCTAAGAAAAATGAATAGAAACAGTAAAAATATTAGAATTCTTGGTCATAAGATTTGTAAGAAACATTGTCTTTTTTTAAAAAGAGGGAAACTATAAACTTTTCAACAACAAAGGTGTCATGAATAGCTCAAAGGCGGTTTCCCTAAAAGGTATTGCCTTTTTGCTTCCAAAAAGACTTTGTCTTTTGTATTACTATTGATTTCTACCTATATAATGAGAATACTACACATAACATCAAGGTCATTTCATCCCTCAATTTATAAAGATTGGCTTTCATGCTGAACACATGGGACAATGATGAATGCTGCTTCATTTAGAGCAGATGGGAACATCCTGGCAGAGTCAAAACTGTACTTGGCAAAGGCAAAGTATGTGAGAACAGTTCGTGAGGAATGAGGTGGTGTGGGATGTATCCAAACATAGTATACATCAACCCATTGAGATAACAAAGATGTACGAATTTGCTAGAGCTGCCATAACAAAATACTACAGACTGAGTGACTTTAATGACAGAAATGTATTCTCCCACAGTTCTGGAAACTAGAAGTCCAAGATCAAGATGTTAGTAGGTTTGTTTTCTTCTGAGGCCTCTCGCTGTGTCCTCATATGGTTGTCTTTCCATCTGTGTCCTAACCTACTCTTCTTATAAGGACACCAGTCATACTGAATTAGGGCCATCCTAAAGACCCAATTTTACTTTAATTACCTCTCTAAAGGCCCTATTTCCAAATACAACCACATTTTGAGGTACTAGAAATGAGGGCTTCGATATATGAATTTTGAGGGGGACACGATTCAGCCCATAACAGGAGGAAACAAAACTCTTCTAGCTTTGGGAATATAACTTTTCATCATTCACTCATTTAATGCACTTATTCATGAATAAATAACTGCAAATCTCAACTATAATCATTGTAATTCAAGAGAGATAGTAAATTTGGGTTCCCAGATTCAATTCCAACATGGGTAGTGTTCCCCCATGCCAATAAACAATTATTAGATATCAGTAGGTTGTCCAAGAATTCAACTCAATTCTGATATAGTGCCCATAGTGTTCTGGAGACAGTGTACTATAAGACTGCACACTGCCATCACCACCCATATCATATTTCAGATGCCAGCCACGAGTCAAGGCTGTTACCTATACTTCTGACTAACTGGCTATAAATAAGAAGTTCCTATAACCTCTTCTTTGGGTTCAATTAATTTGATAAAATGGCTCACAGAACTCAGAGAAACATATCACTTATTAGATCACTGATTTATTGTAAAAGGATATAACTCAAGAACAGTCAGATGGAAGAGATACAGAGGGCCATGTATGTGGTATGTGGGAAGGGGCACAGAGCTCCCACACCCTCTCCAGGCACCACTCTCCCTGAATTGTCACATGTGCACCATCCTAGAAGCTCTCTGCACCTTTGTCCTTTTGGATTTTCATGGAGGCTTCATTACATAAGTATAATTTATTAAAATGTTGGCCATTAGTGATTGATTCAATCTCCAGCCCCTCGTCCCTTCCTGGAGGTCAGGGCATGGAACTGAAAGTTCCAACCCTCTAATCATATAGTTGGTTCTCCTGGCAACCAGTCCCCATCCTGAGGTATGGTCCAATAGTCACCTCACTAACATAACAAAAGGCATCTTTTTTTTAACTCTTAACACTTAGAGGAAGACCAGATATATATGGGAAATATAAATCACAATATCACAGATAGGTAGCATAATAAAAGCTTATGTTAGGGGGATTTAGCATGGTCAAAGAGGTGAATAAAAACCTCCCTAAGAAAGTAAGAATTCAACTAAAGTGTGAAAAATTAGTAGATATGAAACAAATGAAGAGGGAAGGAAGTATTTTAGAAGAGAAAACAGTATATACAAAGATTCCCATGTCGAGGAATATGGGTGAAAGAGTAAAAAAAAAGGTAACTATAGCCAGATCAAGTAGATAAAGGGAATGTTTGAGACCAGATGAGGCTGGAAAATCAGGTAGAGGCCATATAGGCAGGATCTTATGGCATAGATTGAGGATTTTGTGTCTATTTGATGAATAATGACTTTAAAGTGTTTAAAAGTGTTTTAAATCTGAGGAGGGAGATGAGGATGGACATAATCCTACCGCTTAGATTATCATGTTGAGAATGGATCATAGAGAGCGGTAGAGAGGAAGTGGGCCAGCAAGTTAGGAGGTGTCTGCAGAGGTTCAGGAGATGGTGGAAAGACAAAAGTTGACAGGTTGAAAAAGCTTTAAGAGGTAAAGTCAAAAGGATTTAATTAATGATGGATTAGACTTGTGTGTTGGGAAATGGAGATGAAGAAGAGATATGAATTGATAATGATTATTAGGTTTCAGCTTTTCAAAATTGGATGAATAGTGTTAACATTCCCTGACATAGAGATCAATAGAATACTACAGTGTTGGAAGAAAACTCATATTTTCCTTTGGATCCTATTGAGTTTGAGGTGTCTTTAAGAGATCAAAGAGGTATAATGTAGACAATTAGATATACAGGTCTGGAGTGTAGACTAAAGGTTTGGGCTGAAGATATAAATGTGTGAATTACTTTCTTAAGGGTGGTAACTGAAGATGAATATATTGAAGAAATCAGCCAGAGGGAGAATATAGAGTGAGAAGAGGAGTAGGTTAGAATGGAGCCTTGAGGAACTTTAACATTTACTGGTCAGTTAGAGACAGATGAGCTTGCAGGGGGGACCAGGCAGGAACAAACAGAGAAGTAAAAAGAGTACCATTGATACATAGTGTCAAGGTATCGAGACAGTGTTTCAAGGGATATATGTAGTCAATTTGTGTAATGTCACTGAGAGACTAAGTAAGGATTGAAAATGCCCTTTGCATTCATTGATGTGGAGATCTTCAGTGACATAATAGGATAGAACCCACATGGGAGTGGCAGGAGATTAATGAGAGGTGATGAAATAGAAATGGGTATGTCTTAGGTTGGGCTCCCCCAGAAGCAGATCCTGAGACAAGGATTAAGTTCAAATGATTTATTTGAGAGACAATCCCAAGAAGCAACAGTAGGGAGAGGAGAAGTGAGAAGGTAGGGAAAAGATACAAGTAAAGGGTGAGTGCTGAGCATATTGTTGCTATGAGCAGCTATCTGTCAGCCCTACTGAGGATCTCTAGGAGACACTGTAGAACATACCTAAGTTATGTTCATCTCACCAGGGACTAGAAAATTCGAATTTATCCTCCAACTCCCATCCATCATTGGCTGAGATATGTTTCCAAGGTCATGAATTCCCCAACACTGTGGTGCACCCTGCACTAGACTTCAGAGAAGTCCCCAGCTGCAGTGTCCCAGGTGCTTAAAGTAGGATGCCACTGGCCTGTACTGGAAGCTGATACTGAGAGTTGAGTCAGGTGCTGACTGCATCTGCCTCAGTGGAGTAAGTATGGATACCTCATGAAATCTGGAAATGAAGGACACGAGGGGGATTTGAACTTCACTGGAGTGAGATGTAAGGTTAAGAGGGATTATTTTATTGTTTTCAAGGGAGAGGTTTAAAAAGTTTATAGGAAAGAAATGAATGAGAGAGAGAGAGTAAAGATGATAGATGATAGATAGATAGATAGATAGAGAGACAGACAGACAGACAGATAATTGATAGATAGATAGAATCAGAAGAGCTGACTATTCACCTTCTGTACTCTGTATTTTCTTCATTCCCACACCATCTGTAATCATGATTACTACCTATAGATATTAGCTGGCAGAAATTTCTGTAAATAAAATAAAAATTATTACACACATTAAATGACTTCCTGTACAGTTTTTAATCTAAGACTATGTGCTGAGAGGGTAAGAGGGAAGGACTAAAGGATGAAGCATGCCAGGCTGCTTTAGGGGTATTTAAGTGGCAGTGATGTGGGAGAGTTTCATTTGCAAATGGGAGTAATAGATCAACATACTCCTCACAACGCTACATATATTCTTCTAGGTGACAGATATATTAAAAGATGATGTAAGCTGAATTTTTAGATCAGTCTCTTCAATTTACACTGAATTCTTTATTCTAGTCCCACTATTGAGTTTTTCTCCTGCCAAACTACCTTATGTCAGAGCCAGCAAAAGCTTTTAGTCTCTGCTTATTTGCATTCCATTTCTTAAATTTAGAATATATCTAACCAAATCAAATATGTGTTTGGCAATTTGCAACACTTGAATACTTGCTGATCTGATACATTAAGATACATTGCTTTATGGAACAATCATCAAAGTGTGTCCACTGAGTTTTATCTCAGATTTAGATTTTTGTATTTTTATCCCCATTCATCATTTCTTTATCCAATAATTTTAATTGAGTGCTAGCATTTATTGAGTGCTAGTTAATATAATGTGTACCGTGGCTATCAAAATGAATAACAAAAATTCAATAAATGATTCAGGTATATTTGTATAAATGGAGATCAGTATTCATTTACTTCATTTATTATGTCTTCTTTATGTGCTGCAAGTCACAGAAAACCCAACTAACATAAGATGTTTATGTTCATTACATGAAATCTGTTGGTATGTGGTTCAGAATTAGCTCACCAGTGTAATGATGTCTTTAAGGACCCTGTCTCTTACTTCCCTTGTTCTTAGTGACCCAGCTCTGAATATAACATCCTCTCAAGAGAGTGTTCAAAGCAAGAAGTGGAGGGAGAAGCAAAAGGGCTTTCTCTTTGTATAGATTTTAACTTTCCTTCTCAAGAAACTCCCCAATAAACTTCCCATTCCACCTCTCTTGCCAGAACTGGGTCATCCTCATCGCTCAACAAATCTCTGACAAAAGGAGAACAAGACTGCCATTATGATTTAGATCCATCACAGTTTACACTCTGGTACTGGACCCAAGTGTGCCCAAGTAAAATTAGGGTTTTGATAGCTATGAGTAAGAGAGAATAGTGTTGGATAGGAAGTCAAAGACATCTATCACAGGTGTATCCTTATATTTTTCTAAACATAATAGTCAATATTTAAAAAGAATATTCTATATGAACACATGCACAAAACAAAAACAAAAACAAAAAACATGAGTTTCCATAAAGAGATTACTTCTGTGATTGCCAGGGATGTTGTCAGCTGCTACCAGCCAAGGAACAGAACCATGGCCTCCTCCTTATTTTGACTGCCCTCTTGGAAATGGTATTGTGGATTCCTCTGGAACATGTTTTCATTATATACTCATTGGCATAAGCAGTAGAATTCATCCAAATATCTAAAATGCTCAGGAATTTTCTTTCAGGTTTCAGCCTCACAAGACATCTCCTTAGACAGTCTTCCCTGTCCATTGTGTCTAATGTTACCCTCCCCTGTACTCCCCTTACCCCCAACATACCACCCTGTTGTATTTTCTTCTCAGCACTTTTTACTAGTTGCAGTAGCCCTAGCACATAGATCAGCACCTAGCACATGGCTGATGCTCTATTACTATTTAAGGAATGAAGTATTCATCAGATGTCATTTTTAATATTGACTTTAGAAACCCTGATCACCCTCACCTTGTCTTTCTTCCTCTTTCATTCTGCTGCCTTACCTAAAGGCATTCCCGTAAACATCTTGTGGTATGGCAGTACCTCAAAAGATAAAACAGAATTACCATGTGATCCAGCAATTCCACTCCTGGCTATATAAATCTGAGATAAATGAAAACATATGTCTACATAAAACTTGTACATATATGTTCATAACAGCATTATTCATAATAGCTCCAAAATGGAAACAACCCAATGGCCATTAACTGATGTATATGTGGATACAATGTGGTCTATCCATTTAATGAAATGTTACTTGGCAGTAAAAAGGAATAAAACATGGATACATGCTACAACATGGATGAGCATTAAGAACCTTATTCTAAGTGAAAGAGGCTGGTCACAAAAGGCACATGGATGATTCCATTTATATAAAATGTTTAGAATAAGCGAACATATACATAAAAAGTAAATTAGTTGTTGTCTAAGGCTGGGAGTTAGGAGAAATAGGGAGTGACTGCAAATAGGTGCAGAGTTTCTTTCAAATGTGATGAAAATACTCTAAAATTGATTGTGGTAATGGTTGTTCAACTCTGTGAATACTAAAATCATAGAATTATACACTTAGAATGGGTGAATGGTCTGATATACGAATTATATTTCAGTAAAGCTGTTATATATTTTTTTAAATCTTGGAGAAGGGGATAAGAAAAAGTAAAACCTAGACTAGTCACTTTAAAAAGATCTATGAGGGAGTTTTATGGCTTCAGGTCTTACATTTAAGTCTTTAATCCATTTTGAGTCTATTCTTATATATGGTATAAGAAGGTGGTTCAATTTCTTTTTTTTCCCTTGCATATATCTGCCCAATTTTCCCAACACCATTTATTGAAGAGACTGTCTTTACCCCATTGTATATTCTTACCTCCTTTGTCATATATTAAATGATGTACAGGCATGGATTTATTTCTGGGCTTTCTATTCTGTTTCATTGATCAATATATCTGTTTTTATTCCAGTATCATGCTGTCTTGATTACTGTAGCCTTATAGTATAATTCGATATCATAGGCAGCAAACTCTCTAGTATTTCTAACAGGAATTTCTTTTTAGTTATATCTCCGTGGGCGAGAGAAACAAAAGAAAAAAATAAACAAATGGGACTACATCAAGATAAAAAGTTTTGTACAGCCAAGGAAACCATCAACAAAGCGAAAAGAAAGCTGACTGGGAGAAGATAATCACTAATGATAAATCTGATAAGAGGTTAACATCCAAAATATAAAAAGAACTCATACAACTCAACATCAAAAAAACAAACAATCCAATTAAAAAATGGGCACAAGACCTGAACAGATATTTTTTCAAAGAGGAGATATGGATGGCCAATAGACATATGAAAAGATGCTCAAGGTCACTAATCATCAAAGAAAGGCAAATTAAAACCACAATGAGGTATCATCTCACATCTGTCAGAATGGCTATCATCAATAAATCAAAAACCAACAAGTGTTGGCGAGGATGTGGAGAAAAGGGAACCCTCGTACATTGTTGGTGGGATTGCAAATTGGTACAGCCGCTATGGAAAACAGTCTTGAGGTTTCTCAAACAATTAAAAATGGATATGTACCCTTTGACCCAGAAATTGCACTTTTGGGTATTTATCCAAAAAAATCAAAAACAATAATTGTGAAGATCTATGCATCCCAATATACATGGCAGTACAGTTAACTAAGATATGGAAGCAACCTAAATGCCCATCAACAGAGAACTGGATACAGAAGTTATGGTTCATATATACAATGAAATATTCCTCAGCCATTAAAAAAATGAAATCCTACCATTTGCAATGACATGGATGGACCTAGAGGTTATTCTGCTGAGTGAAATAAGTCAGACAGAGAATGATAAATATCATATGATTTCGCTGATATGAGCAATCTAAGGAACATAAAGAACAAACTAATCAAAAACAGACTCACAAATATAGAGGACAATTTGGTGATGGACAGAGGGGAGGGGTGTTGGGGGGGCTGGGAGAAAGGGGTGAAGGATTAAAGAAGTACAAATTAATAGTTGATTCTTGGTCACAGGGATGGGGAGCACAGCATAGGGAATGCAGTCAGCATTAATATATTGGCTAGGTGGAAAACCATTTAGTTTATAAACTAAAGTATGAGAGGGAAAAATTTAAAGAAATGAAATAAGGTATAGAGATCATTCTTTCCTTTAATTTCCTTAGCAAACATTTATTGAGCACCTGCTATATGGTAGGCACTGTTATAGCTCCTAGGAGAACATCCCCTGTTTAAATGGTAAGAGGAACACTGTTACAAACGACGACTACAGAATGTTGCTTTTGCAGTATTGTTGCATCACCCATACTTTTGGGGTTCCCTACCTTATGTTGCAGCCCTGGAAAGCACCTTTTTTCTAGTTCACAATAGATTGGATGGGAAAAGTGAGACCACAGAGACCAGTGTATTGGCTCTTTTGATCTGAGTTAGATCTGAAGATACTAATTACAGCCTCTGAGGTAATGTATTCTTTTTAAAGTTTTCTATTAAATATTGAGTAGGTACAAAATAATTCTATAAAGTATGTGTAAGTTAGAAACAAAATGATGAACATATGTGAATACTTCCTACTTTAAAGGTTCTTATTTACCTTTCCTCAGTCTCATCCCTTTCTGCCCTTCAGAGATAACCACTGTCTTAAATTTCGTGTTTAACTTTTCCTTGCTTTTCCTTAGAATTACGTTTCCTTTTTAATTGTTTCATTCCACATGCTTTTGAACTTTCTAAAGATAGAACCACATACTATATCTATTCTCCCCATTTAACATCATGTTTTGAGGTTCATCCACGCTTTCATGTGTAGCTAAAACCTGTTTCCTTTCTACAGCTGTGTAGTGATTCAAACAAGTGTTGATTACATGGCCATTCACTCTACTTTCAAAAAAATTTCTATATTTATATTTTACCCTGATTTTCTATGTGTTATATTTCACAATGAAAACTTTGAACAGTTTTTGGGTAACACAAAGCAGAACCCAGAGAGATGGGCAGGAGGCAAAGAGGTAGGGGAGGTGGAGGGAAGTGTGTGTAGAGGGGTGAAGTTATGGCTTGCGTGTGGTGGGAGGACCCTGTCCACTCCCTCTGACCTGGCATCAGGTGCCATGAGCTTCCTAAGAACCCAAGACAAGGGGGAGAAATTGCTTCAACATAGGACCCTGGCAATAATCAGCCCTGCTCATTCCAGGACAGTGACCTGTGCCTGTCTTTTGGTGGCCCTGCTTGATTGTCCCAAAGTTTCTGCAAGGCAGAGAGCAGCAACAGACTTGGCTCAAGCACTGAGGCAGCTCTGGGCAGCTGCCACAAACATAGGGCTACAATAGGATCTCAAATGGGAAAGCAGCAGCATCAGGGATAGAAATGAATCAGAGGCAGTCACTGACAAAGAAATTTAGAGATGTTAGAGGTGCTAGTAGGTAAAGCTGGGAGAGAGAGATGCAATAATAAGGGTCAATCTCCACACCTCTGCTTTTGTAATTTTGTTATACCACTCACAGTCTGTGATTGTCCTTCCTCAGGTTGCTGGTGTGGAAAGCAGCTTTTCCTGTGGTTTTCTAGCCCACAGTAGATTGAATGTAAAAAAAGAAAAGTGAGACCACATAGATAGCCATGTTTAGTGTTGATTAATTGTCTGATATTCAGCAAGAAGGTTGAAACTGAAGGAGCAAAGTATTCTCAAAGTGGCATGACCTGAGGCCACCCTTATCCATCTTAATGCTCATAGAAGTTATCTCTGTTTTATTACACGGTGCAAAGACAGATGTTCACACTAAACCTAGCCCTTAATAAAGGCTTAAATCATGCTTATTATAGTCTACATTAGAAGATAAGAAGATACACACCTTATTTACTGATTCCAAGATGCACATACTTCCCCCATTTGACATCTCTGAACCTGGATGTAGCTGCCAATTTGTGGCATAGTTTTATATGTTTAATCAGGTTCAGCATTGGTCGTGACTATTGATATTGTTATCGCTTCAACAGAGTCACATACACGCATCGTTGATGTCCCACTTGATGAGTTTAGTTGCCATTTTAAAAATGGCTTCCTAAGTTTATACTATTATTTAGAACTGAAATAAAAAGTTAGTGGGTACGTAGAAAGGCATAAAATAGTACAGGGATGCGACTTGGTTATTAGAGAAGCATATGTTCATCACCACTGGAGGAATAGCCACCAATTCCACACTTCACTCAGAGCAACAACCAAGTGCTTCATGGCACCAGAAGAGAAGATGCTCACAAATGGCTGAAACCACACTACATTGTGCTGTCGAGATCTGTGTAAAAGTATTGCCTATGGACAGGAAGCCCTACAAGAGAGACTGGGAAAGTTGACAAGTTTCTTAAAAACATGAAAGACTTTCAAAGGCATGAGAAGCCACGGTGACTAATTCGTGTGGCATTATCACTGGAGCTGAATGTCAACATTGTCAGAAACTTCCTGCTGACACTGATCATAAGCTGATGCTAAACTTCCAGTTATATATAGTTAGTAGATGAAAAATAAGAGAATGAGTCAACGAGGCAAGGCTAACAAAACCCATTGTTCGGCAATGTAGCACAAAATTCTACTGTCAATAGTGAAGATCAAAGAAGTCCCTTCTACATGTATAAATTTAAATTCAAGTCATGAGAAAGCATTGTAGCAATTTAATTGACAGTGCTTTTTTCATTCTTAGAGTACATAATGATGAGTCTTGACATCTTTGCTTCATCGAAATACAGTATATCCAGAAAATGTTCCACAAAACTTCTATATCATAAAAAAATATTTTAACAAAGTTTCGATAAACAATATACTTCAAAAAGTATTTCTAACAAAGAGGACAGACAGGAGATGACTATAAATAATGCACGAAGCACTCTTTAAAATCATCAAAAAAGGGAAAAACAATCTACAAAAAATGGATAAAGAGATACTTTACAGGAGAGTAAATCCATTGGCTAACAAAAAATACTAGTCAGGATATTACTTTTTAAAGTAATAAGATATCATGTCACACTTATCAGACTGGCAAAGTTGTAAAGGGTCATAACATTTCTTCCTGCTAGAAATGTGGGCAAAAGGGTACTTTCAAAATTTGCTGCTGGAAATGTGAATTATAATATTTATTTTGGAAAGCAATCAGGTAGCATCTATCAAAATTAATATAAATATGTACTGTAATCCAGCAATCCCTTTATTAAAAGACTATTCCACAGAAATAAGAGTACTACAAATAAAGATATGTATGTCAAGGATTGTGGCAGATTGTCAGCAGTGTCCACTGTGTCTGCTCACTTTACCGCATCATTGCCCACTAGCCTGCCTTCCAACAGACAGTACACACATTTTGTTACCTGAAATTGTTACTGGAGCCCACTTGGCTACATTTACAAAGTACTGGGAGCCAACATTCACTAGGAGTAGTCCACAACCAATCACTGGTGTGAATTGGTCTAAATACCCCAGCTCCCTTACTCTTGGATAGAAAAATTCAGAAGCACGTTTTCTATACTGGCTCTCAGATTTCTCCAAAGGGGTTAAATTCAAACCGTGGACAAGAACATGGGTCTGGATACTACACCATCCCATGGGCTGTCTTCCTTTCCTTGTCTCACTTTCCCGCTCCCTTCCTGGTGTTCCTTCTACTTTCAAAATAAACTTAAACCCTACTCTTGAGGTTTGCTTCAGGGATCCCCAAATTAAGATAAGGATGTAGTGGCCAAAAAACCCAAATCCAATCCAGAAAACAAAGTAAATATCTATCTGTCAGTGGTTAGTTAAATAGATTAGATTAGATCCATATAATGGAATAGTAAGCAACCATCATACAGAGTTAATTCACACTATATCAGCTGATTTTGAGTTATTTTAATAAGGTATTATTAAGTGAGAGAAACAAGATACAGAGAAGTAGGTTTAATAGGATCTCAATTTTATAAACAACAATGACTAAATTTATGTGTGTGTATATATCTTGGGATTTCTCAGCCTTGGCACTACTGACATTTGAGCCAGATCATTCCTTGTGGGCACTGTCCTGTGCACAGCATCTCTGGCCTATATCTACTAAATGCCAGTAGCACCCTCTCATTTATGACAACCAAAAGTATCTTCAGAAATTGCCAGTATTTTCTTTGGGGGCACAAAGTTTATCATCATTTCAGAATCACACACCGGTACATATAGAAATACACATATGTATATTTGCTATGATTACATAAACAAGAAGAAAAAATATAGAAGGATTGTAGATTAGGTTGTTAACGTGAGTTATCTGTGGGCACAAGAAGACAAAGTGAGTAAAAAGACTGAGAGAAGAAAAGAAGGAGTAAGGAGAGCAAAAATAAAGCATAAAAATAAGAGACTGGTAAGTTTTATGTATTTATGTAAAATTTTTGACAAAAACTTTAGTGGAAGCTTGATTCAGGGTAAATCACTGGATATCGCTGTTTCTAAATGCCTGGCATATCTCTTTCTATAGGGACCTGCCACTCTCCTAGCACATGTGATTCTAATAGGACAGAGGACCCCAGAAAATCACCTGGGCCACAAGAGTGGACATTTGACCCAAGCTTTGCTAATCAAGGTACCCCATATACTTCCCCACAGTGATTGGGCTACAGGCCAAATAGATACATAAGATTTTGAATCACATGCTATGAAGTTGAAACTTTTGGGCTGCTTTTGGCCATTTTCTCCATCCACTTGTAGCAACAAAGAATGGAGTTAGCATGCAAAGAATGGCAGAGAAAGATAGTCAGTGCATGGAAAGAAAGAGGGAAAGAGAGACAGAGAGAAGAAGAAGACCTGGTGGCATGATTTGAGAATTTGGATGTAGCTGAGCTTGGAATTAATTTCACCCTAAGTCTTCTCAATGATTATGAAAACTACTAAAGCTCTCCTTTTATTTTCTTGGCCTCCACTCATTTGAATCATGTTTCTCTCATCTACCCAGAAATATCTTGACTAATACGAAATAACAGTAATTCATCAAAAGGGGTCATAATGAGATGTTACTTTATAGAGATGATGTATGACATTGTTTGGCATGGGAACAAATTGGATAGTTTTAAATTATAAGTGATTCTTTAATACTCAACCATAAGAAAAGATGAAATACTGACATTTGCAACCACATGGATGGACCTTGAGATCATCATGCTAAATGAAATAAGTCAGACAGAAAAAGTTGAGAACCATATGATTTCATTCATATGTGGCGTATAAAACTGAAAGCAACAAACAAACAAGAGAAATAAAAACTCATAGACACAGACAGTAGTTTAGTGGTTACAAGAGGGAAAGGGGGAGGGGGAATAGATAAGGGCCAATGGGCTCAACACTATGGTGATGGAAGGAGATTTGACCTTGGGTAGTGAATATGTAATGCAATATACATATGATTTATTATTGAAATGTACATTTGAAACCTATATAATTTTATTAACCAATGCCACCCTAATAAATTTAATTTACAAAAAGGAATAAACCAAAAAAAAAAAAAAGAATTCCAAGGAAGCGCAGCATTTTGGTCACACATTCCGTGCTGTTGCATCCAGCAGTGTCACAAAGATGCATCTGACAGGGCCTTTGCAACATGTCATGCTTCCTGCTTCCTGCTTCCTGCTTCCTGCTTCCTGTCCCAAGGGTTCTGCAACCTCACAGTTTAAGTCACTCAGAGGAGCCCACTTGGCCCTCATGTAAAAGCAACCTGAAAATCTGTGTGGGAATGAACACGTGCACACCCTCTGAGCCAGTGTGGTTGGTAACTGAAGGACAAAGGCTCCCTCCTTAGTAGACAGTTCTGAGATGCATCTCCTAAATCTCCTGGCAGAGTCTTGGGTTATCGAGTTCAAGGAGCCCATAACAGGAGCTGATTCAATTATGCATCTTGGTATTGTTTTTCTTCTTCCCTTTTACCAACTCCCCACCCCGCTTCTTTCTCTCCTACATCCCTGGATCTCAAATAAACTCTCTGCACACAAGCCTTTTTCTCAGGTTGTGCTTTTGGAAAATGCTAAGATATAGAGATACGTGTAAATTCTTTAATATTCTGTGGTACCTCCAATACCATCTTTACACACTTCCTATAAAATAGTTTGACAGCATTTCTTTATCACTGAGAAGAAAAGCAATCCAAAGCAGCACTTTTTACTTTAACCTCAAAGAGGAGAGGGATGAACAGAAAAAGCACAAGAGGTGCCCTGTTGCAGAATTAGAGAAAAGGTCTTTGCCTATGGCACCAAGGTTAACTGAGTGATGCAACACTCTCCTGTATGACTAAACTTCCAGTGAAGTGGTGCATTCAAAAGGCAAATGCAAATTCTGATAGGGGACCTAGGGAAAGGCCCACAGGAAACTTGAAGGCTTGCTCATGAGGAAATATGATGTGCAATCATTAGGTTATTGATTTTTACTAAGTAGAAGGAGGCTTCAGACAGCTAGTTACTTTGATTGATGTATTTGGGAATGAAATGCATGTTCCCCAGCATGTATTCTTTCTCCCTATCTAAAAATCATTCTTGGGCCAACTTTATTGAAATCCCTTCTCACCTGAATAGTATGATTTCAGTGATGCACTAAGTGCCAAGGACACGGCTGTGACTCTGCATGGGAAAAGTGTTATAAAGAGAGAGGAATTATAAATTTCAGCTTTGCCTTCTTTAGGGTCCCTGTTGTGTTTGTTTATTCTCTGGACTCAGTAAGACACTCTGTAGAGGAAGAGCTGGTTGTGGAGCTAAGAGATGGGATCATTTGGAGGAAATATTTTTGAAAAATATTATTAAAACAGCAAGGTATATTTGTCTCCCTACATAAAATTAGCAAAAGAAAGCACTCAATTTAAATGAAATCGGATAATTCTACTACAGTTTCTCCTGAAAAGATATAAATGTAATCGACAATGTTGAAATAATTTTTTTTCTATGTTTGGTGAACTATCTGTGTAGGTAAGAAAACAAATGTTCCTGTTCAGGGCTCACTGAAACCATAATTAGATGAGCAGAAATTACAAATATATTATATGTTTGCACAGATAACTTGGCTCTGCATAAAAATTTGAGAAGTTGAATACAGATCCCAAAGCAGAATATTTGCATATAAATGTAAAACCCCAAAGAGTTAGCTTATGAAAGATGGCACACAATTTTTCATGTCCAAAAAATTAAGAGTGATGAAAACATTATCACAGAATGACCCTTTTAATTCAGAATAGAGAGCAATTCTTTCCCAAGCAATTTCAAAGCTGCTGTGGTCTTCTGGAATTCTGAGGTCTTCACCATAAAAGGCTTCTGGAACCACCTAACTATTTCCAACAGAAGTATGGGGAGCAGAGAGCAGACAGAGAGGAAGAAGCAATGACTGATGTATTTGCAATACATTTCTATAACTATAGAGAAAATGTACCCAACGCCAGGAATCCAACTCAACTTTAGTCCCTGCCCATGTGCCATTTTCCCTGTTAAATTTCCTAGGTCATGCCATCAAGAGTCACTTTCTTTCTTGCCCACAACCCCCAACACAATGTGTCAACTTTCAAGACTACTTTATGGGAATCCACGGGTTTACACCAATTAGATCAGGCAGATTTTGTGGTGTGTTTCCTCTTGTGCCTGGCCACTGTTTCTTTTGCTCACCTTTCTTTGAATGCCGATGCTCGTCTTAGTTTGAGTTCCCCTTAAAACAGAACTCAAAATAAGAAAGAAGGCTGTTTATGGACAAATAATCAACACCTGAATAGACAGCATCTGAATACTAGTTTCAAATCACAGCAAAATATGGGCTTACATTGTTGTATATATTAAAACAGAGTCATGTTCATTAGTGATGGTGCTGGCCATTCCAAGAAGGGTCTCTCACTTAGGCTATGGGTATTGAATATTCCAAAGACATGGTGGATCGAGTTAGACTTGTTCTTGCTGAAATAAGAGAGAATGTCCTGGTACAAGGAGTTGATTTTCAGTTCTAACAGCATTTCTGTCATCTTCATAATTAGCACTTAAATAAAATATAAGCTTTCCCCATTTCTGATCTATTCTTGTGGTCGCATAGTTCTTTAGCCTGCCTCTTCACTCTATTTCTTTTCTAGAAATGGAAAACATCTCATTTTTTAAAAAACTCTCAGATCCGCAACTGTGCAGACAACAAAAGTATGAAAATCATGTATTATTCAGATGACATTCAAAGGGACACTACAGCAGGATAATTCTACCAGCCTATGAATTAGTGGAGAAAACTCACCTTTGAGCAACATGCATATTTACTAGTTTCTCTGAAAACACTTTGTTCTTATTCCTTACCTTTAATGAGCAATAGCTATAATCTCCTTCAAATTACATTGTTAATTCTCATAATCTTCCTTTAAGGGTTTGGCAGGTGAAAATTATAATATTGAAATTTCCCGAATGGAGATAGACAAATGCCCACTATGTCTACCACACAAGACAGATTAGATATCAACTTCTTTGTAATGAGGAAACTCTGCCAACAGCTTAAGAAAAAAAAAATTCCCTTACCTTCATACTTTCCTCACCTATTCTCACAAGGCTGATATTTCAATGCCTAATGGTTTTCTGTGTTGTCCCAGGCAAAAGTAGTTAGTGATCAACTGTCTTCTTTCTATCTAAGTGTTGACAGGATATAAGAAGCCATTTTGCCAGTATAATTATTTGTTTTTTTTTAATCTATTTTTATGCCAACACTTTGGCCTGAATTATATCATTCAAAGCATGCTAGTTAAAAGGGAGAAAGTCTTATAGTTAAAAGAAAGGGTTTGGAGTCTGTCCAACAAAGCCTTGAATTTAACCCTTTCAATGCTTATGAATCCCTGCCAAATTACCCAAACCCTGTATCATTGTCTCATGCATAAATCAGTGATCACATCATAGGATTGAATGACATAACCCATGACTGAGTAAGATAGTGTACATAAAAGTCTAAACGCTAGCCATCATACTTGGTAAGCACTCAATATGTGAGAGCGTTTCATATTATTATTCATAGTTGTAATTTACAGACCTGAAAGTTAAAGTAGTTTAAAAAATGTAGTGATGCCCCACTGTGTAGCGAAGAATTGACCTTGCCCAAAAAGGGGCCTGGCCTTTGCTCTTGGCTACTGAGGGGTGATCTCTAGGCTCTTGGAATGTCATGCCTGATTAGAACATCTTTGTTTGCCTGGGGGCACTGGCCAGCAGACAGCCTAATGATATGATTTATAAAGAGAGCTTTGGACCATGAGATATCAGTTCTACCTCTGGAGGGACTCACAAATAAGGTCAGCCACATGGGTAGTATGTAATCAAGCCCCAATAAAAACTTTCATTTATATTGTCACACATTCATGTCAAGAAAGTAGCATTGTCCATGATGCTCCATGGGGAGAAGACAATGGAAGCTCTGAATTTGGTACTTTTTCTGAGCTCTGCCTTATGCAATTCAAAACCACAATGGAATATCATCTCCCATCTGTTAGGATAACCTAAAAGATAACAAGTATTGGTAAGGATGTGAAGAAATTGGAATACTTGTATACTGTTGGTGGAAATGAACAATTGTGTAACCGTTATGGAAAACAGTATGGAGGTTCCTCGAAAAATTAAACTACCATAGGACAGAACTACCATATGATCCAGAAATCCCACTTCTTGGGTATGTATCCAAAAGAACTGAAATCAGAATCTTAAAGAGATATTAACACTCTCATATGAATTGTAGCATTGTTCATAACAGCAAAGATGTAGAAACACCCTAACTATCCATCGACAGATTAAAAGACTTAAAAATATGGTTTTTAAAGTACATATTTCATATAATGGGATATTATTCAGCCTTTAAAAAGAAAGGAATTCTGCAATATGTGAATATGGATGAGACTTAAGGACATTGTACTGAGTGAAGTAAACCAGTCACAGAAGGACAGATACTGCATGATTCCACTTATATGACATATATAAAATAGCAGAACTCAAAGAAGCAGAGAGTAGAATGGTGGTTGTCAGTGGATGGAAAAATGAGAAAATGGTAAATTGCTATTCAAAACATATAAAGTTTCAGTTATACAAGATGAATAATTTCTAGAGATCTGCTATACGACATCGTCCTATCATTAATGACACTATATTATACTCTTAAAAGTTTGTTAAGAGGGCAGATCTCATGCTAAGTGTTCTTATTACAATAAAATGCAATTTTAAAAATTATAGAAAAATACTGTTTCAATAATCAAGTATACATTTTTTAGAGCTCAACCTACTCAGTTATCAGATTCTAGCCTTTGATTATCTGAGCTATTTTACAATTCTATACAATGTAGTTAAGTGATAGCAATGTAAAATAACCCTTATAGACATGCAAATTCTGTCCTATCTGGTTGAAGTTGACTTCTCTGTGTCCCTTGTGGAAAAGCCAGTTTTGTGTCCATTTGCACATTCAATTAAACATTTTTTATTGCATATAAATTTGTGCTTCTTTAACTGTTGCTTTGAACGGGTTTTAATATCTGCAGTTTCTTCAAAAGTTAAATAAAATCTCTAGCACATGTTTATTATATTTTTATGAGAGTCATGCTTTTACCTTTTTTGAAAATTATCTTTTTAAAAATTTTATTTTATTATTAATTTCAAGTACATAGTATATTTGGTTAGACATTTATATAGTTTATAAAATGACCCCCTAATTGCTCATTCTCTCCTCTGTCTCTCCACCTAGCCAATACATTACTGCTGACTGCATTCCCTATGCTGTGCTCCCCATCTATCTATCAATTGCTAATTTGTACTTCTTTAACCCTTCACCCCTTTCTTCCAGCCTCCCAACTCCTCTCCTCTCTGGCTGTCACCAGATTGTCCTCTATATTTATGAGTCTATTTTTCATTAGTTTGGTTTTTTTTGTTCCTTAGATTTCGCACATAAGTGAAATTATATGGTACTTATCTTTCTCTCTCTGACTTATTTCGCTCAGCATAATACCCTCTAAGTCTATCCATGTCATTGCAAATGGTAGGATTCCATTTTTTTTAAATGGCTGAGCAATATTCCATTGTATATATGAATCATAACTTTTTTATCCAATCGTCTGTTGATGGGCATTTAGGTTGCTTTCATATCTTGGCTATTGAAAATTACCTCTTAACACAGAGTACGTTTTTTAGGGGTATCTCAAAGATGAGTGACTATCATTCTTACTGATAGTAACATATAGCAGCTTAAAGGTATGTTGGTGGAGAAAAAAATGAGAAATATATTAACAAATTATCATGACTTGCTAAAGCAGAAATTTACTGATTACAGTAGACAAGCATTTGTTCCCAATTCTTTTGGTAACAATTCCCAACATTTTCTCTGATGAGGACCCTTCCACCCCTCCAAGTTTGTTGACATTTATATGAAGGTGGCTCCATCCCAGCTCCAGAGGTCAACAGGGGACACAGGTCTAAGCCATGCTGGGAACAGAGTATGTGGTTTATATGTGGGGCTGGAGCGAAACTACTTAGGTTTGACTTTCCATTCTACCACTTATTAGCTCTGGGATATAGTCTTTCTTTGCCTCATTTTCTTCTTCAGTAAAATAGACAAAATAACAATGCCTATCACATGGGATAAGTGCTTGGAACCATGCCTGGCACATACTAAGCAATCAGCAAATGTTAACTTTCATTGTTCTTCCATGAACTTGCCCACAGTGCTCAAGTCCATGCCCGACTAGAGCCAGTGAGAATGAGCGCTAAGCCTTCTGTTAAGGCTTTTAAAGAAGATGCTCTCTCTGTTTCCTGCTGATCTTAAATCAGAAGGACGTAGGTCTGAAGCCTACATCTTGGCCCCATCTTGGAGCCTGAGCATGAGTCAAGATGGATAACAGATCAAAGAGATACAAAAGGAACAACTAAGAGTGAACCTCCTGGGTTTACCAGTTAGCTGACCTTGAAGCCAAAGGATTTTAATGTTCACCCAAGGTTGAGAATGCCTGATCCAACCAAGACTCTTCGTGATGCATCCACAACCCACCCCCACCATCCATGTTTTTAAAACTCCCTGGGGATTCTCATGTGCAGGCAAGACTGAGGACCCCTACTTTAAGTGGGGGGGGGGGCGGAAACAGGTAATAACTGACAGATATAATATTATTGTTGTTTTTAAAAGTAGATATTTGCATAGAGGATAAAAAGACTGAAATGATATGCTCCAAAATGTCAATAGAATTTTTTGAGAGATGAAATTACAAGTCATTTTCTATTTATACTTTTC
The DNA here is from genome assembly GCA_004027375.1 of Macroglossus sobrinus. Lineage (NCBI taxonomy): Eukaryota > Metazoa > Chordata > Mammalia > Chiroptera > Pteropodidae > Macroglossus > Macroglossus sobrinus. Next base: position 463,143 of record PVKZ01000656.1, on the reverse strand, counting down.
TTGATTTTCCAAAAAAAAATTCCACATGATTATTCTTGAAATCAGTGAGGAAAACATCTCACCAAAATTGCTTTATATTCAATACTAGAATATCAAAATGGAAAAATATAATACCTCATTTTGCCCAAAGTGATGAATTTCTACATGTAAAACTTCATCAGTATATCAAATTAAATCTTATAAACTGACTCTTACTATTTGATATATGACGCTGGCTTCATTAACCACCTTTGTCTTCTTTATGAGACCCTATGACATTTTTGTGTCCTTCTTCTGCAGAGTTAAAAAAAAAATCATGTGAAGGCATCCCCAGTGCTCTGAGACTGACTTCAATGAGGAATTTTTACAGTTTAATGCTAAAGGATTTTCATGAGATAGATTGAAATCAGAATTTTCTCCCTCAAGGTTACAAAAACTACTCACTAGGGCCCCCAAAAATAAATGACTTCAGACTGCACAAAGTTTTGTATATGTGATGGTTCTGGATAAGTGAGCAATTTATTTAATTAACATTAAAATTTTTTTTCTTTTTGATTAAAGTAGAAAGTTTCCTCTTTTATAAAAGGAATTGGTCATGGACAGTTGGATACCTTCCATTTTGTACTTAAACGAAATTTATAAGGAATTAACATTTGGTTTGCTCTTACTATGGGGCTGGGAAACTTTCTCGGGATGCCTTTAGTGAGGTGGGTTTTGTTATTGTTTTGATTCTTAATGCATAACACAGGAAACATCTACATCATATAAGGCCAGTTCAAAGGTATTTGTTAGAATTTAATCCAATTACTTAGCACATGTCAGGGACTGTGCCAATCCAAGATGACTCATGGATCATGAAATATATCTCTGCTTTCAAGGAATTTACAGATTGCAGGGGAGATGCAAATGTGTGCACACAACTAAAAATGCAAATCATTACACTGGAAACCCAAACAGGTCACAGTATGCAAACAACGTGCTTTGCTTTGCAAACTCAGAAAAAAAAATAGATAAAATAATGTAAGCCAGAGAGAAATGCAGAGCTGCATAGATATGGCCAGCAGCTCTGGGACTGTATTTAAAGGGAAGATTGGATTTCAGTAGTCAAAAAAGGAAGGAAGAAAGGACAAGAAGACATCCTAGTGAGACGGAATAGGGGAAGCAATGATTTATGGAAAGAAAAGTTCATATATTCAGACCTAAGAAGGGAGTCAGATGGAGTTGGTATCTGAGACCTTGAAGGATTTGGATCCAGCTGTCTTCAGTAGTGAGGTGGGGAGCCTAGATATTAATTTGCAGGCAGTGAGGGGCTGCTGAGGGCTTCTGAGCATAAAGAGGGTGTGATTAGATTCAGCTGCAAGAGTTATGCTTGGGCAATCGTGCAAAGACTAGACTGGAGTGAGGAGAGGCAGGAGGCAGAGAGACAAGGTAAAAAGCTGCTGCACTGGATGTGTGTGAGGTGATGAGGCCCTGTATCTGGGCAGAGCAGTGGAGATGTCACTGTACCTGGAATTGGAAAGAGATGCAAACAATTGGCTCTTTGCCAACTGCAGCTCACCCCTTGTGACACTGCACTCTTTTTGCCTTTTCTCATTTCTTGCTTCACTTACTTTCCCCCCTCACTCTTGCTGTCCTGGAACTGTATCCCATATAGATTCTATACAGTCTATAGCAAATGGCTCATAGACCTATTATCCAGAGAACTTAAGCTAAAACATGTAGCTTATGATTACTGTTTCTGCATTACAGTTTTATTAACCAACGCCAAAAAAGTTGAAGTTGAAAACTTTGACCCAAAGATACATAGAAATATCCCTTTGAATATATAGGACAGATAACATGATTATTTTTTACATTGTTAAAACTTTGTTGACAATGAGGAACTGTGTTTGAACCAAAAGAGATTGAATGTATTAGCTTTTCCATAATACCTATCCCACCAAACATTAACTTCCCCAGGCACTATACCAAAGGTACGGCCCTTCAGCAGAGTTCTGAAGGGGTAGGAAGAGTCAGAGCTTCTATTAGTCCCATCTAGTTGGGCCCTGAAGTGGCTCAACACGTCCTTGCTTCTCTGCTAGTGAGTCTGAGCAGGTATTGGGAGATGAGACTAATATGATGACCTCAGGCATCTCTGTTCAACATTTAGCCAAAGACAAGAGGCAGAAGGGTCACGGGAAAGCAGGGAGGTACATAAATCGAGTGAGATACATTACCTTTCACTAAGAAATAAATTTTAGTCCAGAATCTTAACTCTTTACCAAATTTCATGTTGTCTCCAAATAATGCAAAAATACATTATCAAAACTTTGCTTGTCAGAGAAAAAGAAGTACTAGGAGATTCTAAATCTTGAGCGACCTTGTGAAAATTAAAACATCGTACCACTCCTGACTATCCATCTATCTTTTCTTTGACTTACACCTAATGGTGTTTACATTTTAACATTAGCATGTCCTAATTAATTGTCAAATACAAACAATTGTAATTTATGGAAGGCCGAACAACGCAGAGAAATTACTTATTCATTTGGAAAGGTCAGCCCAATTATAGTAGATGAGGGCTTGTACTCTCTTATATTTATAGTGTCAGGAATCTGCCATTCCACGTGATCAACAGAAATATGTTGACCATTTACCATGTTCCAGGCAGGCAAGAAATACTAAGAAAACTAATCCGAGACTTTGACCTTGAGGAATTCATAGTTCGTTGGGGGAAGAAAGACATATAAATAAATAAATAGTCTTAATGCATAGAGAAAAGAAGAAGGCATATGCTAATTTGATGACATTTTCTCAAATGCGATGGCAAAGCAATGCTGAATGCCCTATACAGAACACAAAATTTAATCTGCAGGAAGGTTATATGAATGCTTAGCAATTTTAGAAATGGTCTTCTCATCCATTGCTTGCAGCACCTGTGCTGCATAGTAAAAAGCTAGGATTGAGCTGCTGAAGTACACTGGAGCCCATCATATTTCATAGATTCTGGACTCTATGTACAAACAAAACTACTCTGTACCAATAACAAGCACATTGCATGGATGTATTCATATTCCTCACAGGCCCCCATGTGGTAGGTACCATTATCATTCCTATTTTACACATGAGAAAATTGAGGTCTAAGGTGGTTATGAAATGTATGCAAGGTCACATAGTAAGTGACATAGTGAACATTTGAACCCAGATCTTATTACTCCAAAGTCTCTGTTGTTTGCCTATTAGCAAACTGTTATTGATCTCTGATGAGATAAAGAGCTTGTGCCAGAATGTAAATCAACTATGTCAGTAAGGACATTGTTTAAATCACCTAATTTTTTTTTGGCAGTGAGGAGGATCAAAACTTTTTCAATAAAGCAAGCAGTACATTGATTTACACTTGGTATAAGCTTCCTATCTTGCCATGAATCAGAATTTCATGGAGTGCTGAGCTAAAACAGCACTGACTCCTAGAAAGACAGTATCTTAGATTACTATAGAGCCTTTCTTGTTTCACATCTATGGAGGAAGATGTGGGGAGCCGTTCTTATCAAGGCTCTCATACCTGAGATCTAGGCAACTTCGCCTTGGAACAGGGTCTGCCTCGCCCTGTGCTATCTGATAGGATAGACAGCATAAAGTCAGTTGCCCTGACATGCCCTGACATGCCCTGGGCCCTTTGAGCCATTTGCTTAAACTAATCTGACCTTGCAGCCCCCTCCTCTCCCCGGACCCTTCTGCATTTTTGGGTCATATAAGGAAATGGAATGTTCTGAGGTTTGGTATCCAAGGCAACCGTGCTTATGCAAATCCTCCTCCCCCTTATATACTCTACCCCTACCTACAATAAACGAGGCTTGATCAGAAAGCCTGTCTTGTCTCCATTCTTCGTGTTTCTTGTCCCCCTTCTCTTTCAGTGCTTGGGGCCCCCGTTGACTGTCCCGCGGGTCGGGACAGGAAGACTATTAAAGTGTACTTAGTTTGTCTTGACACAGAAGTGACTCCCAATTACTACTCTAGGGACTCTGCTCCAAAATTTCCAAACCTCTTGGCCATTTTGAATATACTTCTTCCTGCTTCCCTAAGAAACATACATTTTAGAGAAAAATGGCCATCTTACAATTGGTCTGGGGAATTTTTTGTAATGGTATTATCGGCCAACCTCTTTGGTAGCTTAAGAATACTCCATCCCTATGAAACATCCTTCTGGCTGACTCAGTGCCCACTACAATAGAGGTGATGGAACCAGCTGTCCCTCTCTGTTGGTACTTATCAGCATCTATTTCTATATTGGAGGGCTTAACCAATGGTTTCCTCACATTCATCAAGACTTCTCACAGACCTTCAGAGAGGTATTTTTGTTCTTTTAAGAAAATGATGGGTATAGGGATAGCAACATCACTGACGATGTATTTTAACAACTCTAATACCTTAGCATTCTGAAGTTAGCACATAAAAGTCTGCCTATGTGCTTTGTGACAAAACCCCTGTAAGGGGTAGTTATAGGCAGTTGAATTTTTCCCAAGATAAGAAAGGTAACTATGGAAACTATTTTTATCTAATAACATAATTTCATGTTGGCTAAAGCTGCCTATAGCTTTGTTTATAATCGTCAGCTATTAAGGGAATCCTTGAGAATACTCTTCTAGGAGTACCAGTCTCTCTGTTCTTCCTTTACCTGCTAAGTAGTCATTAAAAGAAAATTAGCCAGGCAAAATAACCAGTCAGGGGTTTTTAAGCCATTGCTTTAGCTGTTGCTGGGTGATTTGTTTGAACGTATCTTACTTTTTCTTTTCTTTTTTGCAAAACAGACTTTTCCTAGACTGTATACACATACAAAAATCATATAATATTGTGATATTTAAACTCTATTTTTAAAAAATGCACTGGAGGTCTGCTAGCTAGCTGATGTTTGTTTGTTTTTTTCCCCTTCAAAGCTCCTGGGTTGGGCTTTGGGGTGATGAGTGTGGGAATCAAACTCAATAATACAAAGTATTTAGGCTGGAGGCAAGGGGAAGGAATGAATGAAGGCTACTAACAGTTTTTCTCTCCCCACACAGAATATCTGTGGTATTTATGTGTGTGCAGATGTGTGTGAACATGCATATTGTGCATGTGTGTATACTGGTGGGAGTGAGGTAAGATGATAATGGCCAACCAGAAAAAGGCTTTAATATCAATTGGCAAATTGTGATTAATTTACTAGAAACACTGCTCTACCAAAAAAAAATATCTAAACCAGGGGCCAGCAAACATTTTTCTGTAAATGGACCATGCATTAGTTTCATTAGGGCTGCCATTAACAAATTGCTCCAAACATGGTGACTTAAGATGTCAGAAATTTATTCTCTGACAGTTCTGGAAATCAGTTCAAAAGCAAAGTGTCAGCAGGACAGTGTTCCTTTCCAAAATACAGTTCTTTAAAAAAGCTTCTTAACAAGTAATTATTCATTGCATATTTACTGTTATAATTACTGAAAATAAACCTGTTGGTCAGTATTTAAAAAATGAGATATTCAAACCCCATCTGGTCATAGGACAACAAAATTGCTTACCTCTGGAATATGGTTTCTTTTGAGTTTGTTCTGCTTGTGCTAGAGAGAGCTATGCAAAGACTCAAGTCTCTCCCCATTATTCCTTAATAGCCCTACTGCAAGACATTTGCATGGATACACACAGTGAAATTATTGGGCAAAAAAATTCATTTTTGCCTTAAACCCTCTTCCGTATATTTCTCTTTATCCTATGACGATTACAGTAGTATATTACTTCTACTATTGAAATATCAAACTACTTTCAATTTACTTAATAACTTAAAACAAGTCTTATTCTATGAAAGTGTTATAAATTATAACTGCAAGAGATAAGTTTCATCCTTGTCACTATTGACAGGACAAAATGGTGATCAGAAAATGGTTGTTTCCATTTTGATTTAAGAATATTCCAATCTAGAGGTAGTTAGATCAGCTTATCAGCCAGCATATTAACAAGTAAAATATGGTCACTTCAGGTACCAGTATGATTAGAAACAAATGAAAATGTAGACTGGGCTCATCTATAACGTGATCACATAGATCAAGGGTCAGCAAACATTTTCTGTAAAGGGCCAGAAAATAAATAGTTTTCACTCTGTGAGCCAGAGTCTCTGGTGCAACTACTAAACTCTATCATTGTAGTACAAAAATAGCCATACACAATACATATATGAATGAACGTGTGGCTATGTTCTAATAAAACTTTATTTACAAAGCCAACAGCATCATGAGTTTGGCCCATGGCCTGTAGTGTGCCAGTCCTTGATATAGATAATCCAGAGTGCTCTTATATTATTTTTATAGATTATCACAGAATGTAAAATACAAAATTAAAAGATTCTTAGGGACCCAAAGAGTACAGCCCTCCTAAAGCATTCTGCTTACTTCATCCTGAATAGTATTTCAGTTTCTAATAGTACTATGAATAAACTCTTTAAAGTCTTCTTTTGCTCAGTATTATATTTTCTAATTGATTGTGGTTGGTTTGAAGGAAAGCTACTGATTTGTATATATTGATCTTAACATCTGGCATACTTACTGAACTCTAATATTCTGTTAGGGATTGGTTGACTGAATAGATTTTCTGGAGAAGAATCATAAAAATTCCAAATCATGACAGTTTTTAATATTTGTATATCTGATTTATTTTTCTTGTTTATATACACTGGCTAGGAATCTCAGAAAATGTTGATTGAACAAGTGAAAGCTTACTCTTTTTTCAGCATTTAGTTTAGATTTTTTTTATTGCGACTTTATTAAAGTCTTCAAAAATTCTTCTGGGTCTTTGATATGGAGCAGACAACAGGAGCTCAGATTTGTTACCTGCCAGCTCGCTGGATCTAAGCCCTAATGCCAGTGGCTACAGCTGATTTAAAATACTGGCACTGGACCAATTTAATTAATTTGCTGAAGGGCTTATAAAACTCTTAGGTTACACAGAAAATATGAGAAACTCATTCCTATATCAATCACTACCAATGGGTATGAATTTTGGCCCAGACAAATCATTAGGGACCATCGGATGATGTGCAGTCGATCAACATGGCCATCAGAGCAGTCTGCAGACACCACTCTCATTTCGTACCCAACTCATTCTGTAGATGGGGTAACTTCTGCAAGCTCAAGTGCCAGTTATTAAATTACTGTTACCCAGCTCCAAACCTGCCTTTCTATACAAACACTCCCTAAATTTGACTTAGGATTTCTCAACTTTACAATGCTGTGAAAGCGATATGCATTCAGTAGAAACTGCAGCTCAAATTTTGAATTTCCACCCTTTTCCAGCTAGTGATAAGCGGTACAATGCTCTCCCAGTGATGCTGGGCAGTGGCAGCTGCTGCTCCCAGTCAGCCACGTGATCAGGAAGGTCGACTACTGGTCTACAGTGTACTATGTTGCCAGTGTGTTTTGAGTTTTCACATCCTATCTTGTCTGCAGAATGCTATGCTGTTCGGTAGATAGCTGTATTAAATGCATTTTGATTTCTAATATTTCCGACTTAGGATGTTTACTGAGGCATAACCCCATCGAAAGTCGAAGAACATCTGTACTGGCTCTGTGATTCCGGGGCAGGGATGCTGCAAAGCACATTTTTACGATGCCAGCCAACACCTGGTACGTTGTCACTAGGAGGTATCAGCAATAGGCTATAAGGCCAGACAAGGAAAAGGGACTTGGTTTCTCCTGTTTCCTGTTTGCTTTCTACGGGCTTCCTGTTGGATTCTTGTTTTGGTCATCATTACCTCACTGTCTCTCCTTTACCCTGGAAATGGTAATTCCTTTCTGTAGCAGCAGCTAAATTTAATTCTTACTTTTTTTCAACAAACGCAGAGTTAGTCTCATTGTACCCTATGACCATCCTGAGACACCAGCACCTGCCAAGCAGTGTGCCTACCTCAGGACTCCACTTTTTAACTACATGGGCCCCTCCTCCACCAAGCTTCTAAAATTTTGCTGTCTCAACTTCGTCCCTTTGTTCCCCCCATAGGCGTAGCTGCTGACCGCAGTTGTTCAGTCACCTGGTTAACAATTCTTTATATTAAATTCTCCCTATCAAAACAACTGGTGTATATGATCCAGCAATTCCTCTTCTGGATATTTACCCCAAAGACTTGAAAACCCACATCCGAAAAGATATTTGTACACCGATGTTCATAGCAACATTATTCACAGTGGCCGGGACATGGAAGCAACCGAAGCGTCCTACAATAGATGATTGGCTAAAGAAGCTGTGGTACGTATATACAATGGAATATGACTCAGCCATAAGAAGAGATGAAATACTGCCATTTGTGACAACATGGATGGACCTCGAGATAATCATGCTAAGTGAAATAAGCCAGACTGAAAAACTTGAAAACCACAGTATGTCACTATGGGATATAAACCTAAAAGCAACAAATGAACAGAACAAACAAGGAGAGACTCATGGACATGAACAATGGACAAGTGGTTACCAGTGGGTGGGGAAAAAGAGAGGAGAGAGGAGTGGAAGGTAGACAGGGTGAAAGGGGTCAAACATGTGGTGACAGAAAGAAATCTAACTATGGGTGGTAAACACACAATGCTATATATATATATACATACATACATATGCATGCATGCCTTATTGTTGAATTTTATAACTGAAACTTACTGGATTTTGTTAACCAATGTCACCATAATAAACAAACAAACAAACAAACAAACAACTGGTGTGATAACTGTCTCCTGACTGGGCCCTGACTGCTACTCACCTACAGAAGATCTTCCTGATGGTGTGGATTCCTGCTGGCTTTCACACCAGAGGCCTTCTCCTGACATTGCCCCTCCTTCTGAGGATCCTCAAGAGTGGAAGGTTCTAGCTGAGGATCACAAGTTACCCATGATTGACATAATAAATGTTCTTATTTTAATATTAATTTCACATGCACCAAGTTCTTACCATTACTTTTAAGACTTCCATGTCCTCTAGAAATCTGAAACTCAAATGACAATTTATGAAGTGCCCCTTTTAGCAGCAATTTGAAAGCAAAACCAGGTTGAGGGTGAATAAAAATCAAAATTTCAGAGTATGAAAACTCAAAGACTGCTTTCACTAAACTAATTAAGTTTTGTCCACCAGAGAATATCATTTGAGGGGAAAGGAAAATGAAGATCCAGTATAGAACATATATGAGTGATGAAGAAGGCAAACTGTGGGAGGTGAGAGAATATTTTTACCCCGTGGAAGTAAAAGATCTTGTAGTTATATACATCATTGTCAATAAATCTAATAATTAATATGTTGAGCAAAACCACCTTTGTGTGAAAAAGAAATTATTTTGCTCCTGAGGAGTTAGGAATGTGGAGAAGTCATTGAAAATAGCTCAATTAAGTTGGATGAGCGTGAAACATGAGCACTTTGGTGGGCATTCTCAGTCTCTCTCAGGTACCAAGACATTGGATGACATTTGAAAGTAATAAGCTTAACAGTCAGAATTACTTGGCACTGAGAGCAGCTGATACTTAGAACAAGTTTAGGTTCCCGTAGGGAGACCCAGCACACATTTAAGCTGATGAGGGAGGCGCATTCCCTTTACTTGGTACACTGACATAATATCTGGGCCTGTAGACCTGGTGCCTCCTAATTCTCAGTGTCATCAAGCATCAAAACTGAATGGGAGGACCTAGTGATTTCCATCCTACCTCCATGCACTGAAGTAAATAATTTACTTCATGCTTCTTAATTAGTGGTTCAATTCAAATCAAGGTTTCCAAATAAATAACAGAGGTGTGTGTGTGTTTGTGCAAAGCTTCTGTCTTCTTTTTGTCCATCTGTCCATCTATCCATCAATCTATCCAACCATCTACTCATTCATTTACCCATCCACCCATCTAACCACACATCTACACATCCACACAACCACACAACCACACATCCATCCATCCACCCACCCATCCATCCATCCATCCATCCATCCATCCATCCATCCATCCATCCATCCATCCATCCATCCATCTGTCCATCCGTCCTTCATCCCAGTTCATTCATAGCAATAAGCTAGGCACTAAAAAGAGAAAAAAAAACACAATTGTGTCTGCCTTCATCCCCTTGTACACTTCCTTATACTTTGCTTATGGTGCCAGATGAAGGGAAGAGTAAACTGCATGGAAACACAAATATTTTGCAAAAAGTCTTGTGGCACATTCTATTCTCCACTTTGAGAGCCACTGTTTAAAACTCAGGTGAAAGAAAAAAGGACTTGATTCTCTTTCAAATCCCATAAAGTTCTTTTCCTCAGAACCTGTAGCTCATGCTTTTAATTATGCCTAGAACAATCTTCTTTGCCTGGCTAATGATTAGTTATGTCTTAAGATTCCATCCACCCTTAGTCTCTCCTCTATGCTCCAATCGCTCTTTCTTATAACACATTTCAAATGTATATTAGAATAGTACATTTAAGTGTTGTCTCCACCTGTAGACAAAGGCAAAGACTTTGTCTGACTTGATCTTGTCTCTTGTGCTTATCTCAATGCCTGGCACGTAATAGGTGCACAATAAATATTTGCTGTTTTGAACAAGTTCATTGGCAAGTTGGAGATTAAGACATGTAAACATGAGAATGTCATCAGAATTGTCTGCCTGTTCTATTCAACATTCTTGTGTCCTCTTTCCCCAACTAGATTAAAAATACTTGATGGCAGAGCCTATATCTAGATATTGTCTTATTCAACGTTTTGCTTTCCTATTTCTTGCCAGTGCTATTACAGTGTGTTTCTAGAAACTGAACAAATATGTGGGTTGCAATTTTTCATTTAGACAATATAGTCATATAAACTTTTTTTTAATCATACCGAAAGATGAATACTTTCATTTCCCTAAATCAAACACCTTGCATTGTATAATGAAATATACATTTCGAGGCTCTTTCTCACTCATAGTCCAAGTCTTTATTCATACTCATTTTTTTTTTATTTCAACAGTTTTCTAGAAACAACTGCCAACGTTCCCTTCTGGGATATAGCAAATCCTTCAAGGCAGTTTGAAACGCCAATGTGTGCACAGAACAGGTTCTTTAGTATAGAAAAAGTTAGAAATAGAAATTGAATGAGCTGAGTTCAATCAACATTTCTAACTTTCATGTATGCGAAGGAGTTCATAGGGACTCACATATTGCCTTTGGTCACAGGTGGGATGTCCTTCTAGGTTTCCATCTCTCAAAATAGCATCACCAGACAGTACTTTAACAGAGAGGAAAAGGCTGGAAACCTAGCAGCCAGAAGAAATAACAGCAAGGAGTGTCGCAGGGGTGAAAAGTGGAAACATGACAACTCCATGGCCTCCTTTAAGCTTGTTAACAAGCTATACAGCAAACAGGTGACATAGTCTCACGGGAAACATTTATTGTTGGATGCTCATCCTCAAATTCAAGACTATTTTCATCTCTACTTACATCCCAGAGGGCAGGAAGTTTGTTTAAAATAACCTTGAATACCAACACATGTAATACAAATTTTATGCATGCTTAAACTATTTAGAAATAGATTTGGCTATTCTTCTACTCCTCTGCTATAGGTGTAAAGAAAAATAATAAGAATGTAATTCCTGGGAAATATATTTTGGTGATTTATAAGAACATATTGGTCTTATTTTGTCTAGAAGTATAAAACATTTTCAAACATGCAAGTAAGGTACAGAAAACATTATACCTTTGTTCTTCCTCCAAGGTTAAATAGAAATCTCTTACAGTTTTTCCTCTTTCTCTTTTTGTATGAAGTGTTACAGACACAACTGTAACTACTCCATCCCTTCCCCCTCTGCCTAAAGTTGATGTGTATTCTCCTGTATATTTTTAACACCATAAGCATATATCCAGAAGCAATTCACATTTTGTTTTTAATTTTTACGTAAATGATATAACATTGCATATTCTATGTCTTGCTTCTTTCATTCAACATACTGTTCTTTAGATTTGTCCAGGCTAATATATGCTGACCTAGTCCACACACCTTCACTGCTGTATAATATACATTTTCTGAATACACAGTTATCCTTTATTCCACTGAGTGATAGAGTTAGGTCATCTCCAGTGTTCCTCTAAATTATCATATACTTATCTTCTTGTGCACAGGTGTTAAGAGTTTCTAAAAATGAAATTGCCCAGTTGGTGTATATGTTTATCTGCATCTCTATTAAATATTGCAAAAATGCTTCCCAAAGTAAGTAAACCAATTTGTATCACCTCTGAGTTCCCATTTCCTTGTGTTCAACTCCTGCTAACATCTGGTGTATTCAGATTTGAACAATTTTTGCCAGTCTGAGAGTGGTGGAATAATATTTGATTATTATTTGAATTTGCACTCCTCTGATTATAAATTAGGCTGAGGAACTTTCTTTTCTTTTTTTAGAAATTAGTTTCAAGTATACAGTACATTGGTTAGACATTTATATAGTTTATAAGGCTGAGGAACTTTCCATAGAACTTATTAGCCATTGAGAATTTTTCTTCTCTGAATTATCTGTTCATCCTTGTCTTTTTTGGATTGTTTTCCTTTTCAGTAAAAGTTGCCTGTAAAACCATTTGGGCCTAGTGCTCATTTTGTAGATTTGAGATTGCTTCTATTTCTTTAGTGGTTATGTTTTCTATTTTGAAGTCAACATTATAACTTTAATATTTTAGAAAGAAAGAAAGAAATGAATTACTTTTTTTCAGTCTTCGTTTTACCTTTAATTTTGAAGGCTATTTTTAGCTGGGTGTAAAATTATAAGTGACATGTTAATTTCTCGTTATTTTGAACATATTATTCCAATGCTGCTCGGTCTATATTATTGCTGTTGCAAATCCCACTGTCTGTCTTTCTATTAGTATTGTGGATAATCTGGCTTTTCTGTTTGGCTCCTTTTTAAATGTCTTGTTTCTTTGCCTGCAGTTTCACAACATATGTCTGGATGGGGGCTTATTGTTGCTTACCCTATTCAGGACATATTGCATTTTTTTTTAAATTTTAGGAATCAAGTCTTTAATTCATTATGAAAAGTTCTCACTTATTATCCTTCAAATATTGCCTCTCTACCAAACTGTCAATGTCACTCAACCCTTCTTTCATGTTTTTTACCCCTTTATCCCTTCATGCTTCATTCTGATCAACTTTACTTCTTGGTCACTGAACCTCTCTTTGATTATGTATAATTCCCTGTTTAATTTGTCCAACAGGTTTTTAATTTGAATAACCATTTTTTTTATTTCTAGAAATTCTATTTGCCTAGTTCTCAAATATCTATTCTTCTTTCACAGTATCTTGGTCTTTTTCTGATTTCAATTACTTCTTTTATGTCTTTAGTTATGTGTTACATATTTTTATAGTTTCCAATAAATTGTTCTATCATTTAAAGTTCTTTGAGTTCTAATTATCCTATTTGTTAAGCCTGTGGACTCTGGGCTCATATGGATTTCGTCCTCAATTATTATCATTAAGTTTTAAAATTATCAGTAATATATCAGTCAAATTTCCAGCATGAAATAGATGACACATCATATAGAGTAATTGTAGAGAGTTTAATAAAAGAACAGTTTCCAAAGCTGTGAGCAGGGCCAAGAACATCCCAAAGACAGTGAAACATGAAGCTGTTGCTATTCCAAGCCTGAGTGGCAGGAGCGGGAAGTGATGACTGAACTGCAGTTGGGGGACAGGGCTGGCCGACAGGAGCCATGGTCTTTGGTAGAGGCGGGCTGACACTGCCTATTAGCAGCTCAGTACAAATGTAGCTGGGAAAACAGACACCATGACCTTGCTCATTTACTGTCCTTCAATTTCTCTGGATGGGTATGCCCTCCCCGCAAACAATAGGGGCTTCCCACAGATAAGGCAACCCTGAAGATGAGCTTACAACTGTGCTGAATGTCCTCTGGTTGCCCCTCCACACCTTCCATCCATCCTTCTCCACTCCGCTTTGTTCACCCAGCAGATTGACCTCTAGGTACTGTAGTACCTGGGCTTCCAGTCTTTCCATTGGGTTCAGCCAGTGGGAGTAATGGCATATATCTTAAGGTTATCACTGATCTAGATTCAAGTTCTGTGTTAAGTTTCAGCTCCAGCATTTCTGATGCAGAAGTATAGTTGAAATTCTCTAACCCTAAATCATGTCAGATACAGACCTATAATTACATAATCTAAATGGAGACAACTTTTATTTTTACCCAGAGTCCTCTCATGGGCAGAAAAGTTTTTTTGTTGCCTTATTATGCTAGTGGATGGGACTTGCCAACTCTTTCTTATTGCCCTGTAAGAATCTTGACTTTATGCAGGGATCTAGCTGCCTACTATCTATCTGCCTTGCGTAAACTGAAGACCTTGTGTCCAGTCCCTGCAGGGTGGTAAAACTCTAAATCCTAGCTTACCAAGACCAAAACCTTCTTATCCACTAGCCAGTCAGATGCTTGCTGCTCTGGCTGTAATTCTTATCATAGTGATTTAGAGACCAATTTATGTTATCTTCATCTATATAAGAAATTAAGCATTACTGACATTTTATATAAATACTGACACTGGTGTGTTCAATTACATATCACGTGGTGATAGTCTATAAGATGTGCTGAAAGAAAAGAAGGATATCAAAATATGGAGGGATTGAGCCTTTTATCCAGCATTGGCACTTTGTGGCATTTCAGTTTATATGCTATAGGATGTTATCAAGTTTTCTTTTATAAAAACAAGACCTATAAACAGGAGGATCTTTACAAGGCTTTGTAACTAAATGCTGGAGCATTTCATTGTGTTTGCTACAGAATTTTTGATTATCTTGTAGTAAAGTACTTAAAATATTTATCAACTTAAAAATGAGTTATATATTTTTCCTTCATAAAAAGGCTAATGTCCTCATTTTCTGGCAAAGAATAGAAGTTTTGCATGACAAGTGGCTGTCAGTAGTTGGCTACTTAGCAGGCAAACAAAATTAATGGGCTAAAGTATCTCTTTAAGGTACATATCAATATTTTAGCAAAGTGTACAAAAGTAACTAATTTTTCAAAGAGATATTTTATAGAGGGAGCATCTGCAAAATAAATGTTTGGAAAACTTTCCAGCATTATGTAATTTTGTTACCAAAAGAATATATCACTTATAAAAATATTATCATTCATAGATACAGAAAAGTTTGTCAATTGAATATTCTAAATGGAAAATGTTTTTAAAATGCAAAGGCTTACTGCCTTTCAAACCCATTAAAATATATTTAAATGTGAAAGTTTCATAAGCTGTGACGAACAACTGATTTATATCATGGAAAATGGAAATTAATAACCAAATTTCAACAAAAACTTTGCTGTAAGTGGTGAATGGAATTTTTAAAAAGGAGCATCATGAATCAGAAGCAGCAGCCATTGAGGTCTTCTTATAAAATGCAGGGAAGGATTTCAGAGAGCAAAAGCTGGGCCCCTCACCCTCTGCAGCTGGTGATGTACAAGGTGAAATTTCATGGTTGTTAACAACAGTACAATACACAAAGCTGCCAGGTTTTGTGGTAGGTTCAGGGTCACCAGGACAAGTGAAGTCATTCCTACCTTTCATACAATCATAAATAAGTTTGCCACACAGGCCTGCATCAGCATCTTCAGTGCCTACACACCAGCCTACCTACCAGGCTGCAGAGTATGGAGAGATACCTGCTCTCCACATAGCCTATCAACAGTGAGGACCATGGATGCACATCATTAGCCCACTGTGGGCATGCCTTGGGAGGCTGAACAGAAGAAAAAGCCAATTTCCCAGATATTTCTCTCAGAAGTTTTCAAATGTTTTCTCTTCCTTGTATTTCATCAAATACTTAGCCTACAACCAAATATTATTTAGAAAATAAAAGGCCCATATGTTTAAACAGGTAAAGATTTTTTAAAAAATAAATGTTCTTTTATAGCATATTGTGCTGTTTTCCAAATCCTTGACCAAACATGATGCTAGAAATAATGACGTCACCTCTATGAGGTCTTTCTGCTGGGAAAATGTTCTATTAGTGCTATATCCTAGAGTTGAATTTTTATCAAATTTTATCCTACAGGCTATGCTCTAGTTGGCTTCCACACAAATTTCCTAGCTCTAACTTCATTTTGTTGATTAATGATTCTAACTCTCAATTTAATTATCAAATTTGATGATATGAGACTTCAAAAACACAACCAGTAGAAGGTCTGAAAATCCTTGGTATCAATCAAATACTAAAGTAAAGATTCTCAGCTTTTATGAAATAAGATAGCTCCTAATGCTGTAAGCATACTGGATTTCCTAATATACAACCTCTACTCTACCCTCTCCACCATTTAAAAAGTATTTTGTGACATCTATTTTGAAAAGTACATTTGTTTTAGTTATATTTTTAACATTTGATTGGTCCTTAAAATAATCAAGGATAAATGAAGATCTATAAAAAACAAAGACTTAAATTAAAGGACAGGTACTCTTATGTTGCTTTCTTTGTCAAGTATAATATAATAGTGACCTAATCCTATACTATACTATTAACCTACTAGTATAACTGTATATACTACTATACTATATGACATGGACCCACAGAGGATCTATACACTAGTTAATATAATGCTAAACTGTCAAAGACATAGAAATTAGACATTTGTTTTTTACTCATGCACACTCCAGTCAAGAACCAAAAGAAAACCTGGGACAAAGGTGTAATAATCAGGAAAGTGGTTTTTATAGGGGGGCATCTGGTTACGAAACGTCAATTCTACTGTTTCATAACTGTACAACTTTTGGCATATTACTTAGCCATTTTGTGTCACAGATTTAATGTGAGATTCGGGTCCAGAAAAGGGATATTAGGGGAGAAACTGAAAGAAGTTACAAAAGAGCTGTAGGTTAGTTAATGATGCTGGATCAGAGTTCATTTTCTAGTTTGAATCACTGCAAGGTGCATGAGGGGAAGCTGGGTAAAGACCCTCTGTACTATTTTAGGAGTTCTTTCCCATGTCCAAAATTGTTTAAAAGTAAAAAGTACAAAAAAAAACAACAACATTTAAAGGCCTTTTGAGGTAGTGGCATCTGTCTGACATTGGCATTGTAATCTGGTAGAATGATATCTAACCGATATCTGTCACTGCTTCAAATTCTTGGTTAGCTCACAAGTAGCCTCACTGAATCTGGTATTTCTCAGCTTTGTAACTCTTATCATCAGGCATGGCAATATCTTCAAAATAGTTGTGAAGGAAGAGGGGTGCACACGAAAATCTATGAAAAATAATGGGTAATTCTCGTCTCCTCACAATCTCTCGACTGAAAGAGGATACAGAGGACATCTAGTTTCTTCACATCAGGAATTAGTTTCAAATTTGACGTCATCGTTATTATCATTAACAATGACAGCAAAAACAAAAACAAAAACAAAAAACCTCAAAACAACAACAACAACAACAACAACAAAAGCCTATATCTGCCTATATCTGCCATGGAGACATTTTGAAAAGTCACCTCCACGTTCACAGTTGAAGCTTCTTGATCCAGCGGTGATGTGTATAATTGTTTTTCTCTTCTCCTTTTGTGCTATCTGCCTTGCTTGTCCTGAATACCTGGGCTCTGGAGTGCTGTGCGAGCTTCTCTGGTGTCACTGTTGTGTGGCTTTCTGAAGAATAAAGGAAAGGGAGACAGAGAAACAGGTCTATTCTCTGCTATTGTCCAGTGAGGTTTCTCTAGAACGCTTGGCTTTGATGTGAGATTCATCTGGCAGCATAGTAAAGACTCCAGAGAGATTGGAATTCATCTGCACAAGATTAACTGACAAGGAAAGGTAAGCAGAGAGAGAAGGGATGTAGTCAGCAAAAAAAGCCAGGCTGGGACTTAACTGCTCTAGACCTCAGGGGTTTTTCTTCCTCTTCTGACACTGGAAAATGAAGGATGTGTTTCCTGCTTAGTCTGTTTCCACTTGGAGTGAGTGATGCTTTCCAACCCTAGAAACTGCCTTGAGATCAGTTATTTACATCATTATCTGCACCTCAGTTTCCTAATGTAGAAAATGGGATGACAAAGGGACATAGGCCTCTTGGGAGGGATAAAAGATTTCACAGCTATAAAGAACTTAGTGCCAGGCACTTGTAATGGTAAATCAATATTAGCTGTTGTAGTTGTTTGTAATGATGATACCATTACTTCTCCCACAGCACGTTGTGGGAAGGAAGCTTTCAAAGTAAAAAGAATATAGGCTTTGCAGTCAGAACACATGGATCTGAGTGAATTGGGGGAAACTAAGGCTCAGTGGCCTTAACTGGGACAAGAGTAAAGGGATAAGAATGTCTTACTTTGGAGGTGTCGATGAGGTTTACATGAGAAAAATGAAAGATGGCTCAATATAAAGTAAATAAATTTTTATTAGCATTAAATCGGTGATGAGCAGGACTTAGTGATGCCCTGAGTGTGGTCTCAAAGGCCACATTTGTGTCTCCGCTGGCCTTTTTTTGTGATGAATAAGTAGATGGCCTTAGACACACCTTGGAAAGCTAGAAGTGGAGGGATCTTGGAAATCATCTAGCTTCCTAGTTTCGAAAATTTTTAACATATTGCTATAGGGCAGCAAGCCACACCTGAACTTCATTTAGTTCATTTCTAGCCCAACTTACTCCCAGTTTTCGAGATTAGGCTGAATCCACGTAAATAAGGACTGGCAAAGTGGTTAAAGTCATTTGGGATAAAAGTAAAAGGATTTTGTAGCTGCTTCTCTTTACACAGTCAAACTGTTCTTATTTAGTTTATCTGACAGTTCTGAAGTACGCACGCGCGCGCACACACACACGAATGAAGAGTGGATTTAGTACTCTGAAATTGTAAAGCCCAGCTTATATGGTTTTGTGCCAGGGTCGACAAACTACAGCCCTGCGGGCCAAATTTGGACCACCCTCTATTTTTGTAGTAAAGATCCATTGGAACGCCACCATGCTCAATCCTTTATGTACTGCCTATGGCTGCTTTCACATTTTAATAGAGTTGTTGGGTGCTGTAAGGTAACCTAGTAAATCTTCCCTTCTTTAAAATGACTTTTCCTCTTCTCTTTCTCCTTGATTCAAACTGGCCTTGGGCTCACTTGCTTCTTTTCTTCCCCCATCTCCCTGCATGACTGCTCCCTGAATCATTAAACCCTTAGGTCAGCATCAAATAAAGCCTCTGGCCTGTTGACCACAGAAACAGTTTTGATCAAACCGAAGATAACATCTTGCAGCTCCACATGCATGAAAGCAGCCGGCCCTCCACACTACAGGCATCCCCTTGACACCAGACAGAACTCCATGATCGATATCAGGACCTGATGTGATGATCAACGGCCTCCTGCCTTAGCACCAACCAATTGGGACTGCCCACGACCCCGACTCCCTCAGCTACCACAGAGTCGCCCCCATTTAACCTATCCCCTAGAGGCTGTTAGAGAGCCAGGCCTTTGAGCGCTAGCTCACCTGTGTCTCTGGGCTTGGCACTATTTTCCTAAATAAACCTCTATTACCTTTGCTGCAAACCCCTATCCATGTCTCTTTTGGCTTTGATAAGTGCAGGCAAAATGAACCCCTTGAGTTCAGTAACAATAGCCAAACCCATATGGCCCATAAGGCATAAAATATTTACTATCTGGTCCTTTATTGAAAAAGTTTGCTGACCCGTGGCCTTTGCAATCTCGGCCCACAAACTAATGTAGACAATAGCATTGAATACATCCTATGCTCATATAGGTAATATAAAAAATATGAACACCAGACTTAGAGAATTTAGCATAAAAATCATAATTTGCAATACTTCTTAAAGAATGAATGGCACTTGGTAAATTTTCGTGTGACATCAGTGCAATAAAAAAAATGTGAAAAAAACCCTCAAATATGCCTGTCCATTCTGAACATCAGAGAGATATAATAAAAACAAAATAAACCATTGTGAGGCATTTCACCTTCCTTGCAAAAAAAGATACTATAAAGAACCCAGAGAAATAGGTAAATAGGCCATGTGTCATATGCTTCAGAGTAAAGTGTCTAATGCCAATACAGTTATTCTCTCATAGTTCTTTGTATTACTAATTAGCAAAAGACAATGGAAACCTATAAACATAATGGGACAGCACAGCTGCTTGGGAACTACTATGTCAGAGAAACGGGGTAGCTGTTATTTAGATTATTAGCACCTCCCTCCTCAAATTTACACATAACTTTTAACAAATACATGATTATAATCATCAATTAATCTACCGAAAAGATAGTTAAAACAATATAATCTCATAAAGCTTTCTAAAACTCTGCTGGACCATCAGTCTTCCTCAGATAAGCTCTGAGTTATGAGATCCACTTTTAATTGGAAAGAGCAGAGACATATTTTTAGCCCTGGGAAGGTAATGGTCATTTTTCTATCCTGATCATGTCAAATCCTTCTGATTTGTGTGACCTGTAGAAAAGGTCCCAGTTGCCCCTTAGATTTTAAAATGATGTTTTTTTCCCCAAACTTCTCATTCACATATGAATCAAATTTCCCAATAAGCTGAGAAGCTTGCGTAAAATGAGGAAATTGGACTAACCATCTAGTTTCATGGCTGATAGGCTAGGGTCTGGAATCAGGCAGCCCTGGTGCCACATACCTAAATGTATGCCAGTCAAACTCTCTGTGGCTCAGCTGCTTCATCTATAAAATGGATATTATAATAGCACCACCTCATAAAGTTTTGTGAGGATTAAATGAAATAAAACATAACAAGTACTTAGAAAAGTACCTGGACTGAGTAAGTGCTCAATACTTTTAACTGTTCAATTAAGCATTATCTTTAGCATCATTTTAATAAAGTTAAAATTAATAGCATGGCTATGTTTGTAATAGAAAAACATGAGACAAAGTGGTGAGGGGGGTATATATGTGTTTGTGTACACACAATCCCTCTAATCTTATTAAATTTTACTGGCTTGTATACTATGCATTGGAATCCCTGGGGAGCTTTAATACCCTAATGCCAAGGCCACATCCCAGGCCAGTTCCATCACTGTCTCTCAGTATGGGGTCTGAAGCACCAGAATCTTTTAAAGTCCCCAGGTTATCCTAATGCGCTGCCAAAAATCAAAACTATTGATCTGAAGTGACCTTTTTCCTGGGAAATTAGAGAGATGTTGACTTTATAATAAAGGTCTTAAGTGAGATACAAAATGCAATCCAACACCTCCATCTTCTGACAAATTTTCTAAAAAAAACTCACAGATTTTATTTTAAAGTACAGCACTTACTTCTAGACATCCTATCACTGAATGGCATCACTGGCGTCACATTAAGTTTCTTTTTCTTCCTCACTCCTCATATACGCTGAGGCTCTGCGTTCTACCAATTGGAATCCATTTTGTTATCTCATACCCATCTCTCCTTCTCTATTACTGCAGCTTCATCTGAGGTTCAGATTATCTTCTCTGTGTCAGACTGACACAATCATCTCACAACTGGTCTCCATATTCTTGGTGTGCCCTCTCCAACACTTCTGTCCTAGTTTAGGTTCCCTAGAAGCAGATCCAGATATAAGGATTCAAGGGCTGGTAGTTCATTTGGGAGGTGAGCCCAGGAAATATCAGCAGGGCAGTACTTTTAACCCGCAAGGGGTAAGAATTTAGACTCCCAGATATTTAACAATATCTGAAGATATTTTTGTTTGTTACAATTTGGAGGCAGGGTGCTACTGGACACTAGTGCGTAGAGATCAGAGATGTTGTTCAACCTTCTACAATGCACAGGACACCTCCCACACATCATTACAACAAAGTATTACCCACTTCAAATGTCAACAATGCCTATGTTGAGAAACCCTGCAGTAGAGAAGTAAAGAACTGAGACAAGGAAGAGAAAGAAGCCAAATAAAGGTACATTATCAAGCTAGTTTAGCTCTTTGGGCAACCATAGTCCAGTCCTGCTACTCTAGGAGAGAGTATAGACAACATGCCTCAGAATTATCCCACCCAAGGAGTGTGGGAGCTAGGGTATTTATACAGCAACCCCTGTGAATCACCAGTGGCTGCTACAGCAGTGGAAATATGAGCTATCTAATATTCTCACACTTCTAGTCTGCTGTACATAGGAGCAGAGAAAGGATAGGGTTTCATCAATCAGAGAGGGCTGTCAGGCATTTGTTCCGAGGTCTACAGTGGTAAATTCTAAGGTATAAGGGTGAGATAGCATCTGCTAAACATTCACATCTATCCAGAGGAATCATTTAGAGCTTAATCAGATCATTCTCTCATGGCTTTTCCATTATCTTTAAGATAAAAGCCAAGTTCCTACAAATCCCCTAAAAAATTAAAAAAAAATACTTTTGTATACAAAACGCTTTATGATTGAGCCCTATCTATCCCACTGGTTCCGAATCCTCTGTTTCAAACATAATTGGACTTTATAAGTCTAGGTTTTAAGACTGACTTACCCCTAGAGCAGTGATTCTCAACTTAGATGCACATTAGAATTACCTATGGTGCTTTAAGGAAATAATTTTCCAGAGGTAGCACCCCCAGAGAGTGTGATGTAACAGACCTAGGGCATGGCCTGAACACTGCCATTCTTTACAGTTCCTCTGGTAATTCTAAGGTGCAGCCAAGGTTAAAAGACAACACGTTAGAATGTTGTTTCCTGTCTTATTCAACTTTGTACCCTCCCCATGACTTTCTACAGAGTGAATCCCATAATAGGGGCTCTACTGAGGTTTGCTGAATTAATATAATAAAGAGTGAGAGAGGCAAGGCTTGTGTGAAGAGGGGTAAAGCCTAGAATCAACACTGGTTGAGCATTTACTATGATTATTAGCATTTTGCATGTTTTAGCAGTTTTATTCATTGCAGCAGCCTTGCGTGAGGTAGGTGTTGCTGTTATATTTTTTTAGAAGAGGAAGTTGATATTCAGAAGTTAATCTCATTCAAGATCAAAGAGCAGAGCCATGACTCAAACTTTGGTGACTCTGACTCCAAAGACCAGGTCCTTTTCCATACACGATCCTGTCTCAAACAGCAAATGAAAAGTGAGAATCCCATAAGAGTGTGATTCCTTTCCTCTTATGAGGACCTGAAAGGGGTGCTCACGAGACTCCTGGAAGCAGCAGAGAAGCAGCAAGAGATGCTCATGGTTCTGGTACCATAAGACACTCCTATTGACACTCTACATTGACACACTCCACTGGAAGGTGGATATTATACAGTGGACATTAGTGTCATAGTAGGAAATGGAAAATCAGAAACTACCATCTCTGACAGAAGTCGTCCAGTCAGCATTACTGAGATGTGACCATAGGATCTTCTTTAATGAAACCCAAGTCTTCCTGTGCGGTGGCTTTCTTAGGGTTTGGGCCATGGCAAATGCTGGAATTGCCCAGTAAGCAACAAGGAGGGCAAATAACTCTCTGGTTTTAAGACTGTGAAACAGAAATAATATAAATAGAAGTATCACTAACCACAAACACTTTGCAATGATTGTCAGGTAGTCTGTCGAGAGTGGCAAAACAAACAGGTGATGTTTCTTTTTCTGAACATCAACCGTTTAAAAACTAAAAACATGACAGAAACTATTATAGCTTTTCCTCTTTTAGAAAAGATGGTGAGAAAGAAAATCTACCAGTCCACACATGTGCAATTAATCTACAGAATATTTCCATCAGTCTTGGCATTAACTTTTTTCCCCCATCACACCCATAAAATAATTTATATTAATGGATAGGGCTTGAGTAGAATGATGCAAGTCAAAAATATAAACTCTAAGTATATTTATCAGGTTACAAATTTCCAACTACTGTTCAATACACTTTGTGGAGAAGCAAATGACAGTGACAGCATGCTGCCTTTGATTTCACAGACTTAAATATTGTGATGTACAAATGGAGACACTTTAAACAATATAAACACAACCTGGCTATTAATTGTAATGCTAGAAAACACTGCTATACCTTTTAAATACAGAGATTTCTCCCTACTTATGCTGCTAAGCTTTTCTTCCTATGAAATCTGGGAAACAAAGACTTGACATCTCTGACAGTTCTCAGAAATGCTGCATTCCAACTCTAAATTTTTGTGTCTCCCAACTTGCCGACAACCTTTTGATGATGTGTGAAGTACCAAATCCAAAATGCATAGTGGATTTCAAAAATGCAGTGATGCTCTCAATTTGGCTCACTTTCAGTGGACTATATCTATGTCTGAGAGCTGCAAGAGCAACTTGATTTGTATGTGTAATTCAATAATGTCTTCTTTCAGAAAGGAGACAAATACAAAACTTTGTGTTTCGACACTGTCGTTATCTCAGAGAAATGAGAAATATAACATTTAAAAAAAAGTCAACACGTGGCCAAGAGAATAGTAATTTTTAGGTCAATGAATAACCAGTGTCCCATTTCAGCATTAATTTGTTCATTGGAAAATCTTCACGTCTAAGGTTAATTGTCCTGTGCTTGCTGGCCCACTATGTATTCTGAAATCCAAAGCCTTTCAGGCAGAGTAATCAATAAATGTTGGGTTCCCTAAGCGGGCTTTCAGTGAAGACCAAATTCTACCCATTCCTCTAGTTATGTCTATTTATGGTGCCAAAATCAAAAGACAAAAATGCTAAAAACAAGCTGTTCAGTTTCTCCCAGCACAAATGGAACATAGAGGACATTTATTATAACAGACATGAATAAATCACTCTCCCAACTGTCTCAGGTAGGCAAGCCAAAAATTGTTTTACCTTCAGGTACTGGAATATCTCTTATTAGGGAATGTTTTTCTATTTTCCAATCTCTATTTCTAATTTATTCTTTCACCAAAAGAAAAAATATATATTGGAGGTAATATTAGCAAGCAGCCACAAAGTTTAAAGGAATACTCATGCCAGAAAATCCTTGGTGTTAGAATCCTTAGTAGAGTTTAGAGACAAAATTTTACAAATTATAATTTCATAAGAATGTGAGTATGAATATAAAAGTTACTTTGTTCATTTGTGACACTAATTAAATAGAGAAACTTATGTTTCTGGTCCAATAGATTCTAGAGAGAGAAAACAGAAGACTTGAGATTGATCACCGGGAATTCTCCTGATCAATAAGAAAAATTCCAAATCAGCAAAATATTCAGAAAAAAAAGAGGTTGGGAAGCAAAGCAAGATGCCCTTCAGGTCTTGCTACTCTACCTGGGAGTTCATGGAGAGGACAAGACTCCCCATTTCCCAAGAAGTCACATCTTCTCACTCCTTGCTTTGCCTTCAAATCTTGTACTCTCCTTATCTGATGCATTTTTATCTAGCCTGCTTAGCAGGAAATCTAGCTGTCTTATCACCTTTTTTCATCTGTGCTCTGAGTCTCCTCAGGACCTAAGGCTGTGAAACTCATTTTTTCCCCTGTTTCCATGTTATAACATCCCTTCCTGTATGACGTAGTTGCCCAAATAATCAAGAAGGTCAAAGAGGATAAGGAATATGTATTATAAAGAAGCAGGGGAGTCTGGGAGCCCTGAGCACAATTGCCTTGTTAAATCCTGCCCATGGACATCTACCCACAGCTCTATCCAGGTCCATGTGAAATCCACAAGATTCGCTGGGTACCAAAGGTCTCTTCCCAGGTATGTACTTGGTAGTAAGAAGGGCTTCCCTTGTAAATTTTAAGGACTTATTTATCGCTTTTTACTGAGGTGTAATACACATACAGTAAAAGTTTGTAAAAATGTATACAGTTTGAAGGAATCTTTACTGATGTATATGCCATGTGATCTCCACCCAGATCAAGATCTAGAACATTTCCAGCACCCCAGGAGGCTCCTTTGTGCCCCTCCCATGTCAGTAGCTCCCTCCCTCCCCACACCCCACAGAGGTAATCACTATACTGATCTCCATCACCAGTGCTTTTGACTTCTTGAACATTACATACAGCATGCACCCTCTGTGTACGGCTTCTTCCGTTTACCATAACATATGGGAGGGTTAGTCATGTTCTGCAAATATTAGCAGCTGCTTCTTGTTCTTTGCTTTGGGGTATCCCATTGTATAAATATGCCACAATTTATTTTCCATTCTACTCTTAATGGACATTTGTGTTGTTTCCAAGTTGGTGGTATTATAAACAAAGCTGCCATGAACTTCCTTGGCCATGTTTTGTTTTGCTTTGTTTTGTTTTTGATGGGCACAAGTACTTGTGTCTCTTAGGCATACACGTGGGAGTGTAGAATTGCTGGGTCCTAGGCTAGGCACTTGTTTAGGGTTAGTATACACTAAAGGGAAGTTCAGATGCCCTTTGCAGCAAGAAGTTAAATCTCTTCATAAACCTTTGAGTCACTTGACTTCATAATGCTACTAACAACAGTAAAAATGGTTATCGAGAAACCTGAGAAGGCGGGCAAGAGTAACTGCATGTTTCTTCTAGAGAGTAAGTCCTGTTTATTTTCTAGCAATAGTTGGTATGCATCTACAGATTTATCACCAAAGAGGAAAATTAGAATCTTAAGCATTGGGAATTGTCTCCTCCCCAAATCGCATTCTAATTATGCAGTATACCAAGCCTGTAAACAAATTTCAGCTACTTGCCAGTTGGCCAAGATATTTAATTGGTTGTTTCTGTTTTCAGTGCTCTATTTCCTCTGGATATACATATGTATGTATGTATGTATGTATGTATGTATGTATGTATGTATGTATATGTTGATAAATATACATTTAATATATATGTTGATAAATATATATGTATCATATCTATGTTAAAAATAAATGAATTAAACATTCTTTCATTTTTAGTTGGCAAAATGTGTCATTCAGTCTGCAAATAAGTGAATGGTTCTATGTGAGACTGGTCAGCTTATACATATTTAAATTTTCCCCACAAATCCACTGTGTTCTTGTACTAAGGAGTACAGATTTCTCAGACAATTTAAACTGATCTTGTGTTTACATTTTTTTTAGGTCTTTGTAATTCTATGTGGGATTGTGAAAGGATGGGAGACAGGTAGGGTGTCTGTTATTCATGTAGCAATTTTACACTTACATTCCATTTCAAGCTGCCTCCACCCCTATCCTCACTGCATCATGTAATGACCCATGTTATAATGAAGACTGAAAAGACCAAGTTTGTCATTATAATCTTTGTCCTCAGAAAGCTCAATGGTTTTTGACACATTGCAACCAGAATTATCGCTTCATGAATTTAAAAAATATATCTAGATGAATATTGTTTATCTCAAAGTATAGAAACAATATATCAATACATTAGACAAATGCTCAAATGACTTAAACCCTACCTATCCACCCAGGGGAAACTGAAGAAATGTTTCTATATTTTGAGAAGAGCTGTAGATTTTTGCTGGCCCTCACTATTCAATAGGTGCAGAAATGCAGGAGGCTGATAGAGATAAGAGTTGCAGATCATGGAATAATAAGAGAATGTCTTAGAAGCTGTGTTAATTTTATAAGCCAAACAGCAGGAAATATTTATAATCCAGGTGATTGAGCTGGGTTTACATAAGGTGGGATAAAGAAAAAAAATCATGTAAATCATAGGGTTGTGAGACACTTAAGACATCACCAAATATGAGGAAATTCTTGGCCAAAAGTTGAACTAATAGAACAGAGAGAAGAAAATTAATAGAACTTGAATAAGAAAAAAATTAATAAGAATTAAAAAGGTCCTGACCACTATATATTACACACATAATGTGTTAAATATCTCTGCATATATAAGTTTGCATATACATGTGTATGCATCCTGCTATACAGGTATATGATTATTCCTAACTTACAAACTAGGAGACAGTTAACAATAGTTACCCCTAAGGATAGGGGCAAGAATAGGAAGTGTAGTATTATTTGAACTTTTTAGTTTATAAACCTATTTTTAATGGTTTTTAAAATTGATTGCTTAAGGATAAGAATAATGTATTATTTTTAATTAAAATTTTGATCGAGTCTAAAAAGAAGATATAAAATTCAGACTCCATAAAAGATTGTTAAATCTGACTATTAAAAAGAGAACTTCTTCATGAGAAAGTTACCAATGGAAGAATTTTAAAAAACATCAAGCCGGGAAAAATATATACATCGTTTACATTAAGGCATTGATTTTAAAGGGCTCATTCTAATTAATAAGAAAAAGCAGAATAATAAAAAATGGGAAAAGGATATAAACATGCCATTTCCAGAAAACAAATTATATATAGGCAATAAACATGTGAAAACCATGTGTAATTGAAAAAATGCAAATCAAGATGGTAATATTTTTCATATACTAAGTCAGCAAAAATTTCATAGTTTAGTTAATACCCAGTGTTTTTGTGACACTGGGGGAAAATATATTTTCATACATTGTTAGTGGGAGTGTAAAGAGTTTTGGAAAAGCAACTTGGTAATATCGATCAAATACAGAATTATGCAGACTCTTTAATCTAGCAATTTTATCACTCAGAATTTATCCTATGCATTCACTTCACCATCCCTAAGTAGAAAGATGTTTATGACACCTTTTCTTTGAATGACAATGAACTAGAAATACTTTCAAGTCCATCAATAGGGGGCTGATAAAAGAAAGTATATTGCCTCAATACCGTGGAGCTTTAGGGATCTTTAAAAGAATAAAATAGAGTTGTGTGCCTATGGAAAAGGTAGAGAAATAGATTATTAAGTGAAAAAGTAAGGTGCAGAACAACTTATGTAATGAATTTCTTTGGTGTCACTGAAGCAAAAGTATATGCATGTGTGTATATCTCTCTTAATATTGTTATAAAGATATACACTAGTATATACACAGACATATAAATCATATATATTGCAAATGTAGATAATAAATATAATTTTTTTTTGCAGGGCTGGAATTAGAGTGAGGTGAGTCAGGCGCTTGCCTCAGGCACAAAATTCAAAAGGACATCAAAGAAACTCAGTCATATTTTACTATTTTACTATTTTAGTGCAATATTTTAAAAAATCAAAATTCATGCAAAAAATAATAATGGAAAAATATCAAAATTTTAAATAAAAACAGTCTGCTGTTCTTTGTTTTAATAGTTGTGATATTGGGCAAGGATATTTTTATAGCCTTGAAAGATAAAGATTGTGTTTCTTTCCAGAAGAGGTGACAGGTTTTTTTGCTGTCCAATATGATATAGATAATATCTCCACCTGGGGCAAAGTTCAGGTAGGTTTGCTTACATCCTATTATAAAATATTTTCATTTCCTAAGATTGGGGCCCTCAGCTGTGACACAAACCACTGTGTGTGCAGCATCCACCTGGGCCACTCTATGTTGCTTTCGTGGGAGCTGGCAAACAAGGGAAACTGACAGAAATATAAAACTCGTGTTCCTTGTTGTGCCGTGTGTAATCAAAATCTTTGTCTCTGACTCAGGGATTTCATGTCTTCTGACTGCATCCGTGAAATTAACACTCATTAGTCAGGTTGCTAGTAGGGAAAAAAGCATAGACCCGTCACAGTTCTTGACAGGAAGATTTCTTTTCTGCCACTTTAGGAAAAAGGAATACTTTACATAAAAATTTGGGATTCCAAGAGACTTAAAAACTTTGGTTAACTGAAAAGTAGAGTGCATAAAGGGAAATACCTGGATATAGAGACAGAGAAAGGGATTGGGGCTGGAGCTTGAAGAGCCTTATCGGCCACACAGGTTGATAGGAACTTTGGTCTATAGTCTTCACGCAGCTAATAGGATGTTTTAAGCCAAAATATAACAGCTTCACATTTGTTTATGAGAAAGATCATTCAGTGGCAAAGCAGAGTGTTGACAAGAGTCAGGAAGCTGTTGAAATAGCCATAAGTGCCAGACACTGTGCTAGGCTCCCCAGCTAAGATTAGATTCCTTATTCCTATGAGATAAGAATTATTATCTATATTTAATACATGAGGGAAATGAAGTGTAGAGGAATAAATTAACTTCTACAAGTAAATGACAGAAACAAGATTAAGACTTGAGCTATCTGACTCCAGATCCCAAGTTCTTAACTACTGTCTGAGTAGGGTTTTGATTAAATGTATTCGACTTCTATCATTTAAATTTGTATGTTGTGATCACCCGTCCAATATGGACTATAGGCTCTTTCTAACACACTGAATGTTTGCTTCTACCTATATTTACCCTATAATCCTTTCTCTGGCCACACTACTTTCTAAGTATATTATTGTCACAGTATTTTATCTCCTCCAAATACATTACCTCGTCATGGAACAGGTTAAATCCCCATAGTTTGAATCTTGTCTACTTTGACTCAAACTCTCTAGATGTACTTATATAACTTTATTGGCCTTCCCAGTGTGGGAAAACTTTCTAATTGGGTATCAGTGGAGAACTTAATGAGCCTGCTGTTTATTCTCTTCCAAACCATTAATGAAGACTTAAAATTTCCTGTCTTTTTGTGCCATCATGTGTTACAAATTAATGCAATCCTCAGAATGCAAGGAGGCTCTATTTTTATTAAGAAATGTCAGTAGAAAATGCTAATTAGGCATGCCTGTAAAAGATTACCAAACCTAATACATATTGATTGTTTCATATGGACTATTCTATTAATAAATTATGTCAATCATCCTTACATAATCTAAAATTCCTAGCATAATATTTGTAAAAATTGAGAAATAATTCCCAATTCCCAATTCAGTTTATTTTTGCCAACACATTATGATTTATTATTGTTTTATTATTAATTACTCATTATGGTTTATTATTGATTTATTATTTATTAATATTACCTTTCATAAAGGGGAAGTTTCTATGATGGAAACATAAAGAAACAAAATGCTGATAAAAGGCAAATTAGATACTCAAATCTTCATGGAAGAAAATAGCAAATAAAGTATTTTATAAATACATGACTCCATTCTCTGTTTCATGGTTGGTACCATAAACTGAGTTTATTTAAGAAATTGTACTATTTGATGTTGGTAAATATTTACTTTTGTAACTGCTTTATTTAGATACAACTCACACACCATACGATTCACCCTCTATAAAGTGTACAATTCAATAGTTTTTAGTATATTCATAGAGCTATGCAACCATCACCACAATTCTAGAACATTTTCATCACTCCAAAAAGAAACCCCAGACATTGTTGTTAACATCTCCCAATCCCCACATCTTCTTCAGTCCTACGTAACCAGTAACTACATTCCTTTTCTATAGATTTGCCTATTTGTGACCTTTTATATAAATGGAATCATATAATATGTGATCTTTTGTGAGTGACTTCTTTGTAGAGCATAATGTTTTCGAGATTCATCCACCTTTCAGCATGTTTCACTCATTTTTTGTGGTCAAATGATACTTCATTTATATGGATGTGCCGCATTTTGTTTATCCATTCACCAGTTGATAGATATCTGGATAGTTTCCACTTTTTGGCTATTGTCAATAATGTTGCTATGAACAGTTGTGTACAAATTTTTGTGTGGAAGCATTTTCATTTTTTTGGGTGTATATGTAGCGATGGAATATCTGAGTCAAATGGCAATTCTATCTTTAACTTTTTAGGGAACTACCACACTGTTTTCCATAGTGGCTGCACCATCTTACATTCCCACCAGTGGTGTATAAAGGTTCCAATTTTCCACACTCATGTTAATACTGGTTATTATGAGTTTTTATGATACCCATCCTAGTAGGTATCAAGTGGTATCTAATTATAGTTTAGATTTCCCTTTCTCTAATGATTGCTGATGTTGAGCTTCTTTTCCTGTGTTTCTTGGCCATTTGCATATTTTTGGAGAAATGCTTATTCAAACTCATTGCTCCTTTTTCAATTGGGTTATTAATCTTTTTGTTATTGAGTTCTAAGAGTTCTTTATATATTATAGATATGTCTTTTTATCAGACATGTGATTTGCAAATACTTTCTTCCATTCTGTGGGTTGTCTTGACTTTTTTGATAGTATCCTTTGAAGTACAAAAGTTTTAAACTCTAATGAAGTCTAATTCATCTAGTTTTTCTCTGTGTTTGTGCTTCTGGTGTCACATCCAGTAATCCATTGCCAAATCTGTCCCAACCTGCGGGACAGTCAACGGGGGCCTCAAGCACTGAAAAAGAAGGGGGACAAGAAACACGAAGAATGGAGACAAGACAGGCTTTCTGATCAAGTCTCGTTTATTGTAGGTAGGGGTAGAGCATATAAGGGGGAGGAGGATTTGCATAAGCACAGTTGGCTTGGATACCAAACCAGAGAACATTCCATTACCTTATATGACCAAAAAATGCATAAGGGTCCCGGGAGAGGAGGGGGCTGCAAGGTCAGATTAGTTTGAGCAAATGGCTCAAGGGGCCCAGGGCATGTCAGGGCATGTCAGGGCATCTGACTTTATGCTGTCTATCCTATCAGATAGCACAGGGCGAGGCAGACCCTGTCCCAGGGCGAAGTTGCCTAGATCTCAGGTATGAGAACCTTGATAAGAACGGCTCCCCACACAAATCCAAGATCATGAAGATTTACTTCTGTGTATTTTTCTAAGAATTTTATAGTTTTTAGTCTTACATTTAGGTCTTTGGTCCATTTCACATCACTTTTGTACATAGTATGAAGTTAGAGGGTCCAACTTCATTCTTTTACAAAAGAAAATCAATTTATGTACATATCTACTTTTAAAGTAACCTACCAATACCTTTTTTTTTTATCCATAGTTCCCTTCACCTTATTTCTGATAACATTACTCTTACTTTATCTTCTACTTCTTTGCTTGTAGCTCTTTAAGAGAGGGAAGCAAAATTATGACACATAACTCATCCCGGGCCAATCAGAGCATTTCATTCCCTCAACCACAATGATTGGTTCAGGGAAAAGCATGTGACTCAAGTGAAGCCAATCACCTTAATCGGAGCTGATCTCTAGACTTGGTAGAAGCTATAGAAAAAAAAAATCTTTCCTTTTGGATTGGAACCAAGGGTGATAAAGATCTAGAATTTTTGGCTGCCATCTTTTCTCCACAAGGACTCTGGGAATAAAGCCAACACAGAAAACAGTAAAGCCAAGAAGTAGAGGAAAGTGAATTCCAATGATATAACTTGGATCTCTGGGCAAATCTTTTCCTGATGCCAGTGCTCTGGACTTTTCATTTAGGCAACTAATATGTTTCTTAAGCTTAAAACCCACTTTGAGTTGGGTTTCCATCTCACAGCAAAAAAAAAGAATTCTAATATAAAACTCAAGTCATCTTTTTAAACAAAGAGAAAAAAGTTTTTCCTATTCTTTTTATTCTAAAAAGATGCCAGTGGAACATTTCAAGGGGTTCATATGTCCTTTAATAGAGAGAATACTGGCAGGGACCCCACATGTTCAGAATAATGACCCAAGCTCCTTTATGAAAACAGAGTAATGAATCTTTTAATTCAAGGGTGGATTAGAAGATATTCTCTAACAGAATATCCAGCACATGATAGGCTCTTGATAAAGATAGTAGATGGGTAAATTAATTGAAAAAGTGTTCCCTCTGTTTGTAATATCTTGACACAAAGGTATTACTTCCATCCAGTTCTTATCAGGACCATGACCTTGTGTATGGCCCTGCAGCATTTAGCCTCAAGGTCTACTTTTGGGTGTATTAGTCAGTTATTGCTGCATAACAAATAACCATACTCATATGTGTGTGAATTTGCTGATTTAGATGTTCTAGGTAGGCCTCTAATAGCTTCAAGCTGTTGGCCTGGTCAGGCCTGCCTCGCTGTGGGCTAGACTCCACCCTTCCCAATGTGTCTCATCTATTGGCCTAGGCTGGAGAGGTAGCAACTGCACAGGGGAAGCTTTTTTCATGGTGACAGCAGAGATGCAAGTGTGCATGCCCAACCCTCAAGTATGCTTAAAAGTTTGCTTGCATCATGCAAGCTAACGCATCATTGGCCAAAGTAGGCCACATGACTGAGCCAACACATGCGGAATAGGCAAATGAATTATTACTCCAATGGAGGTGGGAAATAGGGAGAGTATGTGATGAACAGAAATTCTACCACAGTATTGAGGACTCTTTTCACATCAAGAGTTAGATGGTTTTTTTTCTTTAAAAAATGAAGAAAAAAAAAAACTTCGACAGCTGTAACTCAAATTGTTCTATCCATCTACTTATTTGTTTATCAAAAAACAATTTATTGAATATCTAATAATGCCATGGGGGTGGGAGAATGAGGAGGGAATTGGGAAAGCCGAAGGGACTCAATAAATCTATGACTACATTCAGAGGCTGAAATTTTTCCTAAAGACAGCTCCAACACATCTTGTACCATCCTCTCTTGGACAATGATTTGACATCCCATCCTGATGACCCTCAAGAATAAATACAAGGAAAGCAGGAGAAAACGTGGATGGGAGGACAACACACTTTGTTTTCCCATCATTACACACGTGAATCATCCCAGTGTTGATAAAGCACTACCTAAATTCCCAAACGAAGCCCTCATTGTGTTCAGTTGTGCTGCCAGCATAGTCCAGCATGGCTCCTTTGTGTTCCACAATAAAGAAAACCTTCCACAAACCTGCCCTCTTTCGAGGGGAAGCTGCGAGAGCAGATGTACGGTCTGGGATGGTTTCCAGGAGTTGACAGTGCTGACTTGGCATTGGCCCCTGCTGCCACTAGGAAAAGTTCACCTATAAAGTTGCCGTCACCTGAATCCCCACATTTTAAGCAATATTCGTGTCCACTGAAGCACAGAGTTTTGGCTCATCCACTTAGCAGCTCATCCCACAGATCTCTTCTTTGTCATGAAGACTAGAGTCTCTAAACTACGTACCATGCTGAATCTGCCTTATACCTACTCAAGATGTCCGGTTGTTAAAATGTCAGGACTTGAGAGCCAACTGTTAATGATAGCCTATGTTAAAAATAAATTATGTAAACTTACCATTCAATTATTTTTTAAAAGGTAATATTCAAAACTCATCTCTAATTATTTTATTGCATTACAGTAGCCCTGTCTTATCTGTGGATTCAGTCACCCATGGTCAACCATGGTCTAAAAGTAATAAATGGAAAAATTCCAGAAATAAACAATTCATAAGTTTTAAATTGCACACCATTCTAAGTAATGTAATGAAATCTCGACCATCCTGCTCCATCCCACTGGGGATGTGAATCATCCCTTTGTCCAGCCTTTCCATGCTGTATATACTCCCCACCCCACCTGTTAGTCATTTAGTAGTCTTCTCAGTTATCAGACTGATTGTCAAGATTGATTGTCATGGCATTACAGTGCTTGTGTTCAAGGAAGCCTTATTTTATTGTTACTATTGTTCTATTTTATTAGTAGTTATTGTTAATTTATCACTGTACCTAATTAATAAACTTTATCATAGGTATGTATGTAAACGAAAAACACAGTACACATAGAGTTCGTTACTATCCACAGTTTCAGGCATCTACTAGGGATCTTGGAATGTTTTGTTGTAGATAGGACATGATCATGCTCTTGCAATAAATTAGATCTATTGTATTTGCATGATAGAAATACCACATAATGGTATGCTACTGTACCCATCTCTTACCAAGTTTGCATTCAGTGATGCTATATCAGCAGCTTGAAACCTGCCACAGTGGGAGTATTTACACCATTGGAATCAACACATCAGACCTTATAAAACCTTTTTTTTCTAGAGAACTGATTGTTTGACATTTATAAGCCCATTACTAATGATTTCCATTATTTATTTTATTTAATAAAGGCATACTTACATTTTACAAATATTAATCCCTTTTAATCTTCCTTGCAACCCTATGGGATAGGTACTATTGTTGGCCCATTTTACTGAGGCACAGAGAGAGGTTAAGTGACTCGCCTATACTCACACAGCTACTAGGTTTGCAGTCTGGTTTCAGACTCTATGTTTTTCATGTCTGTGTATGCAGCCTTTCCATTTCTGATAACATACTAAATTCTAGGGTAAACTTTGCCTTCACCCATAATTAGAACTTGAATTGTTTTCATCACCTGCAACTTCCTTAATCTTCTCACCATTGGCCCCAGGCCCATTCTGCTAGCTAGTGTGAATCTACAGAGTTCAAGGCCTAGACCCACGAGTGGTCACCTGGGTTGCTATTTGCAGTGGAATTCCCCCATCACCTCCCACCTCTCCTTCTTACTGTGTGCCTGTCTAGTTTGCCAACATTGCTATTTTCAGTTATGTTCACTTACTAGCATTGTGATCCTATGAAAACATTTTAAAGGTGTTTGAGACTTTGTTTCTCCATCCATAAATTGGGACTCATAATTGACTGGTAACATACAGAGTATTCCCCCGTTATCTGCAGGGGATAGGTTCCAAGACCCTCAGCATATGCCTGAAGCCACGATGATACTGAATCCTATATGTACTATCTTTTTTCCTGTACATACATACCCATGAGAAGGTTTAACTAATAAATTAGAAATGGTAAGAAATTAGCAACAATACTACTAATATAATAGAACAATTATAACAGTATACTGTAATAAAAGTTATATGAATGTAGTCAATCTCTCACATAAAATATCTTGTAATGTAGAGAGTGAATACACTGGATAAAGGGATGATTCATGTCCTGGGCAGGACGGAGTGGGACGGCGTGAGATTTCATCATGCATCTCAGAAAGGCTCGCAAATTTAAAACTTATAACTTGTTTATTTCTGGAATTTTCCATTCAATATTTTCAAACTGTGGTTGACTGTGGATCACTGAAACCACAGAAAGTGAAACCTCAGATAAGGGGTGGGGCCAACTGTATACAAAAGCCTTGCTCAGCATCAAAGGAATGTGAGTTGAATTTGAATGAGCTTCCTCTCACCTTCATCATTCTACTCTCTTTAGGTTGTGCTGCAGGGTTCCATCCTGCTGACGTCATCCTGACTAAAATGCTTTCTGAAGTTATCAGAAAAGTGATGGAGGCTGTCTGCCAGGCGGGATTTCTCAGAGAGTAATAATTCCTGTTACAATGCAGGATTGCAGGATGGGTCTGCAATCAATACCAATCCTTGTCTCCAGCAGGATTTCAATCCATTTGTCTGCTTCAATGGGGCTCCTGGGGCTTCGACACTATGGAAATGCAATTACTGATTTTTGGTTAGTTTAGCTTTCTGAGTTTCTTACTGGCCCACCAAATCCCTTCTGCTGCAAGTCAGCCTCTTCCTTCCTCTTAGTGACAGAAACTGCCTGTGGGAGTTTGAAGGCTGCATTGCCCCCTTTCTCACTGTGAGTTTTTACCTCTGACTCAGCGCTCTCTACCCCATTGGCCACATATACAATTACTCCCTTGTGCTCTGCTCAGTTCGAACTTCTTACCCAGAAAAATATCTTGTAACAGCTTGAAGTAGCTCTTCAGAGCAAACTGTCAAACAGATCAGGACCCAAGCCCCTCATTCCTCTACAACACAAGACAGCAAACTTTCTCTGGAGAGGCAGACAGTTAATATTTTAGGCTTTGAGGGCCATACACTCCCTGTTGCAACTACTCCTCTCTGCTGTTGTAGTTGGGAAAGCTGCCACAGACGATGTGTAAACAAATGGGCGTGGCTGAATGCCAATAAAACTGTACTTATGAACACTAAATTTTTCACATGCCATGAATATTAATTTTTTTGAGCCTTTAACGCTATAAAATAATTCTTAGCTTGTGGGTTAGACAAAATAAGATGCAGGCCAAATTTGCTCCTTGGGCTACATAACCTTCTTAGGGTGCTAGGCATTGAGATTTAGCAACTGTGTCTGAACCAACCTGTCCAGGTGTACTTATTCATTGGATGACACCAGTGTTTGGCAAGTACCTCTTATTGGCCCTTTTGAGTACTTGAAATGCAGAGCAAGTATTTTTTACCAGTCTTATGTTAATTAGTTACTTATTCTTAAAAAAAAATTTAAGTAACTGGTTGGGCACCATCAAGCCCCTGTCTTAGAAATGGTTCTCTAGAGGCTGAGCCTGAGACTGAGTTTTGGAAGTATGTGGATTAAGGAGAGAGAGTTCTCAAGAGAAAGGGAGGGATGGAAGCAGGGGAGGGCAGGGGCAGCTAAGAGAGAGTGTGGGGTTGGCTGGAGACTGGCTTCAATCTGATCCTGTGGGCAGCTCTGGAGCATAAATATGACCACTTAACTCCCAGATGAGGCAGCTGATATTCAATTGAGGACAAATCTTCAGAGAAAGGGGCGGTTCTGAGCTGTTAGGGGCTAACACAGTAGCTGGGAGATGGAAGCTCTAGCCAGTAAAAGGGTTCTGGCTGGCACCTACAGGGTTATAGCAACAAGAACACATGGGTTGCCTTTCCATTCCAGCTCCTTCTCACCACAGCTGCCCTCCTGAAGTTCTGAGTCTCTCAGGAATGAGAATGGATAGTGATGGACGGAAGCGCAGTACTACAGCCCCCTCTATCTACCGGGGCTATGTTCCAAGACCCCCAGTGGATGCCAGAAACCACAGATAGCCTCGAACCCTATAGATGTTATGTTTTTTCCTACACATACAAATTAGGCACAGTAAGAGAATAACAATAATAATAAAATAGAACAAATATAACAATATAGTATAATACAAGTTATGTGAATGTGGTGTCTCTCTCTCTCTCTCTCTCTCTCTCTCTCTCTCTCTGACACCCTGGACAAAGAGATGATTTACCTCCCAGGTGCAACGGAACAGGACAACATAAAATTTCCTCATGCTACTCAGAATGGCATGCAATTTAAAACCTAGGAACTATTTACTTCCAGAATTTTCTATTTAATATTTTTGGACTGCAGTTGGCAATAGGCAACTAAAACCGTGGAAAATAAAACCGTGGATGAGGGGAAGACTTATGTACTTCCCACGTTCCTGAGTTGCTTGCTTTCTCAGCTGTAGTAAAGTTTCTTTTATTCTGAAGGAGGTGGTTCAGAAGCCAAGGGGAGGGAAATTATTTTCCATTTCAGCTGCCCCTCTCTTCATCACCAACCTTTAGAAGACGCCATCTTACCTAACCTCCGGCCCCAGGTGTTGTTCCCTCCAGCCTTCCATGGGAACTGTTTCAAGCCACTCAGCCAGATGTCTCTTTGGCCCCTCCCACCCCCATAATGCTTTTTAAAAATGACTGGCTCTCCTATTTATCCTGTTATTGAAGACATACTCAGTTTTTCTCTTGAGAGTATTAAATGGTTTGGCTACATGAATGACAGACACTTAAACTTTCATTGTAAACATAAAATTAGTCAAGGTGCTTGCTACACAGTGTTCTAAAACCTTGACGGCATAATAACTGATTTAGAATCACAGCTGAATCTAATTTTTCTAACTTTTGCTAAGTGAAAAATCACAGCCCTAATAGGTTTATCTTAAGAAAATCTTGTTATACATGTAAAAGCAAATTGAAACTATAGAACACAATCCCTAACCCACCACTGGGGGAAGCTCCATGCCTGTCCTCTCCTCAAGCCTAAAGGGACAGTTTAAATAGAACAGAAATGCTACAAATCTGTGCCTTTGATTCTAGTGCAATATTTACAGAAAATGTTTACAATTTACTGGCAAACCTATATTTGCTATAGAATTTCTCTAAACATGCACTAAGAGAGGTTTACAGAATAACAGCCTTTTGACTATTTTTCCCTTTTACCCCTTTGTCCCCCCACCTTTGCACTGCAGCCACAAAAAAAAGGACTGCCAGTACACAAAAAGGGTCACAGTTGCTTGTCTATTTAGCGTAATTTGGTGGCATCTTATGCCTTTTAAAATGAAGCCCTGAATCTGTCCCATGAACCCGAAGGCTCTATCTAATTCAGCCTAGGCCTCCTTTTTGGTTTTCTCTCACACTTCTCTTCTCCTCACTCTCTACAGTCTAGCCACAATGACTATAAGTGAGCCACAGGGTCTTTGCACATGCTTCACACAGTGAA
Organism: Macroglossus sobrinus; assembly: GCA_004027375.1. Classification (NCBI taxonomy): domain Eukaryota; kingdom Metazoa; phylum Chordata; class Mammalia; order Chiroptera; family Pteropodidae; genus Macroglossus; species Macroglossus sobrinus. The sequence continues at coordinate 423,393 of PVKZ01000656.1, read as the reverse complement.
GGCTTGGGATAGAGTTGTACCATGCTTCTCCTGATTAATGCTTACTCATCTTTCAGACATCAACTCAGATGTCACTTCTATTAGGGAAACTTCCTATACAACATCGCTCTCTCAGACAAGCTCAGATACCTATTTTATATACTCTTATAGTCTGTGTATCTTTCCTTCATATAGTACTTATTACAGTGTATTTTTACATTTTTGTGTCTGTGACAATTTGATTCTCTGCCTCCCTCACCAGGTAGTTGAGATTATGTCTACTTTGATCATTATGTCTACTCCCAGCACCTAATGCAATAAAATAATTTTGGGAAACATAGTTAAAGAAGAGGATGTGACTCACACAGATGCAAGCAAGTCATCCTAGCCAAGCCCACCTTAGAGCAGCAAAGCTCTAGCCAATCAGCTAAGTTTATTTTTTATACCATTGAGATTCTGTGAACATTTGTAAACAATAGGACCATGCCCATGGATAACTAATATGCAGAAATTTTCAGAACTTTTATTATAATTCTAAGCATAATAAATCTCCAGGAGGGAATTTAAAATATATAGCATCCTCTACTTATTTAACCACAAACTCCCCCTCTTTTTCTAATAGACTCACATTATGGGACCACCTTTCTGAGAACATGATGTGGAAAATGCTGTCTTAAGGACTTTCCCAGCTCTGACATTAATTCTGTGATTCTAGACACCACATAGTTAAGTTCTTGGGCTTAACCTATCATCCTTTTTTATTTAGATAATTATAGATTTATATAAAGTTAGAAGAAATAATACAGAGAGATCCCATGTATCCTTTACCCATTGCCCCCAATGGCAATATTTTGTAAAACCATAATGTAACATGACAGTCAAGATATAGACAGTGATACAATCTACTGATCTTATTCAGATTTCCTCCAGTTTTACTTATATTCATGTGTGTATTAATTCTGTATAATTTATCATAAGTGCAGGCTTGCGTATCCACCATCACAGTCAAGATGCAGAATACTTCCAACACAACAAATGCAAGGGTCCTTTGTGTCACCTATTTATAATCCTATCTGATTATGGTTTACAGACTTAAATGTAAAACATAAAACTATAAAACTCCTAGGAGATAACATAGGAGAAAACCTAGATGACTTGTGTTTGGCAATGACTTTTTAGATACACTGCCAAAGGCATGACCCATGAAAGAAATTGTTCACAAGCTAGACTTCATTAAAATTTAACATTTCTGCTTTGTGAAAGACACTGTCAAGAAAATGAGAAGACAGATCCCAGACGAGGAGAAAATACATGCTAAAGACACATCTGATAAAGAACTGTTCTCCAAAATCTACATAGACCTCTTAAAACTCCATAATAAGAAAACAAACAACGCAATTAAAAAATGGGCCAAAGGAGTTAACAGACACCTCACCATACAAGATATACAAATGTCAAATAAGCCTGTGAAAGGACACTCCACATCATATGTCATCAGAAAAATGCAAATTAAAACAACATTTAAATATCACTATACACCTATTAGAATTGCCAAAATCCAGAACACCGACAACACCAAATGCCGGTGAGGATATGGAGCCACAGGAACTCTCATTCATTGCTGGTGGGAACACAAAATGGTACAATCACTTTGGAAGACAATTTGGCAGTTTCTTACAAAACTAAACATGTTCTTATGATATGATTCAATAATCACACTCTTTCGTATTTACTCAAAGGAGTTGAAAACATGCCCAGATAAAAACCTGTATACAGATATGTATAGCAGCTGTATTCATAATTGCCAAAACTTGGAAGCAACCAAGATATCCTTCAGTAGGGGAATGCATAAATAAACCACAGTACCGCCAGACAATGGATTATTCAGTGCTAAAAAAATATGAACTACCAACCCATGAAAAGACATGGAAAAAACTTAAATGCATATTATGAAGTGAAAGGAGCCAATCTGAAATGGCTCATACTGTGTGTTTCCAACTATATGGCATTCTGTAAAAGGAAAAATTTTGGAGACAGTAAAAAGATTAGTAGTTGCTGTGGTTGGGAAATGGATGAATAGACAGAGAAGAGAGAAATTTTAGGTCAGTGAAAATACTGTGTATGATACTATAATGATGGATACATGTCTTTATACACTTGTCCAAACCCATGGAAAGGTGGTCTCTCTCTCTCTCTTTCTCCCCCTCTCCGCCGCCATATTATACCATTTGGTTTCTCAGCACTGCTCCTCCCTCCTCATGTCTTTTATTCTTTTCTGTCTTTCCTCAGTCATCTTTATTTCTTTGTGCTCAGGGCCACCCCTACACTGACCCTTAATGTCCATATCATCAGTTCAAGCCAGACACAGGAGATTCCTATTCTTCTCAGAATCCTGATTCTTAATTCCTATCACAGAGTATCTGGCTGCCCTAGCTAAGAACATATGTTGTCCCCTAATAATCAGCAGCAGTCAGTGGCGAGAGTGACAATAAGATACTTGTCACAGAGAACTGATATGGCTGTCACCCTTGTGGAGTGGATCTTCACAGACAGGTCAAGTTTGCCACAAGTAGTCTACTCAAAGCCCTACCCTAATTGGATTGTTATATGGCATTTTGTTAAAACATGGTACTCTTTCCTCTAACGGATTCAGAAGCTGAATTTCAAGTTGAAATGAGGACATGTTTGTGTTACATCTTAAAATTATGAAACTACATAGATATATTCTATTTGCGTTACTCTTAATCTACCTGTACCTAATTTGAACCTTTGGGAGGGTGGCAACAATAGCAAAACAAGATTTTATCAGCCCTATATTCTGTCTTGCCCCCGTGCATCCTTGATCATTGCCAGTCCACCTTTGGCTCACACTTTATGGGACACCTTTAGATAAAGATGGGGTACTTTAATTTTGAGTGCATCTTTCTTATAGTTTATAAAGACATGAAATAGAACTGGAGAGGGGCACCTAGAAACATTTGCTTCCTGTTGAATAAGCTTTATCCATGTATGAATTTCCCAAATAAATATAACAACAACAATAAAAATACATATCTATAGCATTGTCCTGAAGACTAAATGAGATAATACATATAAAACACTTAAAACAATGTCTGGCACTAAGTAAGAACTAAATAAATGTTAGCTATCATGTGGCAACATCTTAGCACCACCAGTCACCAATTGAGTGGAGCAGCTGAGGTTCTCAAGGAACAAAGTGGATTGAACTTTGAAGTAGTCAGTAATGAACCACACTGACTAGTATTGCTGTGGCAGTGTGGCTTGGTCATAGATAGAAAGGGCCTCATTGAAGAAGTGATGGGCTTCCATGTATAAAAGTATGTTAAATAGATATATTTAAGGACTACTCATCAGCTTCCTTTATATCATAAAGATAAAACATCGAAATTTAGAATTGACCATGAATTCAAATTCTAAAATAAATTAAATTTCAGTAAAAATACTTTTTGTTTCCTGGGTCTTTTCATTTTTCTTCATAATATATGGATGAAAATATTCTTAGTGAGTGCTACCAATTTTTAAAATTTGGTCTATTGGCATGTGGGTAAGAGTGTTCTTTCTTATTCACTATAATGTTCAGGTTGTATTTTGGTCTTAATTTATATATTCTAACAAGAGAAATCTGTGTCTGAATTGGGGGAGTTGAGTAATTTTAATCTGATGGGACCCTGGGGAAGAAGACACTGTACATGGATGGTATTTTTTCCAAGTTCATCTAATGAATAAATGAGAAAATCAATCTTTTCTCCACAAGTAAATAGAAATAGATTTATTTGTGTTAATGAGGGTCAGGCAAAAGGGTTTTGTGTATAGATGTACATGTTGTCAGTTAAAATTGAGTCTCTCTTTTCAGTGTTTGCTGTTTGGGGAGTTCAATAATAGCCCAATTATATCCCAGAGGTAAAGTCACAGTAAATATCATCTTAATTAGATATTCTAAGTTCAGTGTTGACTTCTAAAAATAAACGTTCTGGATTATTTTCTTGTCTGTTTCAGTTATTCAAAATAATTGCATAATTTCCTCACTGTACTGTTATACTACAGTTCCTAGGGTAATAAACAATCACTAAAACAAACAAAAATAAAATTCCAAGGTAGTAGGGAAAGTCTCCTTAACTCATGGGCCCACAAGAAGTGTAAGTCAGGACTTCTCTCAGAAAAGGGATTAATCCCTCCCTTCTCCAACATATATGGGAATCAAAAAAAAAAAAAACTGTTAGGACTGTCTAAAATTAGGGTAATGCAGCCCTAAAATAATCCTTCAGAACAGTGAATAAAGAATGGCTGATGGTGTCATTTGGTACATAATAACCATTCCAACCCTCTTCCCCACTTTTGCCACTTTCTTTTAAAGATGTTAAAAAAAATCTCTACGTACATTCTGGATCTCTCCTACAGCTACAGGTGTCCATGTGACACAGTTCCCATCAGCCCAATTGAAGAGGAAGTCTGCTGGGAACTTCTGGAAAATATCTTTTTTCCCTTATAAAGGGACAAATGAGCAAAGAGTACTTTCTGGTATAGCTCCTTTACTCTTCTTCCTGCCTTGAATGTGGACACGGGATGCTCTGGTGTGTAGAACTGCAGCAGCCATCTTGTGACCAGAAGGCAGTAACCTAAAGCAGAAAAGCCAACAGGCTGAGGATGACAGAGTAAAATGACAGAAAGACCCTGCATCTTTGAAGATTTCATCGGGCCATCACATCAAACCTGGGACCATCAGACTTTTTATTATGTAAAACAATCAAATTTATTTATTGTTTAAACTATTATTAGCTATGAATTCTCTTAACTGTCGCCCAAAGTACTCCTAGATGATACAAAGAGAGTAGAACTAACATTTTGTGACATGCTAGCCCTGGTAATATTCAGAGACCAGGAGACCACAGTAATGCCTTTCAATCTATTGTACATGAAAATAAATAAGAAGAAATCATCTTATTTGTTCATAAAAGTAAGACGTAGTATATTCCATACAGACTCTGCTGAGCTCCTGAAAATGAGTTATAATCATGAAACATTTTGAAAACAGTATTAGGAAATGGTTGTGGCAGGTTGCATTATTGACCCCAAATATTTATCATTCTCTGTGTCCACACCTTTTGCCATTTGTCTTTGTAGTAACCCTCACCTCCTTTCCTACCCCTTGACATCACGTTCTAAAGAAAATGCATCCCATGTCATTATTTTTCCATAATTTTTATTAGCTGCATAATATTCAGTTTAATACATATGACAGTTACTTCATACCCTTTATTGGCTATCTAGGATATTTTAAATTTTTAGACATAATTTAAAAACTCTGTGTAGAACACCTTAAATATCATACGGCTGTATCTTTGTACACATTAATAATTATTTCCTTAGGAAAATGTCCTAGCAATTGAATTGTTAGATCAACAGATATAAATATGTTTAACCAATTTCTCACACAAAAAAGTTGTGTTAATTTTCATTCCCACCAGCAGTGTATAAGAGTGTCTGTTTTCCATGCTGTCCTTATCACTGAAAATTACTTTTTAAAAATCTTTTCCAATTGAATGGGTAAAAAATAGTATCTTGCTATAGATGCAATTTGCATTTTTCAAAATTTGACAAAGGTGAACTTTTAAAATATATTTATAGGTACATCTTTTTGGTGATTTTCATATCTTTTGTCCTAATTTTGTTGAAATTGTTTTGTTAGTATTCTTTATATATTAATACTATTAATTCTGCTATTATACATGTTGCAAATATGTTTTCAAATTGTTCTAATGCTTTAAAAATTATACTCTGTTGTTTCTCGACAAAGGTTTTCATTTTACTTTATGAAGTCAAACCAATCTATTTTAAAAACTTTTATGGCTTCTGTAGGTGTTTTCTTACATAAAAATGCAATGGAACCTGTAATTTTTTGCCTCGTGTAGAATAGCAGAGTGGAACTTCTCATTTAATCAATGTAAACAAATCAAAGAAGAAGAAATAGAGTGTATTACATGTATCTTAAATGTTATACACAATTCTAGATACTTTCTTATTCTTCAACACAATTCACCATTATAGAGTGCTCAATGATTGGGCCTATTTTTACAGATGAGAAAACTGAGGCTCAGAAAGATATACATAAATATTCATTTTATAGGAGTTGGAAATAAATTTGATATTTGATATTACCCTAGAAACTCAAATCTGTTTTCTTTTATTTCAATGGCCCTTGTATCATATTTATTTGATAATATGGGTTTGATTCCTGATTTGAGGCCAACTATATATTTGTCTCTTGGAGCAAAACTGGCCTCCGAGACTTCTAGGAGAGTTGAAGAACACAGTAACAGAATCTTCTCAACTGTAGACAGGTAAGCTCTGTGCCTAACACAAATGCACATTCTTAGGGATGAGTAGCAAAACTCCAGATGTCTCTAATTGCACTATCAATTTCTTCCACTGGGATGGAGCAAACTTGGTTTAAATGTGTTTCTTTTATGAAGTGGGAACAAGATAACATTCTAGGGAAAGCCCAGAAGAAAACATCTGGTACTTTAAAGTTTTCAAAAATTTGTCTTCTGCTGATTTCATCCATAAGGAACAACCTAGAAGTAAAATGCCTACGTTAACAAGGAAACCAATGCTTATAACATGTGACAGAGCCCCCTGACCTCAGTATTCCTAGGATATCAGGGTCTTAGTTCACAGCGAAACAATCAGCAAGTTTCTGCAAAGCTGCTCAATGGGAAAGGTTGTGCTAATGAGGCAAGCTGCTGAGTGTCAAAATCTCAAGTGTAAGAAAAGCCTGAGTTCTCTGAAAAGCAAAGAAAGGGCTATGACGTTCCCTGGAGTGGGCTCACATTTTGTGCAGTGTAACTATGCCCAAGTCTAAGAATTCTAGTTTTGTAGACTCTTAGAGTTGGCATATCCATTAAAAGTAATTTAAGCAGAATTATGGTTGCTTGGCGCTTGGGTAAGGGAGCTGGGACAGACTGCAAATGGACACAGGAGCTATTTTGGGGGTGATGAAAATGTCCTAAAACTGAGTTGTGATGATAGTTACTCCACTCTATAAATTTACTAAAAATCATGGAATTGTACATAAAACTAGTTGAGATTAATGGTATAGAAAGTATACCTCAATAAAGCTATTTTTAAAAAAAAATCATTCAGTCCAACTCTTTCCCCAATACTTGTGTCCTCTTCTATCGGTTGCCCTATCACGACCCCTCCGGCTTTCTCTAACAGAACTGGCTTTGCCCTTGCTTTCCACCAAAGGGAAAGTCAGATTATTAGCTCTCCCTTTGAATATCTGCAGCAATAAGAGATGAAAGTTGGTATACAATAGTGTTTCAAAATTCTTCAGCATTTAAAACAATAAATTGAATTATTCAGGAGTTCTCAGGGATTCCTAAAATTATAAATTATTCTGTAACTACATCAATGTTCTTCATACTCTTAGTTATTATTATGAATATCTTAAAAGATCTTTAATGAATAATAAAGTTTAGTAACTTTACAAAGAATAGTAGCCTATAGTGAATAGTCAAAGACTAGAAATGTCAACAATATCATTGCATATGACTTGGATATTATCTGAATATTAAGATCTCTTAACAAGGTTAAGAGCACTACTCAAAATTACATGTTGAATTACCAATTTGAGGATTTACTTTTCTTCTAAAACTTGTTATTCTAATGTACAAATCATAGGATTCATACAAAGTGTAATTATTGGTATAAACTTATGAATATTTATTTTCAAGAATGATACACCATTAACAGAAAGGGCTATCAACACACTTTTAGCATGGCAATAGATATACAAGACTGATTAATTAAATCGTGACCACTTCTCTTCTGTGTTCTGTCTCTATTCCTGGAAACGTTGACCTTAACATTTCACTCTGTGTGAAAGCTTTTGCTCATATTTTTGCCCTTGCTTTTAACTTAACATTAGTGAATCCCTTTGAAATCATAAAGTCTCTAAGTTGATAGTTAAGCTTCAATTCTTACCGGAGAATTATAAATATTTCCCCCTATTTTCCCAATTTCTCAATAGGTTTATCTTAAGATTTGGAGTTCAGAAAAGCACATTTCCTGGGGAAATCCTGGGAAAGAAATTCCACATGGAAACACTAATAACGGTGGTTCTCAAAGTGTGGTCTCTGGACCAGCAGCATCAGTATCACCTGGAAATTTATCAGAAATGCAACTTATCAAGCTCCATCTCAGACCTATTGAATCAGAAAGCTGGGTGTAGGGCCCAGCGATCTGTTTTCACAAGCCTTCCTGTGATTCTAATATAAGCTAAAGTTTGAGGACTCCTGCTATGTTAATATCCCAGCTCTCTCACTCCTGTGGAGGGATTATTCGAGAAATGTGTTCTACACTTGCTCCCAGAGCTTCCCTCTTCAACTGAGACCCAGTTGCCTCTAGAGGTAACTGGCTTGATAACACAACCTTTATTGACTGCCTTCTCTTTCCTTTTACTTCTCTACAGTTATTTCCTTAGACCACGTCCTAAATAAACTACTTGTATTGGAATCCTTGTCTCAGGGAAAACCCAACAAAAGTACCTTCTAATAGCCTACAAAGGCAGGTGGAGGAAGAAAAAAGGGTTGACAACTCTGGCTCAGATTTCAACCTGCCACTTACCAGCTGTATGACTGTGATTCAGGTAGAGAACTTGCTCTGATTTTGAGTTTCCTCATGTTGCCTGCCTACCTTGCAGAGATGTTGGGAGGAAAGGGGATAAGAAAGGCCTGAGGTGTTCAGCAAGTGATAATATTAACAGACCTAGTTAAAGGCAGTCTAGCCATAGTTTGAATACTTCCAGATGTTGAACAGATCAAAGTTATGAAATTTCTCTAGAGCCTCTCTTACTGCCTACAATTATAATCATGGTAGGTTAAGCTATAGACCAGTAATAAAATAACCCTAAAATCTCAGTCATCTATTGTAACAAAGGTTTATTTTTTGCTGTCATTACAGTCTGCTGATGGTTGGGGAGACCCTCTTTGTTGGCTTTTGTCACAGAGGTAAAGAGACTGAGTGAAAGATTATGTAGTAAATTTTATATCCAAGACATTAAGTAGTATGCATTCTATGCCTACACCCCATTAGCCAAAACCCAGCCATATGGCCTCAGGTAGCTGTAAGGGAGGCTGAAAATATAGTTCTCCTATGTACCAAGAAAGTGAAACAGGATTTGGTTAAGAGAGCATTTTCTCTGACACAGTTCATACATCTACTACTAGAAAGTAATGAGTTTTGTTTTGGCCCAGTAAGATTACCTTGTTTTTCTACCATGTTTGTATATGTTCTACTCAAATGTCACACTCACAGATATGTTTCAATGTCCTTCAATACTGAGAATGTTCTTTCAATCAATAGCTATGTGTCTATCCCCATAAGCTTGGTGTGTGATCTCTACTCCTTTTCATACTGGAAGGTGTAATCTATTCTAGTTCAGTCTTTGTTGACTGATTCTTTTGGTGCTTGTGCACAATCACCCGTATTCCCCATCTAGTTGCCTACATGCTGTTGAATGTCCCATTTTTCTCTTACCCTGAGTCACTTTAGTGCTGTTCATATTGATTGGCCATACTGTTATTTCAAAACTCAAAATCTGATTCCATTTCTATGTATATTCCCAACAGAAATGTGTACATATGATCACCCAAAATTTTTTCTTAGCTTGTTCATTAAACAATATTTATAATCAGCAAAAATTGGAAACTATGCAAATGCCCATCAGCAGTAAAATGGATCAGTTGTGGACCATTCACACAATGGAATACTATATGGCAATGAGAATAAGTGACCTACAACTATGTGCAACAATACAGATGAATCTTACAAACACAATGTTGAGCAAAAGACACTAGACAAAAAAAAAAAGAATGTAGAGCTTAGAGTTTGCAGAGCTTAGAGTTTCTGGAAACAGTCATTAAGCCAACATCCACACAGGTAAATAGATAAGCACCACGGAAAGAAGTGGTTTGAAGGAAAACACAAGAGTCTAGCTGCGTTGTCCCATACAGTAACCACTAGTCCTATGTGACTATTTAAATTCAAATAATTAAAATGACAAATTCAGCTCGTCAGTCTCACTAGCCACATTTCAAGTGCTTCTTAGTCACATGTATTAGACAGTGCATATATAGAACATTTCCATCATTAGAAAAAGTTCCATAGGACAGAGCTGCTCAAGGCCTATCTAAAAGGGAGGCCACATCAAGACTCAGAGCTGGGGAGACCTGCAAGTCAGAGGAGGCCAATGCAAGGTGAACACATTAGGCTGAGTGTCAAAGGACTGTAGGAACTGGCCAGGTTTGGGGGAATGGGAGGAAGAGGAGGCAGTGAGAAGTATGAAAACCCACAGAACAGATGGAGTCTGAGGGGCAGAGTAGAAATACATACTAAGGCTGGAAAGCAGGGTAAGAGTCAGGTAGGAAGGGTGTGTGCACGTCATGCCAAGGATTTTGAACTTTATCCTAAGAGCAAAATGCAGACATTTCCCCAACTTTAAAGCATGCCCAGGCTCCTGTTTTTAAAAGGCCACATACTCTCTGTGCTTATAAGTAGGAATGAGAGAAGACTACAAAGCTTCTTTTTCAATGAATTTTCCTAACGTAATGTTTTTCATATATGTCAATAAATATTGATTAAGTTAATTCATTTGAACTAAAATAAAGGACTCTATTGTATAAATAAACCACAATTGGTGTATATTTTAAAATATACAAAGCAATACATTATGTTAAGGATCTATACAAGGAGTAAAAGCATACAAGCATTTACAGGCATCATATATACCATCTTTAGGGAAAAGAGGGAGGAAAAAAGGATGAGAGAGGAGGGAAGAGGTTTAATTCTATTTGTACTATTTTTTCTTTTAAAAGAGACTTGAATCAATAAGTGGAAAATACCTCTGTAAGATCTCTGTAAAAATATATTTTTCTAAAAGAGTTGTGAGTTAAATTTTTCTGATTTATTTACATAAATGTCTGGTACCTTTCTCTATTAAATATTTTATAATTAATATTTGAACAAATAAAAATGCACTTGGAGCAAGAGTGGTTCTGGGACAATCAGTAAGGACAGTATCACAATGGTTCAGGTAAAAGTGGGTGGCCACTTGGAGAAGGATGCTGAATATAGATATTGAGAGAAATGAGTGAGCTGTAAAAGTAGAATTAACATAACACGATCAACTGAACGCAAAATGGTAGAAAAGAATGAGCTACCAAGAATGAATCTCAGGTTCATGGGATGAGAATTGGACAGATGGCGATGTCATGGCTTTAGACTCATGATATTGGAAGAGTTATAGAATGAGTGGGCTTGTGAGAAGAATCAATGAATCACTTTTGGAAATGTGAGGTCTCTGATACTGCTAAAATATCTACTTTGAGATAATAGGAGGCAAATGGTAGCATGAAAATGGATTTTAACAGAAAGGCTCTAACCTGGACATATAAATGTGAGTTATTAGTGTATATATAAATAGTAATACCTCTTGGGTTTGGATGAAATAACTGAAGAAAACATGGGGTAAAAAAAATTAGGGACAATTGAACTGATATAGGATTACATTTCCTTCTCCATGGCTCCAGCCACACTACTTTGTTCTATAGTGAATGATATTAAAATAACTCTAATGAGAGTTAAAATGATTAGTTTCTAAGTCTTAGAATCAACCTATAGATAAATGTTCTCAAATATGTAAATTAGCCATTTAAAACAGATGAGAGATCTTTTCTTGGACTTCAATATTGGTTGTGCCACTGACATGCAGCATGATTTATGATGAATTACTACCATGATGTGCAATGTCTTCCTCTATAACATGGACATGACAAGAGCACCCTTCTGACATCATTTTGGTTATGTGAGCTAATGCACACAAATATGGTAAATTAGTAAGTGCTCAATAAAGTGACATGATATAATAATAATGCAGTAATATTTGTATTGCATTGTGAAATTGCATCAGTAGAATATATCTATTAAATATATGCTTTCATTCCTTTTTTTATGGCTGAGTGATATAAAAGAATGATCTTACCATTTGCAACAATATGGATAGACCTAGAGGACATTATGCTAAATGAGATAAGTCAGAGAAAGACAAACAACATATGATCTCACTTATATGTAGAATCTAAAGAATAAAATAAATGAACAAAGCAGAAACAGACTCATAGATACAAAGAACAAACCAATGGTTGCCAGATGGGATGGGGTTTAGGGGGCTCGGTGATAAAGGCTAAAGGATTAAGAAGCACAATTGGCAGTAACAGAATAGTCAAAGGGATGTAAAGTACAGCATAGGAAATATAGTCGATAATATTGTAATAACTATGTATGGTTCCTAGGTTGGTACTAATTGGGGGGGGGTGATCACTTCATAGGTTATATAAATGTCTAACCACTATGCTGTACACCTGAAACTAATGTAAAATAAGGTTAGCATCTAAAAAAGTAAATATCTTAGACCATTCATATATATAAGAGAGATTTCTAGATGGGATGTCAAGTGCAATAATAGAAGTATTACTGTCTTAAGTTTTAAAATGATCAGGTTTTGGTTATTTAATAGTTAAATGTCAAACTATTGACATTTTGCAACTCAAGTATTATAATCCTGAAATGGGCTTCATTTTGAAATTTTAAAAAATTTGAAAAATCTCTTATAAAAACAGCAATTCTACTGCTACAAGCAAAAACCACCTGCTTTTGCTGATAAGATGAAGCAGTTAAAAGAATGGTGTTTAAGGCTGTCTTTTCCGAATGATGTTGGAACACTCCACACTCCTTGCTCCATAGCACTCCTGTGCCGTGAATGTCAGAGGATTCACACAATAGGAATTGTACTGTTTGAAGGCAGCATTTTGATTGCTTAAGCTAAAAGACGGGAATAGCCATAAAACCTCAGTATATTATTATTAACAGGTCAACTTTGGAATATGCATATGAACCTCTTTATTTTCGTTGCTTGCAAAGCGATTTTCACAAAACCCAGAATATTACACTTTGCATATTTCATTTAGCCTGAAGTTATCTTTTGTTCTCCTGTTGACCTATGAAAAACAATACCTACACATGGTGTTTCTGATTTTAAAGGTCCATAGAAAAGTCATATGGGATAAGTTAGTATAAGATTAATGACCAAATTTTAACATGTTAATTATTTCTTTTTCAAGAGTTTCGATTAATCTTCTATTATCATTCTATGGCTTCCTATTTATGAGAATTTTTATAGATAAAAATTTGCTCTGTCTTCTCCTAAAAACACCAGGAAGATTGTTATGAAACCTCTCCATCTTTACCAGAGACAGGCACCAGCATATATACATCCGGGTGTTCGGGGCTGTTATATCAAGGTGTTTCCCCGCCATGCTTCCCTCCCCATCCCACTGGTTCTCCAGGCATGTGAGTAGGTGTCTTAGGCTGTGATCCCCAATCAGTAGGCCCTGAGACAAGTAATATATTGGGGAAGCAACCCTTCGAATCACTGATAGAAGAGTGAAGTGACACAGAAAAGGGAAGAAAGCCAGTGCAGGATGGGATACTGGGTGGATTACTGCTATGGGCAGCTGAGTCCCACTCCAGCATCAGACTGCTAGAGATTGTCTAGAACATGCCTCAGAGTTGTCCCACCTGAGGGACAAGGAAGCAAGCATATTCACCCTACCCATCAGTGGTTGAGGGTGTTCCTAGAGGCTCGACTACTAGGCACACAGGCCTGACCCAGTTCTAGAACAAGTCTGTTTCTATAGCCAGGAAAGCCCTCAGGCCTCTAGAAATTTTTAAATGCAGTAGAAAGCCTTTGGGAGGTGTATTAGTTTCCTATTGACACAAACTTAGTGTCTTAAAACAACACAAATCTGTTATCTTATAATTTGGGAGATCAGTTTAAAATGTGTCGACAGGACTGCATTCCTCCTGGAAACTCTAAGGAAGAATCCATTTCCTAGCCTTTTCCAGCTTCTAGAAGCCACCAGGATTCCTTGGCTCATAGCCTCTCCTTCCACCTTCAAAGTCAACAGCATAGCTCTCCAACCTCTGCTTCTGTCAACCATATCATCTTCTCTGAGTCTGACCCTCCTTACTCTCTCTTATGAGGACTTTTGTGATTCCATTGAGCCCACTGAAATAGTCCAGGGTAATCTCCCCTTCTCAAGATCCTTAATCAAATACATCTGCTAAGTCCCCTTTTCCATTAAGGTAAGGTACTCACAGATTCTGGGACAGATTATGACTGGGACACCTTTAAGGAACCATTGCTCTCTACCTACCAATGGGGATATGAGACTATTGAATGACCAGGGGATATGTGGGGGCACTTGACAGTGTTTCTTTTCAGACAAAGAGGTAAGCCTTTGCAAGATGAACGTGGTTAGTCTTCAAATACTTTATAAAAAGAAAAAGTAGGTCCTGCATAAATGTTACTGTTATTCAACTAATAAAGACTGACATCCTTTGTTGCAAACCCCTAATACACATAATATCAAGGGGCACATCTAGTTGTTATTTCAGCTATAGAGTCAACACATTTTGAGGCCCAGGATCAGAGAGGAAAATAAAATGCTTGAATTTCAGTTTCTTGTCAGTTTCATGGGGTGGGGGACAAAGAGCCTCCAGACAATCACATCTTATTTTAGAGGCCCATCTAATTTCAAGAACTTTTGTCAAAAGCAAAAATGTGTTTTCCTGGGGAACATTGCTGTTTTGTTTATGACGACAAAAACAGCAAGCATCCACACAGGTGCTGGGAAACAGGGAGATGAAAATCAGAGTAAAGACTTTGCCTACCATGATGGATTTCTGCAAGAGGAACCAACAGCTTCAAAACCAAGGAAACTTAACACTTGCCAAAAAGAAGTGTTAACACTTGAATAAAGAAGGGGAAGAAACCCTGCAAGAATCACCTTGGCTGTTCCTTGCTGCTCTTTTTCTCTTTTTACATCTTTTTATGTTGTTGTTGTTATTGTTCCAGAATAATTTATTGAGTGTCTCAGACAAATGCAGCTCGCATGCTAGATGTGGAAAGTCAGAGGGAAACGAGAATTGGGTTCTAGCCTCAGGTTGATCAGTCCAGTTTGAGTAGATATAGGTAACCAGACGATTTCAGTACGTTATACTTCTTATTTGTGGAAGATTGAATTTTTTTTTTGTCCCCAATTCTTCACTCAGTTGAGGGCACATTCTTACTAAATCCTCGTGAAGGGCAGAGTTACTTCCCTGACCACCTGACTTTGGGTTTGGCTATATGACTTGCTTTGGGAGAAGATATGGTACTGTGGCAGCCTGACCCTGCCTGGCCATTTCCTGCTTGAAGAGTTCCTTCCTGATTGCCCTTCACCTACCTCAAGGACTCTCCAGCTCACATCAGTTGTTTCTTAGCTTGCCAACCAATTAACATTCTTCCTTATCTCTGTAGCTGTGTAGGGATGACAAGACTGTATGAAACAGCCTGTTATGTTACAATTGGGTCTCAGCTTTTGGGTAAGACTCCACTGAGCCAGTGCTGGCATCAATAAATGCTGCTTCCTGCTTATAGCCTCCGTGTCCCGTCTCTCCGTTCAAGAATCCCTCAACAATACAACCAGAGACTTGAAATGCATTTGTTTTACTGAGCTTGTCCTTTTTTAGTCTGATACACTGCCATGAGAAGTATATGCCCCATATAAATACTGCCTCTTCATCCTAGGTTCCTGAATGAGACATGTTAAGTTCACCACAGAGAAGGAGAGGCATGCCAAAGAGAATTGGATTTGATCTGGAGTCTGGAACCTGAAATCTGGAACCTAAAGCCTGGATACTAGCCTCGCCCAATCTAGATGCACCCAAACCACAGACCTGTGAGCACTAGAATAAATGACTACTGCTTAAAGTCTTTGAGTTTGGGGGTGGTTTGTTATAGAGCATTATTGTAGCAAAAGCTGACTGATACACTGTTATAGAAGCGGGGGATAGAAGACCCCAGAAGGTGGAAGAAGGCAAAACGCATGTTCAATACTTAGTCAGAGAGGTAGCTAAGAAACAAAAAGAAGACACAGAAATAAAACAGAAAACAAGTAACCTTCCCATGGTAAAGCCCTCTCTTCTTTAATTAACGGAGGGCCAAATGAGGAGGTCTTTGAAGTGCCATGTCATCCTGGGCACCGCTGACATGAAAGTCAAGATGTAGTCAAGATTTCTGCCCCCTGGTGTCTCTCAGTGTGACCTCCACCCCTCCACCTCTGTTCTGGGTCCCAAAGGCCTTTTATAGAAATGGATTGGAAAGAATTACAGTCTACAAAGCTACATTTAAAGAAAGCCAAAAGTCACAGCTTTTTATCTGTTAGCATCTTATGTGGTACTCTCCTTATGAAATTTGACAAAATGACTCTGAATGAGAAGACTTGTTTGCTCTATCAATATGAGTCCCAGTGTTAGGCACAAATAGGGAAATGTATGTATTCGTTGTGATGAAAGATTGTCAGTCTCTCTGGATTCACCAGCCTAATTTCAAAATGTGTAAATGAAGATGGCTACCACTCACAGAGAAACGTTACAGTCCTATGACTGGATATAATTTCCAAAAGAAATTGGAAATCTCTTCCAAGTCTCCTTAAAACATAATATATAGGGACCTATCATCCTTTTATAGGTTTTCTGCTGATTCAATTTCTAAGTTTCAGTGAGTCATGTCTATAAAAATTCTTCCCAGTGGTCGAGGGTGCTCCTGGAGGTAATCCCTCTGAAATATTCACCTTCATCAACCCCACATTGCAAACACGTTAAAAAAAAGTGAAGGTATTCGTGCTAAGGTCTATGTGCAAATATGAAGATGGGAGAGTGCGTGTATATTAAAGTCAATGGCTGTGCTAGGATCTCTGAAATATTGTTCCATCCTAACAGTTGAGTCCTTTCAAGCTCCAATTATAGTCTGTGCATATGTTTGATACCTCTGGATTTCTAGCTTTTATCACTTGAAAGCAAGGTAGAAGTTAAGAAAGTCTTGTAATGCTCGCCCCAAACACCCACCCCCCTACACACAAACTGACACATACACGCATGCGAGCGCGCGCGCACACACACACACAACTGGGCAAGAAGAAGTCAAGAAGAAAGTGCTAGAAAAGCTCAGCCTAGTCAGCCCTAAAGATTTTTGTTGGGCTTTCACCTCTACTCAGTGCCTTCTAGCTCAGGCTCTGAAAGATGCATAGTAGAGGTGAGTGGAGAAAAGAACATTCTAGAAAGGGTTTTAATATGCCACAGCCTTCATCTAGAATCTAGTTGTTTCCTGAGGGTGATTACACAACCCCATCTTTTGTTCTCCCCTCCTTCTTCTGATAACTCTTTGTGGCTCTAGCTGAGAGCTTCAATATGAGCCTTCCCTCTTTTATCAAGTGGCCAACCACAAACCATATCAACAGGCAGAAAAACAGGAGCAGCAGAATTGACCCAACCTAAATTGACTAAAACTCTAGGAGGAAAGATTTTTTGTTTTTGTTTCTTGTCTTACAAGAAAAAGAAAACTTGGAAATCAAAAGCCGTTCTCAGCTGTGAAGGCAGCCGTGGGAAGTTTAGAAGACTAGCCAAACTCATTTGATACAATTCAGTATGAGAGGTGACTCCTTTCTGCCCTTTCTCCCTTGGCTTCTTTGCTTCTGAATGAAAGTGCCTCTATCATGAGAGGTGAGGCCACAGCCCTCGGGCTCTGAAAATTATTTGTGTGACCTCAGACAATTGTCTTTGCAAACTTTATACCATATCTTTGCAGCGCAGTCCACAGAGACTGGTTTCAGTGTAAGCAAACAGAACCCACCATGTAGGGAGCACATTTGTGTGGGGAGTCTCGTGTCACTGTAGGACCAGCTTGAGATCAGACCATGAAGAGAGGGATTCACCTTTCGGTAACATTCCTTCCCTCTCAGCGCCATTTCCCATCCCTCAGAGTTCCCCACCTTCAAAGTCTGATCCACTCAGCTCCTCCCCATTTCTGTTTGCAGGGATTTCTCTCCCAAGTTTTCTTTTTTCTTTTTTTTTTTTAAACCCAGTTCTATACAACTTGTCCTTAATTGAAATGCACCAGAGTTTCTCTCCTTCAAGACCTCCCTGCCCTGCATTTTCTGCTCATTCTTTCCCAACCCTCACTTAAAGCAACCCTGGGAGTGGCTAGCAGACACATCCCACACGCAGACCCTAAGACTCGAATCTCACTGTGCCACCCATTAGCTGTGTGGTCACTCACCTTCAGAACTGCACTTTTTCAGTTGAAATATCAGAATCATCAGTTTTGCCTAAGAGGATTATTTAAGGATAAAGTCAAATAATACATATGGAATTGTCTCGTAAATTGTAGATGACTAATTTCTCATTATTATAACTAGTAGATTCCCGTTTTATTGCCTGTCAGGTTGAGGGATATTTTCTTCCTTGAAAATGTAAGTACCTCAAACTCAGCTTCTAATTGATTCTCTGTCTAATCTTCAACCACTTCCACCCACCCTTCTCTCATCCAGGGCTTAGCTCAGATCAAGATTCTGGAAAGGACCAAGGTCCCTAAGTGACAAAGACAAACCAGCAAATTGACTAACATTAGGAACTGGGAAGAACCACCTGGTGATTCTGAATTTAGCAGTAAATCCAAAGAAAATGTAAACTTAAAGGATTAGAGACTTGATAATCCAGAAGACAAAACAACCCCCTGAGACAATGGGTAAGGGGAGGATGGTTTCAAACAGAGCCCTGCATGTGTCTAAGGCCAGCCCCAAGGACCTTGTTTTCCTAAGGACAGACTGGAAACATTTTTTTTAGACTGTGCTGTAGATGTTCTGTAAAAGTAAGAAATGAATTTTTATTGAGGAAGAAGTACAATTCTGTAATTTTGTTCTGAATATGTTTTCTACCCTGAGATTCCTTATCCATCAGGGAAATAGATTCTTGTACTTTGAACAGCTGGCTGAGAGTGTGATGGAAAATTTATATAAAGCTGGGGCTCTGAGGAGACCTCAGGGATAAAGTTATATCCCCAAGGCTGTAGTTTTATCAATTTTTATCTCTTGTCTGGTGGTTATGGATGCAACTAGCCATGAATACAAAAGAGTTGCTGTTTGGAGGTGCTTCTGGCATTTTTCCATAGAACAATTTTCTTTAAAAAAAAAAAAATGGCAGTAGCACTGACCACTCACAAA
This sequence comes from Macroglossus sobrinus, assembly GCA_004027375.1. Classification (NCBI taxonomy): domain Eukaryota; kingdom Metazoa; phylum Chordata; class Mammalia; order Chiroptera; family Pteropodidae; genus Macroglossus; species Macroglossus sobrinus. The sequence goes on along the minus strand of PVKZ01000656.1, from coordinate 404,233 downwards.
GTTAGAATCTATTCAGTCATGGCCCTAGGCATTCACCCTCAGGTCAAAGGGTCATGCTTCTGAAGATTTCACTGCGATGCTTGCTGGTTTTGATAGGGGACATCACTTGTAAAATTCTTAACCTTGAGCAGGAAATGAAAAGGGACATCTCTTGCAGAGTTCCTAATCTTTTTATAAAACCTAGTTTTCTTCCTTTCTTTGGGAAAAAGGCCCTCTCCCTCAAATCCTGATAATTGCCTCAAAACCTAAACTGGGGACTCAGATCCTCTGGCTATTGATAAGAGCCCATTGTTAGCAAAATGGTGTTAGGCCAGACAAGGCCCTTAAAGTCTGCGAGGGGAGGGGACTCTAGGCCACAGGTCATTTTTACTCTTTAAGAAATGTATTAACAAAGCCTGTTTCCCTTTATTCACTTAACAGGCAAACCAATAATAGAAAGTAGTAGATATATGATTTAAATAATAAATTTGTATCTTGTTTTCTTGTCTAGGGACTGAGGTGGCACTTCAGCAGGAAATCCAAGGCCCTGCCCTGACTGAGGCAGGAAGGGAAAGAGCTCCACGAAACCCCTGTAGGCAGGGACTACGGCCATCCTCAGCAGGAAGCAGATACAGAAGAAGAGACCTCCCATCCCCCAACATCCATACTAATAATAAGGGGGTTCATGGCTCTTAGAAAAGAGGTAGGCAGGAAAGTTAGTTAGGGGTTTTCGGGTCTGCCTGCAAAGACACTGAAGTCATCCTATCCTAGAATGGTTTCGCCCTAATCTGCCCACAATTAAGCAAGCCAGAAAGCATTTTTAAAACTCATACAAAGAAACCAGTAGGCAGAGATTTAGGTACCAGTTTAAGCCAGTCACTCTCACCTGCTCAATGAAGACCCCAATGACCTTCAACTCACCTGAGTCTCATGCCATCATTATCATGTGATGCATATGCCCGGAAGTTCATGAATATTATAACAAACTGAATTCTGGGAACAAACATGCGCAGAAGGCAAAATGATGCATCACTGAGTCCTGTCGATCTTAGTTGTCAATCAAGGAAGCCCCCTCCTCTAAGAAAAGTAATCACCCACAGCTAAAAGGGATAAAAACCCTGAAGTCTTTGTTACCAGGCCCTTTGAGCCATGCTTCTCTTGCTCAGGCCCGCTTCCTCGTCTGGAAGTGTACTTTCCCTTCTAATAAAATCTTCCTTTCTTACTGTATTTTGGTGTCTTGCTCAATTCTTTGTTCGAGACGTCAAGAACCTGGAGAATGCGCGGGGAGAGGACCCCGCTTTCCAGTAACAATTTGGCACAAGATCATTTCGACCAAGTGACTAGAATTGTTTTTAAGTACACCAATACCACTGTCCATTTCCATAGTCACACACTACACGATCCTGGTCTTGGCTATTCCAGGAGAATGCAGTTGAAAGTATTTTTAATTCATGGAAGAACTTTCCTACAGGTGGCCTAGCAGTCAAAAAAACAGTTTCTGGTTTATACTTTGGAAATATGAGAGGGAAGATTTATTTTGGTCAGGGGATCCTAACAAGTAATACACAAGAGAATTGAATGATCTATCCTTCCTGAAGAGAAGCAGAAATGTTTTCAGACAAAAAGTACTATTATGGTCTATTTGGGTCAAAATCCCATTTTTCTTTTCACTAACCAAGATATTTTGTTTAGAGTTCTAGCAGCAGCTTTAATATTTAAGCCCTATGCAGACTTATGAGCTGATGGGCTCTAAAGATCTCAAAATATTAATTTATTGACCCTTAAACGTCTACGACCTATGCTAACCTTAATTTTGGGTGATTTCAAATTATTTACCACACACACACACACACACACACACAGAAAGGGTAGATAGTACAAAATCACCTAGTATTCTGCTGACAATTTCTCTTGAGGATGATATTGGGGCTAACTTATAGCTAAATCAAGTAGAGATGAGAAGTGTCAACTATCCCATCAACCTGCTCATTTCCTTTACATAGTAAAGTGTGCCCTTCGGCCAACCAGGAATTTTTTCAATAGATGATATATGCCTGGCACTGGAGAAGAAAAAAAACACAGTTGCTATTCTCAAAAAATGAATAGCTATGTAGACAGCCTTAACTGTGCCTCATCTATAAAGTGGGGACAAAACAAACTGCTTTAGAGGTGGAATATAAAGATAAAATAAAATGACATGTAATTGAAATGAAATAGTATGAATAAATAAAATAACATGAAATATATTACTAACGTGAAATCTTGTAAATTCTTTAGCTAAACACTTAACAGTGTTGGAGATCATTCCTGCCTGTCAGTTATGAGGTTATGAGATGTTATGAGGAAACTTGTTTGGTGTTCTGGAATGGATTCAGATGGCGAGGATAGTAGTTGATTCTCAGCAAAAAGAATATCCACCTGGCTTGTTTCTGTGAAACGGTGGTGGCTGTGTTAGAAGTCAGTAGATTAACATTATTTACACTGAAGTAAATTCCCACTAGATGTAAAGGATTAAATGTAAAACAAACTGACAAACAGACCCCAAAGGAACTGGGAAAAGACGAGATGAAAACCAAGGTGTATATTTTTATATGCTTCAGGTGAGGAAAGCATTCCTAAACATGACATAAACTCCAGGAGGAAATATTTGAATAAAGATAAATTTGATTTTATAAAATGTAACACTTCCGCAAGTCCAAAATTGTTAATGTTAAAAGACAACTGACAAACTAGTAAAAGAAATGTTTGCAACACATGAGACAAAGTTCTTTCAAATAGAGAACATAAAGATAACCAACTCAATAGAAAAATCATCAAGGATGTGAAGACACACAATTCACACACACACACACAAAGCCCTAAAGACCAATAACATTTGCAAAGGTGGTTAAGCTTACTAACAATTAATAAATTTTAAATAACAATAAAGAAGTAGAAAGCCATACATCAAAAAGTATGGAAAAGCTTAAGAGGTTGGTATTACCCATTGGAGGTTTAAGAGTGTTTGGTCAACCACATACCCTTACATATTGCTGGAAGAAATGGAAATTCTTATTACCTTTAGTAGTTCAGTTGGCAAAATATATAACCCATTAGTGGCATAATCTTTGACCAAGAAATTATCCATCTAGGTATTTATCCTAAAGTAATATTTGGAGTGATGAAATAACAGAGATTCTTGGATACTCACTGCTACTGTAACAGATAAAATTGGAAATATTCTGAATGTCCACCAATAGGGAATTTCTTAAATAAATTGAGGTACATCTACTTATTGAGATCGAGGGTTTCTCAACCTCAGCAATGTTGACATTCGGGCTGGATCATTCTTTATTGCAAGGCCTGTCCTGTGAACTGCAGAAGGCTTAGCAGCATCCCTGGCCTGCACCCATTAGATGCCACTAGCACCTTCTGCCCAATTGTGACAAATGAAAATGACTCCAGACATTGATAACTGTCTGCTGGGGAGCAAAACTGCACCACCGCCAGTTTAGGGAACTACTGATTTAAGTGACTATAATGTGATCTTTAAAAAGAAAGTATCAGAGCCACATACCCTAACATGGAAAGATGAATATGGTATATTATTAAATTAGATAAATGATTGCAAAATATTATGTACTGTATAATCTGATTCGCATAAATAATCTTGCATAATTATCTGTGCATAATGTTAAATGTCCCTAGGAAAAAATCAGGGATCGTCCTGTTAAATCATTGGTCAATAGTGACAATCCTGAATTGGTAAAATCCTGGACATGGAAGAACGTCAGTGTTTAACAAGAGCAAGTCACATGACCGCTCTGATTCTCGGGCTCTCTCATCTCTACACAATGTCATTCAAATGATAAAGGATTAATGAGGAAGACATTAAAAAAATGACAGAATCATTTTGTGAAAATATTCTGTCTCTGAAAGGGATCTAACTTTGGCTTTGAGGGCATTGTTTTTAAGCTTTGGCAAAACAGATACATAATAATTTCTAGAAGAATTTTTGTGAGTGAGGAAATACCTATTTCAGAACTCATCAATGGATATTCAGCTCACTCCTAAGGCCTGCCTTTTTCCCCATCCCCTGGCCTTCCCCTTCTACTTATTTACTTGGTATCTTTCTTCATTGCAATTCATTTATTTTTATACTGACTTTTTAAAAAAACTAAGAAAATTTGATCCTGAAACTTTGGAGAGACAAGCTATTTAAAATACGAAAGTCTCTAGTGTTTTGTTTTGTTTTGTTTTTTTGTCCTGCACTGATATCTGTCTTATGTACCATAAAGAAGAATAATTTTCCACCCTTTCATTGTTTAAAAATAGGCAATGATGATCAGAGGCCTTCAAATTTAAGATGTCTAAAGCTCAGAGAATGATGGAAATTGAGCAGCAAATATGAGTTGTCAGTGCTGATCTAAATCTAAATGAAAATAGAGAGGGTGACCACATTAGCTAATTCTCTGGGACTTTAGTATCAAATAATTTATTTGATTGAGAGATTTCTTTAACAAGAGACCCCATCTGTGATGGAATGAACAAAATTAACTGTTATGCTTCATTTGTTTTCATTATCCACAAAACAACATGTCTCTGAGATCAAACAGATTTCATTCTTTTCTTCTTAATACAGCAAAGGCAAGTGTCACTGAGGAGAGAAAAATCTTTCTCTTACAGGGCAGAGAGCCTGTACGAAATACATAAGGAGTACATCAAGTTTGGGATTTTAACAGAAATTAGATAATATTAAATATTATCATATTTAAAGGAGAAATTGTTCAATAGACATAACACAAACTTCTAGAATTGTCTATTGTAGAAGAGGCATTCATAGAAATGATGAAAGATTAGGTAGGTTATCGGTTGGAAGGAGATTACACAAAAACTCCAATTGTATTCAAACTTGGAGAGCTATATTATATTCTGCTATATTATATTACACGTTCTTTGTATAAGTAATTGGGAATTAATTCTAGAGTGATTTTCTTTAGTAAGTTCTGAAATTTCATACGAGAAGCAACTCTGAATCATTCAAAAATGAATTATAAAATAACACACAGTACGCTTTTACTAAAAGTAGCTACCTTGAAAAATAATTAGCATTAAAGGGTCTCATTTGGCACCATGGCTAAAAGGCCACCTGTACAGCCCAGATTCCAAATCTTTACCTCCTTCCCAGTTACTCCACCAGCCACCTGTTCATCTTCTCCTGCTTCCAGCTCCCCTGTGAAATCCTGTCCGTTCACTCCTCTGCAGTCTCCTCATCTGCCTGAGTGACTTTTCCTACCAGTTCACCTCTATTTTTTAAGTTTTCAGATCGTCCTCAAAATGTATGATCTGATGGTGGCATCTGAGTCTCTTTCTAGAGTTGCCATGAGTTTATCATAATTCTTCCAATTCTTCTGACATATCAATGGAATTTTCATATGCAGAAAAGAATGAAGTTTACCATCTTGACACAGAAGTAACAAATTAGTGTTTCACTTAGTGCTCTTTTTCATAGACTAGACAAAGTCAATTGTCCTCTCCTGCTCCCCATAAACCTACAGAGCTAGGGTAGGCATATCCCACATGCATTTAAATAATTAGTATCTCTTCTTTGTTCATTTATTTCTCATCCTTTTGGCTTTCTCCTGTATGAAAAATTTGAAATCCACTCTCATATTTTAATTCTAAAGTTCTTTTTTGCTAGGCAGAGACACCCATCTATTTATATTAATCAATAATGTACATAACTCTAATGACATTTTTCTATTAATCTTTAGCAAAGCATAAAACTTAATCGCCTCAGTGTGATAAACTTATGGAACTAATGAGCTCTGACCGTGGGGCTACATAACAAGCCATATGCCTCTGTAACACATTCTGTATCAAGGATTTTATATTAATTTTGAAGTACTTGTGTTAATGATAGTTCATTAAGAAACCCTTAACAAATGCAAAGTGTTAACTTTCTTAGAGGGATTTAATGGGAACTTAATGGATTTATTCTATTACTTTGCTCATTTAAAAATATTTTTAATTAGATATTATTATTAATGGACCTATTATGCACATTTTAAGGAGTCTCTCTAATTATTCAGAAGTTAATCATGAAAATTTATCAAATCCAATGGAAAAAACAAAGATGAAAACAGTTACATATTTGATAAGCACCCTCAAATCTAAGACATGTTACAAATGAACAGCTGAGATCTAATAAGAAGGGGAGTTCTTCAAATATATTTGAAAAATTGCTCATTTATTCAAAATTATTTTATATGTAAGGGTTTAGTTACTCATTCATTTATTAAGCAGACATTTGTTTAGTTCTAATAATGTGTGAGGAACATTGATAAAAACAAATGGAAGAATTCTAGAACGAAAATAGAAATAGACAATTGAGCCAGTAACTGTACTAGAATGTGGTGTGTGCTCAAGTAAAATGGTAAGAACAGTGTGCCACGGAGCAAAGACGGAAAACCCACTAGAATGCAAAAGGAGGAAAATGTATTAGAGACAAGATGACATTTGAACTGAGTCCTAAAAGTTGACTTAACGCTAACCAGGCACATGAAGGGGAAAGGATATTGTAGGCAAAGAAAATACTGAAACATGGAACACTGCATTTCAGAAGGTCACAGTGCACAAGGAGATATTGTGATAGCTCGAATTCATGTAGTAGTGGTGAGGATAAAGAGGATGAATTAAAATACTATTTTAGAGAGCTTGATATGCCTTGGGTAACTGATCATATGCAGGATGGGTTGATGGAAAGGTCTAGGGCATTTACCAGATTTCTGACTTGGGTGACAGTATGTATGATGGTGCCTTCCACCCATGTAAGGAGTATAGGAGTAAGATTGGGTTTGTGGAGGATGGGGTGTCAGGGACTATCATGGCTACCATCTTGGACAGGTTTTTTAGGGAAGCCTATAGATGTCCTAGGTAGTTAGATATTTGACACTCTGTAAAAAGATCTGTACTGAAGATACAGAATTGAGATGATTATTATTTCACTTCAGGGTATCTCCTAATTATATCATGACACAAGGTTGTTAGGAGAAATACAAATTTATTTTTGTTATTTGGGAAAAATTTTGCTGTTTTCAAAATGAGTGTCTGGTATCATCACCTTCCATAAAACATGCAGACCTAGTATATAACTAAAGTTTGATCACCTGAGAAAGAGGTGATATAGGTGAATGTTTATACTGGCATTATTCATGATAGCCAAAAAGTGGAAACAATTTAAATATCTATCAACTGATGAATGAATAAATGGAATGAGGTCTATCCATACAATGTAATATTATTCAGCAATTAAAAGGAATAAGGTCCAGATACATGGTATAGCATGGATAAACATTGAAAATACTAAGTCACAAGAGCCAGTCACAAAAGACCACATACTATATGGTTTCAAATCTATAGAGACAGAAATTAGGTTAGTGGTTACCTAGGGCTGGCGGGGGTGTGGTGTGAGAGAAATGAAGAACAATTGCTAAAGGATACGGGATCTTTTTTGGGAGTGAAGACATATAAAATCAAATCTAAAATTGATTATGGGGAAGGTTGTGCACCTCTAAATGTACTAAAAGCCGTTGAATTCTACAGTTTAAATGAAAGAATTGTAAGTAGGTGAATTACAGTTTAATAAAGTTTGAAACAAAAGAATTTTATAGCCTTATTTAACAAAAATTTCAGAACTATTGAGAACCTACCAAAAAAAAGAGCAAATAATGTTCATATAATGAAATGTTAAATGAGAAAAACAAGTTGCAGAGTAATGCATATCAACCCTCTTAGAGAGTTGACAACTCCTCCTCTCTCTTGCCTGTATCCTTCATTGAGTACTGATGCTCAGTTCAAGATAGGTCAACTTAGCCCCACCCAACCCAACCCTGTATCCAGGGATAGAGATTCATCTATGCTTAAAGATGGAGTAGGGAGAAGGAAGGAGAAAGAGAGGAAGGGAGAGAGGAAGGAGAGAGAGAGAGAGAACAAGAAAGGGAGAGAGGAGAATGAAAGAATGCAGTAATGGGGTATTTGGAGATAGTTTTGTCAAGTATCTACTCTGTGTCTAGAACTTTATATCTGTCCTCTAGTTTATATCCTTATAACAGACCCAGTAAGTCAGTATTCTTATCTCCACTAAGCATACAGAAATGCTCAGACTCAGGAAAGTTAAGTAATTCACCCAACATCACATTAAATTAGAAGGGCATGTCTGCCTGGATCTTTCCAAAATCTCTACAAGTTGAATGTGTTAATGAGCTTTGAGTCCATTATTATATTCAGAGTAGAGGGGCAAAACTAAGCCTCAAGAAAATGGATCAAGTTATATGGGAGTAACAGTGTCCCCTAACTATAAGGTAGCCAGAACCAAGGAAAAAGATACTTGGTAGAAGTATCTGAGTCCTGGCTGAGCCAATATGGGGGAATATAGAGTAGACATTTCAAAGACCAAGAGGAACAAATCAAGCCTATGAAATAGCCTAGAGTCCATGAGGATCTTGGGACACAGGAAGTTTATCTTAAAGAGGATATAACTTTGGGGGCTGTTTGAGTATAGTACAGTTGGCCTTCTGTGTTCACAGATGCGTAGGGCTGACTGCATGCATTGTTCTAAGCCATTTTATATAAGGGACTTGAGCACCTGCTGATTTTGGTATCTGTTTGTGGTGGGAAGGGGTCTGGTACTAATGCCTCACAGATACCAAGAGATGACTCTATTTCAAACATTTCTCTGAGGATACTGAGGTCTAGGCCCATTTGCAACTTCCATAAAAGAAATGCTCAAGAATCCCATAGCCATGGCTGAGGTATCAGTGCAGTGATTGAATCCCATGCCCTACCAGATGGAGGTGAATATCAATACAGAGGATGTTGTAAGGTTCCAGCTAGTCCAGGCTGGGATTCAGAGTGTGGCTGTGTCTTCTGGGCTATTGATCCTCCAAACAATGGTATGCTAGAGCCAGTTTGTATTAGCCTACAAAGATTTGACTGTGCACATCTTTTCCCAACCCTACATTGGTAGTTTGTAATTATCCATGGTGAGAGTAGGACCTAGTGACTTGTTCCTAATACAACAGAATATGGTAATGTCATGGGATGTCATGTCAGCGATTAAGTTATAGAAGACTGTGACTCTATCTTGCTAGTAGACAGTCTTTATTGCCTTCTTAGTTTGCGCACTTTGATAAAGCAAGCTGCTATATTGGAGAGACCCATATTGCACAGAGCTGAGGAAAGCTTCCGGCCAGCAATCAGCAGGAAACTGACCCCTCAGTCCAACAGCACTTGAGCAAATGAATCCTGACAACAACCATGTGAGTGAATCTGGAAGTGGATTCTTCCCAAATAAGTTTCATATGGGACCATAGCCTTAGTCAACACCTCAATCACAGTGTTGTAAGAGTCTCAGAACCAGAGGACACACACATCTAAGCTATGCCTGAATTTATGACCCACATAAACTTTGAGGTAATAAATGTGTGTTGTTTTAAGCTGCTAAATCTTAGGGTAATGTGTTATGCAGCAGTAGATAACTAATACAGGCTGGAAGGCCACAGATGTTTGTGTATTCAGTTTCAGGCTGATGCTAACATTCAATCATAAATCCTACTGCAAAAAAAAAAAACAGAAAAGGATAGTTACAAGATGGCAGGCTATTAACAAAAATAATACCCAAGGGTATAAAAGGATACAGTGACAAGCAGATAGACTTTGGAAAGTCAGGTAAATCTAATTTCAAATTCTGGTTGTTATGCTTAAGGCAAGGCCAAGGCCTGACAGATTCAGCCAGTAAAGAAACATGAATCTTTTTTAGATTCAGACAATTTATGACGTAAATACTGAAAGACAGAACAGCCAAAGATGTCCTCTTCCCATGGTTCTTACATAGGGAAACACTGAAATAAAAGGGGTAGTTGACTGCAGCATCAATGATTAGACATTTTCATGTCTGTAGACAAGAATTCTTTTGCATTGCTATCAGTCATCTACATGTTAGAGTTGTGAAATAGCTCCCATAGAATCAGAAGCTAATAAAGGGGAAAGTAGTATAGATTTACACTGAAATACAAAATTTTCTTTGCACCACTATTTCAAATACTGTGAAGGTATTAACTCATTTAAGATTCACAATAATTATGTAAGAGTGGTAATATTATCAGCATTTTGTAAAGAAATCTAAGGCACCCAGAAGTTAAACTGAGCCATTCAGTCACACAAAGCGAATGGTACGTCCAGGATTTGAACTGGATCTACGCTCTTAGCCACCATGCTCCCCTGTCTCTCTGTGGTAAGTCAATTAGACTGGTTGAACAAAGGTTCTGAGGACAGAACTATGGAAAAAGGGAAGCTCCTGACTTTGGAGAACCAAGCTCTGGAGAACCAAGGAAGAATGAAATTCAGATGATCAGATAGTTCTTTATTTTCCAGAAACTACTACATTTGTTATCCTCTGTGAAGGAGAAAAGAAACTAAAAGCAAAATGAAATGAAGCTTCCATAAGGGACAGTGTTTTTTTCATGGTATAGACAAGAAAACCAAAGCACAGATCAGGTACTATTCTTGAGATGCTGGAAATGTGAGAACAGCTCCACAAACTACTAAGAATGTTTGTTGTGTGGCAGCCATATTTCCTCTTAGGACAACCAAGTGGGCATCCTCAGTGGCAGGTGCTGATGAGCTTTTGTTGTTCACCTGGAGACAGAGACAAGAAACACTAGATATCCCCACTTGGCACAGAATATACCTTTTCTCTCTAAAGCAGTGCTTATCGGTGGGGCAATTCAGCCCACATTCCACCCCAGGGGACATTTGACAATGTCTGGGGATTTTCAGTTGTCACAATTTGGGGGAGGAAGGCGGGCTGAACTACTGGCATCTAGTGGGTAGAAGCCAGAGATACCACTATATCTCCTACCATGCACGGGACAGCCCCACAACAAAGAATGACTAGCAAATCCTGCCCAAGAGGAAGGAATGTGCTGAGTCACAACTCAGGCACTACCCTGAACATATGTAGGAAAAGAAGAGCAAGGAAGAGGAGGGAACAGATTGATGAGCTTAAAAGCAAGCATCATCTGCATCATCCTTTGGTGAAATGGGTTCCTCAAAACAGACAACAAGATGGATCAATGGAGCTCTAAATTGGTTTCTATCTTAAATGATTGGCTTACAACTCCTAGAAAATCAGACATCTGGCTCATAGCTGGAGCCAATAACTGAGAATCATGCCATGAAATTTAGTCTAAACAACTTTCTTTCTATGGCTGCAGCATCCTCAGTCAACAATTAGGATCATCAGGTACCTTGCAAAATGCCTAGACAGCCATTTTTCTGGTTTCCAGGTAGACACAAAAATATGGAACACCTAAGATGCTTCATGATTCAGCAACGAAATTGATTCACTGAGTGCCCACAAGCATAACCACTTTAACTTAACAGGTGCATTAGTTTAATTTGAATTGCATAATAGCAAAGCCAAAAAGCCATTTGGTCGCTGACAGATACAAACAAGCCCAAGACATTTAAAAAGGACAGTTTTCCCAGAATAAAACCCAAACTTACATTGGAGAAATAAAATAATCCTACCAAAAAAAAAGCCCCTTCTGTATCAACATAGAAGTGAGAGGAAACACAATTTATTAAAGCATCAGCACTACCAGATTTACATGCATGTAAATGAAGCTCAAATATATCTACAAAGTCCAGACAGAATTTTATACAGGTTTATATAGTGAAGTAGAGAATATTTCAATCTTCTCTCATCTCCTTGAGAGATAAATAGAATCACCTTGTGATAATCTCCTGTGTACATCACAAGAGAGTTAATTTTGAAGATAAGTGTATACAGTGCCAAAGATCGAAGACTCCTGACCTTTTATTGTACAACAAAAAGGTTGGGACTCTTATTGGCCCTATTATGTTTTCAAGGAATCACTCTAAGGAGAAGAGGGTGGGGAAGCAGCCACCCCTCAAAGAAAATTAATTATTTTATCCTTTCACATATAGAGAGAAGACAAAGGATTAAGTATTTGTTTAGTTCCAGCTAAGTACCAGGCATTTAGATGACAGTCAATTCTCATTATTCATGGTAGTTTCATTTTATCAATCACCATAAACATTGAATTAGCAAACACTAAACCACTGCTCCTAGGAGGAATACAGGGTTAGGATTCTGCAATCGTCTGCTCACAACATTTTTGTCAACCGATTGATACATAACTTAGTTTTGTGCTTCTGTTTAAAGACACTTTATTTAATACATATTGTTGACTTATTAACATTGAAGTCATGGCCAACAGCACTGTAATTCATGCCTGAACAAAGCGTATCTAACACATTTTCTTCATAAGGCACCTCACAGCCTCCTTGCACTTAGAAACACTAGACAGCACTTCAGCACTATGCTTGGGGCTCGCTTTTAACAGTGAAATAAATCACCGACAAAAAGCACAAAAATGCAAAAGATGTGGCACGAAATAGACTGAAGGAAAAGACACCTGTTCACAGCATGAGAGCTGGACCAAGAAGGTGGAGCGTCACATTGTTTGACCTCAGCCGGGACCATGTGCTTTGGGCAACTCAAATTTTTTGCCACTTTGTGCCTCTGTGTGAATGATTACAAAAGAGATGTCAGTATTGATTTTGTGTTACAAACAAATTTTAGCGAATATGTGATTTCATAAATACAGGAGCATGAATAATGAGGATCAGCCATAGATAACCCCGTTTAAACTTATAGCAACCTTGCAAAGCTGGCACTGTAATCCCTATTTTACATAAAAAGAGTAGGTTCAAAAAGATTAAATACCTTGTTCAAGGAAACAAAACTAATAAGTGATCCACCAGCTAGAAAAGTACAATACTTTATAGAAACTATAAATCTGAGGACAAAGACTATTCCTTCTTAGCCAAACCTCCAAGTTACCCAATATGGTATCTCTGAAGATTTATCTGTTGTTAGAAAGATGAGCTGGCAGAAAGATCAGCTTAATGCTTCCCTCACCTCATACAAACAGGTCAGTTCTCAGTCTGAAAATGGCATATTTATCTAGTCTGACTTTTTGGAAACTTTCGCTGGGGGTTTCAGATATCCTAGGGAGCATTTTCATAGACCTCTAGTTTTCTGACCCACTGGATCAGTGGTACAATGACTGCTTTACCTCGTATGTGCAGTCGCAGTCTCTCTCACTCTGAAGGTAAATCTCATAATCATCTATCTTCTGCAACGCACTAATTCTCAAGCATGTGAAGCCCTCAGAGACATCCTCCATAATCCGAAGTGAAACAAGAGTTGCATCACTGAGGCTAGCATGGTCCTATGCTCCAACCTGGAGGAGAGTCATTGTCCCTGCACCCTCTCTTTAGCCCTTGTCAGTGAGGTGAACACTGGTACTCCTGGCTCCCAGCTTTAGAAGCCTCACAGTTACCTGAGGCTGCATCCTCCCATATCAGGGGAACAAAGAACTTTGGGACAGCAGCCTGGGGTCCAAGCAGTCACCTGTTGAAATGGCAAGAGAAGAATGCTAGAAGGGCTATGTTTGCTAGCACATAAGGGAAGCTAAGCTCTAGGAATTCTTGGAGTTTTTTCCTGGAGTAGCAGGAAGGATTCAAGGTAAGAATTGGTTTGGTCAGTTTTGGGTGTGGGATTAAGAAATGCTGCTTTATAGTTATTGAGACCGTATTGTATGACCAGACCTGGTGAACCATGGAACACACAGATTGGGTCAATAATGTGCTCTGCAGAGCCCACAAAAAGGTGTTCTGTTATACTAACTTTAAATATGGTATCATTGCTTTTCTCCCCTTTGGAAGGGGCTGTGGCTGTGTGTATAAGTGCAGAGTTCTATGAGTGATATATTCCCATCGGCACTGGTTGGGTATATTTTAAGATTTTAATACCTGGCCTTATCTTAGGGGAATGGAAAATATTTAGTATTAGTCCATATTTTATGCCTACATTTCAAATGAGACTTCTTATAACTTAAAGCATTGGTAGTTTGTTTGTTTGTTTGTTTAGATTCTACATATAAGTAAAATCATATGGTATTTGTCTTTCTCTGACTTATTTCACTTAGCATAACACCCTGTAGGGTCCATCCAGGCTGTCGCAAATGATAAGATTTCATTCTTTTTTATTACTGAATAATATTCCATGAGAATATAGTCAATAATACCATGTATGGTAGCAGATGGTTACGAGGCTTATTGTGGTGATCACATCTTAAGATATATATAGAATGTATAAATGATGTACACATGAAACTAATATAATATTGTATGTCAAATATACTTTAATAAAAAAGCATTGGTAGTTTAAAGAAAAGGAGCTAGTGGAGATGACAGATAAAAGGAAATAAATTCAACAGAATTCTTAATATTCTTCAAATATTCTTGTTTGACACTGGCTGAGAATAAGTTATTTTAATTATAAACATAATTTAGAGAGTAAGAAGTTTCCATAATTACCAAGTGTAGATCTTTAAGAATGTTTTGAAGCAACATCAGTGAAAAATACAATAAAAACATTCAGAAGAAACTGAATAAATCTTATTTTTTTTAAACATTGATGCTTTCAACTAAATCACCATCTAGAAATTCCCAGCTCAAAAAGTGGATTTAAGAAAAGAAGTCTTAGTCTTCATTTTTTTAAAAAAAATCAATTTTTTCAGGAGTGGGAATAAAATGAGATATTTAAAAAGTGTGTAGGGTCAAGTATCACATAATGGTTTTACCATGATACATAGTGGTGCTTCTTAGGTACCATCATCCTTTGAAGAAGTGTTATAATTAAGATCACAATACGACAAGAGTTTTTTTTAAATAAATCAACTAAGCCAGGCTTAATGGCTCCCAAGGAGCCTTCATGCCTTTGTTTAAATACTTGCCTGTGCTATTTAATTACATTTAAAAAGTTGTAATCAATAGAAAGAGACATGTTCCCTTTTGTCAAAGCCATGCTGTAAAACTGCAAGTAATATAGACTGGTTGGTCAGGAGACAAATTGCATGAAGCTCCAATTTAGGCTTATTAGGGCTTTGTCTAACTTGTGAATCAACCATGGTGTCTACAGCAACATCCTGCTCCTAACTGGAGTCTGAAAATTCTTGCTGAATGAATGGATAAATGAGTGATGCTTGGGAGTGGGGGTAGTGGAGCAGAGGGGGCAATGAATGACAGTCTCACCAGTGATAATTCATAGAAGATTGTCACTCAATAAAGTTACTACTTTCTCCTTTGAATCTGACCATTTTAGAAAAAAATCAACAATTTCACCTCTTCACTTTTTCGTATTGAAGATTTATTTTCTCCTTTCATAAGTAGATATACCAATAAGCCAGATTTGTTTTTATTGGTGTGAAGGAAAAGCTGTACTGGATGTAAAAATGAGGCTAGGAAATATATTAAGTTCTCTTTCTACAGTAGCAGTGAAAATCTGAGTGTTAAGTTATCTGAACAAAGGTGGCCATGTGTAATTAACTATGATATGTCATCATGCGCTAGTATATTCTACCATTGTACCAATATTTACTGTACCTGAATATAATGACACCATTACTTTATCTCTACAGGGTACAGATACCCAGGAGAGGTGTTTAAGACAACGCCTTTTATGATACCCTTAGTGTGCCATAAATCTATTAGACTTAAAGTTCATCTTCATGTTTTCCTATTTCTAAAAAGCTTTTAAGCTATGGTGGATAAAGTGCCTTGTGCTTTTTCAGTTTGATGGTGAACTCTTGAAGGGGGTTCTAAAAGCCAAAAGAATGTCATTGCTGCTACCATCTACTGATTCAACAAACATTTGCTGGGCTCTTTGTATATGACTGATGGTGAGCTGGGTGCTAAGGATACAAATGAATAAGCTATGGGCCCCACTTGTAAGCATTTTTAGTCTAGGAATCATAAACAAACATCTGTGTAAACAAATAACTCTGTAAAGAGAGACATAAGCTATGATAAATGCATGTACAGTGCACAGTGAGACCCAAAGGAGACCATCATCAATTCTGACTCAAAGATTAAGGAAAGGCTTCACAGAAGAGATGAAATTGAACCAAGCCCTGAGTAATGACTTGGTACCAAGGTAGCTTGACCCCTTACAGTGAGTGGTATTTATTTGTCAAACTTGAGTGACAAACATGATAGGAAAAAAATGGTTTGACCTCTCAGAGTTGACCTATAATATTTTTTATTCTAATGATATTTTGAAACGTATATACCCACAAAACTAGGTATACAATCCTTATGCTTTTATTCTATTCTAAAATCAAAAGAAATTTACAAAATAAGTATGATTAAAGCTACACCACCAATGGATTCCAAAGCAGCCACATTTCATTTAATGTAGTGGATGAGTTGACCTACAATATTTTTTATTCTAATGATATTTTTAAATGTACATGCATACAAAACTAGGTATAAGATACTTATGCTTTTATTCTATTCTAAAATCAAAAGGCATTTACAAAATAAGTATGATCAAAGCTACACCACCAGTGGATTCCAGAGCAGCCACATTTCATTTAATGTAATGGATGAGGCTGTGTTCCTGAAACCAAATTGCTAATGTTGCTGATGCTGCATCTTCTGTTTCTATGGCTGATCAAACTAATCTGTGCAAAGTAATATACTTAACAACAAAATAGTACAAAATAGCGGAAGCCAAAAAACTATACTCGACTACCTTGGAAGAAACCACTATTTTTAATTTTGTTCCTCTGATTGGTACTGTTTTATATCTCAATAATTTGTTTATGGTGACATTTTTAATTTATGTATCAACTATAAGCATTTTGTAGCGATTTCTTGATTTTTACATGTACACTTAACTCATGTATCTACTCCTCATTTTCCCTCTATGGTCTATCCAAGAGAGTGACAAAAATGGTTACCTCTACAACATGAAAAAATATCTTAAATCTCCATGTCTGGAACTAGCAAACACAGGCTTTTTCTTTTTTCTCTCATTTTGTTAGATGAGGACAGTACTACCCTATCCTTCCTTCGATGTCTCTTTCCTCCCTTTTGTCTCCCAACTATTGTCAACTATATTTTTCTCTGCATAACAACATTTGTATCCCAACTTATAATCATAGTTAAGTTTCTTGTGATTTGTCTATACATTGATACTAAAGGTTAAAAACCTATAAGTTTTGTTAATATTGGTTTGACTCAATGTTGTTCACCCTAGAAACCAAATGACATTCTCTGGAAGCAGAGTGCCAGAGGCAGACTATTGAAATGCCAGCTCTGCTTGTACTACCTATGTAACCTTACATGAGTAACCTCACTGCGCTTTCGTTACCGCACCTAAAAAACGGGGAATAATAATTTACCTACCCCATAAGGTTGCTATGAGTATTTAAGTGAATTAGTGTATATAAAATATATAGTGCCTACACATAGTAACTCAATAAATATTAGCTTTTATTATAATACATTTCCTTCTAATGGCTTTCATAGGAGAATATCCTTAGTGTCGGGTTCAAATTGGTTATCTTCTTTTATATACTTGAATAATGGCCTTTCCCTCATTTTATATCTCCAAATTGTTCATGTTGTCTCTTCTGCTGATTCACTTTATAACTGGACACTTTCCTCTTAGATTCCTCCATCCTCTGGTTGAGCTAGACATTCTCTAAGTTGACTCACAGCTTTGTGAGCTCAGATTTCCCATCCCCATCACCATGAAACTCCTTTTCACATCTCTCTTTTTTTTACATCCCCTATTTCCTCTGTCCCTTGTCTTATCTCTTGGCTTATTTTATCATTTTTTGTCTCCACCCCTACCCAAATCTGGCATGTCAGATACACAATCAATAGTTCATAAACAATGACTTTATTAATTGGTTGATGGATGAATAAAGTTTGTTGTTCTAAGAATAACATTTTTTCTTAATTTTTAAAAATTCTATATAATTGGTTCTATTTCAATTTTTAAACAAAATGTATCCTCAAGTAACTTCCCAAGAAAAAAATGCACAGGTGCCAACCTTTCTTGCATATCTGAAAGTCTTCATTCTGTCCTCATCCTGGTTTGGCATCTTCTCTATTTGTGGAATTTTAGGTTAAAATCATGCCCCCCCCCCCCAATTTTGAAATCCTTGCTTAATTGCTTTTAGTAGAGTGACTATTTTTCCCAGAGTACTTATGATAGTCATGGTTTGTACCTGTTATCCCAAAGACTGATCCTTATGTCACATGTGAGATTTTCTGGGTTGGACAATAAATTACATAGTCTTGATAGAATTTAGCATCTGAAGTTGCTGATGGAAGTAAAAAAAGGTAATGGTTTAATTCTTGTTCCATTCTAGGTAACTTGCATTTTCTTCTTGAAAATGTTTAGACTTTTCTCTTTACCTTCAGTGTTCAAAAAAAAAATCACAGGATGTGTAAGTGGTTTTATTCTTTCATGTGATGGCCACTATTTGTCCCTTTCAATTTGAAGGCATTTTCTTATTCAACTATAAAAAAAATTCTCTCTCCCAATTTCTTTGAAAACTTCCCACTCACTATTTTATCTTCACTTTCTTTAATTCCTAAGTTTCTAATTTAGGGGACTGAGAGGGTATTTGGGCTACTTATCAAAACAGGGAATACAGGAACAGATGTAGTGAGGAAGTCAACTTTGCCCGTAAGACATCTAGATAGAGGTCAAGATAACATGTTCTCTACCTATTATTCTTTTCCTTTTCTATAACTACTTAAGAATTAGAAGAATATCTTATTTGTAGTGTTGTTGGGGAAAAATATTCACTTGGGAAATTATTTGGGAAAAGTATAGTTACCAAAAATCTCTTTAGTCAAAATGTGTTTTCTCAATTAGGCCAAAGGTCTCAGTGCAGGTTAACATTTTTCACTCTTTGAAATAACCAAACTATAGCATTCATAATAGGCAAGGAAAAATCAATGCTGATTCCAAAAACACAGGACTGACAGCCAGGGGAATAGAACCAAACAAGATGTTTTAAAAGTTTGTCTCTTCCATCCTTTCCCTTTCCTTCTCTAGTTTCTTCCTTCTTAATCACACATTACCTAAACAGTTCAGCTCTCACATTCCAGGGTAACTTGCAAGGCTTGGAATATGGTATAAAAGCACTTCAAGGTCATAAGATATTTCCAGTTGATTATGTCACTTGAAAGAGAAGAGGCTTGAGAAAACTAAAATATTAAAATGCATCTCCTGAAACTCCTAAAATCCTGTGGCTGCCACGCACAAAATGTTCCCTTTTAGTACAGCAAATTGGAGCCTTGGGGACCCCAGTGGTTGTTTAGTTCAATTAAGCATTAGCCCACAGGCATTTTAAGATAGTTCCTAAGGGATTCTCTTGCTTAGTTCCTTCCCACCGTTAATTCCTTGACAGTGTTGGCAGACACATATGCTAGAGTATTTAAGCAGACTCTAATCTGGCCAAGGAATCTGTGAGTATCAGGAGGACCTAAAGAATGGACTTATTCAAAGGACTGTTGAGAGTTAGAAGTAGAATACTGATAGCAGATCATCTTACCTTTCATGAGAATGAACTGCTGATTCACAAGAAAGATTTACAAGTCAAAAGGGTACCTGGAGGAGATATGGTTCCTTTGTGTGATGGAAAAATCTCTTATTGCACATTCAAAAAGATTAAGAATATTGTGGTGAAGATTATAATGGACCTTCCAGATGTCCCTTTAAGAGTGAAGGACTTATATCTCCAGCTGCTGGAACCCCTCATCAGGGACTGTCCCAGCTGAATCTAGCAGACTGGACCAAACTCATGCTCTCTTTCCAGGGTAATTTTACCCAATGATGAACAAGGCAGGAGTCATCAAAGCCCAGACTTTGGGACATCCCTGGACAAGACTGAAGGGCCATCCCATTTCCAATGTCTCCATGGGATGAACTGACACCTTTGTTTAGAGTACATCCCAGTTCAACTTCTCCCTAGCCAAATCCTGCTTCCCTCTCCTCCCTTCCATAGGCATGATGCCACACACTCCCTAATAAATGTCTCAGCCCTTAACTCCAAGTACCATCCTGTACCATCCTTAAGTCTGCTTCCCAGGCAACCCAACTTATAACAAATGGAAAGAGTCAGAGTGCAAGCACCTTGCCAAAAGGCATCATACATCCACATCTATGAGAGCAACTTCTAGATGTTTGTGTGGTGCTTCAAAGTTTATGTAGTGCTTTCATCTTATTACATGAGTCTCAAATTTACTCTGTTACTTAGGGATAATTTTATCTCCATTTTATAAATCAGGAATGTGAGTCTCAGAAAAGTGAACTGACTGGTACATGGCCCGATTCACTAAATCGTTGATGGGAATACTAATGATGGTAGAGTAAAGAGTGTCTTTAAGGTTGGGAGATACTAAGTTTGACTGTTACCTCCTGTCTTAGTTTTCCATTGCTGCCATAACAAATCCCCACAAACCTAGTGGCTTATAACAGCACACATTTGTTATCTCGTAGTTCTTATAAGTCAGAAGTCCTGGTGGGCTTAGATGGTTTCTCACCTTCATATTTCACAAAGCCAAAACCAAAGTGTTCACTGACTGGGTTCTTACTGGTAGACTGAGAATAGTCGGTTTCCAAGCTTATTTAATGTGTTGGCCAAATTTAGTTCCCTGTGATTGTAGGACTGAGGTCCTCATTTCCTTGCTATCAAACAGGGGCCGGTCTTTGTTCCTAGAGGCTGACAACATTCTTTCTTATGCTTTCTATGTGCCCTTTCCTATCCCAGAATCCCCTCCAACATCAGCAGTTCAAGTCCTTCTCATGCCTCAAGTCTGTATAACTTTGTTTCTGCTATATCTCTCTAAATACCTCTCCTGACTCTGGCCAGAGAATTGCCTGAAAGGGCCCATGAGATTGGGCCCATATAAGTAATCCAGGTTAATCTCCTGATTTTAAGGTCCAGGAACCAGAATTACATTGGCAAAACTCCTTCATTACAATATCTAGATTAATGTTACATGAATAACTCGTGGATGGAAATCTTGTGGGGACACCTTTGAAATTCTGCCTACTACATTTCATGACTTGTGTATCTAAAGTAGATGGCAGCTTCAGGGTCCAGAGAGTAGGCTGTGTCTGATACATTTGAACTTGTTAACTTTGATCACTGCTTCTAAGAGGCTGACACCATTGAAATGAAGCACTGTGAAAAACCAACAAAATTACACACTATTCTTTACACTTAGTCCCCATATCCTCGATTACTCTATGGTCCAAATGTTGCTGGTATTTCCTTCTGGTCAGGGTTTCCCAAATGTTCCTAATGATAGCATTTACTTATTTCCCAGGACTCTCTCCTCTCTAGACCCTGATTCAATGAATCTGGGATGGGACCCCAGAAATTCATACTTTTTGAAGTACCTCCCAGGTCACCTTATCCTAAGGGAAGATGAAGCTACACTGTCATTAGATTCAGGCCCTTTCCTGCCACTAGGCCTTTGCATTCGCTCTTCCCTCTGCCTGAGTTATAACTCCCCCTGCTCCTCACAGGTCCAGCTCCTTCTCATCCCTCAGGCCTCAGTTTTCGTGTTCTCTTCTCAAAAGGATCTTCCATGACCAGGTTATCTACTTGAGATTGTTTCTTCCTCGTTATATTTCAGCTTCCTCACTGTTTTCATTTCCTGTGCAGTATTGATCATAATCTGCACATATTTTATTAAAGTATTTACTTGTTTCTTATCTACCTCCTGAACTAGTATATAATATTGAACAAAGCAAGGACCATTTTGCAATCTGTCTCTTATGCTGAGTATATTCCTTGATGTTCAACAAGTGTTTATTGAATGAATGAATGAATGAACGAACTACAGCAAACCTATATGCATGGTCCCATACTCCAGTAGGAGCCAAAGTCCACCAGGGGAAAAATATTCTCTAGCACCTCATCTGATGATCACCCCATTTTCTCAATAAGAATGTGAAAAAAAATAGAAATTTTTGTTCAATTTCAATAAACTTTAGAGATATGGATGCAATAGTCAGTCAACTGAGTAAAGATTTGTGTAATACTAGTATTTCAAATATTAAAGAAGACAGAAACCATTTTGTTTCATGAGCACTTATGACTATATCAATATAATAGTTATTCTTACAGTTCTTTGCTTAAATACGTACCCAAATGTGTATAGACTTTCATATAAACATTAGTGAATAATCTAAACTTTAGGATAAAAACTATTTCAAGTGTTCCTCAACTGGTTACTTTAAGTGCTGGGTCTAAGTCTATCCTTTGGGGAGCTAAAGCTCCTCTGAAACTGATTTTGCTTGGCTCTATTTCAGATTTGAATCATGAGTGAGTAACCAAAATGACGACCTCCCTGTTCCTTCGCCAGCATCTAGATCTCTTCTCATCTTTCTCTGTCCTTCTATATGTCCCAGGAGGTCTACTTCTATGGACTGTATCACTCAGACCTCTGTACCTCTGGCTTCTGCTTGGTTTTAGCTCATGAGAGTCAACTGGAGAGTGATCAGAGCTTCGATTTTTTTTTAAAAAGTCAAAGTAATTATTCCCCTGGCTCTCTCCTAGCTCCACATCATTCTTCTGTGGTGACAATTCCTATCAGGGGGCCCCACTTCCATGGTTCCAGCTCTGACTGTGCTTGGTAGCTCTGTTTCCTCTTTTGACTCATCAGGCCTATGGGGCAAACAGCTTTTTGATGTTGCTATAGTCTGGTGCCCCAACATCCCTGCTTTACTTAAGTCTACCCATACCTCTAATAGTTCTAAACCCCCAGCTGAGTGTGCTGTTTTCTTCTGGGACTCAGACCTATATACTCATTTTCCTTGGCCCAGTTTCCTATTTCATTTGTGTGATTACAAGACTTGAGAAGCTGAGGAGGCATTCCTAGGAGGTCTTCTGCTCCTGCTTGTTATTTATGACCATCCAGGATGCTAGGCACATTTCCTCCACAAGTCTTTTATGTGTCTTCATACTTTCAATGTTTTAAAAGGCTGAGAAAGGCAAAATAAAAACAGTTCACAATTGGACAGAAATTTTCTTTTCAGCTTAGTAGAAATTAGAGCTGAGACATTAAAGCTAATTTGATTTTTTTTAAATGAGGAAGCCAACCTTGAGTACTTACATTTGAAAGCTTAATTGTGCAGCTTTAGAGGATTTTCATTTATTTGTGAATGATAATAAATCATTTGAGTGGCCTATCCTGTTTATAAAGTGCTTCATTTGGCTGTATTTCAAGAAATGCAACATGGCAAACAATACTTGTAATATGAATGGTTCACAAAACAAACAAACAAAGAGCTAATAAAGTCTCAATTCTTTGAATCTCTGTAAGTGGATCTTAGCACTTGAACAAAGCTCATCTAATGAGGACTTACCATTTTGCCTAATTGCAAAGGGGCCACTTTGTACAAATGGCTTGTAAAATACCGTATGCTTATCAACGCCGCTGAATTTTTATACAGATATTACAAGGAATGATATGAGGTATTACAAGGAAAATGCTTTGGATCTCAGGTGAAAGAAGTACCTGGTGTCGTGGAAACAGTGGACCAGGATCTATTCCTGGCTATGACACGTCCTAGAAAGAAAACTTTTAACAAGTTACTGCACCTATCCATGCTTCAGGTTACTCATCTTTAAAACAATAATAATAAAACCCTCCAACTGCTTAGATAATGAGTAAATATATTAGTTTCTGTTCCCTCCAAGGCAGAGCCCGAGACAAGAACTAGAGAGCAGGGGTGGTAGTCCTGGGAGGCAAGAGTGAGAGAGCAAGGGGAATGAGACAGGGACAGAGAAAAATACAATACAAGCTTCATGAACTAACTTGTTACCACCATGAATAACTTGAACTCAAAGCCACCAGGGACTCTCTCAGCAGCCATGTACAGAATGATTCTCAGAATCGTTTCTCTGAAGGAAGAGGAGGAGGAGGGTGGCTAAAGCATTTATCCAGAACTCTCCACTTGTTGAAGATGGTCACCAGATGTTAACTCCTTAGCACCTCCAGCTTTTCCTGCCCAGAGTTTAAGAGGGCCTCTGGGAACCTAGGGCAGAAAAGAAAAGCAATACCATATGTCCTTGAGGTTGGATACCTTTAGGGTAAATGGAACTGCTACCTCAGAGATGCTGATATCAGAGGGACATAATATGGACAATTGCAGGAAATATATTTCAAATGTTTTTGTTTGTGTGTGGCCTGAACTAAGGCAGTTGTGGACAGGGAGGGAATGAGAGACACCTGAGGGAGAAATGACAAGGCTCATTACTAGCCAAATAGAAAAATGCAAAAAGAACTTGATACTTCTAGTGTTGAAGGCTGGATAAATAATCGAGTTGATCACTGAGGTAGTAAATATGGTGCCAGGACAGTTTCATTGAAGGAGAATAAAGAGGTCAGTGTTAGGTAATACTTGGTTGAGGATAAGGAATCTGTTCACTTTCTAGTTTTCACAGTGTTCAGAGAGGCAAGTCTCAGCATCATGATGCCATTCAGAATTCTGCAATTGCTTGTGGCAACAGCATTCTCAACCCAAGCCAAGAGGTGGGCAACTAGTGGAGCTTCCTTTTCTATAGTGACGTAGGCAGAAAGATGATTCATTGAATAGGTTTCACACTAATTCAGGTTGGGGTTGGGAGTATTGCATCCTCGCCATGTCGATGTTTCCTTCCATGGGGAGAGACATCCATTAGTGTAGTCATTCTGGCCTCTCCATCTGAGTAGGACTTAACTGTTTGGCATGGGATTATAAAAATGGGCTTTTGTAACTCTGATCCTTCCTCCTCCTCTCTTGTCAGCCTGCCTGCAGAGACTGTTGGCTTTTGATTTCTCCCAGCCCCACCCTTACAGCAGAGGCTTGTGGTTTCCTAGGGATGCTGGTGACTTGGTTCAGTGTGAAGAAACCTACCGGTCCAACAATGGAAAGCATATTCTCCAATATTCTACCTGTTGGTTTTCCCTGTGAGTTTAGAACCTAGGTAAAGAGGGATGCTACTGAGGTTCCATGACTCCCCCACCAAACGAAGGCCATTAAACTAGAAAGAACCACCAAACTGTTGCCCACAAGTGTAGCTCATTCTAGGAAGAACTTTGTGGTAAACAGAGAGACTTAATAATTAATTAGGAATAGTCTAGGTTTCAGAAATGAAATAAGAGAGCACATGTTTCCAGGAATTTAACAAAAAGGATAGAATAAGCCAGAAATCTGGACAGAGCTTTGACCCTGAATGACCCCAATTGACCAAACATACAATTATATGTATAATCAGGGTGCATAGGTAGAATATACTGTAATATTGGAAACACAAAGGGATAGAAAAAATTAAATATTTTCTTTTGGAACAGAATGTATTCGTAGAACATACTGGTCTAATTTACCAGAAGTAACAGCATTTTCTCGCTATTTCTCTTTCAGGGTTAGACAGGCAATTGTCACTGTTACCAAGCATCTTGGCAGAATTATTATCTCTTTGTGTTTGAAAGGGCCTTAAATTTAATACAGCTCTCTTATTTTCTGTTCCCTCTAAACTGGGATGGACAATTTTTTTTTCATAAAGGGCCAGATGGTAAATATTCTGGATGCCACAGGATTTCTGTCACAACAACTCAACCGTGCCATTGTGGCACTGAAAGCAGCCATAGACCATTTGTAAGTGAATGGACGTGTCTACGTGCTAAGAACATTTGGTTTTCAAAATAGGCAGTAGGCCAGATTTGACCCGTAGGCTATATTTGCCAACTCCTGCTCTAAACCACTGCTACTTAAAATGTGGTCTGTGGACCAGTGCTGACTCAAAACAAATGTTTCTGAGTCTACAATGAGATAGGTACAGAAATCAATAGTAAACATTTAGAAATGTGCATTACTATTAGACAACACCCAAGCACATGATTTAAAAAAGTAATTCATTCTTATATTTAACAAAAGTATTAGTTGACAATGAACTGGACATAAAACACCTGATCCTTCCCTGATACAGTTTGCGAAGCAAGACTCTAAAGTCTAAGCTTGTCCTAACTTTCCAGATAGGTAAGGAGACTCAGAGAATGGAGCTGTTCACTGTCATCCAGACAGCGGAAGAGCCAGAATACATATACAGGTTTCCTGATTTCTAGTCAGATGATGCTCCCCCAAAATCTCAGTCTATGTTAATAACTTCATGCCTTAAACTCCTCCTGCAAGGCCACAGCTATAGTTTTGAGATTTTCGTCTCCTCAGAGGGTTAGATGATCACATGCCAAATGATTTTCTGTCAGGGTACAGAGTAGAACCCTTCAACTTCTGAACTCCTAAACCTGTGTCTAGTGTTATGAGCCCAGGCTTTGCTCCAGGCCAGTCTACTCTTTCTCCATTGTTTAATTACGATTCTGTAACTTCTAGGCTAAATTCCAGTGTTCCTTTTTCATTTTCACCCATGCAAAGTTGCTCAGGTATGAGGAGGGACCTATGGTTCTCAAACAAAAAGCCACATTATTCCAAATAACCTGTCCCCTCCTATTCCCTACTACCTACCTAGAAAATGTTTGATCCTCAGTTACATAGAAAAAAATAGCTACTTACATACCCAAAGAAAGCCCAGACAGCTATTAACAATACTGTGAGTAATGAGGGGCAAATGCAATGTCAGTGAAAGAAGGAGCAGCTGACATAATTTGTCAGAGGGCCCTTAAAGGCCTACAAATCTAAATGATGCCAGAGATTCATCGACCGTGTCGGCAAGATCAGCTTAAAGAATGGTTACTTAAAAATGAATGAAAAATATTGATTTAGACATGAAAAAGATGACTCCTGCTAACATAATTCAGCCTGTGGGGAAAAATGGCCACACCATGGTAGGTCAAGGATCAGTTTTAGACACAACTGCTTGAATTTTATTTAGAGGACATTTAAATGCACAACAGTCTCAATTTCAGATTCCACTGATTCAACGTCATTGGTGAATGATTTTAAGACTTGGGTCAAAGTTCACCTCTTCTGTATCAATTCTATATAGAATGGAGACAATATTAGACATTTATTATAGGCTTGATTCATACTTAAAGATTTATCTCGAGTTCTACACTACTCTTCTCTATTGCTTAAATGGAGCCTTGAAGAGGCTTTAAGGAGCCTTGGTAATGTGGCAAGCTTATTTGTTTATTTTGTTTTTAAATATGAGCATGAAACAAAAGGCATTTCTATTTAAATGTCCTGTAATTCACATGTTCTAATGGTTCTGATGGGCCTGTTCTATTAATTAATCCACATTAGTGATGACTGGGACTTCCTGAATCTCTGTATTATTGATCTATCTAGGGCAATGATGAGATTTCTTTCTTTTTTAAGGCCCAATGAAAACATTCAGGCTTACATTTATTAAAAAATGTTCACCAAAAGGGAATGTAAAATGGTACAGCTGCTATGCAAAACAGTATGATTCTGAAAAAAAAAAATTAAAGAAAAAAAGAATTACCATATGATCCAGCAACTCCAATTCTGAATGTGTAGCCAAAAGAATTGAAAGCAGAATCTCGAAGAGATATTTGCACACCTGTGTTCATAGTGGCATTATTCACAATAGCCAGCCAAGAGGTGGAAGGAACCCGAATGTTCATCGATAGATGAATGGATAAAGAAAATGTGGTAAGAAGAGGCTTATAAGTTGCATGTATCATAGATGAGGGAGCTGCCTCTTCAGCCTCTGTGATGACATACATAAAGATTAGTGATGATTTTTTAAATTATTTTTTTAATCGTGGTAGAATACACATATACAATTTACCAGCTTAACAATTTTAAGTGTACAGTTCAGTTCAGTGTGTGAGCTATATTCATTGTTGTGCAACAGATCTGTAGAACTTTTTAATCTCATAAAACTGAAACTCTATACCCACTGAAAAATAACTCTCCATTTCTCCCTCTTCCCAGGCCTTGGCAACCACTGTTCTACTTTTTGCTTCTTGGAGTTTGACTATTTTACATACATACAATGGAATATTATTGGGCCTTGAAAGAGAAAGAAATCTTGTCATATGCTACATCATAGGTGACCCTCGAGGAGATTACACTAAGTGAAAGAAACCAGTCATAGAAAACAAATATAATGGCATTGGTAGACCAAAGTTCAAAGCCAGCCCTGCCATTTACTAGCTCTGCTGTGTCAGGCAAATGAAGGTTCTCAGCTCCAGCTTCCTCACCTCTAATACACTCAGCTTAGAAAGCATTTATCAGGCTAAAAGTAATCATCAGTGTAAAGCTTCTACTATACTCAAAAAATTATGGCTATAATAATGATGATGATGGCGATGATACTGTTGTTGCAAGGTGCTACAGGAGGGGAAAAGAAGAAAAGAGAATTTCCAACCCTAACGGCCTTCGGAGATGTTTAGGTTTTGCTCTGATTTGTTTCCATCTAGAAGGAAACCCTCCAGCTAGTATAAGTTGAAAACTTATTCCCTTATTTTATAAGAATCATTTTAAATGATGAGCCCACAACCTCTTATTATTCTAACTCTTCATTTCTCAGAAGCAAAATAACCCTCTCAAATAATGGCCTGCACCTGGCTGCCTAAGTTTTGCACACATTGGCTATAAAAGAGACAGGCAGTGTTAAAAAACCAGGAGGAAGTCACTCCATACCAAATTTCATCCACTCTACCCTTGGATAAATTCATCTGCATGCTCATGCACACTACCTGTCATGCAGCCTATGTGTTTTATACCAGGGAGCTACAGATGTATGTATTGTAGTTACTTCAGCATTTGTCTGCAGTGTGGATTAGGGGCCTTCCCTTTGAAATTTTCATTTTAGGAAAAATTTGTCATGGAGCATCATGATATTGGCTGTAAACAATTTTTAATACAGTATACTGGGTTCTCGTGAAATGTGAATGAGTAGAAAAAAAGGACAGATAGCTAAAGGGCGGTGGAGATTTTTTTAATTTAGGTGATCAATAAAAGCAAAGTTCTTAAACAGCTTTCAGATTTTGATTATTTAAGCCAGGGGCTGGCAAACTGTTTCTGTAAAGAGACAGACAGTAAATATTTCAGGCTTTGCAGGTCACACTGCCTCTGTCACAACTATTCAACTGTTGTCATACGATGAAAGTAGCCATGGACAATACATAAATAAATTAGCGTGGCTGTATTTATGGTCACTGCATTTATGGACATCGAAATGTGTTCCATTACAGCTGTATTTATAAATGTAAATTTCAAGTAATTTTCACTTGTCAGTATATATTATTCTTCTTTTGATATTTTCCAAGCATTTAAAATGTAAAAAAAAAATCATTCTTAGCCTGTGGGCTTGACAAAAATAGGCCACAGGCCACATGTGACCTGTGGTCCATCGTTTGCTGACCCCTGATCTAGGTAAGTTGTCCTTTAGAATGTTCTCAATACCAAGAGAGTTCCTAAATGTCCACAAAATAAAATCCAAACTTTTGAGTCTAGCATACCAAGGCTTCTGTCATTTGATCTGAATCTCTTCTCCCACCACTATGCTCCAGCCATCTTTCATTCAGGTATATCTGGTTTTTCATCCAGAATATGACATGGGTAATCATATCACCAGGCATTTTCCTCTGCCTTCTCTTTCCTTACCTGTTCTTCATGATAAAAAGCCATTCATGTATTAAGGTACAGCTTCTATGCCATGTTGTCCATGAAAAATTCTTTGAGGCACTCCTTCCCCTCGTCAGAGCAAACCACTCCTGTCCTATCAGTTCCCAGTCCTTTTTGTATAACCTCAGCTGTAACATACACGTTAATGTCATATATCATCATTATATTTCTGTCTATATTTTAATCAAATGGTCATCTCTGTGAGGACAGAGATGGCTGTGTATTCCTTGTATATAGCAGGTGTTCAGTAAATACTTGTTGATGAATGGATTTATTAATATATTCAGACACATGATCAGAGCAACTTTAAATTATGCTAACACACCTCTATCTTTGTTTCCTTTGAGCCTTGATGGGGAGGAGATGGGGAAGAGCTTTCTTCTGAAAGGAGACAATTTGTGAAGAGCTACAAACATTTGGGACTACTTGCGATCTGAGCCCTTACTCATGCTGGCGGCAGGTTGGCATAGCTCTCATGGCTTCTGAAGTAAGAATCACATCACAAGGGAGTAGTATTTCATAGAATCTTAGCAAGTAGAGCTTTAAGGAACCTTATATATCACCTAATCCCACCAATCCTTGTAAAAATGAAAAGGTGGAACTCAGAACGATGACAGAACCCACTGAAACCTCTAAAGAGTCAAGGCTAGGACATAGCTCTGAGTCAGAGCTTGTTCAACTCCACTTGGTTGACTACACATTTTCATTCCTTACGAGTAAATACCTAGAATTGGATTTGTTGAGACAAAACCAGGTGTATGTTTAACTGTACAAAAACACTAAAATTTCTCTGACTTATTTCACTTAACATAATATCCTCTAGGCCCATCCATGTTGTTTCAAATGGTAAATTTTCATTTTTTATGGCCAATATTCCATTGTATACATATACCACATATTCTTTATCCTATTGGAAATAAGTAAGAGAAAGACAAATATCATATGATTTCACTTATATGTGGAATCTAAATAATAAAATAAGTGAACAAACAATACAGAAACAGACTCATAGATGTAGAGAACAAATCGACGATTGCCAGATGGGAGGTTTGGGAGTCTGAGTGAAAAAGGTGAAGGGATTAAGTACAAATTAGTAATTACAAAATAGTCACAGGGATGTAAAGTAAGCATAGGGAATATAGTCAATCATATTGTAATAACTATGTATGGTGCCAGGTGGGTACTAGACTAATTGGGAAGATCATTTCAGAAATTATATAAATGTCTAATCACTATGCCGCACACCTGAAACTAATATAAAACAATATCGAATGTCAGTTGTAATTGAAAAGTTAAAAAAAGAACATGAAACTGTTTTCCCAAGTGTTTGTACCATTTCACATGTCCACAAGTAACATACAAGAGAATTCAGTTCCTCCACATCCTCACCAGCACAGAGTATGGTCAGTGTTTTAATTTTAGCGATTCTAATGGGCAGTAGTATTTCATGGAACCATATCAGAGGTTACAGAGAACACCTCATACATTTTAAATTTGCATTTTCCTGTTGACTAATGATGTTGAAAAGTTTTTCACGTGCTTACTGACCAGTCATCTATCATCCTTAAAGTTTTTTCCCCACTATTTATTAACCACTGTGTCTTTCTACTAGGCTATAGGAGTTCTAGAGCCTGCCATATTTAAAAAGGACCCTTGCAAATAGGATTAGAACATTTAACCAGAATAAATGTATTTTAGCTCACAATATTTTATTAATGCTTCACTCATATATATGTATATTTTTTATTTATACCCCATAACATATTCCTCAGCAGTGATACAATTTATATTTCTTTGCTCACTAAACTGACTTGTACTCTCAGTGTGCAGCTGAAACACTTAATTTCTGCCACAGATTCATGCAAAATGCCACAATCTTCCAATCCAATATATGAAAATAGACATGGAGTAAATTGAATTTCTCATACTGTCATCAGGCCTGTTGACCAAAAGCTATTTGATTTGCAAAGCTTTTGCTGGGTAGATGGGTCAGTGTTTATTTTCATGGATTTTGCTGTTCTAAATCAAATCAACCAACCAACAGGCCTTTATTGAGTGCTCTAAGTCATCTCTGTAAGGCATTTCATGCATTACATATTAAATTCCAGTTCACTAATCCAATTCCTCTTTTTCTGACCTACTTTTATTTGCTTTCCTCTGACAGCCTGTATTAAGCCTTTTCATCATTTTTAGCAGCCAGATATCCAATTGGGAAAGCAAATTCTTTCCCTGAAACTTGACATCATCGTAATTCCAGTACAAGTAACAACGATAACACTAATAAAATCTTAAATTTTCTTAATAATTCATAACATGTTCATACAATTCGATTATACCTTATTACTTCCCAATTGGGTAAAAATTACCTTTGTTTTTCACTGATAAGGAAATAGTTTCAAGAAGTAAATAAACTCATCCAAGATCCTGTAGGTGCTGACCAGCGAGGAGAAAATCTGAATCCTTGCCTCATAAAAGAAACATCGGTCTTTCCACATTGTGAAAAATACTTTCCAAGGGTGAAGTGTGTTCTAGAATTAGAAGCAAAATAGCAAATGTAATTCCTGCTAAGTGCTGCTACAAATCAGGTAGCCTGGGAATCTGGTTCCTTTTCAGCCCATGTAAAAATATTTTAATGACACAGTCTCATTATTTAAAAAGTCAAGTCGAAGAATCAGAAAAGTACAAAGAAACTAAAAATCAGTAGAAGTCATACCACAGTTAATTATTTCGAATATCTGAAGAACTTTCCAAATTGCATGCTCTCAATTTCCCCTCCACTTTCTCTCTCATAGTTTATACACACATATGTGTGCACACATGTATTTGTATGGAATTCTTGAGATCATGCATCTCTATATATTTATTGCCAAGGGTACGCCACCAGTCTTTTCAGAGGCTCCAGGGAGCACCTCACACACCCTGGGGAGTACATTCCACTCCAGCATCCCTCTTACATGGCCAACCTGCTTCCCTAACTGATACAGAGTATTTATTGTGAGTTGGATTCCAGCTCCGCAGGGTACTGCTATCCTTACCAGGCGACTGCTGCTGATTCCTCACTCTAACTCAGGGGTCCCCAATACCCAGGCTATGGGCTGGTGCCATTCCATGGCCTGTCAGGAACTAGGCCACACAGCAGGAGGTGAGCAGTGGGTGAGTGAGCAAAGCTTCATCTGTATCTGCAGCCACCCCCCTGCGCTAGGATCACTGCCTCAGCTCCACCTCAGATCATCGGGCCTTGATTCTTATAGGAGCACAGGTCCCTGGTGCCAAAAATTTGGGGACCACTGCTCTAATTGTTCACAAGGGAACACTATTACCTCATCGCCATCTTCATTAGCAGTGAGGGATATACCCTCTTCCATATCGCTCACTGGCCTATCACAAACCAGGCTATGCATTTTCACAAGACTTTCCTGTAAAGCTGGTGATAATTGAAAAAAAGTAAAAAAAAAAAAAACAGGATAGTTTGATAGCAGTATCCAAATGAAAACCCATCTTCAGGGTCCTTCAGGAGGGGAGTTGCTCTCAGACTCCACATAGCAGATTACCTCCCACCCCCAGGAATCATGAAGCTTCACATATCATTCTGACCCTGGGTTCCAGAAAGAATTCCTTACTCCACTATAGTGGCCACCTAATCAGTCCTCATTTCACATGCCAAATTAACCTCTTTGCAGGAAGGTCAAGGGGGAGAATGACATGCTATCTAGGTACAAATGCTTATTCAACTACAAAGATGTGGTCCAATCTTATGGCCTCAAGAGAAGATGACATCCATTAATGGAATAATGAGAATATAAGTACAGCCACTAATTTACCCAGGGCCCACTGGAATTTTAAGCAACCCATCCCAAACTTGTTTGAAACCAACTTCCCAGCATCACTGACACAAAACTTAAAGGCAACCTGTCACAATAAGCCTGCCTCCTATGCCAACCAGAGAACTGTACTCATGACTTGCCTTATTTGGTGTGCCTTCTGCTTTTTGCTCTATATCCATCTCACTCTTTTAATTTCTATTCAGAGTGAAGCACTAAAATCACATCTGAGTGACATAGTTCTCCTTATGGAAAACAATAAATGTGGTTACAGAACTACTTTGATTTTTCCCCCCATTTATCACATAAGTTCAAGTCTCAAAGTTCCCACTACTCATCTTAAAGAAAATCAGAAAATCACATGAAGAACAAAGAACTCAACAGGCCATTTCTGGCTTGCTTCACCAAACTTCTCAGCTGAGTTTTAACACTTTCTCACCAGGAATACATACATACATACATACATACATACATACATACATACATACATACTACACACACATATATAATTTATATATATTTATAATTTATACATATAATATGATGTTATTTTAGTTAAATGGAATCATACTACAAATATTGGTTATTTTCACTCAATAATGTGTCA
Organism: Macroglossus sobrinus; assembly: GCA_004027375.1. NCBI lineage: Eukaryota > Metazoa > Chordata > Mammalia > Chiroptera > Pteropodidae > Macroglossus > Macroglossus sobrinus. The sequence continues at coordinate 370,275 of PVKZ01000656.1, read as the reverse complement.
CGAACATCTTTCCATATCAACATAAAGCTATAACATTCTTTCTGAAGGCTAAAGAATTCTCTACTGCATTTATCTGTCATAATATTTTTAATCAGTTCCAATCAATGTACATCGAGGCTATATATCAGAATCCTGATTCTTTTGGCCACAAGTGACAAAACCAAATTCAAATTATTTAATGCAAAATAAAGAATTTGTTCGATAATATAACTGAAGGTTTAATGGGTAAATCAAAAATGATTGGATCCCGGGCTGAACTATTTATTACCAAGGATTGATCTCTATCTATTTCTCACCTCTATGCATCTCTTCTTCTCTTTGCTTTCTGGATTTATTACCTCTTGTTGGTAAGGAAGTAGTGCCAATATGTTGAATCCTAGGAAGATTATGATTGTCTTACGTTGGGTCATATACTGGCCAGTAAAGCAATCACTGTGGTCTGAAGCATAGATTAATGTGATTGACTACCCAGAGTCTCTTTCTCACTGATGTAGAAAAAAAAAGGTACAGAGCCACAATAGAGAGTATTTCTAGAATCTTATGTGATGGAGAAGGGAGTTCCCCAAGGTAAGATCAGGCTGCATTTACCAGATAAAAATAAAATAATGATACCAAAATCTGACAAAGAAATCACTAGCAAATTATAGCTTAATCTCTTCAAATACTGATGTAAAAATACTAAAATATCTTCAAAAAAATTGCCAGTATGTGAAGAAGTATGACATCTTCACCAGTTTCATTCATTCTAGAAATTCAAGATTTTATTCAATATTTGGATATCAACAATTATGAGTTACAATTATCATATTGATAGGCCAAAGAAGAAAAACAGAGATTAAGTCAAGGAGGAGGAGAAAAGTGGGAAGAGAAAAGAATACTGTTCTCCCTTTAAAAAACTTTCCTGGGAAATTGGAACCCACTCAGACTGTAAGTGGGAATGCAAAATGGGACAGCCACTATGGAAAACAGTATGGAGTTTCCTCAAGAAATTAAAAATGAAACTATCATATGATCCAGTAATCCCAATTTTGGGTATATATACAAAAGAATTGAAATCAAGTTCTCATGTTCATTGTAGCACTGTTTTGTAATAGTTTAGGTGTGGAAACAACCTAAATATCCAACGACAGATGAGTGAAAAACATGTGGTATGTATATACAAGGGAATACTAGTCAGCTTTACTAAAGTAATTAAACAAGGAGGCCATTAGACTGGGGTGGCTCAAACACCTTGGCAGCTTACACAAGCAAACCAAATCCTAAACCAGAGTCAATTCCTATAAATGCCTCAAGGTTAAGAAATCTAAACTTAAAAACCAACAATCACAACCAACCAACTAGGCTTTCCCAAATAAGGCAACTGCTTAAGCTATAGCTAATCAAATTATTTCCCTGCTTTGCTTCTCAATCCGCCCTATAAAAACCTTTCCTTTAGTTCCTGCCAGTGGAGACCCCTAACCACTTTCATGCTGCTTGATTCAAATGATATTTGCCCAAATAAAATCTTCAAAGATTTAATGTGCCTCAGTTTACCTTTTAACCACCTTAAACAAGAAAAAAAATCTGTAATATGTGACAACATGGATGAACCTTGAGGACATTATGCTAAGTGAAAATAAGCCAAATGTAGAAGGACAAATACTGAATGATTTCATTCATGAGGTATCTAAAATAGTCAAATTCATAAAAGACTGGAACTACCAGTGGTTGCCAGGAGTTGGGGAGGAGAGTAAAATGGGGAGTTATTAATCAACAGGCATAAAGTTTAAGATAAATCAGATGAATAAGCTCTAGAGGTCTGCTGTATGGCATCATCACCAATAATGTATCATACACTTAAAATCTGTTAACAGGATAGATCTCATGTTAAGTGTTCTCTCCACAATAATAATAAATTTCCGGGAAACCTACTCCAACAATTTTTGCTTATCTCTCATTGCGCCTTCCTCATCTTCAAGGAATGCTGACAGCACAATTAATTTGAGTCTGGGAACATTGGTTCTCCCAATAATAAGGGGGTTCCATTACTAAGAAAAACAGGAAGAATGGGCAAGAAGAGGTGGTTGCTCTTAATTTCTTTTTCTGTACTTGATCTGTCAGAGACTGGGATGTATATTATGCTCTTCCACTATTATTCCATGCCTTGCCAAACATTTTTGTCATATTTCTTACTGTTATGTTAATTGGGATATGACTTCTGACAGTTACATCTTTGTTTTGGATTTTGCCCTTCATTGTTCTAAAATGATCCTTTTGCTCCTACTTAATGCTTTTTAATCTCTAATTAAGCCCTGTTCGCTTTGTATTTGCCTAATGTATTTCCCACATTCTTTTATTTTTAATCATTCTGATTCTTTCATCTAAGTTCTCTTATATTCAGGATTATATATTGTATTATATACATATGCTTGTGTATATGTTTGTATTTTATTTTTTCCTTGTACAGAGCATGCACTTTTGTTTTTTAAATATCTGAGAGCTTTATCTTTTAATATGTAAATTTACTCTTCCATTTAATGATAAAACAAATATTCGATTATAAATAATCTTTTTGTGGTATTTTGAAATGTTTTTCATAGTTCCCTTTTCGTTTTTGCATAATTATTTTGTCACCTCTTACTTCCTCTCTGGTAAATTTATAATTATGCATCTTATTTTAAATTATTTTGATTAACATACGTTTCACCTATAAAATATATTAATATTAAAATTTTTCATGGAAATAAAACAATATTTACTAACAATTTTATGAGAATAGAGAGAAAATTCTGATTCCCTTTATCTCCCAGTTTTGTGACTGCTTCTTTGATCTTTCACCTAATTACGTACATTAAAATTTTTTATATTGTTATGGGAAAAACCCAAAAGCTCCAAAAATCAGACCAACGAAAATCCAAGCAGTAACTCAGAGAGAAAGAGAACTCAGTTTTATTACGCCAGCAGTCCCAGAAAAGTTAGTGCTTTGAAAATCTGAGCACTTAGCTTAGGGCAAATTTCTCTTTTAGATCACCGCCATTACAGTTAGCTGATTGGTTGATTCTTTCTCAGCTGGTTTCAGATCTGAGAGTTGCTATGGGTTACTGGTGTGTGTGGGAATTTAAACAGGAACTTAGGCAGTCCATGTTATCTAGACAAAGCATTCCTAAGGGGAGAGTGAGTTTGCATGTTTACAGAAGCAGAAGAAAGAGTGGACCATGAGGTTAGCCATTTGAGTGGAAAATTCCTGAAATTTCCTCTTCAATATCACTGTAGCATAAGTTTGGATTCAGCTGCACACTAAAGACTTCCAAATAATGGCTTGAACAATTGATGCTCATCAGTCACTCTTGCTAAAGCCCACTCCCAGCTCAGCCGTGCCCTGGTCTGGTCCTCACAGCCTTCATCTCTCACCTCCACTGATCCTGCACAAGCCTCACATGCAGAAAAATTTGTGTTAGCTCCACGGTCCTCTCTCGACTCTAATTTTATTGTGCCTGGTCATTCTTAAAACTTGGTAAAATATTAAGGTCTTTCCTAGTGAGGTTTCAAAGTTTTGTTCTTTGTGTACATTTTGGTAGGTTGTTGACTGGAAGGTAAAGGCACACATGTTTGTTTTAATGTATTTTCTAGAAATCATCTTCTGTTTATTTTTTATAAAGTGATATAGCTTTATTCTTAAAAATTTGGAAAATACTAAAGTCATAAAGAAGAAAATGAAATTATTTATACATGTTAGTATATTTCTTTCCAGTATTTCATATATGTGCATGTAAGTGTGAGGGAAGGAAGAGGGGATGGAGTGTTTTTCTCTTTTTTGTTTTTGTTTAAAAAATTGTGGGCATAATTTTAATAGTTTCCTTTTTTCATTTCATTCAATATGAACATTTCCTATGCCATCATATTTTTCAAAATATTTAAAAGCTACATAGGATTTTATTATATGGATGTACCATTACCATTTATATAACCATTTCCTGTCTTTAAATATCTCTTGTATTTCTGATTCTTTGCCATAATAAACAATGCAGAGTACTGTTTCCCATATATCTGAGCTCACATTCCAATTACGTCCTTAGGGTATATCCCTGGGAAATGAATATTCAGCTTTTAGATGCACATTTCCGATATGCCCTCCAGAAAGGCTGACAAATTTGGACTCCCAACAGCTATATTGTGACTATGTAACTATACCCTTCCACTACCAAGTATTACTTGTTAGAAAAACACTTCCTGTTTGGATAGGCAAACAAAACAAAACAAAACAAAACAAAAAAACCTCATCACTGCATAAGTTACATTACATTTACAGCACTTAACCACCAATGCTGTACCTGCTTGCAACTTGTATTTCTCGTTTTCTGATTTTTATTTCTAGTGCCCATGTTTTTCTGTAGGGATTTTAATGTTTCATTGATGTCTTTCTTTAGTCTTTTCAACCTTCACTCTTCAAAGGTGAAGTACATCCAAATTGCATGTTGCAAGACAACCTTTAGTATTTTATTCTACAATCTAAAAATGGAAAAGAAGGCAATCAATTTTCAGTGGCAACTTTTCTCATTCTCTTCCAGAGCCAAAGGCACATTACCACAAAAACAATCTTGTCTTCATGAAAGCAAAATGTGTGTTCCATTAATGGACACAAGGGAGAAGCTAATTAGCTTGCACTAGAAAACAACTATATTTAATCTTCCTGGATAAAATTATATGAACCAAACTCAATCAGTTCGGATTTGCTCAGGAGACTCTTTGTGAAGTTTTTAATCACATGAGAAGTTTGTTCTGCTTATCTTTATTTGAAAGGGATCCCAGTGTGGACAGGGATTGATTTGGGAAATGAAATCCTATGCCTCCAAACAGGAATGTTTTATGAAAAATATTTCAAGACAAAGTTAGGCACGGAAACGGACCAATCAAGATGGACACCAGCTGTAAACAATGCTTCTAGCCATGTAGGTGTGCACCAGCTGAAAAAAAATCATGCAATGAGACTTCTCTCATAAAATCAGATGAATCTAGGGGCCTTTAGTTCGTCTTTCTTTAATAACTATAATTCTTCTCTTGGTTGTCTACCATCAGTTTAAAACCTCTAAGCACATTTAAAGAAAAATAACCAGAATTTGTGGGGAAGGAATTAAAAGGGGTACAAATAGAGGAAATAATTTCAGACAAGTGTTAAAATTCAATAAATATCTAATTGAATAGCTCTAAGTGTATAATTACTATAAAAGTTTATGCGAGGCCATTATCTAGAGACTGGAGAACCAATTGAAAACTCAAGGAGTAGAAGTTGTTTGTAGAGGTCCATTGAGGTTAACTATCTAAAAGTTGGCTAAGAACTCATGTCCATAAAAAGCTAATGATTTCCTCTGTAATTAAAAAAAAAGAAAGAAAAAATTCAGTGTTAAAGGAAAAAAATTCCCAAAATTGAAAACTAATTGAAACAAAAGAACCTGATTATATATCAAATTGGCAATATAACCAGAGAAAATAATTATTTCAAGTTTCCCTAAAACAGAGTGTTTTGTTTTGCATTCTTAGGGCATACACTATAAGGAAAAAAAAAGCAAAAATTCTTAAATTTCGTTCAGGAGTTTAATGATTAGTGGTAATACTGTATTATTATTTTAAAACCATTTTTGTACATCAAAGAATAAAGTAAATAAATGATAGGATCCAAGATTTTTCAGTGTAAAAGAGCCATAAGTATAAGACCAAATAAGAATGCTTTAAAAGGCAATGTTAACTCAGAGTGAGTGTGAGTGAGTGATTGAGAGTGAGAGAGTGAGAGTGAGAGAGAGAGTGAGACAGAGAGAGTGAGTGAGACAGAGAGAGTGTGAGAGTGTGTGAGTGTGTAAGTGTGTGAGTGAGTGAGTGTGTGTGTGTGTGTGTGTGTTCTAAGGCTGTCTGCTGATACCACCTGGAAACAATGACGTGCCAGAAACTATGATTCCTAAATGCCAAAGAGCAGGGCTCTTTGTAGAAGCAGCTGTTTCTAGATATTGGATGGGTGAAATGCTAGGTGAACATGGGACAGTCCAGTGAGTCAGATGGTAAAGAAGTACTCAAAGACTGAGTCAAAATAGGATTGAGTCAAAATAAGATCGCTTGAAGGAGTTTCCACTGACCAAATCTGGGCTCATTAAGAATCAAACAGCATAACAAGGATGCATATTTGAAGAATGCAAACTAGTTTTCATAATATTCTAATCGAAATTAGCTGGCAAGTTTATAAACCTCTTTAGCAAAAAATGAAAATTACATGCCTTCCAAAAAATATGACTATCATTGATTGAAACACATTAACTATATTAAAATCCATGAGTGTATAAGAAGAAAAACACTCATTTGCCACCACTGGAGGAGATTATTATACCTACTCCTTACCCTGGAATTTATCCTGGTTTGCAATAGAAATTATATTTCTGAGTAACCAAATTAACACAGCTGATGAGAAGGCTCTTTCTCAAAGTAGAATGACAGCTAATAAATGTAGAACGAATGAAAGAATTAGAAAACCCCAATCAGTAGCCTCTCACGCAGTCCTTCATTAGGGGAAGGATTATCCACAGATGTTAAAACCATTAGGTGAATTGTTGATGAGGAATTGGATAATCACTTGGTATCGAAGAGTCACCCCAGAAATTACAAACTGCTTCCCAGGGGGAAATGGAACTTTACAAGAAAGAAATCAGACTGTCACCACCTTAACGCAGTGATCAATCAGCATTTTCAAATAATGGGACATTTAGATCTTATGAGCTCCCTGAGGTGATGTGGTAAGAAATACACAACATCACTTGTGACATATTCCTTCCAATAAATGATGTGAATTAAATCAAGCCTGATGACTTGACATCCAGTTTACAGGAAATACAGGGCATAGCAGGGTAAAATGACCTAACGAGGTAAAACTTGAACAAGTCCAGGAAGTGAAACTATTATGAAACAGTTGTTTGAAGCAGAGCTTCATGTTGGGTTCCCACTGATTATCAAAGGCTTTGGACATACTCCAATAATCTTCGCACAGGGCAGGCTGGAACTTACAGGCAGAGGGTTCTACAGTAGGATGCGTGCACGACAGAAAGCATCATGGATGACATTACAAAAGAGCGACTCCCTTTCGTGAGTGACCTTGAAAGCAGAGGGGTCTGGGAATCCTGGACTCAGGAGAGGGGTAAACAAGGATTGTGTAGTTGGATGCCTCTGCTGACAACACCTGGCAGTCTTGCGGGAAATTGGGACCGTGTACAGCACCCCCTGCTGGAGGGAGGGAGAGACAACAATCCCAGCTAGCAGGAAACCTGGGGAGAACCACCAATGCCATTTGGGCTTCTGGGTTAATCTCCTTAGCAGGCCAGTGAGAGAAAAAAGAGAGAGATGGGACTTCCGATGTGTGCCTCTGTGTATAAGAAGCTTGGGATTCACCACTACTCTATCCTGACAAGTAAAAACTGAACAAACTGAAAAATTAACAGCTCGTTTAGACCCATAGGAGAAGTAAAGTCACAGGGAAAACTGCTGCACCCAAAACTGGAGAGAGTGACAGGCAGACACAGAGAATCACAACTTACCACAGTAGAAGCTTAGGAGCTGCCACCTCCATGGGAACCAGTGACGAGACAAAACCAGCACTGTAACTGATGACTTGCTGTAGGCACAGAGTGGGACTAAAAACTCCAGCCAAAAACTCCAGGGGCCCCAGTCAGAGAAGGGATCCCAAACTTTTGCAAGTTTTAAGTCCAGGAGCTTACCCAGGCTCTCACAGTAAATATCGGAGAAAAATCGTCCCGTGCTTCTGGCAGGGGGAGGAGAAAAGGAACCATCTTGAAATTGCAAGAGCACTCTGTTCTTAACAAGGTTTACCCTCAGGAGAAACTATTTAACTGGAGCCTAAATGACCCAATGACCCGGGGGAAGGGGACTATCCAACACCAGCCCACTCTAGCCATTCTGCTCCTAAGGGGTTGGAAGTGGAAACTGAGAAGTGCTTGTGAAGTTCAAAGGTCAGAGGCACAGGTTCACTAAAAGACAGACCTAATCATAGGATTATAAAACACCCCATCCTACACCTCACCACACCACTAAAGGCCTATTTACATAAGTTTCTTTTACCCTAGACATCATGTCTGGCTATCAAGAAAAAAGAACAATACATACAAAAAGACCAAAAAAAAAAAAAAAAGAGTTCCACGTTCCACGAGACAGAGCAACCATCAGAACCAGACATTCCAGGGAGGTTGGAATTATCAGAGCTGGAACTGCAAACAACTCTGACTGACATGCTAAGGGCTCTAATGTGTAAAGTAGACAACATCCAAGAACGAATGAGCAATGTAAGCAAAGAGATGGAAATCCTAAAAAAGAGCCAAAAAAAAAAATACTAGGGATCAAAAACACCATACAAAAATAATGTCTTTTATCAGTTTATTAGTAGACTAAACATAGCTAAGAGATGCATACTCAGATATTTAGAAGTGAGTCGTCACAATGTCTGTAATTTACTTTTAAATACTTCCGACAAAATAGATGAATCAAATATGAAAAATTTAGATGATAGATGTCCATTATATTTCTACTTTTCCATTTATTTGAAAAAAAATATATTCCAGTAAATGTTTAATGAATTAAACCAAGCCTGCAGATTTAATTACTTTAATTAAATATGTATCCATTATGTAATAAATATATTTTAATTAAGTTTATATTTAATTATATATAAATAAATAGAGTTTATTATATTATCATTTTCTACCAAGTACTAAATGATTGCAAGCAAGCTGAAGACTTCAATTAAAATAATTAACATGTCAGTAGAAGTCTAAGCAGAACCTGAATTAATAAATGTGCTAATTGGATAGCCCTGCTGAGACGACCTTGGCTCATTTGGGTTTAACTGTGGCATACATTATTTCTAATAGAAAATTTAATATTCGTACAGCATTTTGTTTTTATAGCTTTGTTTGAAAACATTATCAATTTATTGCAAAGTAAATATTCCTTCTATCTTAGGCCCCCATTAGCCCTCCCAAGAAGGAAAACATCATTTTTTTCGAGAATTTTCTATGTAGATTTATTGTTGGATGACTACACTTATAATTATCTACCTTGCATTTTCATTTTCAGCTTTTGTTTGGTTTAGATTTTAACTTTTTATTTGGATGTTTTCAGCTTTCATTTTTAACTTTTAGTTTTGACTTTTTATTAGGGATTATTTCAAACACTCAAGTTGCAAAAGAATAGTATAATAAAATCCATGTGCCCATCATCCAGCCACACAGTAAGCTTCAGTTCAGGGTCATTCTTGTCTCATCTATACTCTCCTTCTCACAGATTAATAGATTATTAAGCTTCATAATCTATATACTATTATGAGCAAATCCCAAATACCATATTGTTTCACCCAGAATGTTTTATTATGCTTTTTAAAATCATTATCAAACCTAAAAAATAACAATAATTATTTCGTATCATCAAAATATCTAGTCAATGTTCAAATTTCCCTAAATGGCTCACAAATGCACTTTTTTGGGTTGAATTTTTGTTCTTTTTTAAAATTTTTAATTTTTAATGGTGACATTGCTTAACAAAATCCAGTAAGTTTCAAGTGTACAATTGAACAGTAAGGCATATATATACTGCGTTGTGTGTTCATCGCCCATAGTTAGATTTCTTTCTGTCACCACATATTTGACCCCTTTTACCCTGTTTACCTCCCCCTTCTCCCCTACCCTCTGGTAACTACCAGTCTCTTGCCCATGTCCATGAGTCTCTCTTTGTCCTGTTTGTTTGTTGTTTTTAGGTTTACTTCCCACATATAAATATCATGTGGTTTTCAACTTTTTGTCTTATTTAGCTTAGCATGATTATCTTGAGGTCCATCCATGTTGTTGCAAATGGTAGTATTTCATCTCTTCTTATGGCTGAGTCATATTCTATTGTATACATGTACTATGGTTTCTTTATCCAATCATCTATCGTAGGACACTTCGGTTGTTTCCATGTCCTGGCCACTGTGAATAATGCTGCTATGAACATCGGTGTGCAAATATCTTTTCGGATATGAGTTTTCAAGTCTTTGGATAAAATACTCAGTAGAAGGATTGCTGGATCATATGGTAGATCAATTCTTAGTTTTTTGAGGAACCTTCATTTTGTCTTCCATAGTGGCTATACCAATTTGCAGTCTCATTAGCAGTGTATGAGGGTTCCTTTTTCTCCACATCCTCTCTAACATTTGTTATTATCCTGTTGATAACAGCTATTCTAACACATGTGAGATGGTATCTCATTGTGGTTTTGATTTGCATTTCCCTAATAGCTAGAGATAATGAGCATCTTTTAGTATGTTTGATGGCCAGTTGTGTGTCTTCTTGTCTGTTCGGGTCTTCTGCCCATTTTTTCATTGGTTCGTTTGCTTTTTTTGTTGTTACTGAGTTGCATGAGTTCTTTGTATATTTTGGATATTAGGCCCTTAGAGGAGGCATTGCTTGCAAATGTACTTTCCCATTCAGATGGTTGTCTCTTTACCTTGTTGACGGTTTCTTTTGCCGTGCAGAAGCTTTTTAGTTTGATATAGTCCCATTCTTTATTTTTGCTTTTACTTCCCTTGCCTTTGTCACAAATGCAGTTTTAAAGTTGATTTGTTATAAGGATTCAAACAAGGTCCACACATTGCATTTGGTTAAAATGTCTTAGTCTCATCCAATCTATGTGCTGTTTTAATTGAATAATGCCTCTTAGAGGTCATTCCAATGACCTATTCTTTCTTGCCTGCATTGTTCACCATTGTACAGGTGTCCCATAACGTATCAGTCCCCAGTGATGAATGGTAAGGATTTTTTAGTCTCTCACTGCAATAAACCATACTGCAATTAATAGTCTCAAATATATGATGTCATGCATGTATGCAAGTGTATATGTAAGACAAATACCTATGCAAGAGATTATTGGGATAAATGGCATAGTACTTTGCAATTTTAACAGAAACCAACAAATTGTCTCTAAAAGAGTTTGCCCCAAGGGTACACCTGTTTTCCCATACCCACACCAACATTTAGTACTGTCAAATTGTGTGCCAATAGGTAAAAAATGGTAACTGTTGTTTTATTTTCATTTTCTTAACCAGAAGAAAAACTGATTATCCTTTTGTATATTTATAAAACATTTGTTCTTCATTTTCTATTAATACAGTGTGACTTTTGACCATTTTTCTATTAAATTATTGGTCTTATTGATTTGTACAACCAATTTATATAGTGGGGAAATTAGTTCTTTCTGCTGCGTATTGCAAATATTTTTTCATTTTATTGTTTTCCTCTTAATTGATTTATGGTATTTTTGACATGGATTTCCCCTACATGCTCTATTTTCTCTATTCCATGATAATACAACGTCTCCTATGTTTTGTTTATATTCAGGGCATTCGAATTTCCCAAGCCTCCTGCATATGTTATCACATTTGTAACAAAGAGTGAGCTAAGTAACTCTACTCACATCTTTCATCTTCTTTGCAAGCACTTGCCTGGTAAACATTAATAAGTATGCAAACATGTGTTTCCTCCTAAATTCTTCCCAGATGTATTTCATAAGAAATGAACAGTTTGGTCAAATAAATTTTAGAAATACTAGGTAACTTCCTTGCTGGTCTCTATTCTCCCTAATTACATTTAGTAATGTAACTGAGAGTAATTAAAGGAATTGGGGAGTAGTGGTATTTTCCCTAAATATTAATAGAATTTTCAACATTGGTTAGTTGAGTAAGGTATTCAATGAATTGGTTACCTAAAAAGCCCTCCTGAAACAAAAGCAAAAACAACTTTGAATGAGAGAAGCTAGAATTCAGGTTTGTCTAGCCCCTTAATGTATAATAGTGGATAATAGAGGAGATGACTGAGTCCTTTTTACTGAAAAATCTTGCTGAGGAAAAAATGAGAAGTAAGAAATTGAATAAGTTGCAATAAATAGTCACCCAGGAACTAAGCACTGGGGCTGGTTTTCACATCCAAATCTCACAGTTTTCGAAGGCAGCAACTATTTTGTGATTTTCAAAAGAATAATCTAGAAATCAAAGAGAATATTAACATGAGGCAAGTACACATTAAAAGTAAAATTTGAGTGTCACTGGTCCTCATTTATCTTAAAAGACAATAAAAAGTTTCTGTCTCTGATATAAACTATTTTGCTTATACAACCCATGAAGCATTTATTTCTAAAAAACTTGCTGGTTTTTGCACGTACTTGTTCTCCTTCCCGCAGCTGTTGGGTCGTACCATGCCTTTTAAGCAATAGAGACTTGGTATGTGTTGAATGGACTCTTGCTGCTACTCAAAATCTCAAGGGAAATTCAGCAGTTGGTTGTCATTCTGAATCTCGATTTTATATGTACACACACATGTGTAAGATGCTCACATCAGTAAAACAGCCTCTTTTTTACTGTGAAGATATTAAATAATTTGATTAAGAAGGTTCCATTATTAAATATAAAACCCAGAGCTTGACCTGAGGCAAGGAAATAAAACACAGATTTTCTTTTTTAATAAGCAAAATTAGGGCAATGTATAATAAAAAGTAGAATACTGCAACCCCAAGTGTATAAGTGTGTATATGTGTCTTTGTGTGTGTATCAGCTCACAGAAATCAATCTTATGTGTAAACTCTAAAAACTTTCATTGAATATTTTCATGTGCTAGGTACTAGATTAGGCCTTATTATCTCATTTCATCTTTTTAACAAACTTTTGAATTATGTACTTTCAATTTCTCCATTTAATAGATGAGAATACTAAGTCTCAGAAGTCAGGGTGGATCTAAAACTCAGAATTAGGGTTATACAATATCACTTGCCTAATTGCTCTCAGTTGCTGAGTGCTGACATGGTCTGCTAGGTCTTAATAGCCCAGCTTTGTCAATATGGCACCGATTTATCCTTCAGTCCATGGCCTGACCCAATTAGAGAAGGTTTAAAGGAGGAATTGTATTTGAACTAAGTCTTAAAAATCAGGGGATAGGTAAGACTTGAAATAGCAGAGAAAACAAAGAAAGTCCAGCCAAGGGAACAGAGCTAATGTATGGGGAATGATGAGCATTACTATCTGACAAGTGATAACACTGCATTGTTAAATTTAGAATCATTGAACCGGCTCTGTTTCACTTGGAAAAGAGAAATCTTAAGGGAAGTGATACCTGTCTTTAACTTTTGAAGGGTTTCCAATTGGAAGAGGAATGAAAAAAAAAATTAATACTAGAACCAAAGTGAGGAAGTGATATAGCGATGCCAGTTCTCAGCTAAGAATATAGAAGTTCTAAAACAGAGCTGTCAAAAAAGAAAAGAAACAGGCTGCCTCAGAGGAGTTCAAGCAGAAATTGGATGAATGGGTTTCAGCAATGCTTAAAAGGAACTGCTTATTTTGAATGGGGTGCTAAACTAGATGAGAGAAATAGAATCATTCTCTGCCTGTCACTCTTCCTAACACTGGTCTAATCAGGGGAAGCAAGAATCCACTGGCTCAGTTCTGGGGTCTCCTTCAGCAAAGGACATTGAAGTAACAGAGATTCCCTCTAGATCTCACAAACATTGTGAGTGTATGTATCTCAAAGGGAGAGTGGAGAAGATACACTTACGATCTTAAAAAGGGATGTGCCTTCTGGTTTTGTCATTCAAACCTACTCTTGTGGGGTCTCCAAAGCTGAGGTCAGGTATGTGACTAAGAATGTCACATGAGAAGACAGAGGAGCAGATGGATATCATCATCCTTCATGGGAACTCCAGAGCTTGGCAGGTACATACATAAGCAAGTTGACAAGTGCAATGAATTGAGGCCAGGTTGCCAACTGACAAACTGCGCAGGATCTGGCATGTAGGTTGTCTAGTTGCAGTATTGTGAATCGGTATATTACTTGATATGAGATCCAGAATTGGGAAATGCAAGAGAGAAATAACCAAAGCAACGTGGATACTTGAGGTCGGCTGTTGTATCTCAAGGCTTGTGTGGGAGGAATAGTAAGTAGGCTGGACTAAGTTTGGTGCACAACAGCAGATCCAATATCTCCATGTTTGTGCTCCATCTTCTCTAGGAATACAATACAAAATTGCAACACAACCTCCCTAGGAGGCTTATTTTGCCCTTCCCTCCCTTGTCTTAGGTGCCATCATCTCACCATGCCCTTCCGGAGGTCTCCTTGTTCTTGCTGGCATTAATATAACCTGTTCTGAGGACTTACTGATCATTTTAACAAGATTATGGTCATTTGGATGCATATTAAAGCTGGAGATGCATTGCTTTAAGGACTTATAATCTTGGCCCAAATCAGGACTATATCTGTGAATCAGTTTAACTATATGGCAACCAACTAAAAAGCAGTATTTTGAACATAAACTTTTGCAGTAACTTTGGAAAATTTTCATAAAGTTGTGTACCTGAAAAGAGTGGACCATGGTAATAACGGTGGAAGATGTGATGTTGCTGGACAGCGGAGTGGGGAGAAAGTTTATGAACCATGGGATCTAGTTTTAAGAAGACACTACTTCCTTTTCTCAAATTTCAAACCAAAAGAGAGAGTGGGAATGAGATCAGAGAATCTCCCTAGGGATGTTTTCTTAAAGGGCTACTTCCCAGGGCATGGCCTATTTTGTCGCAAAAATCCTTGGGACTATAGAAAATGATGGAATGGTAGGTCCTCCCACTTCTAGTGTTGACTGTTGGCCATGTATCAAAGAAGACCGTTTGCTCAATTAAATCGTACTTCCTGAGATTATTCCAGTTTCTCTGAGATGGCTTTCTTGACATCCTGAGGAAGTTTAATATTGAACTAAAAAATATTATGGTACAGTGGATATTCATTCTCCAGAATCCATTCTATCCCAACTAATTATAGTCTCCAAGCCAATAATAGAATTTTCATCCCTCTTGCCAATAAGTAGTTCAGAGCTGGGCAGCCAGTTTGGACCAAAGAGAGATGCTAGGAAAGACTTGCATAGGGCATCTGGGAAAGAAGCCTCCCGTCACTTCATAGACATGAGCCAGTGTAGATGGAGTACAGATGACTACTTGCAACCACCCTAATGGCATGATTGAATTCCTGAAGCTCACCCTATTTCTGGACTTCCTGTTGCATGTCCTATCACATTACCTCCTTGTCTAAGGTTTGAAGTGAGGTCCATTGTTGTCCACAGCCATAAACATCCTACTGATACAAATCATCAATAAGACACCTCTCTTTATGGCAAGCATGGCACAAAGGTATAATTAGAATGGTTTCACAATTGTCATTTCTAAAGTGATGCTATTTAAAAATCACAGGCATTTATCCCAGGTGAAAGAATACAATTTTTACCAACTATAATGGGACTCAACAATTACAGCAGAGTCATTTTGAAAACAGATGTCGTGATACTCCCATCTCATGCAAAGCTTATTTTAGTAGTTTTATTGGCCATTCTTCACAAGGTGCTCAGGCCTGCTGTTGCTGTAATTGATAAGACTGATTGCATCATGAAGGATATTAACATGCTAATTTTATTTCAACATTTAGACCGTATTTATTGAGTCAATTCTATGTGAAGGCTGTCATTGTTTTCACTTGAGAAGTTCTAAACAGACCCAGTTTTACATTTTATTATCTCTATCTTTCACCATGTCTTATGTCGAGCATTTACTCTCAGGGAAGATGGTGATTTTAGAGGCTTCTTGGTGAGCTGGGTCACTGATTAGATCTATTAGGGATGGAAATGAAAGTCTGAGGCCATTATTCCCAAAAAACAAAAAAGCCTATGAATCACATTTTTGAAGTTAATACATAAGCCACTTGTCAAATAGTAATAATGCTCATCATTCCCTTGGCTGGACCTTCCTTGCTTTCTCTGCTATTTCAAGTCTTACCTAACCCCTGGTTTTTAAGATCCAGTTCAAATACAATTTGATGGCAGGGTTGCACTTCTTCTGGAAGCTCTAGGGAAAAATAAGTCTCCTTGCTGTTTCATGTGTTATAGGATGTTTAGCAGCACCCCTCACCTCTATCCACTAGAGCCAGTTGCACGCCCCCACACACCAACTGTGACAACCAAAAATGTCTTTAGACATTACAAATGTCCCCTGGGGGTAAATCAATCCTGGTAAAGAACCACTGGATTAGATAGTGCCTTCATTCTTTGGCTTCCGGCACCCTTCCATCTTCCAAGCCAGCAACTGCATCACTCCCATTTCCACATCCATCCTCACATCTCCATCTCTGATTTTGATCTTCCTATTTTCCTCTTCCACTTATAAAAACACTTGAGATTTTATTGGGCCCACCGGGATAATCCAAGATAATCTCCCATCTCAAGATCACTAACTTAATCACATCTGCAAAGTCACTTTTGCTCTATAAAGTAGCATATTCACAGATTGAAGAGATTAGGGTATGGACAGTTTTGGAGGAGCCATTGCTCTGCTTATCACAACATTCTTTGCCTATTTTTCTACTGAGATATTTGACTTATTCTCATTTATTTTTATGCATTCTTTGTGCATTATTGATATTAATCCTTTGTCTATTATGTATATTGCAAATATCTTTTCCAGTCTGTTTTTTGTCTCTCAACCTTGATTATGAAGAATTTTTCCATATGGAAGTTTTAGATTTTAATATGGTCAAAATTATCCAAGTTTTCTTTCCAGTTTGTACGTTTCATATCTTATTTAAGAAATCCTTCCCAATGATGTTTTGGTTCAAAACTTCACTCTATTACTTATAATCTGTTAAGTTGGAATAAGTTTCTTAAGTTCTGTAAGCATCAATTTTCCTATTTGCAAAATGGAAAAGTAATTGTTATATGTGTTTTCTCCTTTCCATTTAATTTTTAATTCTCCCTCAATCTCATATCAAGTTGGTATTTCCATGAGTCTTTCTTGGGGCTTTTTCTTCTCTTCTATTTTGTACATGTCATAAAGATGTCTTTTTTTCTGGTACTTCCAAAGTTTTGTTTTCCATGTTTAAGTCTTCTATGCACCTGGTTCACATGTAGTATGAGGTAGTAATGCAATATTAGTTTTTTGCATGTGATAAGTCTGTGACAATGATTTTGATCAGTTTCTCCACCCTGGCACTATTGTCACTTTGGGCTGGATCACTTCATTGTGGGGGGCTGACTCCTGTACCTTAGGATGTTTAACAGTATCCCTGATCTCTACTCACTAGAGTCAGTAGCACCACCCACTATGTTATGACAGCCAAAAATATCGTTAGACATCACATATGTCTCCTGCATGACAAAAATCTAGGACCACTGATCTAGAGCTTTATACTTTGAATAACTCTCCTTTGCTTCCTGTGATACTAATTGAAGGTCCTGCCAGAGATAGAGCTGGATACAAAAATGAAAAAGAAAGATCCCATATTATCTGAAAGCTACAGTCATGTAGGTAAGCTAGACAAGTACACATAAGACTTCAAATCTTAGCAAAATGAGATTACCTGCTAAAAAGGGTATAAAGGCAACAAAAAAATAAAATAAAATCTGAAGTTTATATTCTAGATCACTTTATATTTGAGAATTTGAGTATCTTCATATTTCTAGTTATATGTTTGGAAATAAGAAAGACTTCTACTTATGTTTACCAGGTTATTAATAGGTGAAAATTGTCTCAATATTTTATACACACAAACTGAAGCAAAAACCCTTTTCCATTTTTATCTACTCTCATTTAATATTAAAAAGAAACTGTAATCATTTATGGTATATAGTAGGCTAAAATAGGTTTTTTTCAGATTTATCCATGAATCTGAAAATGAACTGAGACAATAATTATGATTTGAACAGTTTACATATAATTATAGGATATTTTTATAATCTCCATAGTTTTTTTTCCTTTTAAGAAAGCCCTAAACCTC
Organism: Macroglossus sobrinus; assembly: GCA_004027375.1. Classification (NCBI taxonomy): domain Eukaryota; kingdom Metazoa; phylum Chordata; class Mammalia; order Chiroptera; family Pteropodidae; genus Macroglossus; species Macroglossus sobrinus. Next base: position 352,426 of record PVKZ01000656.1, on the reverse strand, counting down.
AATCTAGTTTATATCATTTAATTGCCCTAAAGATCCAAGACATTTACAGGTAGAATTCTGTCAGTTTATTTCCTTCCACAATTGAATGGATCTGAAGGACCTAGACTGAGTCTCACAGATAAATCTTTCTTTTCTAGGTCAGATGGATTTGATATTTTATGATCATAAAATGTGTCCACATAAGCCATGGCCAATGTAATTATATGCACTGTTCATGAACTCTTTTGCGATTCCTATTGATCACCAAGATACTAATGAACCCTGGAGAGCAAGAGAGACAGGGCCTCAGTGAAAGGGGCAAGAGGAGACCTGATGAGCAAGCTTGAGCAGGCCTAGAAGGAATTGAGGACTAGAAGAAGAGGGCTGGAAGGGGGTCAAAGGCCTTGGCTTATGAATGAATCTACTAACTACAGTTCCTCTTGATTTCCACTCTTGAGAAATGAGTAAAGAAAGGACATGGAAAAACGTGCGTTCTGTACTATTTGGCTGCATGTATGAACCTGGCTGAGGACAGAAGCCCAGACTGCAAATACACCCAGATGTACCTTCTTTGAGAATAAGAGAGGCCCTTATATTGGGGAGGGGGTGAAGAAGTCGGAGAGAACAGACATCTCCGTGGAGAGCGTTTTGGTTTTCCAATTCATTAAAGGTGGAGTCTTTCTGATTTGTTGGCTCTAAGGTTAGAATTTAAACATATGCCACTGGCAGAAACTCTAACTCTCACTAGGCCAATTTATAGCATCTACTTAGAGCAATAATGTTTAATATATGTTAAATATTAATAATGTCTGATTTTGCCAAGGACTTCTGCCCAAGTTTTATTGCCTGATGAAACTACCCATTTTTCAAAGTCCACAGGGACAATTAAAATAGACATGTTGAATGCTGCAAGAAGGTTACATGCAGAAGGCAGAAAGAAAGATACCATGATGCATTCTAGAAGGTTAAAATATACGTATATTTTTATTATGGATTACTTTAATTTTATCATATAAGTTGCTATAATGTATATTGCAGTTTTTAATAGACATGTTTAATTTTAAATTTTAAAATAATTTTATTATATCTAAAATAATCTTTTATTTTTCAATGATAGCTGACAGAGAATATTATATTCGTTTCAAGTGTACAACACAGTGGTTAGACAGTTATATAACTTACAAAGTAATCACCCCGATAAATCTAGTGCCCACCTGGCACTTTACACAGTTTACAGTTTAATAGACTTTTTTTAGAGCAGTTTTAGGTTCACAGAAAAATTGAGCAGAATGAACAGAGATTCCCCCATACACCCCCTGCACCCCACACATGCACAGCCTCCCTTGCTATCAGCATCCTCCACCAGATCAGTACCTTTGTTACAACTGACGAACCTGTACTGACATAGTTTACATTCGCTTTCACTCTTGGTGTTGCACATTCTATGGTTTGAATTATTGTATAATGACATGCATCCATCATTATGGTATCATACAGAGTAGTTTCACTGCTCTAAAAATCTTCTGTGTTCCCACTCCCTAACTCCTGCAAGTGCTGAGCTTTGTACTGTCTCCATAGATTTGCCTTTTCCACTCTCAGTGGGTCCCTTCCAGCTAGCTATAAGTATGATTTCATGTTAGCTCCTTGCAGAGTTATTTGCACATGGGTTTTTCACTCTTTTGTAAAGAATGGATTATTTGTATTTTCCATTTTCATCTTTAGCTGTCCTTGATCATTTGGCAACATGTACATCGATCTCATTAATTTCTCTGGACTAATCTTCTAATCTTCCCATCAGTATTTCAGGGCTAGACAAACTCTCCTAAGATATGCTATGAGTCATCCCCCTATTTCAAATGACTTGATGCTTGGTGACTTCAGCTATTTCTCTAGGGAGTCTAGTTTCTCATTTCATATCCCAATAATTCCTTAAATGAAAATCATTTCTAAAACCATCTTCTCAATTTCCTTTGTCACTTGCTTGTGGTCACAAATTTTATTTGGCCCTTCCTACGTGTTCTTAAACACAATCACACATAACCTCAGTCAGCAGCCCTTCACCTTGGTAATCCACAGCATTTCTCAATCCCTGTTCTAATATCTAAAAGTAAATGAGAAAAAAACTTGACTGTAATGAATATTTTATTCAATGAATATTTTTTCATGCTTTGTCACATGCATAAAATACATTGAATTCTGAGACCTTTCTAAGCTCTTTGAAAAATAGATCTTGAGGCTTTCTTTCTCTTTCCTTTTTCCCTTTTTTTCCTATTTCTCTTTCTCTCTCTCTCTCTCTCTCTCTCTCTCTCTCTCTCTCTCTCTCTCAATCATGAGAACGAGCACACTCACGCATACACACACAGGCACATAATTTAAATTCTTTCACCCTCATCAGAGTGAAAAATTTTCTAAAACTCAACAAATACCTCTGACATTTTCCTCCAGAGTTCAGTGACAGCTTTAAGCCATGATGGAAATCACAGGATAACATAACCAAAAGTCTTCTTGGGCTGATGTCAACTCTGAACCTATTTATAAATAGCCTATCTTCTAACTGGGCATAATTTTAAAAGTAAGAAACAGTTAAAATCTGTACAACAGTCATTTCAGAAACAATGTTTAGATAGTATCTAATCCAGTAGTTCCCATCCTGGGCTGATTTGGCACCCCAGGGAACATTTGCAATATTGGGAGACATTTTTATTTGTCACCACCCTGGCGTGGGTGGGATGCTATTGGCATCTTATGGGTCAAGGTCAAAGATGCTGCTAAACATCTTATGATGCACAGAACAGCCCCCACAACAAATAATTATCTAGCACAAAATCTCAACAGGGCTGAACTTGAGAAACTTTTAAAACCCCTGTCAACATTTAACACACTTATGCTTGCACAATTCAATTTCCTAAAAATGTGCTTTCCTAACAATTACATAACATTTTAGCCTGCAGATAACTATGGTGCCACCAAAGGTCCCCTCATGAATCATTCATTGTGAAAACAAAAGCATGAATACATTGGGTTATAAAGACAAAACAAGGTTCCAAACCTTAAGTAAACAGCAAAATCAATAATCCATAGCCCATTTTTGATGTTTCTCAAATTCTTCATTTTTGAAAACAAATAAGCCAACTTTAAAAAGCAAGCCAAATTTCTTCTTGTAATTTAATTTCCTGTTCTCCGAATTCCGAGTTCCTAAAACTTAGTGTCTATTATCTGATATTACTTTTGCCTTAATTTTATTTTCCTATGATAGGCTATGTGATATCTGCACTCTCGAGTTTCCAAATGAGAGAATTCAATGTTTTGATATATGACATAGCTTCAAAAATTCACCTTCAGATGAGATCTGAATCTGAATAGAGAGGGGCTATGCTGGAAAGAATTGTGTTTTTTTAGTTCTCATACAGAAAAATTCTATTTATTCTTATCAACCTCATTTCCACAGTGAGTCACCATTGGAATAAAATGGCACCCCTTCAGTTACTCACAGCCATAGCCTTCTAAACCCAGCCTAATGGCCCTTCTCTGCTTGGCCCAATGCCACCAAGGACTGTTGGCTGTCCCCAGAATCAATCCTCTCAGCTACTCTCTAATTTTTATTTAGTAAATTTAGAATTTTATGAAGAACCCTTCTAACCCCTCTCTGGGATGATGGCCAGGAGCCACTTTGCCTAAACAAAATCATTGATTTTAATGGAACAAATGAGAGAGCCAATTTGTATTGCATGGCACACTGACAAAGATAGAAAAATGCTAGGACTCATTTGTCCCAAATTCTACCTCTAATTATAATAACTATTCTGCAACCAAAGTGATCTTTCAAAAAAGTAAATTAGATCATGTCACTCTTGGGTTAAACCTCTTCCATAGTGTTCCATTACTGTTAGAATAAATCCCCAAACCTGCTGTATAGCCTGTGAAGCTGATTCTTTCCTAGTCCCTGCCTTTCTCGCCCATCATAAGATGCCCTCTCCATTGAATTCTGTGCTTCTCTCTTCTAGATCTCTTCAATGTTCTTCCCTTTTTCTGGAAATCTCATCGTTCCCAAGCCTGCCCCCTTCTTGTGCTAAGCTAAACCCTTCATCTTTCAGATCTTGCCTTTAATTCATTTCTTCAAAGAAGTCTTTTGTGCTTGCATTATATCTGCTAAAAATTCCATTGGCCAAAGTGATATGGCCAAGTCCAAAGTCAAAAGGTGAGGATATTGCCAAGGAAAGGGTATGGATGTAGGGAAGTGAGAGGAATTGGGGCCAAGAAAGCAATCACCACATTCCCCTTCCATGTATGCACAGTTGATGATTAGGCATGTGCCAGATCTGATCTGGACATGGTCAAGTCATTTGTAGAGTTGAATTAGTTGTCTTTTTCAAATTCCTTGTCTAGGTTTGTCTTCACACCCTACAACACCCTAGTAAGATCCGGTAAGGCTTCTCTTTCCTCTAAAAACTTCAATGGCTCATTCTTTCTTTGAAATTACACTGAAATACAATCTAATACAGTAATGAAATATAGAAGGCTAGGGGCAGGTTCTAAAGCCACCTTGAACAAGGAGGGAGCCATGTGCCAGAGTAAGTAAAAAAGAGCCCAATTAAAGCCAAATCTGATATTCTCAACTAACCATAAGCAGAGTTGACAAAAAATGAACTATGCTTTGACAAGGCTACCTGGTAACCAGGCCCTCTTATGATCAGCAGGAGTGACTGCTGCTTCTTTACCAATGACCACTCAAGCCCTGTTTTAATCCTCCTGCCTCCTAGATAAACATTATTAAGATATCCAATCACCAAATTATCCCAGCTCTTTGATAATAGGCAAGCTAGAAGAGGGCCTGGTTTTGTAAATCCTCCTTGTGCTAAAGCCCTCTAAGGAGGTCCTCTCAAAACCCTCTTACTGAGATATCCATGGTTCCTCTGCAAGATGGTATTTCTTGTGGCAACAAACTCAATAAACCTAACTTTGTTTGAGTACAAGTGTATTTTGGGGTGTTTGCTCAATGGGCTTCAACTCACTTGTTATGGTAACTCATTTCTATTCAAGAGCTAAGAACTCTAACAGGCCTTATTTGAAACACTGAATTTCAGGCACAGCTCAGCAGCATAAAGGAGACTTAAATGATACCACCATGTGAATTTAGGATTTACCTAGGCTAGCCAATGTGCCAGGTACTAGACAGATATGCAGAAAGCAGTCATTGATAAAGCATGATGCTTCTCTTCTATAAGTTCTGAATAGACTAATCAGTAATGTATTCAGAGTAACTGGATTTATTCTCCCATTAGTACCTAGATTCCATAAGATAAAGCAAGATGTCAGAAAATAAAATGGGATATTCTCTCTCTCTCTCTCTCTCTCTCTCTCTCTCTCTCTCTCTCTCTCACACACACACACACACACACACACACACACACACACACACACACACACATTAACTCCTTATCAGACTCAAACTTTCACAGAGTAAGCAAAATCAGTTCTTATGGGGACCCAGAGATTCATTCTTTAGAGATAGCATGACACGAATTTCTGGCTCATTTACCTTCACATTTTTTCCAGTGAATATTTTATACTTTCTTATATGACATGCTTTCATTTGCTGTCACTGAAGAGTAGAAATAAGAAGTAAATTCTAACTTCTACCAATTTTTGAAATGCCATCAAAATCGTACACTATCATATTACTAGAAGACATGTGCACACCACCGCAGAAATATCATAAATCACACTGTTATCAGTAATTGGTATATTTCCTTGAAATAAATTATTATTTGGAAAAAGTAGATATATATTTAGTATTAGCCTGACTACCAGAGAAGAAATGTTAACTCCTATTGGAACATTTTCCCAGGTATTCAACCAAAATAACTGTAGAAGCAACAACTTCCTCTTTCTGCATATGCTAAGTACTCCAGCTCTAGAAATTAAGATGACTGCTTTTTACTCAATGAAAAAGGGGATGTGTGAGTAACTTCTAAATATTTATTAAGCCTTTATGAATTTGGAGGTCTGAGTTCTAGTGTTCTTACTTGGTGTTTTATTCTTCTTGTCCAAATTAAAAAGAAAATATGCAAATGTGGCAAACGTTAGGGCTATATGCAAAGCCTCTCTGTGGGCCCATGATCTATTTGTATTTCTCCAACCTTTGGGACTCAGAGTGGCCATGAGACTTGCTTTGGCCAATGAAATTTAAAAACAGACATGTGTTCATTCCTTCCAGGAGAAAGGCTTTAAACTGCCACTGTAAGATCCTGTATCATCTCTTTCCTCTTGCCATGGTGACCAGTGAAGTTCCAAGTGTTGACTTCATCAGCCTGGGTCTTAGGATGACAAGACATAGAGCAAGCCTACCAGCCAACTCATGATAAACATGTGCAATCTGAAATAAGCATCTGTGAGGTTACAGATTTTTATGGCAGTTTGTCATCACACCATAACCTAAATAATAACAGAGGTAGGCATTTTTATTGTTTAAAAAAATGTGTTTTTTTTTTCAAACGATACAAGAGTATATAGAGCTACACTGTCTAACACAGTAGTCAGTAATCATATGTGGCTATTTACATTAAAAATTAAGTAAAATGAAAGATTCATGTCCTCAGTCCCATTAGCCACACTTTAAGTGCTCAGCAGCTACATGTCACTAGTGGCTACTGAACGGGACAGCATAGATACAGAACATTTCTCTCATTGAAGAAGGTTCTATTGGATAACACTGAAGAGTTAAACAGCAAAGTACCCAAATCACATCCCATACCCCTTCACCAACATCTCCCTAAAGGCCATCATTCCTTACAAATTGTTATAGTTCATTCTAGTACTTCTTCTATCTATTACTTTTTCTGTGGTTTTTACATTATAAATATAAATACATCTAGATAGATAAATGATATAGATATTACTTGATGACTTGCCTTTTTAATTTAACTAACACAATGTGCAGAAAATCATTCTATGTAAATAAATATAGATATCCTTAATTCTTATTTCACAGTTGAATAACATTGCTTTTAAGGAATTTTCATAATTTATTTAACTATTTTCCTCCTGCTAGACATTTAGGTGGTTTCTGGAAGTAACCACTCTGAGCATATTGATATGGATCCTTCTAGTTCTTTGTCCAGGGCTCCCCCAACCCTTACTTTGATATAATATATGATATGTATTATGTTGTGCTTTCTTTTTTTCCATTTAAATAGCGATAAAGTTTAGAGATTAGTTTACGTCATTTATAGCCTCCTGAATCTTTTCGACTTTTATAATTTTGATTTTACATTTGAATCTAACTGAAATTTCTTAGTAATTAAATAATTTAAATAATCATATAAAATACAATGGTGTGAAAGAAATCTAAAATATTGGTTTCCATATAGATAATAAACTATATTACTTTCATTTTCTGACTAGTCCATCTTTGCCCGGCAAATTGAGTCATCTACTAATTAGTTAGTCCTCACTTAACATCTTCAATAGATTCTTAGAAATTATGATTTTAAGCCAAATGACACAGAATGAATTTGACCATAGGGTAATTAATATAAATAAGAGTTAAGTTCCTATAGTATAGTTCTGGTCACAAAAACATCAACAAATGTCTAAAGAAAGACCCAAAACACTTCTAATATTAAACATTGAAACAAATGTGAGTTATGCAGACATTTAAGAAAGATGAATGAAAACAATATAATTCTTTTCCAATCCACTTATTCTAGTTCAGAGTCACAGGTGGCCAGAGCCTGTCCTGGTAGCTCAGGGCATAAGGCAGGACCCACCCTGGACAGGATGCCTTTTCTATCGCAGAGTGCATCACGTGACTCACACTGAGACAGTGTAGACACGAGAGTTCACCTCCTGGGCACACCTCTGGGATGTGGGAGGAAACCAGAGTCTCCAGGGAAAACCAACGCAGACATGGGGAGAACTGCAAACCCCACACAAACAGTGGCCCCAGCTGGGAAGCGTTTTTTTTTTTCTTTCTCTTCAACATTATAACTAAAGAACATTGAATAAAACATTATCCAAGGACCCGCTGTATAAGTAAACACGGATGAGCTTCTGAACTTCTTTTTTTGTTCTGTTAATCTATTTCTGTTAGTTTTCAGCAGTATGGGTTTTATTTGAAGTCCTGTGGCTTTAGAGAGTCCTTATGTAATAGTTTGTTTCTGATATGACGAGTTATCTTCAGTATTCTTTTTAAAAACTTTTTTGGTTCTTTTTAATACATTTTCATTTTTTTAACATCATAGTAATCATTTTTTTTACCATCATAATAAAGTAGTGGCATTAGTTTGCCTGTTGTACATAAGTGAGAACTGAAGCTCAGAAAGGTGTTCTCTTGCCAGAATTACACAGTGAGTGGCAGAGATATCTTCAGTTTCATGTTGTTAGACCTCAAAGCCACACCAAGAGTCCAGACCACTGCCTTCCAACAGAAATATAACGACAGGTACATATGTAATTTTAAATTTCTGTGGGTCAAATTTTAAAAAGCAAAATTAAATAGGCAAAATTCATTTTAATAACATATTTTATCTAGCACAAAATATAAAATAAATTATCATGTTGGCACAAAATCAGTGTGAAAAAACTATCAAGGAGATATTTGGCTTTTTACTTCCTAAGTCTTTGAAATCTCGTGTGTCTCTTACCCTTGCAGCCAACACGTTGGGCAGCCCAGCTCTATGTTGTGCTGCTTTTGAAAGCAAATTCTTCTCAACACCGTTAGAAGAGTCCTATGTGGATGATTTGTTTCCATTCAGTTTGACATGAGGAAGTCTGGCTCTTTCTGAAAATAATTTATAGCTATTTTTCACTGATTGCAAATATACAAGCAATTCCCCCTTGGTCCTCATCCTCATTACATAGCACAGCCTCTCCTCCTGGTCGTTACAGCCAAAAGTCAGTAGTGCCTTCTTAAAGCCAACTGTTAATCCATTCAAAAGACAGATTAAACATTTCTCCCATTTTATGCCAGCTGCGTGGAGATTTCTGTACACGCCTGACTTCCTTTCTCAGGCAAATACGTGGCCCTAGTTCAGACGAGGCTTTTTATCACTCTCGGGACAGCACTGGGACTGGAACAAGCATCCGATAGCTTTCCTTTATTCGATCCCCAAGAATATTTTGAGAAGGAAATAACGCACGCACAGCAATTTATTTTAAATCTCGGAAGCATCCACCATTTCGTGTTCTCTTCTGCCAGCATATTAATCTCAACAAAATTAATCTCTCAGACCCCTCACACAAGAAGGCACAGAACAACATAACTCCAGCAGTATCAACAACTTAGAGACCGGACTTTTAAAAAATAAAGGCTACCTTCCCTCAATGATGCATATGAGAGGTTGTCAGGCTGGGAAAGTGGAGACTGGGTATCAGCATTTGGGAGCTCCAAATTGCAACTTAATTTACATGACAGTCAGCAGAGAATAGGTGTTAAAAGCCCAGCCAGAAGCCCTTGGGATCAACACATCACAGCCCTGTCTTACTTAAGAGCTGTATGAGCTTGGGCAAGTCTCCTAATCTCTCTACTCCTTATTTCCTTCATGTCAACACTCCACCGCATGGGGCTATTGGGAAGAATAAAGGATATGATGTGTATAAAGGTTCATTATATCTCCCCCAATAAAAGTTAACTGCAAAATATTTTTTCAAGAGTTTACATTTTCCAGCTTTATTGGGGTATAATTAACTAATATGATTGTATAAAGTGTACATTGTGATGATTTGACATATGTATATGTTAAGAAGTAATTACCACAATCAGGTTAACACAGTCATCATCTCATATAGTTCCTTTATTGCTTGTGTGTGTGTATGTGTGTTGTGAAACACCTAAGGTTTATTCTCATAGCAAATTTCAAGTACATAATACACAACTATTAACTATAGTCACTGTGCTATACATTAGGTCTCTAGATTTATCCATCTGATAGGAGAAGCCTTGGACCATTTGACCAGTATCTCCTCATCTCCACCCCCACCAATCCCCAAGTAACCATTCTACTGTTTTTATTAATTGGCTTTGATTCTTAGATTCCAGGTATAAGTGAAATCATATAGTAATTTTCTTTCTCTGGTTAATTTTACTTAGCATAATGTACTTTAAAAAATGTTGATACTAAAGCAATTACCTTCAGGATTAGGTTTAGATGCTGGCTCTACTGTTTACTAGGTTTGAGACCTGGGACGTGTTTCTTCTCTAAGACTCACTTTCCTTGACTCTAACCTGGTAGAGTCAAGGTCTTGGTCTCACAAGCTTATTAGAATTGAATAAGTCACAATATGAGCCACACACTGAGAACTGCTCTTGTTATAATGGATTGATGTGATATTATAATGACAAGATATCCATCATAAAGTTAAAAAGTGAAGATTAATTCTAATTGACATTCCTGGAGGAACATTGATCCAACATACCAGAATCTTCGAATCCTTGAATATACAATATCAATGATAAACTGGAGACCTTTAGACAAAAGGAATTTCATTTATTTTGAAAAGAACTTATTAGTTCACTAACAGAGGACATATGAGACCTTTAAGACAGACTGATTGGGAGGGTGTATACAGTGCAACACCTATATGCCCATAGCAGTAGTCAAGCAGCCTGCTGGAGTTCCTAATCCACCTGGTGTGCCCTGTCCAGGTTCTCTGTCCTTGCACACTGCCATTTGTCTCTTTCATGTCCAGTCTCTCAGTGGCTTCTGCTCACATCACTCAAGGTACATTACATCTTGACCCCTTAGCTCCTGATGTTAGCTTACGCTCTGCCTGGCTGCGGTTGGCCATTAGCACCAAAGGGGTCCTGGGTAGATTTCTCTTCAGCCTCCTTATTGACAAAATAGTATTTGTTTAAGCAAAGCAAAGGAGGATCTCATGTTACCTGAGCATCAGGAAAGCAAGACGAGGCTGTAGGACCAGAGAAATTGCATGTCTTTGGCTTAAATTAAATTTGTGCCACAAATGAGCAAAAGCCAGTGTGTGGCAACTGATTTAAATTTATCTACAGAGTGTTCCCTGTTTTCCGTTGCCCCAGGATCACCAAAAAAGTCAATTCCATTAGCCATGAAAATGCCTCTAGCAGAGGAGCAGCTTGTTAGAGGACGGTGACAGCAGGATATACATAAATGCCTGATGAAAAGCAGGCTCCTCAAAACAAAGGGAGTCCCCTGGGAAATTAGGGCTGGCAAGCTCAGGAGCACACTCCATATGCCCTGTTTACCATCCTCAGCCACAGCTACCTGTGACAAAATGTCTCCACCTCCTAACGTGCCTCAGGGCTAGGCTCACCCCAGCTGTTTGCTTCTTTGTTCACATCTCCCCACTTGTAATCTCATTTCCGCTCTCTCTTCTCCTGCTCCTTGTTCAGTTAATCATTCATTTGACAAACATCTCCTTAGCAGTCTGAGACCATGTTCTCACCATTTCTCAAAATCACTTTCCTGGTTTACCTACAAAAATCATGTAGGCAAATGATGAAAATGCATATTCCTGGGCTTCTTCACAGTTCTGTTGAGTGTGTGGAGCTCGGGGACTTGAATTTGTGATAAGCCCTCCAGGTTATATTGTGAGACATAGGTGAGTGAGTAGAGCATTCACATGGAACTCTCCAGCCAAGGTGTTCCCTTCTGTTTCATCTGCCTTTCTTACACTGCAGAATTTCCTTCCGGCATCAATCAACTGTACACAACACCGAGCCCTGCATGCCATCAGTTAGATAACACTAGCTGTTCTAACAGATACATTCCCCAAAATTTGAGGCTGAACACAGTAATCATTAACTTCTCAGTCATAAACTTTCAATGCAGTGTAACCAGTCATGCAGCATTTCTCAAAGTAGTAACCGAAGACCGAAACTCCTTCCATCTTGTGGCTGCGTTATCTTCAAGGTGTAGCTTCCAAAGTGTCCTCCATGGGGTGCCCTTCTTTCCAACCTGCCAGAAGAGGAGTATGAAGACCACAGTGGAGGTTTCCATGAGCTAGGCCTAAATGTGGCACTTCCTACTTCTGTCTACATTCCAGTGGTCACACTCAGTCATATAATCACAGCTAACATCAAGGAATTGAAAGTAGTCTAGCCATGGGCACAGAGAGAAGCAGATTTTGAAGAAAAATTAACAGTCTCTATTTCATACAGCTCTTTCAAAGAAAAAAAATTTTTTCAGCACCAGTTGATAGTAGACACAAGACCACAAACTTGGAGGAACTACTAAAGACTTGAGAATTTCATTCAAGTGGTTATCAACGGCTGACACTTGCATGATTCTTGCCAAAGAATAAAAATGAATCAATGTACTCAATCTATTCTGTCTCTGCTCCAACTCTCTGTGGACTCCTGGGACCACGCTCAGCCCTAAAGGTGAGTTGTAGTCTTATTGTGAAGCTCGGGACCAGAAATCTCAGGTTTTCTCCAGAATAGCTGAGCACAGTTAATCTATGTTCTAGCTCAGAATAGTTCTGATCAGTAGAGGCGTTTGGATGAGGCCTGATCACCAAAAACTGTACAGTCAAGGGTCTATTACACTCATAGAGATCTGGTAACAAACGCAAAGCCCAGAACCTTGAAGACAACGATAAAATGAGCAGATATAGTAACCCAGAGTAGTCAAAACTCATTATCTAAGCCCCTTTGTTCTGGGACTATGAAAGGACTAGCAGAGAAGTGAGATCTTGGGACTCAGTGATTCAAAAAAGAGAGAACCTGCCCTGATGACTCTTAATCATGACATGGGCAGCTGGTAACAATGAGAAAGGCTCCAGGGTACTGTTGTTTAATGACATTACAAACTGGAGTCCTCTGGGAAGAGTCTGTTTATATTTTCACTGCACTCAAAAAGATGGTGCAGCTCCATTTTGGCAAGAAACGGGAATAAACCGGCTTTATTTAAACCCCAGCTGCAGTGCACATGTGTACAGATTAACAAACCATGCTCCACAGCTATACTTTTGCCAGAAATGCAGAAATGGCAAAATTAAAATCCTCAGACACACATAAATTATTGTTGCCAGCTACTTAATTTCTTTGTCAACCTCTGGTTCAAGATCTATTAGTCCTTGCTGTGAGGAAATACGAGACAACGGTGGTAACTCTGCACCCACCTTTATAATAATAATTGACATTTGCAAAGAATCCTACCATTTACATAGCACTTTCATTCACTTAACATAGTGCTTATAATAATCAAATGAGAAACGCAGAAGGAAAATCTTATCATCTTCATCATCTTTGTCATTAATAGCATTACCATAATCCACAACAATGTCTCCATTTCACATATACATAAGCATTTAATAATCTTTACTAGAAATATCCCCTTATTATTCACTTCAGCTTAAATTTTCAAAATTATATCCATGTTAAATGTTCTATTAATACTTTCCCAATCCATTCAACTTAATTATCTTTCATGAAGTTTTTGATATTATATGGTTACCTGCTTATTTCTTTGTGAGTATCTTTAGTTTCTCTTTTGGAATAAAATAATGGGCAACTAAATAGATGGAATTTTGAATGGATGGGTAGGTAGGTGGATGGATGGATGGATGGATGAGATAAATGGATGGCAGAGACAGAGCTATAGAAATGTAGAAAGAAAGAAATATATTACAGTTAAATATTTGGGCTCTGGAGCCACCCTAATTTCCAATTTCAGCTCTTCTACTTACTTGGTCAAGTTACTCAATCATTCTATTCTGCTTCCTCATCTGTATACGGGGACTAGTAACAACTTTCTCTAATGTTATGATTTGGGTTTAATTAATTCACGCACATAAAGCGCATAGTACAGCATTTGGTTTAGTAAGTATTTAATAAATAATAGCTGCTTTTATTTTGAGAGATATACCGTGAGATTAAAACAAAACCTATGTACTTGTGTTTCCCCATCCACATGTCTGTAAGCATTGTGAAGACTTATTCATGCTTTGTGTAAAATTTCAAACATATGCACCAGGCTATGAAGCAGGAATTAGATTCTGTTTATCTTTTTATAGCCAGCACACAGTCTTATATAGAAAAGAAACATATTTCTTGAAAAGAAACTGATATTTCTTGAAAATGTGACTGAACAAATGACTATTTGTTAGATTTAACTCATAGCTGACCTAAAGAGTACCAAAGATAAATAAAATTGTCAACTCTCTTCACTTTCCTTCTCTAGAGATAACATTAAAAGAAATGATCTAAGAATATGTAGCATTTTTGGAAATTAATGCTTTTACCACAAGAACTACTATAACTGATTAATAGCAACTAGGAATTAACATTCTTGTTATACCTGAAGTAGATTACCTGAAACAGCAGATGAAGCACCTGGGGTGGAACTTTCTAGGAATAGGGACGCTTGGGACTAGTTTATTTCTCATGGGTTGTCATCACAGTGTCAGAATTATCAGCAGGAAGGGCTCCAAGCCAGGATCTAATACCGACTAGTCCTGTCTCTTCTCTTCTGGAAAAGAATGAGCTTCTTTACTGGTCAGAAGACAGATGTTCATATGTCCTCTGAAATTACTCACCATCCCCTTCCAACTGGACAATGAACCATGCTGCTAAGAGATGAAATCTGGATGTTTAGCTTTAATAAGGTGAAATTCAGAGCTGTCAGGAGTCAGGAAGGAATGTCACAGTTGAGCTCCCACAAAATCAAAGAGTGAGGAAGCTTATTTGAGAGGTACTACCAGAAAGTGAGTGGGACAGGGAAAAAGTGAAAGCTCATACTGGGGAACATTATCTAAGTCACTGTTGTACAAAGTGGAGTTACATTCCACCAGAGAAAAGGAAAATTGGACATCCTAAAGATGGGAGGTTGGAGCATTTATCCATTACCTTCCTTCCCTCCTAGTGAGGGTAGTCCCTGGTGGTATTTCCCTCATATTTGTGCGTTGTGCTCCTGCAAGTGTCTAGTGGGCTTCCAAAGTGTTGGAAGAGACTTTGAAGAGAAAGCAGAAATGTGTGTGCTTGAGGTGGGCTTTGTAAGTGCAAGCTGAGTCTAGATTTGCAAGCACTTGTCCATCTTAGCTGTAGCTGAAATCAGAGGCAGGCCTAGTGGATATAATACAGGTACCAGAGACATCTTGCTTAAGAAAAAAGCTTTTCTTCCCCTGAACTTCATCACTGGTTTCTTCTTTAAAGAGTAGCCATCTCCACTTCCTCACCTACCATTTGATTTCTACCCATTCCCATTTATCTTTAATCCACCATGATCAAATTTCAAATTCAATGAAGCCAAGTTACTATTTGACTATGGTATTGGTGATTGCCAAATCAGATGGTCACTTCTCAGTTATTATGTTTGAGAGTTTTTGGAATAAAGGTGGCATGTATAGCTATGGGGCTGGATAAGGCCACCTAGAGGAGGGAGAGGGAGCAGGAAAGGGAAATGGAGGGAGGCACAGACTAAGAACTGAGCCCTCCAAAGTTAAGGACATGAGTACGAATCAGCAAAAGATCCTTCAACTAGCTGTTTTCTCACCCAGCATACTCCCTCTTTAGGAATTCTCAATCAAACTCATGACTCCTATCACCTACTGCCAGACCTTCTTGAGGTCCAGTGCCAAATCTCTACTTGACTTTAGTGTCCCAGAAACTTTCTAGTCTACATAGCCAAAAGAGTATTAATTATTCCCCACACTCTACCATTGTAAAAGAAGCTTCTTCTCCCATCAGCCTATTCTGACTTATAGAATCATCATCTAGACAGGAACCCAAGTCATAAATGTGAGTGTCATCCTACCACTCTTCATCTTCTTCTCACCTAATGTTCAGTTGCCGCTGGCATGCCTATTCTACCTCTTTAACATTTTCTCTTTCAGACTGAGTAACATCAGCAAGATGGCCAAACAAGATACTCCTTATCACATCTCCCCAACAACAATAATTTGGCATCCATCCACAAAAGTGGCTTTGTGGAAGCTATGAGATCCAGATAGGAGATTATAAGGTCCAATGTAGTCCAAGAAAGAGGAGAGCCATACTGAGAGGACAGGCCTGCTCCCAGGTGGTTGACTCACTGCCTGTGGTCCTGGCTATAGACCCAAAAATGACTCTGTGCCCCTGAGAACTCAGCAATAGCTCATTTGGCTTTGGTTCTGTCACCAGCACCATATGCCAAGGGACCCTCATAACACAAGCTTTTTGGAATCCTCAATGATTCTTCAGACTGTAAATGCTTCCTGAGACCAAAATCTTTGAGAACTATTCATTTCCATTATAAATATAGATTTCAATTTTTTAAATTTGAAATTGCTGATAATGTTATAATGAATGTTTAAGATAAAAAATATAGAAAAAATTTATTTGACTCAATAGCAAAAATCAAACAATCCAATTTAAAAATTTAAAAATGGGCAGAAGACCTGAATGAGTACTTTTCTAAAGATGACATACCAGGTCAACAGGTAGATGAAAAGATGCTCAATATCACTAATCATAAGGGCAATGCAAATCAATAGGATATCGCCTCACACCTGTTAGAATGTCTATTATCAACAAGGTAAGAGATAATGAGCATTGGCGAGGATGTGGAGAAAAGGGAACCCTTGTGCACTGTTATTGGGATAGTAAATTGATGCAGCTACTATGAAAAACAGTATGAAGGTGCCTCAAGAAATTAAAAACAGAACTACCAGATAATCCAGCAATCTCACCTCTGGACAAATATCTGAAGGAAATGAAATCAGGATCTCAAAGAGACATCTGCACTTCCGTATTTGTTTCAGCATTTTTTGCAATAGCCAAGACATGGAAATAGTCTAAGTGGCTAGCAGTGAATAAATGGATTTAAAAATGTGATATAACATAGCATCATGATACATCATTATATATCATGGAATAGTATATATATAATGGAATACTATATATATGCATAAAATATTATACAATGGAATAGTATGCAGCCATGAAAAAGAAGAAAACTTTGCTATGAGACAACATAGATAAACCTGGAGGACACTATTCTAAGTGAAATAAGTCAGACAGAGAAAGACAAATACCATATGACCTCATTTATATGTGGAATCTAAAAAGTCAAACTCATAGAAACAGAGTTAGACCGGTGGTTGCCAGAGGTTGGGGGAGGGTGAGGGAAATGGGGAGAAGCTGGTCAAAGGATACAAACTTTTGGTTATAAGATGAATAAATTCTGGGAATCTAATGTGTAATATAGTGACTGTAGTTAACAATATTGTATTATATACTTGAAAGTTGCTAAAGAGTGGTTCATAAATGTTCCCATCACACACACACACACACACACACACACACACACACACACACAAATGGTAATTATGTGAAGTGATAGTAGTTTTAACTAACCCTGTTGTAGTAATTATTTTGTAATATATATGTATCAAATCATCATGTATATCTTAAACTTATGCAATGTCCTATGTCAATTATATCTCAATAAAGCTGGGGGAAAAAACATTTCCTTTTTCACATCTATCCCTTCCTCTCTACCCCAATATTACAGGCTTGGTTCAGGATCTCATCATTTCTCAGGGATTAATGCCATCATCTCCTAGCCCCTTACCTCCAATTTTATTCCTACCATCTTATCTACCAACTATCCCACCGTTGAAATGATCGTTGTGCAATACAAATCAGATCATGGTACTCTTCTGCACACCATTCTCTAGAATATAAGGCCTACATTCCTAGGCATGCCACAGCCACTCAAGTGATCACTGCCCTACCTCCTCAGATCCAATAACAACAAAGAAAACAGGATAAGTTGGGCTTCATTCAACATGCAGTGGCTTTCTGAGTAAAAGAGATGAGAAAGGAAAATGAAAGTGAAATTGGGAATCTGATGGATTATCAAGAAGTTTTTATGAACAGCTTCGTCACCTGACTGAGCTGCAAAGAATTAATTGCTCTCTTATAACGATGCATTTTAGAAATGCAATGAAGCAGACATAGCACCCACCATGACTATGTAGCATACAGAGGTGGAAGGTAAGGTGCTAATCTAGTTCACACTTTAAGGGAAGTCTCACATGCATACCCGCATGCACACACATGTACATACTCAGACGCACACAATTCCTGGGCATGATATCATCCTTGCTTGCTTTTCCAACATCATCTCCTATTTTTTCCCAACGTGTTACAAACATGCAAGCCAACTTCTTTTTTCTCAGTGGAACATATTGTTTCATACTCCCCTCCACTGGTACAATGCTGTCTCCAATATCTAACATTTCTTTCCTTCTTCTCTCTGCCTTTTCTACTTTAAAAATCCAGTTCAAGAACTCCTTTCTCTGCCCATCATCCCTGTGTATATTGTTTACATGATCATATTCTGCTGCAATTACTTTTTTACTTGTCTTTCTCTTCAACTAGATTAGAAACTCTTTGAGAGAATGTCTTATTTATCCCTAAATACCTGGTACCAGCATAGTGTGGGAAGTGTTCAAGTAATGTTGCTCAACGAATAAAAAAGTAAATTAGGTCACACTTTTCTCATGTTGCAGTCTTACACACAAGCCAGCCAAATGACCCCAAACATGGTGTCTGTTCAGTAAAGGTTTTGATATAGAGAGCAGAAGGATCTTGCTTGCGAGTACAGCCTACTCGGTCCTGATGACCATTTGACAGCCAAAAATTTCAGACAACTGTCTTAAGATTCTTCATAAATGGATCATGTCAGAGCTAATATAAACAGTTGGTGCTCTTAAATGAGGAGAAATTGTTTGAATTACAGTGACTGCCCCATTCCTGTGAATGCTCTCAGCAGCAACACAATCTGTTCACCCAAAAGGGACTTCTGAAAAGCATCCCATATTGCAAGGCTATGCTTGATATGATGAATAAATTCATTGAGAAACATCTGTTAAGGTGCAGCTTCTACAAGACAGCAAAGACTTCTTTAAGTGTAGTGAATTACACGGAAGTACTTCTCTGTTACCCAAATGTTGATTGACATTTGAAAACCTCCTCGTTTCCCCAGTAAATATGCAGCAACTATAAGGAAAAGGGGGAAGACAGATAAAGGTTAATATTTACTAAGTGTCAAATATTGGTGCTTGAATGTATTCTTTTATTTCACTCTCATGGTAACTATTTGTAATTTCTGAATTCACTGTTCTCTGGTCTGGGTGTTCTTAACAAGAAATCATGTGTCCCCTTGCACGGCACTGTGATGGTGAATTTTATCTGTCAACTTGACTGGGCCACAGGTAGAATTCCCAGGCATTTGATTAAACATCATTCTGGGTATGTATGTGTGCAGATTTCTGTATGAGACTGACATTGAATGGGTAGACTGAGTAAAGCAGATTGCCCTCCCTAATGTGAGTGGGTCTCATCCAAATAGTTAAAGACCTGAATAGAACAAAAAGGCCAATTCTCTTGCAAGTAAGATGGACTTCTGCCTCACTGCCTTTGAGCTGAAATATCAGTTTATTTTCCTGTCTTTGGACTTGAACTGGAACACTGACTCTTCTTGGGTCTCAAGCCTGCAGGCTTTTGGATTGGAAGTATACCACCAGCTCTCTTGGTTCTCAAGCTTTCAGACTCAGACTGAAACTCCATTGTCAGCTCTCCTGGGTCTCCAGCTTGCTGTCAGCTTCCACAATCACGTGAGTCAATTTACACACACACACACACACACACACACACACACACACACACACACACACGTATGTTATTGGTTCTGTTTCCCTAGAGAATGCTGGTCTACTACACATGCCTTTTATGGAAGTGCATTCTTGAAGTCGACCCTCAATATTTTAGCAAAATCATAGATTATGAATTAGAATCATTGGTTAAAAAATTCTGTACCAATTCTTTGGGCAAAGAGTGCAAAAAAAAGCTATATAGAGAAAATGCTGAATACTTAGCTACCTTGAAAATATATAAACTTAAGTATTCATTCTTCACACGGTTCAAGCATTTGGACTTACATGATTAGGGCACTATTTTACTCCAACAAACAGGAGAAAGCATGCTGAAGAGCTAAAACAAAATTTAAAAACCTAAAAATCTATCTTTTAAAATGTCACCTTCCTGATCTGTCAAGAAAGTGTTATATGATAGATTTATGAACTGCAGTGTCACCTAGAAGTCTTAATTTTTGTGGTAAATTGTGCTTCCCACTTCACAGCACCAAACGGTACACAATTCCCATTATCACTGCATCGGAGCCTGTGAGAAGTCAGATAACACGGCCACAACATGCATGTTAATAAGGTTTCCATGGCTGGCTCATCTTTTCTTCTTCATTTGCTTGCACAGACTTATAGAGAGTTTCAATTCCTCAGCTTTAAAGCCTGTACTGTTTTGTATCAATCAGACTGGCATTTCCTAGGGGACAATAGAATACTCATCAAGTATCTCCTTTGTCTTGAAATGATTTTCACCTTGACATCTAATATAATGCATTTGCTTTATTGTACTAACATCTCTCTAAATTCCTTTGCTTTGTTACCTGAGCAGGATCTTGTTATCTTCCCCTCACCTATTAACCATCAACATTGGCAAATCAAATTCTTAGACCTTTTCTCTCAGGAAAATTAGATAATATATTTGTATCAGTCAGGGCTTGACCACAAAAATATAAACCACTCTAGGTGTTGTGAACAGAAAGGGATTTACCATAGGGGATTAGAGGCTTACACAATTCCTAGAAGGATTGGAAGAAAGTCATAGAAAATGATCAAAGAGTATGGGAATCACAAGAAGTGCCACCAATGATCTCAGATGCCTGAAGTGCTACAGTAAGCAATTTTCAAAGGTGCATCTATAGCTCCTGTCACCTGCCTCCAACCACCAATGGAAAATAGTGGCTTTCCGAAATGGGCTCTCATTAACAGAATGAAACCAAAACCCTGACAGCAAGGGACCTGGGCAATGTTTCTAGTCTTTCAGCCCCTGCAATACAGGGGAGAATTCAGAAGGGTTAGGATGGTATGAAGTATCCACAGAGGGTATTTGGCATAGTGTGTGAACATGCTCAGTAAAATTCTAAGTGCCAAGTCTGCAGAGCCAAGAGTTCACTCAGTGCTGGTAATAAGATCTAGGCAAAAGCATTTGAAAATAGTAATCAGGCCTAAACGAGTGACTAGGAAGAGTGGGAAAAAGAAGGAGGAAAAGCCCATATTGGGGAGCATTATCTAAATCACTGTTGTACAAAGTGGGGGTTACATTCCACCAGAGTAAAGGAAAAATGAACACCCTAAAGATGGGAGGTTGGAGCATTTATCCATTACCTTCCTTCCCTCCTAGTGAGGGTAGTCCCTGGTGGTATTTCCCTCATATTTGTGGGTTGTGCTCCTGCAAGGGTCTAGTGGGCTTCCAAGATGTTGGAAGAGACCTTGAAGAGAAAGCATAAATGTGTGTGCTTGAGGTGGGGCCTCAAGTGCAAGCTGAGTCTAGATTCGCAAGGACTTGTCCATCTTAGCTGTAGCTGAAATCAGAGGCAGGCCAAGTGGATATGATATGGGTACCAGACGCGTCTTGCTTAAGACATCAGCCAAAAGCTTCTCTTCCTCTGAACTTCCTTTATCACTGGACTCTCTCCTCTCCTCTATCTCTCCTTCTCCCTCCCTCCCTTCCTCCTTCCTTTCCTCCCTTTTATTGGTTTCTTCTTGAAGGAGTGGTCATCTCCACTTCCTCACCTACCATTTGATTTCAACCCACTCCCATTTATCTTCAACCCACCACGGTCAAATTTCAAGCTCAGTGAAGCTGAGTTACTGTTTGGCTATGGTACTGGTGATTGACAAATCAGATGGTCACTTCTCAGTTCTTATGTTTGGGAGTTGTTGGTATAAATGTGGCATTTATAGTCTTGGGACTGGATAAGGCTACCTAGGGCTTTATAGATCATAAGGAGTGTGGTGTAACAATAAGCCATGTTGCTTAAGAGAACAGATACAGCAGACACCCTAGGTAGTGATTGAAGGAATTCTCTGAATGCCCCGCTAAGCCCCAATATCTGTTCTTCCAACCTACAAAAGCATGACATTAAAAGCTATACCTTTGTGTCTTGGGGACTTTTCTGTTTCCCAAAATTTCCAAATACTTTGCTAGAAAATATCTGGGACTTTTAATAGCAAACATCGAAGCAGGAATAGTTAGCAGCCAGTAGACCGCAAGTTGTTTGGATAAATGAATCACAGACTCTGTGATGGGAAAAGAGACCACAAAAAGTGATTAAGCTTCATCACAAATTTGCCCTACTTCTCAGCCTGCAGTTGGTCTGCTCTGAGTCCCATTACCATCTCTCACTACTTCGTGAGATGTGCTTACTTGTTTCCCTTCCATCTATTTTCATTGTCCTATCATGGCCTTCCCTTTCCATGAGGCAAGTCAGAGCATCTCCAACTCTGACTTTAGATCGGGGTTGGAATATTGTTTAAAAACCCTTTTATCTGATAGAAAGAAATTGAATTATGGGAAGTGAACACACAATGCAATAGATATATAACTTACTGTTGAATTGTACACTTAAAATTTATTAGATTTTGTTGATTAAAGTCACCCCAATAACAAAAAACAAAGAAAAAATTCATTAAGAAGAACATCTTTGGTAGCATAAAATAAATAATAAATAAATAAATACTCTTATACCACCCAGCTACTTCACCATGTGAGTTGTGATTGCATTCAAGTTGCTTATTTAGAAGAGAAAAAAAAGTGGCATAGATGATAGTTCATCCCTCTGGCGACCAAATCAAAGTTGTGACAGAAACAAGGAGCAGCAGCAAGGAAAAATCGCCTGGAATCTAGACGAACAAGCCATACAACTGGGGAGAAATCCAAGAAAATCCGCTGCAACAGCAGAAGATAGGATGGGGCGAGGACACGGGGCTGCCTGTTTTCCAGCAGCAGAGTGAGATGGAGGTTGTGGCAGCAGAAGAAGCCTCTTAAAGGGGCCGTCACCGTGAGCGGATTTTCATGGTGACGGACCTGCTTGCTCTGAGCACCAGTGCCCATTCGACTGCACCCAGGAGGCACCAGGGACTCACAGGGAGACATTGTCGGAGTGAGTGCTGAGGCAAAGCTCACTCAGTACAGCTCAGGACAGAAGTGCTAGCTGTGTCCATTGTTCCCTGTTGAGTCCTCGCCCCTCCCAGTGTGTGGACACAGCACTGCCACAGCCATGATGTCATCAGGCTGGATAAGAGAGTTCACTCCGCCCAGAGGATCCCCTGAAACCCACCTCCCCCAATTCGCAGTCCCACTCAAACCACATCCAGGTGTATCCGCAGCGAGTCAGGTGCTCCTTGCTGAGACTCACACTGGTGGAGGCAGCTGGCCTCGGTTTCTGGTGTGGCCTTCTGAGGCAACTATAAGCTCAGCATCTCTGGACTGCTTGCTGAATCTTAACAGGTGGCCCCAGAGGGGCAGAGGCTTGACCTAAGTATGGCCTGCAGCTGAACCCCTCTCAGGACTGTGCCACTGGACACCTACTTCACAAATCCACACTAATAAGACTGGGAGACTTAGGAGCTTTGCTTTAGTACATAGAAACAGACACAGAAAGGCAGCCAAAATGGGAAGACAAAGAAGCAGAAACCATATGACAGAACAGAACAGAGATCCAGATATAATGAAGTCAAGTAATCTAACAGGTATAGAGTTCAAAAGACTGGTTATAAAGGTGCTCAGTGAACTTTTAGGAAGGGTAGATAAATTCAGTGAGAACTTCAACAAAGAGATAAAAAATAAGTAAAAATGGAAGTAGAAATTATAAAAGGGAACCAGTCTGAAATGGAGAACACATTATCTGAGATGAGAAGTATATTAAATCGGATAAACAAAGTGAATAAAGAAAAGGATCAAATGCCCTATCTAGAGGACAGGAAAGCCAAGGACACCAATCAGATTGGCAAGAGATGAGATGCCAAGACTATAAAAATAATTTAAGCAGCATATGGGACACTATTAAAGGTTCAAAAATCTGCCTTATGAGTGTAACTGAAAAAAAAATCAAGATTTTCAACTGCTGTTTGAAGAAATAATGATGGAAAACTTCCCTAACCTGGTGAAGGAAATGGACATAAAACCCCAGGAAGCTCAGAGAATTCCAAAAATCAGGGACTCAAAGAGGCCCACACCAAGACACATCATCATTAAAATGGCAAAGGTTAAATACAAAGAAAAGTAAAAGCAGCAAGAAAAAAACAGATAGTTACTTATAAGGGAAAACCTAAAAGACTGGCAGCTGATTGTTCAAAAGAAATTATTCAGGACAGAAGGGCTTGGCAAAAAATATCTGACAAGATGAAGACTCGGGATCTACAACCAAGGATAATTTCTCCAGCAAAGCTATCATTTAGAGTTGAAGGACAGA
Organism: Macroglossus sobrinus; assembly: GCA_004027375.1. Taxonomy (NCBI): domain Eukaryota; kingdom Metazoa; phylum Chordata; class Mammalia; order Chiroptera; family Pteropodidae; genus Macroglossus; species Macroglossus sobrinus. The sequence goes on along the minus strand of PVKZ01000656.1, from coordinate 328,151 downwards.
TAAAGAGCTTCCTAGACAAAAATAAGCTAAAGGAATTTATCATCACCAAGCCAGTATTACAGGAAAAGTTAAAGGGACTTCTTTAAGAAGAAAATATATGTACCAAAAACAGGAATAAAAAATGGTAACAACTACATTTTTATCAACAAGTATCTTAAATGGAAAAGAATTAAATGCTCCAACTAAAAGATAGAGTGGATGAATGGAAAGAAAAACAAGACCCCTACATGTTACCTATGAGAGACTCACTTCAGATTAAAAGACACACACAGACTAAAAGGAAGAGGAGGGAAAAAGGTATTGCTTTGATGGACCTAGAAGGTATTCGAATCAGACAGAGAAAGATAAACACTATATGATTTCACTTGTATGCGGAATATAAGGAATAGACTCAAAATACAGTGGACAATTTGGTGATGGACAGAGGGGAGGAGAGTTAGGGGGATGGGAGAATGGGGTGAAGGGTTAAAGAAGTACGAATTAGTAGCTGATGGATGGTCACGGGGATGGGGAGCACGGCAGAGGGAATGCAGTCAGCATTAATAGGTTGGCCAGGTGGAGGGTCATGGGAGGGAGGGGGCAATTGCAGGGATCATTTCACAAACTATGTAGAGATCTAACCAATGTACTGCATATTTGAAACTAAAATAAATATTTTTTTAAAAAGTTGCTTATTTGAATAGGAGCTAAAAATTAATATTAGGAGGATGGCATATATAAGAATGTATAATATATTATGATTGATAGAACATAGATCAATACTGATGATATTTCAATGTTTTAGTATAAGATTAATTGAACCATGGAGCCCCAAAAGTGGGTGCTTTTCTGGGTAGTACCAGAGCCTTGCTGTAAACTTCTCTTAGTCTTGGTTGCCCCTTTTTATTATCCACAAGAACATTGAACGCAGGGTAGAAATAAGTATTTTCCATGAAATGTTCTGAAGTCCACAGCAGAGTCGTGTTTGGAAAATGTGTCAGAACAGACAACATGGTATACCTTTTCTTTCTTTCTCTTAGCTGGCCACCTTGCTCCTATTTCGAGACCCTCCTCTCTGTAAGCCTGACACTGCCAGGCAGTCGTGTGCACCATCCTCTACATCAGGGTCTGTCACCCTTGGCACCACTCATATTTTGGGCCAGGGTTCTTGGTCTCAGGGCCTGTCCTGAACACGGTAGGTTGTTTTGCAGCATCCCTAGCCTCTACCCACTAGAAGCGAGTAGCATCCAATTGTCACAACCAAAAATATCTCCAGACATTGCCAAATATGCCCAGGGAGTGGGGGAGCTAAATATCCCCAGTTGAGGACACTCGCAGGATCAAAAAAATTAGTGAGCCCAAGAAGACCCCAGAAGATTCCACTGTACTGTGCCGGGTGGATAACGAGCTGCTGGATTGAATGTTGGTTGTCAGCACTTAATCTAGACGATTGTCTGATGTAGTTAGAGCCCAGATCAATAACTGAGACAGAACCTAAGAGCACATATTTCTCAGCACAGGGGGCATAGTGACACAGGTCCTGTTTCGTTATTTAAATAGAGCCTTCAGCCAAAAGCACTTTTGAACGGCCAAACCCTATAAACAAATCTCTGGTTACCTGAGAGCGAAAAATCAGCAGAGGTGCTGGTTTCTTGCTGTGTTCACACATCTCCTTAAGCTTTCATTTTATCCTAGCAATAACAAGCTGATGCCGGTCCATTTGTGACCTGCTAATGGGGTGCATTTTCATATTTATCTGCTTTCACGTTATCTGTGGCCTCTTTGGGAGCGCTCTCTGATTGCTCTCCAATCATTTCCTGCCCCTTTCGAGAACATTAGGTATTAATTCAAGCTTGTCAAATCTTATATGATATATTCCATTCAGGAGCTAATACCTCATCAACCTTACCTGGCACTGGAAAATTCAATTTCTCAAGATACCAGCTGTTATCCCAGAGACCTTGCATATCTGTTTAAAACAGCTAATAGGAAATGTTCTTGCTGAACTCATTTTTTTTGCAACTACTAAAATTTTATGAATTGCACATAAAATATACCTCGATGAATCTTAAAGAAGAAATGAAATGAATAAATAAATGTATAGCCCAGTAAGTTAAGTGCTTTTTTGGGCAATCATTCTAAATAACAACAAATAAAATAAGAATATAATACATCTATATGTTACAGAAAATTTTAAAAGATATTTTTTTGTGAGAGGGCTGTTGTGGCTTAGTTTCAAAAAGAACATTAAATCGTGGTATGATCGTCAAAAGGTTGGAGGCACAAGTTGACTATTCAATGTATGTCGTTTTGTTTTGTTTTGTTTTGTTTTAATAGTTGCCAATATTGAAAAGCCAATCCACAGAGACGAATCATTGCAAATGGAAATGAACTTCTGTAGCTCGTTTTACAAGGTGAAGATCATCTTCTCTCAAAGACATCAGAATTCTCCAGAGCTTTCTAAGTTTAAATCCAGTTGTGAAAATATTCAACTTTATCATTTGATCTGGAGACAGGAAGATCATTGTCATATGCAATCTAGCAGCAGGTTAATAACTACAGTAATTTCAAAGAAGTGATGAACATAGAAGGTATTTCAGAAGATTTGCGAAGACTATGATCTGATATAAAAATATCTGTGAGATCTATGAATGGCAGAGTTATGAGTACTGCTAATACTTCTCTGGTTGTCCGCGTTCCTAATGGAATGAAATGCTCCATTTCAGTTTGAGGTTAATGAAAATAAAGACTTAAAAAAATCTTTAATTTACATCCTCTTGAATTCTAACCACAGACACACAGGTTAAGAATTCATGTTCTAATGGACTGACATATTCCATCCAAAGCATGAAGGGAAAAGCAAGGCAGAGTCCAAGAACGTTTCAAAGACCACGCAACTCAGATTTCCACCCAGCATCTGCTCTATACCTCTTTGAGAGCATCTACTAAGTTTCCCCATCATTTATTCAGCCTCGACCTCAGAGATCACCTTGCTTTTCTGGAATACGAGCCTGTCTCAGGGCCTTTGCACTTGCTGATCTCCCTGCCTCAAAGAGGAGAAAAGCTGCCTTCAGATTTCTACAAAGCTAGCTCCGTTATCACCTTGAGAGTTGGGCTTAAATGTCACCTTCTCATTAAGCTCCCTATGACTTGATATTTAGAATTGCAATCTGTGCTGTGAGAGTTAATTGCAGCATGTCTAGAATTAGCCTGAACTTCTGTTGAAATAAGAAATCCATCTGTATGGCACTGATCCCTGGCTGAGGCATGAAACCTTATTAATTAATAGTGCTGTGGTGTCATCGTGGGTTTGACGAGCTTGGAGAGGTTCATACCAGCTTGTCAGCATTGTTTATTGATAACAGTGACACTGATGATCTGCACCTGGTCAGGGTGAGCCCCTAAGAGGTCTGTGCTGTTAAGGCTGGTTACAGAGCAGGAATATGCATATATAACCAGAAAAATATTTTTTAAAAACCTGGGCAAGACTCCATATTGGTTTCTGCAGTTCCCGGGGTACCACGTACACATCTCTAGCTTTTGACCAGAAAACAAGAGCACATCCTGCCACAACCCTTACAGACGGAGGACAATAGATCCCCATCCTGTCTTCTCTAGATCCCTTCTATGAGACTGTCTTTTGCTGTGATGCATATCCTCACTTTAATGCTCTTTCTCTATTATATCTTTTTCCTATGGTATCCTATTATACCCTGTGATAAACTTCACATTTGTAAGCATTGTCATAGAGTCCTGTGAGTTTTCTTTAGCAACTGAACCCTATTTAATGCCACCATTAGAGCACAAATCCTGTCCCAACTCTCCCCCCTCCTTGTCTCTATGGCACTTAGCACCAACTGACATACTATGTATTTGATTTATTTTGTTCACCATATTCACATGTTTATTATTTTGCTTATTACTTTTTATTGTCCTCCCACGGGGGGAGTCCAGGAGGGCAGGGTATCTGGTCTAATTCTTAAATTTTACTGCAGTATCTCTGGACCATAGCAAGCCTTCTGCATTTATTATTTGATAAAGAAACGAACGAATTGAAGAAAGAGGCAGAGTAGAAAAATCACTTACAGTTCAAGGCTGTTTCTCTCCAGCTCTGAGCTTGAAAATCAATAAACAGAAGCTTAGAAAGATGGACAATGATAAAGACTGTGTTCACCTGCTGATTATACTCAAGTCAGTTACCATAAGGGACAGAGATGTTAACTGACAGTCGGCTGCAACAAGAATTGATGCACCCCTAATCTACATTGGTTCGAAGACCAAAAACTGATGCCCATGAAAGGCTGCCAGTGGTTAAGAGCATCCCTTTCTGGCAGCTCTTCCAGCCTCTGAAGGCAGAATCGCCCAGATGTGGCATCTCTTTCAGTTTCCTTAATACTTTCAGAAGCTTTTGTATTTCAAGGACTTTGAGGGGTGGGAGAACAAACACCACGAGGCTTTTCAGTCAGGGCCATTAGCCCTGAAGTTTGGGGGTCTAAAAGTTTGATGAGGAGCCATTTTGATGGACCTCTGATACAGAGGTTTGGCTTCTTATCACTGGCAACAACATTAATCTGTAACTATCCCAGTCTTTCTGAACTCCTATGTGGACTGCTAATCTAGAGAACATAGCTAAACTTTGAGCACTGCTTAGCTGAGCAATCCTAAAGTCTTTCCTTGGGTTAGAGCAGGGGTCCCCAATACCCAGGCCATGAACTGGTACTGGTCCATGGCTTGTTAGGAAAAAGGCAGCACAGCAGGAGGTAAGCAGCGGGCCAGTAAGCAGAGCTTCATCTGTCTTTGCAGCCGCTCCCCAGCACTAGCATCACCGCCTCAGCTCCACCTCAAGATCATCAGGCGTTAGATTCTCATAGGAGCACCAGTCCCTGGTGCCAAAGAGGTTGGGGACCACTGTTCTAGAGCAGTGATTACCAAACCTTCACCTGCATCTGAGTCATAGGAGGAATTTTTAAAAATACAAGGTCTGTTTTTCCTCCCCATTTCCCACCCCAATTAGGATTCCAAATTATCAGGTGGGATCTGGGAAATTAGTATTTTGAAAACCTCTGTGTACAATTTTACAGTTGGGGACTATCTTCTCTAAATTGTATTACAAAACATTAGTAAATTCAAAGGTGATTTGTGATTTCAGTAAGCAAATTATAGTCATTTCTTTTGAATTATAAGGAAAAACTTCTTTCATATTCATTTTTCTCTCATGGAATCTGTTTTAAAAATTTTTCCCAGTTGTATTGAGATATAATTGATGTATAAGAATGTGTTAGTTTCAGGTGTACAACATAATGATTTGATATTTGCCTATATTACAAAATGTGCACCGCAATCTAGTTAACATCCATCACCTCACATAGTTACAATTTTTTTCTTGTAATAAGAACTTTTAAGATCTCCTCTCTTGGCTACTTTCAAATATATAATATGGTTGTGTTAACTATAGTCACCATTATATTTTTAAGTGTCAGAGTGTTGAAAGAAATCCTTTCAGGGGAGACTGTGCAGTTTGCTCTGGGCTTGGTCAATGTGCTGCCATCTTGTTTCTGTCTTCTATTCCTTGTCCTATTGTTTGAACTTCAAGAGGGAGAGTAGAGAGGATGAAGGGTAAATTGTGCAGCCCAATATGTTTGCTTTAGAGTTTGTTGGGAAGAAGCTGGTGCCTGGTTTTTATTTTTAAGTTGTTGGAGAAGCAGAGGAGGGAGCAAGTGACATATGATTTTTCCAAGAGCAAAACATGTTCCCCCCCCTCCGCAATGGGCCCGAGCCACACTCTAATACCACTTTCTTTCCACAATTCTGTACTGCCACAATGAAAAAGTGCAATCGTTGGAGGTCACATATAATTTACCTACAGTGGCCAAATGAATGATACCAAGTTAGAGAGCTGCTGCTCAGCTTGTGTTTATCATAAAGATGAGGCACAGTTTAAAGTGACATCATCAACACATAGCCCTTAACTTTCCTCTCCAGTGGATATTCTTCTGATGCAGTCGACAGGAGCCAGCCTCCTTGTGTAGGGTCTAATCATGCCTAGAAGGCAGCAGAGGCTAGAGCCAGTTGGTACGAGTTTTTAAAAGTTGACTATGCACATTTGTTCCCAACTCTGCATTCAACGCTGTCAAACTGGTGGCCTGAAATTGGCCACGCTGGGCATATTTACACCACGGAAATTTGTAAACACTACAAATCAGAAATTAATGTTTTTTTTTTTTTTATGGAGACCTGGATGTTAAACATTTACCAGCATACCACACTACTCAGAAGCTATCATCCATGCCAAGGCACACAAAACTAAAATGCCATTATATTGCCTCTGATAGACAAGTAAAGTGTTTGATAAAGTGAGTCCTCTACATTGAAATGGCCAAATATCAAGTATTATTCCACATCAGGGGGAAACAAGCCTCCTCACTAATTTGAGTCATTCTTTTCATGACTAACAAACTGATTCAGAGATACTAATTAGTCCGTGACTTTCTACTTACAGAGGAACCTGTACCACCTGTGACAAGCCTAAGATGATGGTTTACAAAAAAAGGTGTTGCTTTTGATGACTTCCTTTAGCACAGTACAGTTGGAAGTCTCACATCAAAGTTTTTCTTCTTCTCAAGTAGCTCCCTCCAGTCCTGACCTAGAGTAGAACTATTATGAGACACAGAAATTCATAACCCAAGAAAAACTACCTGCCAACCTCATTCAACAACTAGTTTGACATTGCCATGACTGGTGGGAATCTACAGCAGAACGGCTACCTGCGATCTACAGTTTATTGAACTAAAGACAGAGAACTGCTTATTCGTTAATCAGGGCAAAGGAGTGATCATTGGGAAAGAGAGTCCACTGACAGACAGCCTTGGAACTTGAGACATCAGGATTCCCGCTCATCAAAGCCTTTGCAAACCTCTAGTGTCGTGTTTTCGCTGGAGCTGGTACTAGTACACGTGTTTGGTTTTTCCTCTCTTCTGCTGCTAAATCCCCAAACAGCAGAGTATATTTTTACTAAACCCAACTACCATAGGAAGTGACTGGATCAGAAGAACTTATTAATGAGCCAAAGGGCACAACAGGCCCTATTTCCATCACTAACTGTCGGTAGCTAGGGGCTGTGCAGAAAATTTTTTTAAGTTTTTTTTCCCTCAATGCATTTTGACAGGTCCAGAGTGTAACTGATACAACCACATTTTAAATCTATTTCTACAAACACCACAGTGAATGTCAGTTCTGGAAAATGCAGGGAGGAAAATGGCCAAGGTGATGCTCTAGTTAATAAAAGTCTTCCAAGGAAATCATTTATATCTTAAATGCTCACTCTTAACTTCAGCTCGGAGAATCTTTAGGCTATCTTTGGGTGGCAAATAACCCCAGTGGCTCTTGCTGTTTGAGTATCAGTCCTTCCCATTAAGACTAAAAAAGTATATGTGCTACAGAAAGTGTTCCTACCAACTCTGCTTTGGGTTCGAATGCTGTCATTGGTCTTCTCAAGAGCAAAGACTGATTTGCACTTGTGCTGCATTCTCCATATTCTTTCCTAATTACAACAAAGGGTATAAAGAACTATTGGCCTAGGGAACACATCTTATCTGAAATCCTAGAAGAAACAAGACAGTGGACCCGCTTATGACCAAGAACCTGGTGCTCAGACTTCATTCTAAGGAATAGAATCAACTCAAGTTATTTTAAGTAAAAAGATAAAGACCTCATAGAAGAGGAAGCTGAATAGATTCCAGGTTCCAGGAAAAGCAGGAATAAAAAAGTTTCAAGAAGCTTAACTATAGGCATATGTGAATATTTACTCTGGTGGTCTCACTATTTACTTGACTCAGTTGACCATTCTCTAAGTTTTTGTATTGCTTGATTCAAATTTTCCAAAGAAGGATTGTGAGTAACCACAAGCAAGCCTCAGATTGACTTCTCTGGGAATGTCATCCATGCCTGTCTCATTATATAACTGGGCAAAGCCACCTAAGATAGTTTCCCAATCTTAAGACTAATAGCAAGGAACAAGGTAAGTTAGAACAGGAAATGGGTTACGGAAGGCAGATCCACTAGCATCTTTACTCAGTACCCTGACGAGCCATGGTGCAGTGCCATAGCCTGCAGTTGATTTTTTTAATGAATGGCAGTCTGGATTTGCACATGATGAAATTCACCTCTGTAAATTTCATATATTACAAATCATGTACAATGACTCTGCCTCGCATGGAAAAATACATCCATGCACAAAGCTAAAGCAGCCAGCCATTCTGTCATTTTAGCCATCCAATGGGTTGATTGACTGTAAGAAAAAAATCAATTGAGTCAAAATGGTTGATCTGGTGACCTAGAGCAGACCCAGACTGAAAGGAACAGAAGGATTAGACATTCGTGTGGCAAAGTAAGTTACTGTGATATTAATTGTGCTTACTTCTTACTGTGAGGTTAATGTTCTTCATTATTAATTCTAGATCAAGGGTCAGCAAACTTTTTTTCCGTAAAGAACCAGACAATAAATAATTTAGGCATTGAACGCCTTGTAATCTGTCACAACTACTGAACTCCAATGTAGTGCTAAAGCAGACATAGATGATATGTAATGAATGAGTTTAACTGTGTTCCAATAAAGCTTTATTAACAAAAACGGGAGGCAAGATGGATTAGGTCTGCTAACCACTGTTTGCCAACCTCCGTTCTAGATCATTTCTCTTCCTCCTCCCTCAAACCTCTATCTCTTTTTAAATTATACCATCAGAGGATACAAACCACCACCCCTCCTTGTTATTGTCATCAAGAAACGTCTGGTCCTTAGACTTGGCTCCCTGTCTTCCTCTTAATCATTCATGTTTGTCATTGTTCTTGGCAACTTTTCCACTCATGGAGAAGATAACTCACCATATAGCCTCACTTCTCTGTCCAATTCGCTTCCAATTATCTTTTCCTTAATCCACCCACCTTCTCCTAGAGTCTGTCATCAACAATAACCAAACTACCTCCAAAATTGTGATTTAGAGCCTCTCATTAATAATCAACCCCTCTTGGTCTAACACACTTACTCTAGATATCAATGTTCTTTAATTCGCCAAAGTCACTGGGAATTCCAATCCATTGGTCCTATCACTTTTTCACTGTCCACCAGCCCTGTCCTCCCACACCTTCCTATCCCTCCTTGCCCGGTTTACACAGCAACCATACCCCTGTAGACTCCCCTTAACTCCCTTATCCGTCTCTCCCAGTTCTGTACCCATGCCACAGCTGCACCTGCACAGTGAGTGTAGCTGGAGGAAAAACACAATCGTGATCATGGATCTCAAGTGTGCGCTCTACATCCCTAACAATCCTGCCACGATTCTCCAGTAGTTAATTTTTCTGCTCTCAGAGACAACCACCTTACATCTTTTCCATCTTCTCACCTCCTCCTCTTCACTCTTCCTGTTTCCCTAGGAAAATAGGAAATGCCCAAGTCTGTATTCCCCTGGGCTCATGAACGTTTCTGATACAGGAATGAAGGCTGGGGTTCCGTAAAAGCAGGCACCTTCTGCGTTAAGTGCCCACTTTCTTGATTTGTGTTTCTGAAACCCGCTGAGGGAATCATGCGAGGTTTTCCCAGAGCTAGCTAGGAAGGAGGAAGAGAGACCTGGAGACGAGGGTGGAATCTGCTAACATTTTTTGGAGGGGCGGTGCCAGAAGCAGGAGCTCAGTCCTCTTCCCACACAACAGCCTGGTAAAGAGGCACAGCATTAAGAGACAATGGCTACAGGGTCTCTCTAGGGAGGCTGTGCCCCAGGCACTAGGGCTTCCAGCCTTAGTCCAAGCATTAGGTTATGCGGCTGCCTCAGAGCCTTGTGTCTCCAAGGAACCACCTGGGACTGGACAACAAACATCATCAGTGCGCACCTCGACCTAGGACCGGGAGGCCCTCCTCACATGTTCTGGGCGACATAAGACCCTTGAGATCTTTGCTCAGCCCTTCAGAGGGGTCCATATTGTGACTGAGGCTGAATTTCAGCTAGGCTGATGGTGCTTTGGGAGCAATTAAATTCACTTTAGAGAACGAAAAGAAATGGGACATTCCTTATATCCCATGTTGAAGAGTAAAATGCAGTCCCAGTACATTTGATTCTGTACAATGCGACTCAGAGGCATATATTTCCACTGGTGGCTTTCTGAAGTGGCTTCTTATTTAAGTCAAATTCACTGAATGTGAATTGGATGAAAGCAGTGTGATATCATCCATGCTTTTTATGATCATAGCCCAACGCGTACAACGTAAATACTTAGGCTTCAACGGAAGTACCTTCTAAACCAATGATGCTTAAACACACAAAACATCACATTAAAATTCCCACACAGGCCTGTAGAAACTCCTGTTTTCACTGTACTCCAAAAAGACCAAGCTTTGCAAAAGGGCATAGAACTTTGAAAAATCACATATCACCAGGAGTGAGCAAAGAGGCCTTGGGTGGGGAGAAAAGTGAGCGGAAATCAATTTTACTTGCCTCGGCCTTACAATGGATTTTGCAAAGTAAAGGGTAGAAAATCAATCTTGTCAAATCAGTGAGAATTTATACACTTGAAGGAGTCTAAAGGTCTTGGAGGGTGTATTAGGCAGTAGGACGTTCTCTTCCATCACATCATGGAGGATACAGCATGGAGGTTGGAGCCTTTTCTGTACCAAGGGGACCGCACTAAGGACTTTTGCCATGTTTCTCATCACATTCCACCCATGGCGGAAGCCAGACCTGAGCGTGACTTCCCCAGTGCCAGCCCAAACACCCTGAAGGAGAAACTGGAGCAGGACACAGAAGTCCTAGGAGTACTTGTTCTCGACTCACCAGAACAAGCCTCCAGATTACGTCTAAGAGAAGGTCCCCTTATCTGGCCTCTGAAAGTGAGTGCCTCTGGCATTTTGGGGCTGCTGGGCCACTAACAAGACAGACCTCCTGTGGCTATAAAGTAAGTACTTTAAACAAATCAATAGAAAATCGATGATTATTTGCCATTAGCGGATATGGTAGGCAGAATTCTAAGATGGCCCCCAAGATTCTGGGCCCCTGGGATACATACTCTTTCTGCCAGTTACTCAATTAAACACTAATCTAGGTGCTTATTTGAAGGGATTTTGCAGATGTGGTTAAGATTTCAAATCAGATGAGCCAGGTAGGTCTGACCTAATCAGGTGAGCCCTATCAAAACAGTTTCCTCCAGCTGACCACAGCAAGATGGAAGATGCACTCCACCTGGCCTGGAAGCGAGCCAGAATCCATGCTTTGAACTTCCTTTGGAGGGGCCACATAGCAAGGAATATGGGGGTGGTCTCTAGTTGTTAAGGGTAGTCCTCAGCTGACAGCTAGCAGGAAAAACAAGGACCCGAGTCTTGCAACCACGAGGAATTGAATTCTGCCAACAACCAGTGATCTTGAGGGAAGACCCCTGGACCCCAGATGAGAACTGTAGCCTTAGCCAACACCTCGATTTCAGCCTTGAGCCGAAAATCCATTCACACCATGCCTGGATTCTGACCTACAGAAACTATGACATAATAACTTTGTGTTACTTTAAGCCACGAAGCTTATGAACATGTGTTATGCAGCAGTAGAACACTAATACAGCGAGAAAGAAAAGAAGAAAAAACAATATACACAGCTAGCAAATCAGCAGCCAGATGATTTTGTTCGAAGCCTGGGCAGCGTCCCCTCCACCCTGCCACATTACAGGTAAAGATTTTATCACTGACAAAGTCATTACAAAATACTCCAGTTCAGAAACAAAAACAAAAACAAAACAAAAGACGATCTCATTTGCCACACTGGGCTTGTTTCCCTGGGAAGGTGTTCCGTACTCACCAGCGTCACTGGCAGGGCAAGGCGGACCTGTCTGCCTCATGGGTCAAAGAAGGAGCTGGGTGATATCCAGCTTAAAGCTGGCACAGCTGCCTGATGTCATGCCGGGACCTCTGACCTACAGACTTGGCTCCACCTCCATTTCCAAGACCTTGGGAAATTAGAGAGGGGGTTTTAGGACCCAGAGACCAGAACTCTGGGGTTTATTGAAGAAAATAAAACACAGATTCTGTAATGGTTAAGAGCTCTCAGGGCTCCTGCATTAAAACCTGGCTTTACCACCTACTGTGTGACTTTTGCAAGTTTCTTCACACTTCTGCACCCCAGTCTGTAAAATGGGGTTGACAGAGTTGTGAAGGTTTGAGATAGGGTTTATAGATCACTGATGCATGGGGCCTGGCTGTTAGCATGCCTTCTAAAATGAGAGCGGTAGTTTAATTGCTTTTAATGCTGACTGGGTCTTATACTCAAGCCCTAATGCTGGGCTTTCATCATATAATAAATGCCCAACCCCATGCCCCAGACTAGACAGCTGAGCACATCTTGATCCCTTGTTCGTGAACCCTAAATGTCTACTTAATGACTAACCCCACTCCTGCCTGGTACATGGAGTATCAAATCACGCCAATCAGCCCCAATATAAACCCAGAACAAATCAATTGTCCTTCCCTGGCCTCTTCTTGCTTTCTTCATTCATTATAACGTGAATTGTGCTAACAATGTGTACCCACTGGTCAGCGTTTCTACTGGATAAAACCAAGGGAACGTAGTAAACCGACAACATGAGGCTAGGCTACAATAAATAGGTGCGAAGTTCACACTCTTAAAACAAAGTAATTATTTTTAAAAGATGGTTTCACGAGGCTAAAAATGTACATCTCTCATTCATGAAGGTGGGGGTGTATTAAATGTCACTGAACCAGCTTTAATGATAGAATTTATGAAGTTGTGCCAGATTGTGACGATAAAACATGCAGAGGTATATGCAGCTTATAAATATAACCACATCTAGACTCATAAAAATAGACTTTCTATTTTAATAGAATCTTCTTTCTGAGCATTTCGAAATGAAGCAATTTGAAACTTTCCTAAATTGCAATGAGAGAGGTGGTGGTGGTGCTTTTCTCATTTACAGAGATGACCATCTATTATCTGCATTTGCAAATTGGTTAATTATCTGGAAGATTCAAGAAGAAAAATGTTGTTCTAGTAATTCTCCCACAGTTCTGGGTTAAACTCAGAGGATTTGGCTGACGGAAGATCAAAATAAACAAGTGTCTATCCAATACGTTTTATATGAAAAACCAGGCTATTTTTTTAAACTAGTGTCTTCGAGAGAAAAAAAAAAACTATAGCAAAATGCCTACAGCTCCTTACTCCTTAGCAAATGATTCTTTTGACTAGAGTGTAAGATCCAGAAATTCCATATCTTTGCCTGTCTCGTTCACTGTGGCCACCCTGGTGCCTGGAATAGCGTCTGTCACAGACACAGGCACGCACTCAATATTTCCCGAGAAAACCAATTAATGAAATTAAGTGAATTAGCAACTGGCAGGGTACTATCTAAATTCTGAGCAGTTATAAATGTAAACATGATCAGATCAAGAAGCAAAAAAAGGAACAGGGAGATAAAGTTCTGTAAAGTCACATTTGAGTTTTGGGGGACATTGGAAAAGAAGGAAATCCGGTGTTAGTGGAATTTATCACTACAAAGTTTTCATTCCTGAATGGAAATTTCCAGAGCCTATGCTGTAAACCATCTTACAATGGGTTATTTATGAAGAGCCAGCCTTTTGCTTTAGCATCTGTGTAGCAGCAGCGCCATCTGCTGGATAATTAGTTTAACCTTTTAGAAAAATATTCTAGTCTTTCATGTGGCGAATTGAATTTAGAATCACGGAAAATTACGTCGGAAATATCTTTAGAGATCATCTAGGCCCTATGTCATCTTACAGGTAAAGATTTGCCTTAAGTAGGTACGATGTTTTTTTGTTTTTATTGACGGAATGGAACCCCAAGTTCATCTCTCAGAGAGAAGACGAAAAGTACAGCCATCATTACTAAATTATATCAGAAGTTTTATGGAAATCAAAAACTGAAAGGCAGTTAAAATCCATTGGTAAAGCATTTGGAGAGTGCGATCCAAAAGAAATTTCAAACGGAACCTCTGAAACAGTGGAGCCATAGAACTTTCGGCAAGGGTCTATAGCTGTGCTGTCCAACACAAAACCACTAGCCTTGCGTGGTTATTAAACATCTGAAATGTAGCTAATGGCACTGAGGAACTGGATTTTTCATTTTATCAAATCTCAATGAATTTACATTTTAAAAAGTAGCCACATATGGCTAATGTAGGGTTTCTCAACGGTGGCATCATTGACACCTGGGACCGGATCACTCTTTGTGGTGGGCCTGTCCTGTGCACTGTAGTGCTTAGCAGCATCCTTGCCCTCCACCCACTACATGTCAGTAGTACCCTCCCCCGCCGTTGTGACCACCACAAAGGTCTCCAGATATTGCCAAATCTCCCCTAGAGGGCGAAACCGCCCCTAGTTGGGAAACACTGGCTAGTAATTACCGAGTTGGACAGCAGGGTAGGTTCTAAAATATGCCTGATATGTATGTAATACTAGAGTTGAGAAAAAGAACTGGCCCCTACATCATGATTATGATTTTGTCATAAGAACAGGGAAGGTTAAAAAGAAAGTCGGGGGGAGGGGGGAGGTAGACGGGGTAAAGGGGGTCAAATATGTGGTGACAGAAAGAAATCTAACTACGGGAGGTAAACACACAGTGTAAATATATATGTGCCTTACTGTTAAAGTGTACAGCTGAAACTTACTGGATTTCATTAATGAGTGTCGCCATAAAAAAATAAATAAAAACACATAGACAAAGAAATGTCTTTCTTTTTTATCTGCTTTCCCATGTAACAGATGGGACCAGGACAGCAATACTGGAAAATTCTGCCTCCCTCCAAAATCCCCAGGTTAGCATCAGAAAACCTATACTTGAACCTGATTTTCCTGTCCTCGCTGTACGTAACTGGACAAAATGACCTCCCTGATCTCAGTGTCTCACCTGGAGAAGGACAGGGATGGTACCCAACTGGTAGGGATGCTGTGAGGGCTAAATCAGATGATGCACAAAGTGTTCCTAGCTCCGTGTTAAGCTTGTAGTAGATATTCAAAACAATATTCTTTTAACCACACACTTCCAGACAGGAGAGAAAAAAGTCTTCATGCTTTCCAACCAATAATACAAAAGTCCCCAATGAGTTTGCATCGAAAACAAAAATCCAATTGAACAAAACTAGCTCAGGTCTGTAAAGTGAACTTTATTTTTAAATTCCAGTGGATACAACATTCAGTAAAGGTTTAGGCATTGTAAGACACATTTAAATGTGAAGGAGAAAACGTTTCAGCTCCTCAGGGAGGAAGAGGGTGGCAATCTTGTAGTGCTGCTGGGCCCCAAAGCACTTGCGGATTCTCAGGCGGCACAATTGCATCAAAGAAGGGGGGCCTGGAGAAAGATAAGACAAAGCTACACATTGGTTTCAGTGATCTAAGGCGACTTGTTTCTTTCCTTCTTTTAAAGCATATAGGGTATAAGCAAATAATATGGTACCATTCATTTTTGTTGTTTTGCTAGAAGGCGTTCTCTTTTGTGATCTATCTAACCGAAATGCATTTGTTAGGTTTTCATTTAGAACGGACTGAAAAATTCAAAGTTTAGTTTCACGAATGGAGGCTTAAGGAAGCTAATTTTGGAACTACTAAGTTACCCTACATTCCCAATTATGAGAATAAAATGCATGTTTAACGGCTTTCTTGTCTTTCACATTAAAAATAAGGTCCTATTTCTAGATGCAGACATTTTTATCATTTGAGCAATTTTAAGATATTTAGATATAATGAGCTATCAGTGAATCATAAGTATGTGTTATCTTAAGGCATATTTGTTTTCATAATCTGCACTCAGAGTTAGCCCTGTGCTTCAATTCACAGGTGAAAAGTGAACTAGCACAAACCATGCACAGGAAACCAGCCAAGAGTTTACATTTAGGACAGTAGTTCTCAATAGAGGGGAGGGGAGAAGAAAAAGAGGCGTATCTTGCTTCCCAGGGATACTTGGAAATGTCTGGAGACACTTTTGACTGTCACAAGTTAGGGGAAGGTGCTATGGCATCCAGTAGGTAGAGCCCAGAGATGCTGCTAAACATCGTACGATGCACAGGATGGCCTCTAATGGTCCAAAATGTTAAGTAGTGCTGAGGTTGAGAGCCCCTGGTATAGGGTAAAATGATGGAAAACAACTTCCCACCCCCAACCTGCACCAAATTGTCCCAGGGATTCTCTTTCGGTTATTAAACCAATTTTCTAAAAGCAAATCTATATACCCCCAAGAACCCCACAAAGTAGTAGCCCTCAGTCCAGACTGTATACTTCAGAATCACCTATTTAGGGGAGAACAGCTTTAAACTACAGGAATTAGGCCCCACCCCAGAGATGTATTGTTGGATGGGGACCATCGGATATCTATTTGTCAAAGGCATGTGCCCCATGTGATTTGCTTGTGCCCCCAGGGTTGAGAATACAACCAAAAGAATACAGTGGCTTCTAAATTCCTACAGTGTCACCAGAAGCTATAGGATAAAGTGGGCTACGGATTTCTCAGGTGATAAAGAACATGGAGAGGTAGGAACAGACACATATACAAGAGAAATCAATGCGATATTTTCAATCGGGCCCTCACAGCACATTCAGAAGGCCCCTGTTGGAGTCCGGGGTCCCTTCCAGATTATACTCAGTGTACTCAAGGCATGTATTAATGAACTGCTTCCAGTGTGCTCAGCATATATTTACACTCTACAAAGGTGCGCTGCGGGCAAACAACTTAATCTCATCTCACTGAGGAACGTTGAAGGATGTGACTAATCATCTGTGCTAGATACACTGTCAGGGACAACTGTAGGAGGTACTGATAAAGAATTATGAAGAACAAGACGTCAGAGCAAGCCTGATGGAGAATTAGGAAAAGCAGGACATCAGAGCAATCTCATGCAATGACTGATGCAAACTGAGTTATCTGCTGTTCACCACCAGCAGGATGGTGTATAACAACTGTAGCCTTAATTCCATGAAAACAGAGCTGAAAACCCACTACGGAGCTGTAGCCATTTGCCACGCTCAATAATAAAATCAGCTCATTCTATGTTGCTGACTTGGCGTATTGCTTTGGGTCTCGACTTCTTTTTCTTCCCCAGCAATTCCCGTGATGCTTTAGGGCCAATGTGCGTTCAGGAATGGCTGCTGTCGAGCTGGGCTTGAAGGAGTCCTTTTTAGTTTTCATTGTTTGCCGGCAGTAAACACCGCTTTAGATGCTATTCAAGGTAGTTGGGATGGTACTATTCTTGAACTGCTTTCCGGGGACACCCAGAGACAGAAATTACTGTGTTAATTCTGCAGGTCTGGCTTTCTGTGCTCGCCTGTCCCCATTTCCCATGGGCTTCCAGTCTGCTGTGAGGTGACTTTACTAAAACCTCAAAAAAGACTCGTGGAAGCAGAAGAAGTGGTGGTTCTCCCCAAGGGCAAATGGCATTTTATAAACCAGTAGGACCATTGGCCACACAGCCATCAAAATGTGAATTAAAGGCAACACAGGTGTCTAGCAATGGCTTTGGGAAATAAAGTGGGAGGGAAGAGTCCGCGGAGACAATCGGAAAATCCAATGAGATTATCTGATGGGGTGAGGGCTGGAATGTGTGTGCGTGTGCGCATGCGCGTGTCTATACATATGAATATAATCCAGGTTGAGTTTTATTCCGTTTTCCTTCTTATATTAAAAGGCATTAAAGTATTGTGCTATCTATGCCTATATATACAGGAGAAATCGGCCCTGTAGATATATATAAAATTTTTTGAAAAGAAGAAATCTTGAAAACGCAGGTACACCTGCCTGGGTATTTATCCCACTGCTTAATATAAAGGTTTCTATTAGACTGTTCCTCGCCCAGGGTCAGTGTTCCCTAACCCAGCAGGCCTTGTGTAGGCATGAGGACCCTGGGGTGACGGGAATAAGAGGGAGAAGGAGTCCATGGCCACTTTACAACTGTGCCTAGAGCCGGCCCTAATTCTCAGCACGTGGGAAGAAAATAAGCGATGACAACATGAATCTTTCTGGTAGGGAAGGCTGCTTTCAAGTCCTACGACCCCTAAAACTTCCTCTAGAGACATTTAAGAATGCAGTGTGAGGGGTCTTTGCTCCGCAGCCCACTACCCGACCTCCACAGCTCAGGGAGGTGCCCCTACCCACTTGCGCACTGCTCAACCATGAGGTTTAGTTGTCTGGGCCAGAAGCATCAGTTTTTATTTATGGAGGAATGTGGACTTCGTGTTGATTAATTTATTAAAGTCAATGTTTCCAGGTTGCTGTGAATCATTAATGTAATACCTTACCACGCTTAATTCGTTGCATTCTCATCAGCAGAAACCAAATGCCCAGTAGTTTGGCCTATCTGGAGTGCACCAAGACATCCTGGAGGCAGGAGTTTCTATGGGTTAGGATTTAGGTTTGGGCAAAGGAGAAGTACCTTCATTCTCCACGAAGAATTGGATCAGAGGACTGTTTGCAATCACCAGCTCCGAGGGGCGCTTGCCATCAGCATCCCTGGCCTGGGGGTCCGCTCCGAAATCCATGAGCAGGCGGGCCAGCTCCAAATTGGATCCCCTAGCCACTACGTGAAGAGGGGTGTCCAGGCCGCGGCCGCGGTTCACATTTGCTCCTAAACAGTCACGAGAACAGAGAGTCAGCCAAGGAGTAGAATCCAAGCATCCCCCTTCCCAAAACCCTGCACCTCAAAATTCCCTAACAAAAGCGCATCCACAGCGGGCCCAGCAATGCTCCTGAGAACACAGAAGATGAATTGAGTCCATTTCATAACATGGGGAACATGTCATCTGACAATGTCACCGAATGTACAACATGAGCTATGTAGCATATGAGGTTTAAAACTTGCTCTGTGAGTGCTACACATAGGTAGGATACACACAAGAAAAACCCTGGTGGCGTAAAAGGGACACGTTATTATTGGAGCCCTAACGTTAGCCGGTGCAGACCGGAAATGAGGCTGGTTGGTGAAATCCTATCTATAGCAAGCACCCACGTTCACAAGCTGGAAAACTATCACAGGGTTTAAAACCCAAGACTCGGGACCGTGTGACTAGGGCCATCCCACCCAATTCTATCCCTACAGTTTCAACAAATCCCTACTCCAGCCTATATGCCGGCTCCTACTGTGACATGTTGAAACATGTCACTTTTCCTGAGTCTCTGCCCCTCTAGCCAAATGGAGGTCTCTGCCCACTCAACAAATGTGAACTGTATTGTTTGTTCCTGGCTTTGCGAGGAATCCCTTCCTGACTAGGAGCTTAAAATATCCCGAGGATGATGAGAGAGGAGGGGGAGGGAGGGAGGGAGAGAGAGAGAATATGAATGAAAATGAGTATAAATGAATGAATGTGAATCTTCTAATTCATGGTACCAGCTACCAGATGAGTAGAAGGCAAGAATTATAAGAACATTCAGGGGAGAAAAGATTATTGGAGTTTTAAAGGCTAAACTAGACTCAAATAATTAAAGGGGTGATGAAAAGGTGTCCCTCGTTTTGAAGAGGGGACCGGACAACAGTAGGGAGGTGAAAAAGAATGATGCTACATAAGTTTTCAAAAATAATATAATATTTACAATGGGCTGAAAATGGGGCAAGTTCAATGTCAAAAACAAAGAGAAATAGTGAAGACTCAGCCTTAGTCCAGCAGCTTTGGGCCTAATAATATGATGAGCTGGAGGAATGGAGGGAGAAGAAAGGGAAGAGAAAGGAATCTTCATCAAGAACCACCCTGGGAGAAAACGTTACTATCATCAGCATCATTATCCCTATTACAGGTGAGAGCGCTCAAGTTCGCACAGTTTACAATAATTCCTCATGGGAGCACAGCCAGAATGAACCCTGACCTTGTCTGACTCCACTGCCCACATTCTTCCCTCAGTTATAAAAGAAAGAGCTTTCAAATACATTTAATTTACTTTTTCTTTGCTTTCCTGGTTTCATTTTGCTTTCCGTTTTACCTGACTCCAGAAGCTTCCTCACGCAGGCTACATGCTCGTTCTCACAGGCCAAATACAGGGGAGTGCCCAGGTGGCCGATGTTATGGTCAAAGTCGCCCCCATGAGCTGCAAGGGACTCGATGCACTTCAGGTAGCCTGCAGCCCAAAGCAATAGAAAATAGTTACAGCACAAGTATCTCTTAGCTAGAGAAACACCATCTTCCCCATGTTTTGTGATTAAATATGCTAGCAACTTATCCAGGGGACCAAAAGCTATTTCCTTTGCTTCGAACAGGGAATGATTTGAAACCCCGCCATCAGTGAATGGGTTGACCATCCATGTGATCTGCAGCTCCGGGTAGAACAGCACTGCATTTACTTGCCATGGTAAGCAAATAAGTACTCACCCTTTCCAATTGTTCGGACTTTGTAATCAGTCCATATACAGAAATGGAATTGAGAGCTGGGGGCCATATGGAGGAACAGGGACTAAAGGTAGATCTCAAGAAGAAAAAGCACAGTTGTAGATCAAGAGACAGGGAAGCTATAACTGACATCCTCACCTAGGACAGGCCCTGGGAGAAACAGGCCACAGTGGGCACAGGCGACGCTTAGAAGAAGCTGCCAAATGTGACGTGAGCGGGGCCCAGTCTGGCAAAGTAGGTTCAATGAAAGCTCAATCACTCTTCCCTGGTCTAGAATGTCGTACATTAAACATTAATTCCTTTGCATTTCTCTCGTTATACCGTTTAATTCGTGTATTCAGTGAATATGACGAATTAGCATGTCTCTTAATGAATACATGTCAATGCACAAGAGACAATTATAATATGGGCTGCTTGCTGTAAGGATCACAGGAAGCCATTTTGTGAACGCCACTGGGGAACTAGCCCTCTGGCAAGGTTTGGTGATGATGATGATAATGGAGGAGGAGGAGGAGCAAGAGGAGGGCGGCAGCACTGGAGAAAAGCCAAACTTGCCATTTTATTTTTTGTGTCAGGCTTAAGAATTTCAGAAAAAATGTGGCTTTAAAAAAGATAAAGCTAAATAAGTTCTGTGTACCACACGGTGACTACAGTTAATACTACTGAACTGTACACCTGAAATTTGCTAAGAGACGAGATCTTAAGTGTTTTCACCACAAAAAACAAACCAACAAAAAAAATGGTAACTGTGTGAGGTGATGGATGTGTTAATTAACTTCACTGTGGTAATCATTTCATAGTGTGTGTGTGTGTGTGTGTGTGTGTGTGTGTCACATCACCAAGTTGTATACCTTAAATATACACAGTTTTGTCACTTACACCTCAATAATGCTGGACGGGAAAAAAGAATTACCCAAATCTATATATAATGTCTTATATTTCCAAAAATTGAACGTTTGTCTCACTTAGCAAACTCAGGTAGCCCTGAGATGATATTCTTTAAGGCCCTAAAATAGAAGAATATAATTTGTTTTATGAAACAACTTGATTTTTATGGGGCCAAGTGTTTAGCAACATAGTCACAAATATCAATGAATGGGCTATTCTATGCCAGGCTCTGTTTCAGAAATATGGCAGCAAATAAATAACATTGTAATGCTCTGGAAAGAAAAGTTCTCAAACTAACTATGAAGCAGAATCATCTGCAGGGCTTGTTAAACAAAACACAGATGGCTGGACCCCACCCCCAGAGCTGCTGACTCGATGGGTCTGGAGTGAGGCCCCCCAAACCTGCTCTTCCGTGCTAGGTCTCACCGATGCTCTACAATAGATCTCCTCCTCCTCCTCTCTTTCAATAGTAAGAACCCTTGAAGGAGTGGATGGAAATCTGAAATTCTCAACAGCTCTACCTCTCTTAGCAGCTTCATGGATGGGAGATGCCAGATCGCTCGCAGGGTAAGGAATGGCACCGTGCTGCAGAAGCAAGTTCACACAATCGTGGCTGCCGCTCACACAAGCATTGAACAGAGGAGTGCGCCAGTCGGAGGTGATGCCATTCACCTGGAAAGAAGAACCCCACCATGAACGCAGGCAGTGGGGCGTCCTGGGTTCGAATCCAGGTTCCGCCCCTCCTGAGCTGTTACGTAAATTCTCTGAGCCTTAAATTCCACAGCTATAAAATGAGGACAAAAACATCAAATTCCACCAGGTGGCTGTGAAAACCTGAATGAGGCAGGGAATGTAAGGCTCGAAGAACGTTACTGAATGTTCTATCTGCTCCATGCCCTCTCCAGGAATAAAAACTTTGAAACTAGTTAGGATCATTTCAATGCCTCACAAATAAATCTCTTTATTTTCAACATTCCACCCTGGGTCTGTCTCACACCAATCCAGTTTCTTCGCAACAATCACAGTAACTTTCTAAAATTAACGTACCATTTAAAAAACTTTTAAAACATGATCTTCCTACAAATATAGTGAACACATGCCAAAGTTTTTTTTTTTTTTTTCAACTCATTCTTCAATGAGGGAACCAGTAAGATGGTAAGGCTGGCTCAAAGGAGATTTATGCACTCAGTCAATGGAATGCTGAAATAAATTTGCTAGTACAAACAAAATTGGTTAATGCCCTATATGGCCATAAAACTATAATGTTTGGGGCTTTCTTTTCTAATGTTGGCGATTAGACAGAAACATCCAAGTTAGCATCTAGCCTCACACGGTTTCGGCTGTAACTGAAGAGGAAAGAGCAAAGCCAAATGCAGATACATTTTTCGATATTGTTAAGAAATTCTTTGGTGAGCCAGTTAAACAATAATATTATGAGGCAAGGCCAGGACTAGTGAGGCACAAAGGATGCCCAGGGGTACAAAATTTAAGGA
This sequence comes from Macroglossus sobrinus, assembly GCA_004027375.1. Classification (NCBI taxonomy): domain Eukaryota; kingdom Metazoa; phylum Chordata; class Mammalia; order Chiroptera; family Pteropodidae; genus Macroglossus; species Macroglossus sobrinus. The sequence goes on along the minus strand of PVKZ01000656.1, from coordinate 305,429 downwards.
GACACTCGTTCCCCTGGGCGTGAGTGATGCTTTAAAGTTTGCACCTCTTGTCTTTCCTTAGTCTTTTCCTGTTTCCAAGCATTGGATGTGTTTTCCTAACCCAAATGTAAACCTGATGGTGCACTCACCTATGCCCCTTCACCGCACTCAGAACAAAGCCCATTTTTGGCACAGGCAACAACGCTGTCTGTGATTCTGACCCCTCTCACCCGTTCTACTTTCCTGCTATAAGGCGTGAGCTGAAGTCACACAAATGTGCTCACTTTCACATCCGGGCCTTTGCACTTAGTGTTCCCAGTGGGTGGGAAGTCCGTCACTTTCCCTGACCCCTTTAGCTGACTAAATCCAACAGGTCCTGGATGGTTCAGCTTAAACATCACTTCCTATCGGAAGCCTGTATTGACTCCCTTTCTCTCCATCAGAAAGAAACAGGTCAGAATCACTTCCATGTGCTCCAACAACTCCCTTGCTATTCATATTTATTACGTTGTGGTAGTTTGCAAAAATGGCCCCAGATTGTCTGCACGGCGTGCAATGTGGTTTTGCAATTATCATTACGTGAAGACTATTTTTCCAGTCCTCGAATCTGGGCTTGCCCATGTGACTTGCTTTAGCTGATAAATGGGGCAGTACTGATGTGCTTCAAGCAGAGAGCTTGCCCTCTTCTGCCTCTCTTGGAATCCCTGCTATGATGTCAACAAGTCCAAGCGCTCTGCTGAAGGATAAGAGACCTTACAGAGAATTTCTGGCTTCCCAGACATCTCGGCAATCCCAGTAAAGGTCATTAGGAGCCAGCCTGCTTCGGCTAACCTCAAATGCATAGGTAAGCACACCTGGGGTCCGCTGAATATGTCTTAAAGAGCTGTCCAGCCAACTCAAGGACTTGCGAGGTAAATAAATGGCTGTTGTCTTAAGCCATTAAGTTGGGGGCTTACTACATAGCACAACACTAACGGACAGAAACAGTGTATTGTAGCTGGCTGCTGTGGCTGAGATGCTATGCAGTCAACAAGCCTATTTCCTCTCTCCTGGGCACACAGCCATACTGCATTTCCCAGCATTCCTGGTACTTAGAGGTAGCCTGAGTTCTGGCCAATGAAATGTGGGCAGAAGTGATCTATGTCACTACCTGGACTGGTCCTTAACATGTGTTCACACACAATCCTCCACATCTTTTCCCCTTCCAACCACCTAGAATGGAGGCTACCTCCAGAGTGCACACAGAAGTCACCTGCTGAAAATAATGGAGCAGGATGGAAGACACCTGTATTCCTGACTCAGCCTTGGAAAAGAGCCAGCCAGCTCACACCACCCACACTGGGACGTCAGCCTTGAGCGTGTATCTACTGACACATCTCATGTTACAGTCACTAAAACACATGTTTATCTGGCTGTCTGCTCGTTTCGTTTATAAGTTCTTAAAACTCTTTATCCAGAGCTAGGAATACAATAATGCTCAGTAAATACTGCTTGAGAGAATATGAGAACCTCATATATCATTTTCTGATCAGATTTTTCCCATCGCTTTTGAGCATGAGGAAACTTAGCGAATGGAAGACCTATGGTCCTACTTTCAAATTCGATGACTCTGTGTCTTCCTTCTTCCTCTAGGATCTGTCATTATGCCATCGTGATTCTCATTCTCCAAATAATAATCATATACCTCATCTCTTTTGATCTTTGCAATACCATAATACATTATATACCTTTTTAAAAATTATTTCCCCCATTTTTCAGATGTCTACTCTAAAACTCAAAGGATAAGAAACTTGTTTGAATGTCAAGACCATTATTCAGGTTTGGAGCCAAATGTTGGCAGTTTTCTACAACATTCCATCACCTTCAAGCCGTAGGAATGAGGACAGAAATCTAAATTAAAGAAAATGACACAGACCTGAACCATTACTTTCGAGCTAAAAGTTCAGGATTTCATCTATTGCTAAAGCCAATAAGCTTGAAGTCTATAATGCTTTTGAAAAACACCCCCTCTTCATATTTCAATTCAGGCTAATCAAAAATGCTGGCAATTATCCTCAAGGGATAGAAATGGTCATTTTTCATTCATGGTTTCTAAGATGTTCTTTGAGCTGCATTTACCTGAGCTCCATGCTTCAGTAACATCTTCACGCAAGAAGGATGACCTCCAAGACAGGCCTCATGGAGTGGAGACACATTATCCGTGGTGATGAGGTTCACAGTCCACCCCTGGGGAAAGAGAAATGGGCAGAATAAGGGGTACAAAGCATCGCTTCCATAGTGTAGGTTTTCAGCCACAAATACGGTACTATGACAATATTTTTAAAAGTTAATCTGGCTTAAAATCTGACAGTACACTAAGGTGTTGACAATGATGTAGAAAAACAAATAAAGGATCTTTCAAACTGCTGTGCGAGTGTAGTATGATATAACCACTCAAGAAAACAGTCTGACAGCATCTGTTAGGGTTGATGATACATATACCGGTGACAAAGCAATTTGACTCTTAGGTATATACACTCAAGACTGACTTTCGTTTTGCTCTCTCTCTCTCTAGTCCTCTCACTTGGTAGGTTATTGTTTTGATGAGGTCCATGACAAGGAACTATTCTTGCATTTATTCTTGCATGGTTGGCATGCCCTGCTGTGCTCCAGCTTTTTGCCATGAGAAGAAAATTTCTCATGTAGCCACTGGCCAAAGAAGGATGGGAGACGTGGGCCACAGAGCTGCACCCAACCCACAGCTTGGAGCCAAGCCCAGCCTGGATGATCTGACACAAAGACTTGTTAGCAAGACATGTTTATTGCACTCTGCCACTGAGTTTGGGATGGTTTCTTACACAGGAAGATCTGACTAATGCAGTTAGGTACTGGAATGCTCATTTTATGAAGGCAGAAATTGAGGTTCCAGGAAGATAACTTCTTCAAATAATGTGACATAGCTTAGTTAAAGACAAGGTTCCAGCTGATGTTCAGTAAACATGTAAATACTGAATATAAACAAGGATCATTTCAATTTAATAAGTGGCATCTAAAAGCCACAATGATCATTTTTCGTCCTATCAAAATAAGGTAAATGTTTCATTCGAGAAGCAGCCTAACTTCTTTTAGCTAGAGTTATGTGTTAGTACCTATATATCTATTTATAATAAGTTGTTGCTATCAGAGACAGCTTAAGATAGTGGCTTAAAGTAGCCTGAAATTCTTTAGAAGCTGTTTTCTTATAGGAGGGTTATTTAGATTAGAAATGTCCATGAAATTGGAATTTTTAAAAATTAAAGCATATTTTTTCCACTAACTACTGCCTGAAATTTATCAAGTCCTTCAATTATGTATTAAATTATGAATACAGCAAACCACAATAGTGACAGCAGTATATAGGACTATAGGAACATAGTCTATTGACTGAAGCGAAGGCAACTTGAATGTACTAATTTGCCCATTATTCACTCAATAGATATTTATGATAGTACCTACTATGTGCATAGCATTGAGCTAAATTCTAGTATTATGCCAGTCTCCAGATTAAAAAAAAAATGGTTAGATAGGATGGGATTCACCTCACTTTGAAGAGAAATTTATATCCGACTATCAGGCTATGATTTTTTTTTCTTCATGTGGTGAGTAAAAAGATGTGCTTGATATTTACCTTTTTTTTTTTTTTCAAAAAACTACCTACCTGCCTGATGAGATACTTCAGAGAGAGCAGCCGCCCTCTCATCGCAGCCTCATGGACGGGAGTCCGATCGGACACAAAGTCTGTATGGAAAGGGAGGAACCGGTTACATCCTGCTGATGTACTCTAGACCCAGAGAGAGGCTCATCCTTGCCCATCATTAAGATCCTAACAGGTCTTATTGGATAGAGACATTAGAGTCAGTCAACCAAAACGCCCATCACGACTTAAGCATTTCTCCCCCTCTATTGATGTTTCTGTACACAGTTTATTTGAAATGTCTACTTACCTAAAGAAAGAACTACAGCCAGTCTCCAAGCTAAGGACAAAAGAGGTAGATACGGATGACAGATGGATTACCGTACTTCCATTTACACACACTGATTTCAAAAGCAAACGGTCCATTTAGTTAAGTGAGAGCTTCGCTAATTACCAGCATTAATGTGTTAAGCTGTGGTTGCCAGTCTAGTTTCCTGCGTGAAATACAAACTCTGGCATCTCAGCAAACAGTGCCATATACTAATAGTAGTAATCAGGTAATTACATACACCATTAGGTTTGGAATCAAATCTAAACAGAAGCATATCTCTTTATGGATTACTGCCTGTGCCGGTATCAAGTGCAAATCAGAGTGCAGTCTGACCTTGTAACAAGGACATAATCTACGCCCCAGAGGCAGCATGTTAATGTGGTTAAGAGAAAGCTGTGAATTCAGACTCGCTTGGCTTATGAACTGTGGGTCTCTGGACAGGCCATAAACTTCAGTTTCCTTCTCTGTAAAGTGAGGACAGCAGTATACTTGCTCATGGCTCAATACCTATTAGCTACTATTAGTCTTGATTACACCCCATACTCATTGCTATTTAAAATAGCAAATTTGTTCCACAACCATATGGAAGGAACACACATTCTTAGGAAGGAAGCCCGTAAACCCTCGCCAAACACATTCAATGCTTTCCTCTCTCTTTCTAATTGAGTGTGGATGTAATCTGAACGAGGCATAGACCTGAATTTTTCTCATCTCAATCTGCATCTGATTTCCAGAACATATGCAAGAAGTCAGAATGTTAAGGAGACTCCTCTGAGCTTGCTTCAGCTCCAGCTCTGTCTCCTTGAGTAAACACAATTGAGGCAGAACCGTCTGAGACCAGTCCAGCCTTGTAAAGGAACTCATATCTCCTAAAAGCTGAGAAGAGCTGGAGAACCAGAGTAGTTAGCAATGCCTGACAAAATGAAAGGGCGTAAAGGAGGAGGCGAGAACGCTCTGTACTTAACACATGTTGGCTGAGGTCTGCTTGCTCCATGGAGCTATCAATGCCCCGGAAAATCTGTCCCAGTGAGCAAATTACTACCCTTCCAGATGGATTCATGAAGCATGTAATAGGTAAGAGGAAGCTCAATGAGCCCATCTACACATCCAATCAATGCTTTCTTTCTGGGCTCACTAATAGGGTGCTTGAGGCACCGTAAGTAAAGTGCTTTTTCCTACCTCCAAAACCTTATGCTCCGTCAAAATTCAGTGTCCTCAAAAGCATTCTCTGAGGTTTCAAAATCTCTCAGAAAAAAAAAATATTGCTGCTTCTAGCACTGGGAACCTACAACCCAGACTTGTAGATACAGAAAGATTTCTCTCCGAATTAGAGTGAAAAGGACAACTAATTCTATCCTATTGGTCTTAATGCAAAATACCATCGACACAAAATCTTGAGTGAGAAGAAAAAGCCAAATATTGAAAAAGGTTTGGAAAATGAGTCCCAAATAGATTTGCAAATTTACCCTAATGGATTACCGTGTGTGATGATGAATCTATTTTTCCTTCCAAGTGCTCAGCTGCTAATAAATATAGCTGCCACACTCCTCAACCTTTCTTAAAGCTACCACAGATAATTAGAGGCGACAGCCTAAACAGTCCAGGCAGGACATTTAGGTTCTAAATGGTAAGTCTGTTCAGATTTCATTAAAATGATGCAATTATATTATCAAGGGTAGACAAACATGGGCTTTACTTTCCATTCATTCCCCCTGGAACCATTACTCCTTCTGTTTAGGGTAAATGAAGAATTATGTAAGAGAGAGAGAAAAAAAAGGATACCTGAGGTCTTGTACCCCTGCTTGAGAACATAGCCTTTACAGAGCCATCTGTGTCTTTGAGAGGTACCGGGTGTTATCCCAGTGCACGTGGTAGGTGGCTGACAATAGCTATCTGTCTAACAGCTTTATTGAGTTGTAATTCACATACTCTCCAATTTACCCATTTAAAGTCTACAATTCAGTGTTTTTCAGTCTATTGAGAGCTGTGCAATCATCACCACAATCCATTTTAGGACATTTTCATCATCTCCAAAAGAAACCCCTTGCCCTTTAGCAGTCGCTCCCCATTTCTATTCCCCCCCACCCCTGGAAAACACTGATCTATTTTCTATCTCTCTGGATTTGCCTATCCTGGACATTTTGTATAAATAGAATGATACAATACATGGTTCTCTGTAAATGTTTTCTTTCAGTGAGCATAATGTTTCAAAGTTCACCACAGGACTTCATCCGTTTTTATGGCCAAATAATATCAATTGTATTGATAGAGCACATTTTATTTATTAATTCACTAGTTGGTAGATGTTTGAGTTATTTCTACTTCTTGGCTATTATTACTAATGCTGCTCTGAACATCCATGTACAAATTTTTGAGTGGACTATGTTTTCAGTTCTCTTGGGCAGACACCTAGGAGCAGAACTGCTTGTCTACTATAGTAAGCCCATGCTGAGCCTTTTGTACAACTGCGACTAAACTACTTTGTAGTCCCATCAGCAGTGTATGAGACTTCTCTAACTTAAAGTCATTGCAGACTAGGGCTTGGTAAGGCTAGCACAGTGTGCCTATACTGCCCGGAAGAAAAACTTGGGTCCTTTTAAAGCTCAAATTCGTCTTAAATTTATACAAGGACTTTAAGCTCAGCACGTGTCTGAACAATGGAGTGATTATGTAAAAACTTAAAATTGTGACAAGGTTAATATTTTTCTAGCATCAAGAGCATGAATTATGTATGTGTGTATATATGTGTGTATACATGTATACATACATACATACGTTTATATATACACACACACATACAGTTTAGTAGCAAACACCACAATCTGTAACATGGACTCGTCCACACACACTTTCTTTAGCTCTTGAAAACACTGAAGAGACATCCAATGTTTCTCCATGCTTTTCCGGAGCCCACACCCCACATGTGCGAATTAAACTCAGAAGCAGCTCTGCGTGCCTTCCTGATAACTGGAGAGAGGCGAATCAGTGAGAAGGGGATCTTTTCCTGCTACAACATGGATGATGCTCCCAGCAGAAGACTATGGATAAAGGGGAGATTCAAGGCCACAATTCCCTTTCCACTGACCCCAGCAAAGTCTTCGAAACTCAAGGACCATTATCTATATACGACACATTATCCAAGCCCTTGGTATATATTAAAGATTTCTTCTCCAACACTTGTTCAGCCGGGGTCTATTGCTTTTACTGCCAAAAAAGATACCAAATGAGGTCAACGGGGACGCTCATGGTTAAATGGGGCAGAGAGCTGTCCTCACGAAACCACTCCAGAAGTCCTCCAATTAGTGCCACTACACTTGCCTTTCTTTTAAATTGAGTACCTATCAACCCCTGCAGCCCATTAGAAAAGCTGCCATTTCATTTTGATGGCAATTTCTGGAATGATTTTTTGAAATTTCCATTATTTCAGAAGGGATTCAAAATGCACTACTTGGTACATTCTAAAAAGAGCTATTAACGAAGCTCAGAGCCCCCCAGTGAATGCTGGGCAGTAGCGCAAATCTCTTCATCTTTGGAAACATTGCATAAGGCCAAGGGTCAAAAAAAGAGAGGCTGGGTTGCTCTGAGAGGGCAGAAGCATCTGCCTTGGGACGTGACAGAGCAGGCTCATTCCTCCTCTATCTGATGCTGAGGTCTCCTGATTTCCAACCGGCCTTCATTCCTCAGCCTCTGTCGCACATTAAGGCTGTGCGCGCTGGCCGCTGGCACTTTTTTCAAAACAGACCTCCTTACCCTCCCTTCCTCCCTCTTCTCCCAAACCAGCTCCCCTCCCCAACTTCTTTTATCTAGTCTTCTTATCTAACATTAAGTAGCTTAAGGATGAAAACTTTACAATGTGGGCTGCTTGCTCTCCTGTACCTCCAATATTCGATCAAGCAGTAACCTGATTTCTCTTTCTTTTGAAATGATCACTCCTACCACTTTTCCTTTCTCTGTCATTTCCATGTTTGATCCAGATGTAAGATTCAAGCTTGGATCAGTGCATGGCCCCCAAATGGCACCATCAGCATCACCTGGGAGCTTGTTAGAAATGCCGATTCCCAGATTCCCAGCCTCCACCCTGACGCTCTTAGGGGCTCTAGGGGTCCGGCCATCTGCATTTTATCAAACCCTCCAGGTGATGCTGCTACACGTGAGAGTTTGCAAACCTGTGGGTTTGTATAAGAATGTTCCGTGCTCTCATCCCAATCCATCACATCGATGGCTACCAGTGTCATTTACTTACATTCTTCATCCTTGTCAGGTCCCTGCTCTGAAAGCATCGATGATTCCAAATGCCCTGCTTTGTGGACGCCAGACTCTGCCAGCTAGCTTTTGAAACTTTATTATCAAGTTTCATCTCTCCAAACTTGTTCTCACTAAACTCCTAAGCCAGTGAGCATTTCAGTGGTGACAGTATGTTCACTTTTTAAGTACCATATCCCGGAGTATATATATATGCCTGTCCCCCACCTACCCATCCAGCCCCAGCCAGGGTTGGACTAGGCCCTTTATGAATCCTAAACGGTGAAAAGTGGCTGGCACCCCTCTCTGATGTGAAACTAAGCATAATACATAGCTATAAAATAATCAAGTCTACCAAATTACTGATTCTTTCCCATATCTATTGGTTTGCTACTTTGAAAATGTGGTTATCAAATTCATTTTTAAAAGTGATTTTTGGTGTCACTCTGCTTTCTACCGCTCCAAGTCTCTGCTCAATATATCTGATTAATCCAGTTCTGCCTTTGCAGATGCAAATCCTACTCACTGTTGAGACCCCCACTCATTTGATGAGCAAAATGGGATAAACAAATGAATAAGCAGTCTCACTTATTCAATTAGTGAGAAGAAAGGCAATTTGTATTTTATTTTTGTCCCCTTTCAGCCCTTGTACAGTAAGAAATAACTCCTAGCTGACTGCAATGTCCCTGCTCATTGTCCCTTGGATGGCAAGTGTCACAGGCAGCCTTCCAGGATGTAATAGTGTCTCCTCTGCTGCCTAAACTGTTTTCAGAACCCTTTTAGTTAGCAGGTACCTGCTGAATTTTCACCAGAAATGACAGTAGCCCAGAGGTGTGACACTCTACACATGAGCAAAGACAGCACCTGACAACCAAGACATACCTGGAAGACAGGGCTCCAAAGGTTATTTTTTTAAGCCTCCTTTTAAAGTGAATCAATCACTCCAGTATTCAGTGTTTGAACATCCCTTGTGAGCCTAGCCCCACCTAAATGCCAAATACCTAAAACGTTTCAATAAATAATTTACCAGTACAAACGTTCCTATTTATAAACATTTAAACCTCCAACGTTAATGATACATTAGCCGGAGTTTTTCGAATGAACGGACGGGAGACTTCGTTCGGTCTACGGGACTCTGAGGAGAGAAGTGGACACATTTTTGAACTGTGTGAAAGGTACAAACTAACAAGCTGCGGACCGCCATCCAGTGACTGCCCCGTGGACTCACCTCGGATGCAGCTGCGGAAAACCACGCAGCCCTCTTCTCTCTCTCCCTGTTCACCGACCTCCCCAGCCCTCTGATGCCACATCCCCTAGACTCACCCCCCATCAGAGAGCCTGAAACGAGCCCGTTGTCAAGGACTTCTCTCGATCCCTCTTGTTCACCCTCCTCCATGGTACTCAGTCAGGTATTCTCTTGGGCCTGACGAGCTCTATGTTCCATTTCCGTTGCTTGAGAAAATTCTGGATTCCATGTTCCCCCTCCCCCTGAGCAATCCCAGTGCTGTGGCTGGCTGAGCCCCACTGTCCTGGACAGACGGCAGAGAACAGCCACCGAGGACAGACCAGGCAGGGTAATCCGAGTACTACCTGTGGTTAGACACACACAGCACACATGCACGCTCCACCTAGCTGGCTGGAGACTGCGGAAGCCCCCGACGGCCCCCCAGCCCAAGTCTACAAAGTTGCTGATGTCACGTTCTTTCCAGAACTGAGACCAATCAGTGAGGAAGCTTTGGGGGTTATCAGGAAGAAAACTCAGTTTGTAACTTTTTGAGAGCGGAGCAAACCTTGTTCTTTGCTGCAGCCTTGTCCCCCCCGCTGGGGTCTGCGCGTTATTGGGGGGGTGGGAGTTGGGGGGGGAGGTTTCTTGTTGAGACAAGCCTGAGAACCCAAGAGCAGAGGGAGCTGGTGGAGCTGCAGCCCTGCTGATTGCTTGCACAGCGACATGCCCAGCACACCCTGGCCTTCCTGCACATGTGGTTTCAATTTTTATGCGAGTTTCTTATAGGAAAAAGTGTCTATATGTTACAAACATGCAAATTTGGAAAGCACTTTTATTTTCTTCTTTCCAACTTTAAGGATTTCATTAAAGGCTCTGCTTCACCCTGCCTCCACGGATTATATTTTAACTTCTAAGTAAATAATTAATGGTAGCTATTGGAAAAATGGATTACTCCCCCGGCATGAGGGCATGGAAGAGACCTGCCATCTTTCATTGTTAATTATAAAAAGTTTTACTTTGTGAAAGTTTTGCCTTACAAATTATTTGGGGTTTTGTACATGTGTCTCTGCAGCTACACACCGTTTCCCCACACCCTTGGGTGCTTGCTCAGGCTGACAGACACCCACCCCTAGACCCCAGGGACACCTCTCTTCCCCATTCAGGAAGGCTCTGAGTAAGATTCAAATGCAGTCTGGCTGTGAAACACCAGATTTTTTTTTTATGCCTAAGATGTAGCCTCACTGGTTCATATTTATGGATCCTCAGTTGAAAGACAGGATATCTACTGTCAATAGTTGGAGGAGAGTCCTTCATAATTTATACTGCATTTCTGTATGTGTGTACACATATATACACACACATTTATCCCCTTACATTTTTCACATAATTGTAATGATATTGTTCTACGCTTTGTATACTTGTTTGTCTCAAAGGGGGACGTCTTTCCATTTCAAGCATATGCAACTATGTCCCTTTCTTTAGTCACTACTGCAATTCATAATTTCCCTATGATGGAGACAGAATATAACCCTTTTTTTATGACTACAAAAATACCACACTCCATATTTTTGTACCTATGGCTTTGTGCACCTGTAAAATATTTCCTGAGGAGAGATTCCGAAGAGTGGGAATGCTGGATCAAAGGTGTGCTCATACACATGCCATAATTTCTCTAGAACTAAAGACAAACATAGGAGTGAGTCAAAGTCAAAAGGAACACTGTGGAATGAGATTAGTACATTGCATCAGTGATGATTTCCTGGTTCTGATTATTATATTACAGTTCTGCAAGAAGTTATCATTAGGGGAAACTGGGTAAAAATATAGGAGATCGCTGTATTATTCTTTTTTCTTTTTTCATTTTTGATTTTAGATTCGCCATCCTGTCAAAAAATAACGCCCCCCCCCCAGGCCCCAGCTGGAGGCCCAAAGGAGACTTAGGCCACTCAGCCAGCCTCCACAAGCACCTGAACACCATCAGGTGAGAAGTTATATTGTTTCTTACAATTGCATGTGAATCTACAATCATCTTGACTAATTTCCATTTGAAAAAGCGGTTGTTCACTTAAAACTGAGATAAACACTGGTGAATTGCCCTCCCTATTTGAAGAATGAACTGAGAAGGCCTTAAGCATATACATTGTTCACTATCCATCAGGAAATTTGAAGGACTTTGAAACATGTATTTGGCAGAGAGGGAGAAATTTACTTCCAACTAGACGGGATGAGGAGGGGTTGACAGAGGGGCACGATGGGAAAGCTGGATACCATCACCATTCTTTCTGAGTAAAATCTTCATAGTACATCTTCTTTATTTACCTTTAATTAAATTCCAAGAAGATAAGCATTTTCCATATGCAAATATAAGTTTATTGTCCAAAATGACAATAAAGAAGATTTCCAGGCTGTTGCCTTAGTACTTAGGAGGAAATTAATCAGCTTTTAATCTTCTTGTTATATTTATAATGTTGATCAATACTTGTGAATATTGGGGGATGGAAACTAATTTTTTTTTAAAACCAATTAACTACAGTTCTAGTCAGGGATTAGAAAACTATTAAGAGAGAAGCTCATGTATTTTTAAGGGTCTGTATGAGGATAAAGGTGAGTTACATGTACATGAGCTGTAATTATAGAGTAGTTTCACTTACAATGAGCCACAAGAGAACAATCTTAACAACTTCTAGTCAGTTCTGTGTAGATGTTCAGGAAATTTGGCCCAGGTGAGGTAAGAATTATGGCCTGCAGGACAGTAAGGCCACAATCACCCCTTATCATCAGCCACAGTCTCAGCCCCCACCCCTCTCCTAGCTGACACCACTCATGGAGTATTTCCTCCTGAGGCCATGGGGAGCCTTGAAAATCACCTCAAGTAAGTCTAAGTTGGCGGGCCCAGGAGCTGAAACCAACTCCCATTCCAGTCAGCACTTTTTCTAGCACAAAACCTTTAAAAACTAAAAGGAATAAATCTGCTCTAATAATTTGGAATGATCTGCTGTTCCTGTAAAAATCCTATCTGTTTCAGTGGTGTTTGTGTAACTGGCTCTGTACACTGATGCTGCCACTTTAGAAAGCCGTCACTCATTCCCACTCCATCTCGGAGGACAATAATATTCAAACAAGGATATGTTTTTAAAAATTGGCATAATGCAGTATTCTTGAGGAAACAATCAGGCAAATCAAAATTGAAAGACAGTCTACATAAGGATAGGGCTGGACTTTTGAGAAATACCAGTCCAGTGGCATGTAGGATGAAAGGCAGGGAGAGTCTTTCTAGATTAAAGGGGAATAAAGAAGTTTGATAACGAAATGTGAGCGTAATCCTTAATTGGATCCTGATTGGGGGAGAAGGGTCAGAAAAGACACCATGCCACAATTGTGGAAACTTAAATATGGATGTATATCAGATCATTACAGCTCATCACTGTCAAACTTCCTGCCTGTGATCACTGCGCTGTTGCGTAGAAGAATCTCTGTGTTTTTGGAAGATGCACGCTGACATGCTTAGTGCAGAGCCATATGGCAGCATGACACGGAGGGATAAATGTGCATCCTTATGTACACATTATATGCCTAATGAATAGATAGATGCTAGATAGACACATTTTTTACCGAAGGGAAAAAGTTAATGCAAACTCTATAGTCCAAACACGAGTATATATAAAGCCTGAGCTGCCTAATCTATTCACAAGCCATAGTTGTTCCTCAAAAACCCGAAGGCCACATGTCCCAGAACCTCAGATTTATGGCAAACACTGTTCCCACTGCATAATGTGTAAGATTGTAAAAACAAACAACTGCCTGTCTTTAAAATCACTGATGTTTTAGTCACCATGCTTTTTTTCCTTTAACATTGAATTTTTAAAATATTGCAATAAAATATTTATCTTGATTGAGTTTGTCGGTGCCCGTTACACTTTTTTTTTTTTTTTTTTGGCCTCACTCGCCTCATCTTAATTCTAGCCATGGTGAAGAATCAGGATGTCCATGGTTTACTCACAAATGATTCATTTAGAAAATATTTGTATATATATTAATTACACATGGGCTTACATATATAGATATAATATAGGTCTGTGTACACATGTACACACATACCTATGCATACAAACATGTGCATACACACATAAACAGGCAAATGTGGCAAATTTATAACAACTGGTGATCTGAGATGATGGATATACAAATATTCATTGTATCATTCTTGCAATTCTTTTCTAGAAGCTGGAACATGTTCGAGATATAATAATGGTAGGGGAAGAAAAATTAGTAAATGAAGATTAATACCTGGTATACATTTTTTACAGGTTAAACGCATGTTAAAATTTGAAACTGCTATTCTGAATGTGATCGTGTTTTCGTCCTAAAGCACACTCTGCGAAAGGAAAAGAGATGATATATTTCGTACACAAACGCCCAGACTGGGGCAGGCTCTGGCGATGATTTGCTATGGGAGAAAACGTGAGTTTCTACAGTGCAAAAAACACCCTCCCTTGCCAGCTTGTGATTATTCAACGATTATTCCCTCACCACGACCCCTTCCGGCCATGTCTCTAAAACCTCAGCTGTTCTCTTTGTGTTAAATGCATAAAATCTTCTTACCAACGAGCACTGCTATTAAAAAAAGCATCACCTGTAAACCGGATATTCCTTCGACTAGGCAGTATTAGAAATATCAGGAAGAGAAATTACTTTAGGAGAAACAGTTTCATAATAAAATATTCACGAAAAACTTAGAGATGTTGAACGACATACCCGACCTTTTAAATAATTTAAGGGGTTTTGAAAGAATTGAGGCTTAAATCTTCAAGAGACACAGACAAGCATTTTTTTTTTAATAATGGGTCAAGGCAGATGATGATTATAGTCAGATAAATAATGGATAAATAGATAGATGCTAGGTAGACACATGGTATACAGATACATTAGATGTTGATATATATAGAGAGAAATGGTATATAGATAGGTAATATCGGGTATGTGGTTATTAAAATATTTTTTCCTTTAAGTGATTCATTGTGTATATATTTTAAATGATTTTAAACTAGTATTTTAAATAATTTTTAACCAGTAAATGTCACTTCAAATGTTTTCTAAGATATACTTCAAACATTTAAAAAGATTTATAAAATATGAAGTTCATACTAGTTTATTTATAATAGCAAGACATTAGAAATAATCTAAGAATCCAGCAACACGGAAATAACTGATTGATATAATACAATCATTTAAAAGGACAGTTTCAAAGGGTTTGAAACTTAGAAAATCATTGTAATATAGTTTGTGAGAAAAGCAGGAATCAGAAATACTTTCATAATAAGATCACTATATTAAATCGGACAAAGAAACCAGAAACAAACAAAACAAAATTATAAAGTACTGAAAAAAGTCACTTAAATCTTCACAGTAAAATTAACTAATAAATATTAATAAATACATGAATAATTTTTTTAAAAAAAAATGCAGTTCCCCTGCCAGGGACCTTGTTAAATCACCTTATCTAAAATAGTAGCTCTCGCCATCACTCTTTACTCCGATCTGCGTTATTTTTCTTATCATTTCTTAACATGGTGATATATATGACGCTTCGCTTCTTTTCTGTTGCCCTAACAAATAAGTTTTTTGAGGGCAAAGACCCTGTCTACCCTTTTCACGGCCTCAAACGGTGTCCGGCACACAAGAAATGCTGAGTAAAAATGTGTTGGCCTGATTAATTGATAAGTTATCCTAGAGCACCTCAGATATGACTGAAGGTTTTTTTCTTTTTTAAGTAGACCATTTGGGGAATAAAACATCCCACATCCCGTGACAAATGCAATAATCTATGTTGGTAATAAGAACCTCCTAAAAGCAAGCAATATAACCTTATATAAACCAGATGATTCATCTGACGGTCAGATTCTAGCTTGATGGGGTGTAGGACTCAAAGGGAAGTTAAAGACTAGCCCCTAATATCTACATTCGTAAATCAGAAAACATTGCATTAAATCCGAGATGTAGGGATGGCTACCTGCTCTGCATTCACATCCTTCTGGAATCAGAAGGATTAGTTCTCATGAGTGGTCTCTTGGGACTTAGTTCAGGATTAGAGTCCCACTCTCCCCCCAACACACACACCCCGACACACACTCTCCTACCAGAGTTGGCGGGTTCATCCGAGGGATTCGCGAGCGCCATGATCTTCCCTTTCAGAAAGTGGATGGAACAGCAGGATTTTCAAGCGTTTTATAGCCACACGACAGACTAGCATAGAATATCCTGGGGCTTTAAGCAAGAGCTCAGATGTTCAGCAAGATGCAGGCTGACCAAAAAATACCCTCAGGGGAATACTTTGAAGATAGAAAGCCTTCAGTTCCTGAATGTTCTATGATATGTATTTTAATTTATCGGTATTTTCCTTTAAAGTGACTGACTTTGATGTTATGCTTGGAAAAGACCTTCCCTTCATGTATATTCACAAACATTTTATTCTAGTATTTTCTAGCATTATTTAAAATTTTTTAACAATTAAAAAAATGAGATTTGTTTTTGAAATATGATGTAAAATAGAACTTAATCTTTTCCCCAAATACTTAACTAATGAAGATGAGCTTATTTCATATTCCAAAGCTGTGAAAATGAGAAAAAGGTCTAGAACACTAAGAAATATCATGCTAGAGCCATGTGCAATTTAAAATTGTATTGTAGTCACATTTAAAAGGAAAAAAGTAGAAATAAGTTTTTAAATAAATTTAATTTAACCTAATATATTCAAAACGGTATCGCTTCAATGTGTAATCAACCTCAAAATAATTAATGAAATAATTCACTTTTTTTTGTACTGAATCTTTAAAATGTAGTGCATATTTTATACTTATAGCACATCTCAATTCAACCTAGCCACATTTCAACTGCTCATTGAGGCTAGTGGCTTCTACATTGTGGTTAGTGGCTTCCTTATTGAATAATATAGATTCAGAGCAGTGTTTCTCAACCTCAGCACTATTGACATTTTGAAAGTGATCATTTCTTACTGTGGGGAACTGTCCTGTGCCTTGTAGGATGATCAGCTGCACCTCTGACCTCCATCTCCTAGATGTCAGTAGCATCCCTCCTCCCAGTTGTTACAAGCAACGAAGTCTCCAGACTTTGCCAAATGTGCCTGAAGTTAGTGGTGGTAGGGCAAAATTGTCCCCAGTTGAGAATCAAAAGTTTGGAAAACTAAGGGGAAAAAAATATATGTTTGTAATAAATCAGGAGGTAATCTGAGAGAAAATTTTCTTTTTAGAAGCTTATGTTATGATAGTCACTGAACCATGATGGGAGTACTTACAATAATTAAAAGTCTATCTAATTTTCATATTCTAAATTTACAAAAAGGAGAAGGAGGTGGGGACAGAAGGAGAGGGGGTTGGGAAGAAATAAAAGGAGAGGTAGGAGAAGAGAAAAAAAGAAGAGGAAGGCTGTTTATTAGAGTATACCTTTGTGATTATTTTGGTCCCCTACTCATAGAAATAATACTGACCCAGCATTGAGCCCATCTTGGGGACCGGCACCAACATGTAATTATTTCAAAATCCCTGAGACTCCTGACTTTCAAAATGACCTGGTAGATGCTTGCGTTGCAACATCCATTACACTATGCCTGTGGGTTCAGATAGTGGGAGAATGCAGTGTTGCTCAACCGGCTCCAAAGAACAGCATCTAATATCAAGAGGGATGAGAAACAGACCTTAGGCTCCAGGTGAGCTAATCTCTTCCAACATCTCTCTTATCAACCAGGTCCTCAGTAACTGAAAGTCTCAACTCTGATGATGTTTTTAAAGCATTGAGCATTTTTATATAGAGAAAAAGGCAAGGAAATCAAAATTACAGCAGAGATTTATTCACAGAAGGAAAGAAAGGGAGAGGAGGGAGGAAGTAAATCAGGAACACATCTTAGAATACTTACATTTATCATAATCTTATTCATTTACATGTGTCTGCATGATATTCAGAATGTTGACCCTTAGATAATTAAAGATTATGTCTTCAAAAATAACTTATTTTCACTCTAACAGTCTTTTGAAGTTTCTTAACAATAAGAGCTAAAAACGAAAAGGTTTTTGCTTAATGAGAACATTAGACAAACCAGGAGTTTCCAATTCCCCAAGGTTCTGATTGAGTCATCAGGAATTGACTCTAACTGGCTTCGCTCATTTGAAGATAGCGCGAGTCTAGCTGTTGAGTGTCTACACTAGGTACCCTGGGTACAGCAGGCAACAACCCGATTATCTCCAAGCCCTTCCCATGGACAGCTGGGACTACTGGTAGAGGAGAAATCTCTGCAGTGGCTCCGGCAGATGCAGCTTGTGGATAGTCTGATGACATGCTCGACCCAAGCACTTCCGGACACACAGGCGGCAGAGCTGGGACAGAGCAGGTGGGCCTGAGGAAGGAATTAAAATGGCGTGAACCTCATCATAGTGGGGCGGGGGTCGGGTAAAGGAGAGGCTGAAACTTCCTAAAAGCTTAAGAGAAGCTAGATCTGTGTAGGAATTAGAGAGTGAGGTAGCAGACACTCAATAAATACAGGGATCCCAGTTTGTCCCTTGGATGGGCACATGTTTCTTTAAGTGGAGACTCCAATGGTATTGTAGTACTGATGCTAAAGAATGAGGCTAATGAGAGGCAAGTTAGGAATGAAGTATGGGGTCTACAGGGAATGCACTTTACTAATAATGTACCACATGTAGCAATGGAATAGATATACTGACTAAGGAGAAAAAGCGAATGGAAGCACTGAACATTTAGGACCTCAAGACTGAGCTGCAGAGCAAGGGACAATTTCTAAGAGAGAGTGTCAGCAGGTAGCTGGCCTATGCGGTCACAGAGGTAGCATCAGGAAATGTGCCAGGGGCCTGGCCCTCAGGTCTCAGGGTCTTCCTGGCCTGCCTGGAAGCAGTGCTGGCTGGGGGCCATCTCACACTCGGAGAGCACTCCATTCTCTCAAGGATCCCAGCTCAACAGAGGATGTGGAGAAAGGCCTCAGCTCACTTAGATACCATTGTACCCTGAGCCTCCATCTCATGGAGTCTCCTGAAGTCATCATGCCCATGGCTTTGAGTGGCTTTAAGTCCTGCAAGGAAAGTAAACAAACGAGAGTCCAAAATATGATTGAGTAGGATAAATGAGCTTTGGGCTGGAATATTAGTTACACACGGGCATTTGTAAGGTCCTACTATTTCTTAACCTCATCTGTAAGAGATCTATAGTACATATCTCTTCAAGTAGATCTATATAATTACTGGATTATACAAAATTTTCCTTTTTGAGAAAACCCTACTGTACCAGCGTCCTGTACCCCATGGGAGAGGGTGGACTGCATCTACAAAGAGCCAGATAACATTTGCCTTGATATGGCCAAGGGGCATCCATGTGATAGGAAACTACCTGGAGGAACAAACCGCCCTTAATATCTTGGGAAACAGGAATGAAAAGTATCTCTACCAATCACCCAACTAAAGCTCCTCTGGAGAACAGGAATGCAGACCAACTGTCCAGTTGGCCTGGACAAGTTGAGACACACCAGAGTGAACTCTGAAGTCGCTAGTATTCATCCTTCTAGAGCAAGGGGCTATATTTATGAAGATAGAGGACAAAGGAAGTTGCTTATAAAATAAAGTTGAAAACCATACGATTTCACTCATATGTGGGATATAAAACTGAAAGCAACAAATGAACATGACAAACATACAGAGATTCATGGACATGGACAGTGGATTATTCGTTGCCACAGGGAAGTAGGGGAGGAGGGAGGTCCATAGGGATAAATGAGGTCAAATATTAGGTGACAGAAGGAAATCTAACTTTGGGAGGTGAACATACAATACAATATATATATGATGTACTGTTGAATTGTACACTTAAAACTTATTTGATTTTATTAATCAATGTGACCCCAATAATTTTTAATTAAAAAAAGAGAAAAAATACAAATCCTGAATCTGAAAACATTTTTGATGGGAGAAAAGGGGAAAGGTGACAACTGCTATAAATCATACTCTCAGCTAATAGTTGGAAAGTACCTGGTGTTTCCAAATGGGGGTGATAAGGAAGACCCTAAGTCTTGAAGTGGAGATTCAAATGACAGAACGATCATGAATGACATGGACTATTGGAAATAATTTATACCAGTGGGACTCAAAATGTGGCCTCAGACCAGCAGCATTAGCACACTTGGGAACCTGGTGGACATGTAGAGTCTAGCCTCACCCTGCAGACCTGCTCAATCAGAATCTGCATTTTAATGAGATCTCCTGGTATTTCCATACTCATTAAAGCTGAACAAGGAAGGACCTAGAGAGTATTCCTAAAACTACTGAAATGAGCATTCCACTTGGAAAGAATATAAGATGTGAGAGTGGTTTCACAAAATGCAACTGGTGAGTGAAAAAAAAAAAAACCTTTCCGACTAGAAATGGTTTCAGAAGATTCGAGATTGGGCCATCACAACATTAAGAGTTCACGTTGTGGGGACAGAATGCTTTGTTAGAACTCTGGTTCTGCTCCTCAGTAGCCATGGGACTTTCTGCAAGCCAATCTCTTTATGCTTCTCTTTCCCATTTGCAGGTGGGACAGCACTAGTTTCTGGGAAGTTCTTGCTGCTTTAAAGTTTTAAGAATTCAGGGGGACTAATCTATGTTTTGAATTTAGCTCAGCGCCTGATACGTGTAAAGATAAATAATTGCTATTATCGTTAATATTGTCCTGCACATACAAATAATCAAAATAGGTTCTGATAATATTCTCTTTCTGTAGGGTCATAGCATGGTTTGTCTTTGAATTTGGAAGCCAGAGCATTTTCGAGACCTGCCTTTCCTCCTGTGGCATCTGTAGCTGTATTAGCTCATGGTAGAAATGGCTGCGAGGCAATGAGGAATGCAAATCTGTCTACTCTTTCATTTGGAGAACAGGAAAACAACTTGACCTTTTAGTCTACTTTCTGAAATACACACTCGAAGTCCACCTTATCATCTCTAACTCAAGTATTTCTAATTGCCACCGAATTGCCTCAGAGATTACAAAGCAGACTTTTGGTCTGCTCAACTGTGTGCTTATGCCAGGATAGATGGGGCAGTTCAGCCTTTCACGATGAAAACAAACTTCTCTGATTTTTTTCTTGTCCTGGAAAATACAAAGCCACATACCAGTTGTGTGTACATGTTCATGGGTTATAAGTGATTATATAAAATCCTGTCTCAGTGATGCTAGGATTTGCCACCTCCTACCTGCCAGTTCCAATTAAAAAGAGAAAAGGAAAAAGATAAGAAAGTCTGTCGATGAGACAGAAAGGACAGAGAGCAGATGTGCCTTTGGAAGAAGAATGGGCACCTGGGCCTCCCTTACCTTCTCGGCGCAGGAGCGCCTGCTCCACGCTGCTTTTCGGGGTTGCCAGGTCAAGTGCATTTTTGCCCTGAGCATTTCTGCACTTCAGGTTAGCCCCATAGTCTATCAGCAGATGAACGATTTCCACCCTGGACTGCCTCGCTGCAGCGTGGAGCGGGGTGTCCAGCCATTGGCCACAGTCAACGCTGGCTCCTACACAAAGCAGATGACCACAATTCCACACTAAATTTTAAAACTAGCAATGCAATGAGTCTAAAATAGAGTACCTGTACATAAAGAATTCTTAAATGCCAGGACATGGTTGACAAATCTTTGAAAATGTGACACAAGCCTAGAACCTCAGCAATGTCTATTAAGACTGTTTCAAAATAGTGTGATGAGAAGAATAAGTAAAAATATTTTTAGTCATTCTAAATACTTGCTTTTCCATATGAACTTTGTGACATAAAAAATTAAATATGTGCAGCCTCTTATACATAGAGCTATTTTGATTTTTGGCAAAGGATAAAACTAAGTTAATTTAGTAGATACATTATTCAGGGCTCACAAAAATGATTTATGAATTACTCTGGGGAGCAGTATATGATGGCAGATAAAAGACAAGAAAAATCTTGGAGATAAAATTTCTTATTTAAATGTACTTACTACAATATCTTTATGTCAGTGGCTAACTTTGGGGAATCTATAAACGAAGAATAGTTTCAAGACATTTTACTTTTCTCTGGACTCTTTCTTTAAATGCCTTTTAGGGTTAAAAAAGAAACTATTACTAAATAACTTATCAGGATTGATCTCAAGTTAGGGTATGGCCAATGTCTGTTGTTTTTACTATCCAGTATCTTCCTGGAAATCACACCGAGACTGCCCCTGGGGAACTAACCATTCCCTGTAATTTCCAGATCATGTGTTCCCAGTGAAGCCCAACAACTGCCGTGTAGGCCAAAACCTACGCCCAAGCCAGTCAATGCGTTATATTCCCTTGGCCACCATGATTGGTTCAGACATGAGCATATAACTCAAAAAGAACAAATGAAATACAATTGTTTTTTCCCCTAGGACTTATGGGAAAGAGACTCTTGCTCTCTCTTGAGACCACCAAGGGGCCCCATACCAAGCAAATGGAGCCAATATCAAAGGAAGCAGAACTAAAAAATACAGATACTCTTTTCTCTAGAGAAGTTGCTTTACGCATTGAAACATCAAATGCTGTCAGAATTTTGTTCAGCCGACAGGCACTTCATCTTAAAACCATGGAAAACCAACAAGGTTAATAGGTTCTTATGACAAAGTTTCTGAAAATTACCTAATTCTAGAAGTTTCTTCACACAGTCTACCCTTTGGTGGATGCAGGCCACATACAGGGGAGTCCCGAGCTGAGGTACTTCTTGGTCAATGTTAACATTATTTGCCAGCAGAATCTCCATGCACTCTCTATGACCTGGTGAAATACAAGATAACCTCATTCAAGTAAGGGACATACCGACTATTCACAGAATTATAGGGTTGCTTATCCAGAATAAGCTTCAGAAATAACAGAGGTTATTTTTTAAGTAGAAAAAAATATTTTTGAGGGGGAGGGAAAATCTGAGAATGCTCCAAAATAAAACCATTAGAAAGAGAAGCATACTCACGCTTCCCCCACTGAAATTCCTCTTTGCCACCTTTGAGGTACTTTCAACTACAGTCTCCAAGGAGCACAGCTGAAATCCTCTAAAATGAAGCCACCAGTTACAAATGGAGGCCACAAGACCCAGAGGGGTAAATGACTCATTCTATTATTGCTCTGAAAAGCCAGTGCTCAAATGTAATGCCCAGCCCTGATCACCCTCCATTACAACTCTCTCATTCTCTTCTTCACCCAGGCATGAAAAATGGGGTGGATGACAGCATTATGCAGTAAAAAAAACCTCCTTATTTTGACTAACCTGGAAGATACCTATGAGAATTAATTAAAAACTTCAAGTATAGAATATATTTAAATATACTTTCAAATTCAATGGCTAACAAGAGCTGTGTTAAGGAGTATTCTCTGTAGAGAGTTTGCCCGATGAATAGACAGACTTGGTTAATTTGCAGCATATGAATGATTCATTCAGGAGCAAATGCTTCTGAGGTATCAATGGGAACTTGTAATAGGTTTGTTCTCTTTGAAGATTTAAATATTTTCTTTTAAAAAAATCTTATCATCACTGATTAACTTAACCACCCTTTTCTTTATAGATAACATAGAAGTAAACTTTGTCTCAAACCTTCTTGATTTATCACAAATTCTAAGTTAAGTATATATCTGCATTAAAATGTACAAATAAGGATTCCATGGATTCAAACTATTTGTTCACATAGGTAAATATTATACCTGGATTATAGCATGGATATGTCAATGTGTTGACACAGACTGACCCAGACTGTTCACAGAGGTTTAAAGTTGTAAGAATCCAGAAATAATATCTAATCAGTACCTAAAACTTCCTGCTAAATACAGGGTACCAAAAAACATTTTTGAATAATTCCCATCCTTTTTTTTTAAAGAAGAAACTGAGCCTAGTTTGAGTTAAATTTAAATATTCTCAGGAAGTTAAAAAATGAATATCTAAAAGTCATATGATTACCATTATTGTAACAATATCTAAAATAATGAATTTGCTATTCATCCTTTCATTCTGTTGACGTTGGTCCCTAACATGCTTTTATAATAGAAAAAAATAATATGTAGAGACACATGAATGCATGTGTTTATGATAAACATATATATTTTGTAGGCACATAGATATTAAACACTCCTTATATATAACCAGCTAAGCACTACAGAATTACTCAAGTAATTCAAACCATTCCAAATATTTACCTATTTTTAAATGTTTGGATGAAATGTGAATAATAGATTCATTTTTACTTCATATAAATAATAAAAAATTTTAAAGACTTTTATATCATTTACAAAGTAGACTCTTTCTCCACAATTTAAAGGGATTACTTTCAGAAATGGCCGACATCTGTTACTAATTAACAAATGTTTATTAAATATGTGTAGGATATCAAAACCATAGATACATTGAGATTTGGGTCTTCTGTAACATTTATAGTAATTCACTGCAAAAAAAAAATTACCAAGTGACCTGTTTAATAAACTGGGGCAAATCAGTAACTATTGCCTTTTGAAAGAAAGACTTTGTCTCCAATTAGACTAGCAAGGTCAGGGTTCTACAGTGTTCTAACTTCTCCATTGTATTTCTGACTTCAATATGAGAATAACTCCACCACTGGGTAACACAGAAATGTTGCTCTTTAAGTGTAACTTTTGACAAATGGCCTTGGCCTTTTGACAGCATCTTCTTGTTCGTGTCTAATCTATGCATGCAATTTTAAAACTCCTGACTTTTACTTTTTTCTCATTTCAAAAGTAACACAAGAGTCTAGAGTCAACTTCAAGGTTTCCAATTGCTATGCTTTTTAAATTTGCAAACTTTTTTCAATAACTAATGACCTTGAAGTCATCAGCTCATCTAGAATATATTGCTTGTTGTGGACAGTTACATCTAATCTTTCATTAGAAAGACTATCAGCCTTGGCTTTCAGACACTTTCATAATTTACTGTATGTTAGAGGTTGATGTTTTATGGGCTTAGGGGACGAGCTAGTCTCTTCTAGTAATGACAGAGACATAAGCACAGTATGACTCATGGAAGTCACCCCTGTAGTCCTTACTGTACCAGCTGCCACCAAAATACCAGTAAAGAGCCTCAGGAAAGGCCTGCAGAGAGACTGGACCCAGGAAATGAAACGTCTGGGACAGAAAGCCATTCCCAGGTTGTAAAAAGAGCTGTTTCATGCCCCAGAGGTATTTCGTGAAGATTTATGCAAATTGAAGCTACTGCTGTGGGATTTCTAAGCCACATAATAGCCTACCAGTGAAAAAGATCTGGGTGATCCTTGCACGGTGAACACTATACCACTGATTCATGCAGACTACAGTGAGTCTACCATGTTTTGTGTGTAATGTGATGGCTCATTTACCTCTCTTCACTGCCTCATGGATGGGGGAAGCCAGGTGTACCTCGAGTTGGGCCTTGGCTCCAAACTCCAACAGCACATTGACACACGCAGCACTGCCACTGCAGCAAGCATTGAAGAGGGGCGTGGCTCCGTGAACCGTCACTCCATTGACCTAATGATGGGCAGAGAGACTCAGAGGATTTGCTATTTCTTTATCACCAGTTCCAAGTTGTATTCCTGTATACTGCCTGGAGAAATTTCCCATACTGGTGAATGAGCAAGGGAACTCTACTTCATTACAGTATTATGTTATTTAGCTACCAGTGGCCTATCAACTCTCACTTATAAATAATATCTCAAATGGGGCAAAAAGGTACAAAGCTTTTAAAATGTATTCATGAGTATTCCAAAGCTTCTTAGGAACCTCCTAACCAATGAGAAGTGGTCCTGTATGGTGGTTAAGACCATGACCTATGAAATCATTAGCTTAGATTCAAATGCCAACTCATTCACACTCTCTCTCTCTCTCTCTCTCTCTTTTTCAGAGATCTTGGTTGGGCTACTAACTTTCTTTGCTTTCGTTTTCCTTATCTGTAAAATGAGGATCATAAAAAATGTACCTTGTGAGGTTATTGCACAAGTCAAGTGAGTTACTATATGGTAAACACTTAGAACATTGCCTGGGGCTCAGTAAACATTCAATAAAATTGCAACAATTATTTCCAGTTTCCATTAATATGGAACTGATCTTTCTTTCAATCATGAATATGGCAGAAACCAAAAATACTAGAGAAACCAGCTAGCTTAAGGTCCCAAAATCAGTGCTTGCAAAAAATCTCCTCGCCAATTTTCTACATTCTGTCTTTCTTGCTACAGATTTCCTTTCTAGATTACTAGAATCTATCCAAGTTACATATGCCTGCAGCGACTCCCAAAGAGATCACAATCAAACCAAAAGCACAAAGAAAATTGCCATCAACATAGTGTCTCAACCTGGTGCCTCCTATGGACGTAGGAGGCACTTGGGAATGAGCACGCTGGGAAGCATCTCTGAGTATTAGCAATAGATTAGAAAGAACATCAGGGGAACAAAGAATGCAGGGGCAGAAGCTCTGATAAAATGGAAATGTAGGATGATGAGGGCTTGCTGTCAAACCATATTGTCTCAACAATTAAGGATAAATGCTTGTGATAATCAGGATCCTAAATTTCCTTCTTTCAGAAATAAAAAAAAAATATATCTCCACAGTGCCAGGACAGCCCCATCAAATTGGAAAGTTAGAGATGAGATGCTAAGATGGCAGAGACAAACAAGGACAGGAAATAATGTGTATAAACTTATACACTCTAGGGATTTCTACCTATTTACATTTTTCCTAAAAAATATTTGGTAGAACTGGTTTGATTTATTTTACTAAGTATTATCCTCTTCCTCAGTCCAGATGGTCTTCTAATTTGATTTTCTATAAGTTTCTCTCTTTGTTCAGGGCAGCAAACATTGATTGAGTATCTATTAGATGCCAACGTTTTGGCAACAAAGGTGAGCAAGACAATTGCTTCTTGTTGAATA
The DNA here is from genome assembly GCA_004027375.1 of Macroglossus sobrinus. Taxonomy (NCBI): domain Eukaryota; kingdom Metazoa; phylum Chordata; class Mammalia; order Chiroptera; family Pteropodidae; genus Macroglossus; species Macroglossus sobrinus. The sequence continues at coordinate 279,070 of PVKZ01000656.1, read as the reverse complement.
GGTTGAATTCTATCGTGGAAGACAAATACAGAAAGAGATCATTTTGATACAACAATAAATGCTTTAGATCATTACAGGAAAAGGATGCAGGAGAGCATAGACTTGAGAAACATTTAGGAAGTAAAATTAGCAGAACATTGTGATTAGTTAGATGAGATGGAAGTAGAAGGTTGATCTAGGTTTAGAGCTTGGGAAACCAGGGATATCTTTCACATGGTCCCTGAGGCTGGAAATCCAAGAGGAGGAGCCGGCCCTGGAAAGAAGAACATGATAAGCACAGTCTCAGATATACTGAGTCTGAGGTACCCACAGGACTGTCAATTTTGAGGAATTTTCTACTGATAGACCAACTTTCTCTTGTTCCTCCTCTTGTTCTGATTTCAATGTTAAATAATATAATATGTATTTACTGTTCCCTCACAAGATTGCCAAAGACAAAGGACCGTGTCTTACTCTTATCTTTGTCACCCACAAAACCTCTCAGAGTTGTATCAGCATACATTCCTCTGAGATCCGATGCTGTCAGATATTTTCTACCTACAGTCTGCCTGCGACTCCAGCTATCTAGTTTGAAAGGAAATGGCCTTCCCCCAACCTTGCCCTCATCACTCCACGTGAGCTAAGTGGTAACTTAAAGAAGCCACTATGAAAATATATAACCACTATGGCATCAGGAAAGCCACTTCACCCATGGAAGGCTTTGACTGTCAGTTCTACGTGTAGAAACACAACTTCTGTATAAAATGCAAAGAAAATCTTCATTAAGCACTTAAAAAACATTGCAGCTCATGAATGCATGCAAGGACAGAGTTTAAAAACAAAATTAGCAACAAAACTATTTGGTAACTAACTAAATGTCATTGGCATTTTCAAAAGTTTAAATTTTAAAATCCTATTCTGGTAACTGATTACATACAGCATGTCAATCACTCCTGGAGAAGAAAAAAAAAGAGAATTTAAAAATAAGATAAAGTTAATTTTATATATTTTTTCAATGTCTTATTTATTCAAATCTTGTTTAGTTGAATAATTGTGCTCAGTAAACATAGTTGTTGGTTTAGGGTTTTGAATTAAGAGTGGGTTTTTTGTTGTTGTTATTCTTTTCAAATGTTTAAATGTATTACAAGAAGTTTTCCAAGATCATTTTTCAAATTCCTTCAGTTCAATTCATTTTTCAAAAGTTAGCATCACGATTTTGAAAGATTTCTGTGAACTGCCTCATCTGCATGTTCACACATGGGCACAGAGGCTTAAGAGAAGAGCACGCAGCAGTGTCTTCCGGGCCATGTGGGAATGTGGACACAGATGGGGCCACGCCTGGGTCCCCACAGCACGTAAGCAGTCTGCTAGGTCATGACTCCTTAGATGGCGCCAGCAGCACTTGCGCAGACAGACCTTCGGGGAGGGGGCGGTACTCACGCGAGCTCCATTTTCCAATAAGGCTTTAGCGCAGGCTACGTGACCTCCAAGGCACGCCTCATGGAGAGAAGAGACCCGGTTAATTGTCACCAGGTTCACATTGACACCCTACAATTTGGAGAGAAGTGGGTTAAAGGCTGCATCAGCAGTAGCAATGAAAGCAATGTTGTCGGACACGTTTCAATCGGCCTGTGGCGATGGGACAAAGTAGAGCCTATGACCAGGGGAGTGGAAATATGGTGTGGAAGCCTTGTATTTCTTCATCAAATGCTTATTTGCCATTCTGGGCCGGGCAATGTGCTAGTACCTGGGTCTTCAAAGCTTATGATATGGGTGTCTCTCCTCCAAGAGTCTAGTGCAGAAACAGAAATGCAGGGAAAGGCAGCAAGCATAGATTGCTATACCGTAGGCGAGTTCAAATTGCAATCAGGAGCATGGGGCATCCTTGCATCTGGCTCACGGAATAAGAGAAAACTTTGCAAATGAGGTAGTATTTAGCTAAGGCTTAAAGCAGACAAAATTTCAAGCTGGGAAGGCAAAAATAAAGTACAGGTGACCCTTGAACAATGCAGGAGTTAGGGACCCGACCCCCCTGCACAGTCAAATATCTGAGTGTAACTTTTGACTTCCGCAAAACTTAACTACTAACAGCTTACTGTTGACGGGAAGCCTCACTGATAACATAAAAAGTCAATTAACATATTTTGTCTGTTCTATTATTATATACTGTATTCTTATAATACAATAAGCTAGAGGAAAGAAAATGTTATTAAGGAAATCTTAAGAAAAATTACACTTAAAGTACTATAATCGGATTGGGAAGAAAAGGGTGAGCTTCTCCTAACCCCATCTCCTTACCCAGGTCCCAGTGGCTCGGTGCAGTCCTAGCATGCTCCCCCTCCCCATACAGCCGTGCTCCACCAGGTGACAGAGGATAGGGTCAGCCCAGCTGCTGACCAACTCTGACTTCGCGCCCTGATTTTAACAGCCTGGCCCTGACCATCACCTGCCATGATTCCTACTTTCTATCTCTGAAAGGAATTAGGTTCTCGGTTAATCCCTCACAGCTGAGTTCTGTTTTTGATTCCCTGTCAAGCTAGTGCCTGACCCCAAACCCCAAACCCCAACCTAAGTACCCGCTATCTCCTGCCAGGCCTTTGGGGTGCTGCCTGTCCCTTCATCATAGAACTTCTGTGCACCTCCTCAGTTCTGTCCATTTTCAGGTCCTGAATAGACGTCATTACTACAGACAGAGCTGTGCTATATATTCAAGTTGAGTATCTAATACAATTAACAAAAATCTTTCTCTTTTCCTTTTCCCATACAAGATTCCTTTTCAAGAAAAGAAAAAGAGGTTAGTCCACAAGATGGCAGCCGTGTGCTAGAAAAAAATCCTGATCAGCACAAACTTTCAGAATCCCCGAAACTCTAGAAGTGTCATGCTGGCCAGGCCTGAAGGAACATCTGAATCGCCCCCACTGTGCGTGAGAAAAGGAAGAAGCACAAAGTTCAAATTATTCATAAGACTTGGGACACCCTCCCCCACAACCCCCAGCCAGCTGTATGTGACAGCCAGTGTGAAAACCAGGAGCTCTTGGTCCTCAGTTCAACGTTTTACTCAGCACACCATCTTAATGTGAAACAAAGTAAAAAATAGAACAGAATAACAACATTTTGGCTAGTGTGTAAAGGCACAGAAGTAGGGGTGTACTAAGGAAAAACTGAACTTCTCCACGAGGAGTTCATGCTCCTCACACATGTAAGCATCCTAAAAAAACCAACGTGCTTCCGAAGCAGCGTTAAAACTAAAGACATGTTCAACGCAATGTGGTATCCGGACTGGCAGAGGAAATAGACACTAATGGGAAAACGGAAGTAATCCCCTTAGTCTGTAGTTGAGTTAATGGCATCGTCTCCGTGTTAATTTCTTAATTTTATTTTTCAATTACAGCTGACATTCAATGTGATTCTTTATTAGTTTCAAGCGTACAGCAGAGTGGTGAGACATTTAAATAATTTACAAAGCGATCTCCCAATAAGTCTAGTACCCACCTGGCACCATGCAGTTATTACAATACTATCGACTACATTCCCCATGCTGTACTTCACATCTCTGAGACTATTATGTATTTCTTAATCCCTTAATTGCTTATTTTTGATTGAAGTACCGCAGTTATATAAGATATTAACACTAGGAGAAGTCGGGTGAAGGGTATGATGGATCTGTACTATCTTTGCAATGATTCTTTAAAGTCATTTCAAAATTAAGTTTATTAAAACGTCTAATAAAAGTATTGAGGGAGGAGTTAGATGCAAGACTTTTCCGCGTGGACCTTTTTATATCATTACAATTTTTGAACTGGGTGATATTACATATTAAAATAATCAAAGCAGATAAAATGTAAAATGCTTAAAATAAATAAGCAAGTGATAAAATCAAGTACAAAACCTATTGGATCATTACTGGCAGTACTGTTTTCTTTTCGCTTGTACTTTCTTGAGAACTGACACAACTCACAAGGTGGGGGGAGGTGGGGAAAGACACACATACGAAAGTAAAGAGCAGTGTGCTCAGCTGTTTAAATTCCAAATGGTAAGGAGGCCAGGTTCGCTGGTAGCTGCGATATGGGAAAAAGATATGACTCACCAACTCTGTACACACACTGACTCTAAAACAAAGTAAATGGAGCATGCACACTTTCATTCATGTCACAAATATTTTCTAGGCCACTATTCATTATTCAAAGTGCTAGGGATACAGTCATAAATAAAAATAAAGTAGCCTTGATAACTAAGACCTTAATAAGGCTTCCCAAAGGAGAAAGATTTACTTATCTGTCAACCTATTTGAATGTTCGCTCTTGATATAGTATACCACTGGGGTAGGCAGCCCTTAAGACAGCTCCCAATGATCCCTGAGTCCTAGTATTGGCTCACTTGTATCATGCCCTCCCCTTGAGTGTGGGCTGAATTTATGGACACATACCCAATGAAGAGAATATGGCACAAGTGATGAGCTGTCACTTTGAAGATTAGGCTATACTAAGACTTCCTTTTTAGGCATTCTCTTATGCTTTCTCTCTCTCTCTCTGGGGGACGCCAGCTGTCACCTGGTGATGCAGGTGCAGCCCTATAGAGACCCATTTGTCAAGGAGTTGAAGCTGCCCAACAGTCACGTGAGCGAGGCTGCAAGCAGTTGAGGTATGAGATGACTGCTGCCCTGGCTGATACTTGACAGCTTATGGGAGACTCGGAGCCAGACTCACCCAGCTAAGCCATTCCTTGGCCCGGGAAAACTATGAGAATCTAAGTGTTTGTTGTTTTCAGCCACTATGTTTTGAGGTACTTTGTTACACAGCAAGAGTTGACTAATGAAGCTTCAGGGCTGCTGGGAGAGTATAAGGTGAGTTAGTGCAACATTAATTTGAGGGCATTCTTCATCACACTCACAGGGAAACTATGAGGTAAAGGAAGCCCGAGAAGGGGAAGGATGAAACTGTGCAGGAAATGAGCTGGTTTCCCAAGAAAGGAGGCAGGAGACACAAATGGTGAGTTGCAAGAGAGTACGTACCCCTTGAATGGCCATGCTGGGACCCGCGAGCAAGACCTCTGCTACAGGCAAAGCTAATACAAAATGATGCTGATTATATCATAAGCACCAAGGATCACGTCTTCTGTTTACTTACCTGTGCGATTAAAGTTTTAAGGGCCAGTAAGCGCCCCTGGGCCGCAGCCTCATGAAGCGGGGATCGATCAGCCCAGCAGTCTGAAACACAAATCAAGTTTAAAATCAAGGTGTGGAGTCTTCAGCTCGGTCGTATGGCCCGCCCACTGTGAGAGGACATTTGGAGGAAGAGGAAGGAAGTTTGTACCAAGCATCGGGCTCTCTTGTCAAACACTTTCAGGCTGACAGACCATTGAGTGTACAGTCCATTAGTTTGGTGGTGGGTGCAAAGAGAAGGCACAGATCATCTCTGGCTTTTGGGGTGCAGTTTTAACAAGCAATGGATGTAGTTCATAAAAATATTTCTCAATCTTTGAATCAATAGCTCTGAATAAAGCAAAATAAAGGGCAAAGCTGGACCATGAGTTTCCTCACTTGCATCTTTCTCCTGCCTCTCACCCTCACCCCCACCCGAAAGACTCAACATCTATGCAGCGTGAAGGAGATTCAAGCAGGTCAGGGAAATGGTTGTGTTCTAAATTCCCTAGGTAATTGTCTTTCCTTTTGGTGATGAGATATATCTATTATCGTAATGCAGGATGTCATTTTTTTCAGATGATCTAATCCTCCCAAAGTTGATCTCTAAACAGCTTTGTTGGGGACAGTTGAGTGTGATCACTAAACATGGGGCCAAGGGAGCCACACTGCCTGGGCTCAAGTCCTACCTGGACCACTTTCTCTGCCCAAATGGTCAAGTTGCTAAAATTATTTGAACCTCAATTTCCTGATCTGTAAAATGAGGGAATAGTAATCTAGTATTTAGCAAGCACTTTGGTCTCTAAGTAGGCTGATAAAAATGCATCCACAATGACAGGTGCTCGAGATAATGTCCTAGTAAGTACACAGGGTAAGGTAGCGCCCTAGGGAACACACTCAGAGCTGCCTCGGGAACATATTTTTCCTGTGACTGCCTGTGGGCAAACAGAACTAACCATCTGAAATGAGCACATGAGAAGTAAAGTTCTATTAAGGGTAATCAGCCGTTTTGGAAGAAAATCTTCCAGTTTGCAAAATTTGTGTATTCTTCCAATTATAACTGAGCTCTTCCTACATTGACTAGCATGTAACACAGTGTGGATTTAACACAAAGGACTTGTCTGACCAACCCCCAGGTGGTCCTGATGGTGTTAACAATCCAGGTTTTCCCATACCTGCAACGTTCACAAAAACAATCCCACCAAGGATGGAATTATGTGGTTTTGAAATCGCTCGAGGCCTCAAGGAGAGAGTGAACTTTTCCAATCGATGAGAACACGGGCTATAAACATTTCAGTAAGCCCTCTTCTTACACTTGTTTTTTTTAAATCTTCTCTAGCGCTTTGGGTTTTGAAAAGAGGGGAAGCTAGAATGAACTCTATGGGCTTGGATTGAAACTGGAGCAAGCGGTATGAACTGTGATTATATATACACTCAGGGCACTCACTCCTAAACCAGGGCTCCTTGGAGAAATGGCTGATTCCAGGGTGGGGCCAGGAAAAATATAAGGTGGGCCTCAAACACCTTGCCAGAGAGTGAGGAAGTGTTTAATGAATCATGGGAAATGTCAAAAAGACATGGAAGCTGGCTCGAAGGGGCTTCCACTGGTCAAATATGGGATGATTGGAGCATCCAAATAAATAGTGATAGATTACATAATAATTTAATTCCTAGTAAATAAAATAGGAGCCTCTTAAGTCCTCACTGATATAAATGAATCTATTCTATAAATTAGGAGAACAGAAAGCTCTTTCTTAGAGTAGAACTCCCAATTTAGAAATGTAAAATAATAGAACCTGCCTCAGATTATCTCTCCACAAAATATAAGGTCATAAAGGGAACAGGGGTAATTTTACGGTGGAATGAAATTATAGATAACACCTTACCCAGGGGATCAAAGTTCACATCGGAAGAGATGGAAACAAGCTGGCAGAGTGCCACCTGATGGAATGCAACGAGCAACATCATGTACGATCAGTGGGAATGCAATGAAAAGAACACACCATCACTTCTGTGATAGTCCTGCTTAAAATGCGTAACCCAAATCTAATCGTGAGGACACTGCAAACCAACGCAAGCTGAGGGACATTCTACAAAATAATTGGCACGTAAGCAAGTTCAGAGGGACTGGGGAACTGTTCCAGAACGCAGGAGGCTGATGAGACACGACATGTAAAGGAAACACGTGTACTTTGATTAGGTCCTTTTGCCATCGAGGACATTATGATGACAGTTGGGGAAACGTGATGGGGGTTTCTGAGCAAAGAGAAGTGGGAATTCTTAGACTACTCTTGAAACTTCTCTGTCATTTTGAAATTAGCTTCAATTTTTTTTAAAAAGCGTATTATGTATATGTAGAAATAAAATCACTAGTGTTTTCCTACTCCTGATGTGAATGTGTAATGCCTTTAGAAGAACAAAAACAGATAAAAACTTTAGGATGAAAGTACACTGTGCTTGTATCTCCACTTGTCCCTGAGTCAGTTACAAGTTGATGAGGGGGGTATTTTTAAATCTCTTGGACATTTATTATTTGCATAAACTGAGAATAGTAAGAGAATAATGTCTGCATATAATGAGTAGTCAGCTTTGGTTTTTCTCTAACACCTCTCCATCTCATTCAGGGTGACGCGTGCATCAGACATGGTGATCCCCCGCCTAATGGCCCTTGGAAATGGATGCAGGCACTGGGGTCTTAAGGGCAGTGTTCACCTACGGATGGCAGCTCAGCATCCTGACCAGTGTCAGAAGCAAACTCACAGCCATGGCTTTGTTATTCTTTTGTTCTAACAATAGCCAGACCACCCAAGTCACGTGAAGGTCTTATAACTATTTGATTCAAAAATAAAAACAAGATGGAAGTGGTAACCTTGCTATTATTCATTTAGAATATCCACATGAAATGGCTTTACTATTTCTAAAACTGTTCTCCAAGTGGATCCCCTTTCCTTCTGAGAAGTAGGAACCTTCACCACATCTTCATCCTATTTCCAGTACCTTGCTATGGCTCATCTGTCCCATGGGACCTGCTCCATTTACACACAACCTGGAGAGATCTCACAAACCTCACAGAGTGAGGGAAACCAGGCACAAAAGAGCGTGTGCTGTGTGACTCCTTTCTACAAAGTTCAAAAAAGGGCCAAACTCACCTTGGGTATTAGGAGTCCAATGTACCCCAAGGAGGGGCAGGGGCTAAGAGAGGGCCTGGTGAGGGCCGTGCTGGTAATATGCAGTTTCTTGGCCTTGGGACCTGGCAGCTGCTTATGTCTACTTTGTGAGAATTCATCCAGCTGTTCGCTTAGGGTTTGTGCACTTGTCTGTATTTACAGCAGACTTCAATACGGTCCACTTTAAGGCTGTCATCTCCGCTCCCAGGGCAGAGTATGGCCCTCTGTGCCACCTGAGTGCTGGAGGTGGAACTGTGATGTGTTCTCACACATGTCCCCACTTCCCTCTTCTAGGTGCAAGCTCCTCTGGTGCCTTGGGAGTGGGGAGAAGCGAGGACAGGGGAGATGTCTCCCCAGTTAACTGAGAGAGGAGGCTGGTCCTGCTCACTCGGCCTCGGCAGCTGGTCTCACTCCTGGCCAGCGGGCTTGCCCTTCACACCAGGGTCACTCCCCGGCCCCTTTCCTGGGCACTGGCATCTGACCACCTCTCCTTGTGTCTCCCATCAATGCAGCATCCTTTGATGCCCCCTGCTCCCACCCCATGCTTCTGAGGTCTCGGGAAGCCTGTGGAGCCATCTTCCAGTCCACCAAGAAAGCGGGGGATGGTGGGTTGCCCTGGGCTCCTCGTCACGCCACTGCTTTCCAATTCTCTTTTCTATTTGAGTAGTCTGGGGGGCATTTCGGCAAGATGCCTAAACAGATTTCCAATCTGAGAGTGAAATACCAGGCTCCCCTCCTTTCAGGCGCCCCTTATCTAAACTTGCATTTACTTTGCATTTACTTTCGCAGCCCCCATCCCTTGGCTTTCAAGAGAGGGGGGAAGGGAAGAGCATCCCTTCAGGAATCAGAATACCCCCAAATGCTCAAATGCACGACAACCTCCTCGCCACCTATGAAGACATCTCACTTCTAGTAAGTGGCAGAAATAGGACAGAAATCCAAGGTTTGAGACCGGAACACATCCTGTTCTGGTTTTAAGAGCTACTGGTATTTAAATTCTGCCTGTTCTCGTGTCGCCCTAAATGTAGAAATCAGTTTTGCTTCCCAACTGGAAAGAAACCATTTCCTCTCGAGGAAGTCACCTTTCTACTCACATTGTTTTCTAGCACTTGCTCCAAAGGGCCTCGAAGACTTTTCCCACAAAACCTTTTTCCAGAAAACTCTGCCAAGGTGGGCTCTCGTGTTTTCCTCCTCTTATTCCCAGTGCGAACTCTCTCACCCTTATTCTTGTTTTGCAAATTGGAGCTCATGGTGAGAAGTAAGCGAGAAAAGTTATTTGGCAGCTAGGAAGTTTTTCCATTCCTTTCAGGAAATAAGCAACCAACCTCTCCAAAGAAATGAATGCTTAAGTAGGAATCAGTCACTCTCTTCTAAGGCGGTCTATTTTTAGTTATGTGGCAGACTGCCTGTGTCACAGGGCTGCAAGCACGTTATAAAGATAGTTTACAAATATGTTTACTTGTTCCTGACGAGGTGTATAGAAAATGTGCAAGTACTTTTTCTTTCTCGCCTTTTACTTCTTCTCAGAGTATGATTGATATCTCTTGACTTCTCACTCTCTGAATAACAATTTCATGACAATTTCGAAAATCATAGATTTCAATCACAAAATTGGTTCGGATGGAATTCAGTTGTCCGAGTTTCAAGTGTTAAAGATAAAAAAAAACAATTGTAATTAAACACATGTTTTGCAATGTTTACCCTTCCTAATTCCAATATGTATTTAAGATTACTGGTTGATTATTTTTAAAAAGCCAATTAACTGGTTATAATCTCTAGTGCACATGGAACAATCTTTATTCTTGTTAGTCAAGTTCCAAAGTCGTATGAAGCAATATCTTCTCCTGCAATATTTATCAAAGAAAAGAAAATTCGAAAGGAATATCCATTTTGAACCAAAGTATAGGCAAGGACCTAGCAGAATAAATGATATTTTAAGTAACAAAGGTAACTGTAAAAAAATATATATTATAACAAATTTCCTGATATCTCTAAAATATGATAATAAAATTGAATTAAAATGAATCCTCTCTAGAACACTCAGCCCCGCTCAGGAGATAAACCAGTCAGTGGGCATCTTTCTGAATGGGAAGGACAGGAAGAACGAGTTAAAATGATGAGTCAAGGAGAGGTGAGTCCTCCGGATTCAGAATAAAAAGGACAACTGATTTTAAGTATAACAGAATAGAATCCATATTTCAGACTTAGCTTAAGAGTCTCCCCGCCCCCCGCCCCTTCTGGGGGAGGGTCCAATAGTTCCACAATCTCATATCTGCTATTATAATATTCCCCAAGTTCTGAAAACAAAGCTTTCCCCTAAGGTTGATGCAAGCTCCTTTGACAGCAAACCATGGCCAGGACTCAGGTTAAGCAATTTACTATTTTTATTTTGTATTTTCACTTAGTGTGAATATATATTCACTACAGAAACAGCAGAACGTTTGATTATGGGAGGCAGCTCTAGGCCCTGCTATGAAATATACAGTATACACTCTGTGTAATCTTCCTAGTGTCCCCTAAAACTCCTGAATCCTGAGACACATCCGGTCCAAGGACTATGAAAATAGATCATCAACCTATATCTATCATTTCATCAAGTTTGAAGACTAAACCACTGTACTAAATACACCTTCAATTCTGGCCAAATTAGCGAAGGTTGAAAAATCATACACTGTTATCTCTTGGGAGAAAGATAGTACCCGCAGAAAAATCTATGGGCTGAAGGCGGGATCCAGTGATCCATCTGGTGCTCTCAATGTAATGCCAAAGGGCCAATGACACTGTTTCAAACTTCAAAACATACATGTGTATTATTGACAAACTACACACCAAGCAGCCTGAAAAAAATCAACAAGCCAACAATAGCTTAACTCGAATCTGATCAGTTATCTACAAATGGAATCATTTAAACCACAAAGACATAGTGAATGATGTATTCCGGAAAGATTTTACAGTAAAAAAAAAAAATACTAATGAGGGATAAGATCATAGTTGCTGCTTCCAAAAGAAAAAGTGCCAGGACCTATGACAGGCTGAGCTCTAGCCCAGCTGCGTTTTTTACTGCCCTGCCCTTGTTCTTCTGACAGTGCTGATGATAGTTTATAGGAACATAACACGCTATTGGAATCAAGAAATGTCACCTTGGGCTGAGGTTTTTCTAAGCCAGGTAAGCTAACTTACTGATTAAATGTCATATATTTTCCCAACAAATATTTGTCTGACCAATGAACAGCAACGGTGATTTCTGGTTTGAGTTGAACACTTGCACGCAATTTTGTTCTTGATTTTTAAAACATCTAGCTTTAAGTATATAGTATCTGATTGCTAACGGTGTCAAAAGAAAACACGCTGTTAAAATTACGTAAAACCCACTGTTTCTAGCACGTTACTTCATACATTATCACAGAAAGCCTTATTTATCAAATCTGGATATACTCGTGTGTGTATGTATACACACACACCCATCCACACACACGTATGCACATTTACAGGAAGGAAATTAAACTGAGAAATTAACATGCATCATTCTCCCTGCTGCTTCATGTTAATGATAATCAAAAAATATATTTTTTGCTTTATAACACTATACAAATTAAACGGACATTATCCTAGGAGCTTGAACAAATAGATATTTGAGCTAAAGAATGAATGAGCTCTATTTAAAATATCTGTATTATGGCTTTAACCAGACTTAAACCATGCTTACATGGGTTTTGACTATTATAAAACCTTTTTAAGAGTGTACTTAATTAAGGTCCACAAAGACAAAAATAGTGCACACGAGCAACAGAAAACATTTTTAACTCTCTTGCCAACACTGACTCTGTTGGACTTTACCTAATACAAACCATGAAGATGATATATTCATGCAAACATCAAAACTGGGTTACTGAGACATTTAAATAGCCCCTGCCCAGATATACAAGTTAAATTAGAAAACAGCTTTTCGAATCATGCTTAACTTGAAACTAGAGAAAGTTTGTTTGTTTGTTTGTTTGTTTGTTTTTTAGCCAGTCTAAGCAACATACCTCCCTGAAATGTGTGACAAATGTAGTCCCCAAAGGAAACCTCTTTCCACACTCCGGGCCTTCTGACACCTGAAACTTCAAGGTTCTTCTCATTTTCCCCAGTTAATTGAAGCATTCTGCCGCTTCGTTTTTGGAGGTCTTATTTCCTCGGATAAGACTGCTGTTATCTAGTGTCTTCAAAGTCGTCTAGTGTATTCGAATCACATAGCATGAGTCTATTTTGAAAGAGAATCCTGGATGCAAATTGAAATGGATACTAGATAATCATGTCATCCTAGAAGCCCTACAAGTGCTAAAAACACACAGGGAAATTCTGAACTCTGTGTATGAATACAGACTCCTCTATTAAGTGATAATCCCAGCACTGACAAGAATATCTGATTCAATGACTTTTGTAGCATCTCACATTCAATTAAGGTAAATCGTTTCTTGAAAGAAACGGATACTAAATTCCACAAAGCCAAGACTTTCAAATGTTTGACCTGAATGTTGGCATTTCCTATTAGAATAACTTCTGTTTGCAGAGCTTTGCACAGTGCCACGTAGAAATGGGTTTAGTGAAGGGTTCTTCCTGATAGTGACAAGTGGCTAATCGATTCAAATCGCAAACGACAGCACAAAAATAAATATAGCACGTCACATATGCTGCTTTAAATTTATGGGTCATTCTATTTTCCAAGGATACTCTCAATCTTGTTAGGAAACACTGTTAAAGTTTGCTTAAAAATATTAGACAATAACCCTGCGTAAGTAATTTTTTTGGTTAGTACAAATGAGATTTCTCAAAATACTCTTAGAAAGCCACTACTTTATCTACTTCTTAAATAACTGCTAAGAGAACTACTAACTTGCAAAAAGCTGAAAATCCTTCACAAGTTGGTGCAGTTGCCATTTGCTACTTTAAATAATTTTTTTAAAACGACCCAAAGCCAAAGTATAAATGAAATTGCCCTTCCAGAGACAGTATTCATGTGAATTATCCAGGAGGATTTTTAAAAAGTATTGGGAACAAATTCATGTATTTTTACCTGAAATCCCACTATAGATTTCTTCTGCTATCCTAGCCGCTTCTTTTCTATTTCCTTTGACGATATAGAAATGGGTTAGGAGAGCCAAAAACACTTTAATTAAGAGCTTGAAGAAAAAAAAAGTAGCAAACATTGTAATAAAAATGTTTTTAAAGCCATAGAAAACAGGGCCATCTTCCATTTTGGCTTACACTCTGCACGGGTTCTCAGGGCTGCACAATTTCAGAGTTATAATTGGTATCATATGACATCTATTTTAAACCTTCTAGCCCTCAATGCTCCTGTTACAGAGAACTCAGCGTGTAGGTTCTAAGCTAACTGATTTGGCAAAAGCGTGTGCTGACATTCACAGCAAGGTTAAATACACGAAACTTCCTTCTAACCAGAAACCCCTGATAATTCTACACCTGCATTCCTCAGTGCTATCTAGCAAATGGGGTTCATATCCAAACCTTTTTTATTCCTAAATTCTAGTTTCTGCTACTTCATATTGGAAGGCAGGATTGGAAAGATAAAACAAACTTCTCAGTTTCCATGAGGGCAAAGCAAGCGATTTGAAGTTCAAAAAGAGAATTACAAACACATCCTCTATGCGCTTGGTGGGAAGTACCAGAACCTGGAACTTTTCAACTCCTCTTCCTTCTGAGGTTTATGGGAGATAAAGCCCAAATCTAAAATATGACTCTAAGGCAGCATTTAATAAAATGCCCATCTTGGATGCCTTTTCAAGTGGAAAGGTCAGACCGGAAGCATTAGAGCACTTACTGTAATTATTTCATCCATGACTATGTCCCCCAGAATAGTCGCTGATCGTTTGCATCCCATTTCAAGTGTCGGTAAAGGTGGTACCTCTTTCTGAAAAACGTGGGCTATCCTTGATCATGGAGGAGTCACAATGAAATGGATAAAGATGCCCTAGAGTGTGGGTGAAGTACCCAAATGTTTTAGTAATTGATACCTTCCCTAGTCGCTTCGTTGTAACCCTGTTTGACAAGCTGGCTAATGCAAATGAAAATGATTTCTTTTCAATTTTCCTCACCTAGGAAAATTAGGTCTCCTCTTTCATTTTGAAATTCTAAGAGGAGACTAAATAAATCTTATTTAATGAATGCTTTATGCAAAACCATGGGAGCTCTGCGTAGGGCTCAGAATGACTGCCTACAGAACTGCTCCCCTAGACTCTGCTAAAAGGCCGATGCATGAGAATACAGCCCTGAGTCACAACACGCGGCGCATTTCAGTGTCAAAGAACCATAACTAATGTCATTTTGATTCTCGAGAACAGATATTAACACATAGGGTTGACTTTACGAAGCTTAGATTGCCCGGCCGAGTGCCCGTGTATGACAACACATGGATGGACACAAGTATTTTAGCTCTTTTCCTGTCCCTTTCCTCAACTGTACTCTAAGATGACGATCATTCCCTCACGTCAGCCCAGTGATGTATACTGTACCATATAACATCATTCAATCGTGCTTTGGCCGTACTTTTACATACCAGAAAAGCTGGCCGTGATCAGCAAAACTTGTTAAATCTTCAAATGGATGTCTCTACTACTTCTGAAAGACAATTTTATATCCGAGACGGGTCTAAAAAAGTACCAAAGGAAGGAGTTAATTCACAGTATCTTTTACAAGAGATGAAATCATCTACAGCACCAGGGTCTCTCGGGCTCGGCCCTGTTGACATGTTGGGCCAGGTCCTTCTTTGTGGTAGGGGGCAATCCAAAAGCATCGCAGGATACCTAGCAGCATCCCTGACCTCTATGCGCACCATGCCAGTGTCCCACTCCCATCTAGTTGTACCAACTAGAAATGTCTCCAGACATTGCCACGTGTCCCCATGAGGACAAATTTGCTGCTCCTTTCACACACGCTCCACATCCAGTTGACTACTGAGCCACAGCCAAACATAAATGATTAAGGATTAAAAAAAAAATCAACTCCCCAGAGTACTGTTGAATAGAAACCAAATTCTGTCTAGAGCTTTAGTTTTCAGAATTCATCTTTTAAAACATCCAGCCACAGGATGATATAACAGCATCTAGCAGAGTCTCTGGGGAATACAGACAATAATCAAGAGGCCTGTAAAAATACCTGACAGAAGTAAACACAGATCCAGGACACCTTGACTGCCAAAAGGAAGTTTCATATAAGATAAATCAGAACATACCACCGCAGGTCACGTGACCGCTCTCCACAGCTTCCAAGAAAAGGGGTGGGAGAGGCGTGGTTTCTGTAAATCAAATCGAAATTCAAATTGCTCTCAACACAGCTCACAAGACAAAGCATAATTCCGTAGTTCACGTACACAACAATTAACAGACATATTCACTTATCTCGCGCAGTCATCCTAGCACAGTGCGAAACAAGGGCTGGTTTGGATTGAGAAACAAACGCACAATTCAACTTGCTATTGTATGAGTAAAAGAGAGAATGTCTTCTAGAAAGAAAAGAGGACAGAGGGATTCATCACCAGGATATTTCCTGTTTTAGTAAGAGACCGCACAACACATCCATCCAATTGCACTGCAAAAAAAGGCATGTGAGGGAGTTGGGGAGGGGGAGCGCTGTTCATAACAAAAGACAAACTCCCACAATTGTCAAAACGTCATTTTGGTCTTTATTTTTGGACACGTAGCATGTTGTCATAAAACGGTTTTACACGTGCTACTTTTTGTAACATCAAATACATGTTTCATAAATTCTTCATAACCGCAAGTTCACTTTCAAATAAACGTGAAGTAGCAGAGCAGAACAATATGTTTGCACATATTGGTCAGTGCAACACTGATCGTTACGATTAAGGTATCTGGGAAACCTGAAAATTAACATTGACTAGAACGAGCAAATTTACTTCCATTTGTTAAAAAAAAAAAAAGAAAAAGAATTTGCTAGTTACACATTTTACATGCAAAAACTTTAAATCTTATCTCCATCCAAAATTAATGACAATTTCATAAATGACAATTTTGAAAAAATGCCAAGAAACAAAAAAAATCGAAGAAAAAACAGTAATATGCCTATAAAAACTGCTGAATAAATAAAACCAAATGTTACAGTTCTCACTTTATCATGGATATTGGCACTGTTTATTCCATATTTATGTCAGTTTCTTTGCATAAAAATCCCAATAAGATCTAATGTTTTGGGTCAGTCTACTTTTCTTTAGAGAACCCCTAACTTCTAAATTTCAAAAACTGCACTCTTCCATTTGTGTTTTAGTAAGAAACACAAATACATTTCTTAGATATCAGTGGCAACAGGTTAATAGGCAATATTAAGGTATTTTTCAAAAAGGAGTTTTGTAAATATTGTCATTTAAAAAAAATCCTGTACAGAATCACAATACTGCCAGACTCTATCTAGTGCATCCACATGTGCCTCGTTCTTTTTATTCCCATCTTTTATCAGAAAAACGTATTTCAAGGAGTTTAATAATAAGACACACCATGTGGATAATTTGGGGTTTGAAAACCCATGGCTCTGGGCAACAAGTACAACTAACAACACACCCATCCACAAAGAGACTTGTGTTCCTAAAATGTTCACACTCAACTCGCTATAAACTAAACATTTTGGGGTAAAGACTTTTGCACATTGACAATACTTATCAGGCATCGGCTAGGCCACAAGTGAAGGGAAGTGACTTTTCTCAAAGGTACAGGGTAGCAGCTGAGTTTGAGATGGCACACCTCACACATTCTGCTTGGAAAACACGAAGGCATTTACAGAGGACTAAATTAGACACTGAAAGATGTGGAGGTTTCTCTCTGCACTCTCATCAACAGTGATATCGGTCCCTAGTAACTAAAAAAGCAAAAAGCATTTTCATCAACACAACTGAAGATGGAGGCTCTACCCAGGAGAATGCATACAACGGAATCGAAGAGATACTCGGAGCAGCCAGCAATTATTGTCCTGGCATTGAAAGCCTGAGCGTTTTTGGCATGTTGGATATTTCACCATTTCATGTCAACTGTGACTACAATAAAGTGAGCCATTCGAGTGACACTCAGCGGATGTCACTGGTGCCCTGGTCCTTCATGGCAGGAAGTATCTAGTTCAACGTTCTACACGTAGTAGCTGCTTAAAACATGTTGGTAACAGATGGAGCTTTTTACTCAAGACACCTGCTGATTATACGCAATACTGAGCATACCCGATAAACGTTCAAAAATATGACTTAAACGTCTAATAAATGTGTTAAGAACATGACTTAAAGGAGTTCATAGAGTTGTTGTATTTCCCTAAAGAAAACTTGTAAACATCTGGTGACTATCTAGTGAATGGTAGAACATTTAAAGTTGGCCAAAAAAAAGGTCCAGAAAACATTTGGCCCTTCAGCACCCAAAGCTCCCAAAATATGTGTGAAAACATGTCTGTTAGAGGAATTTCAGTAGTCTGAAAACTGTCATACCTGAGTGGCTTAAATGTTCTCTCCTAAATTTTAAATAAGTGCAAGGAGTTTCTACACTCAGGAATTGCATAAGTTTTTATCTTTGCTCAAAATAAAACATTGAATGATATAGAGGTAGCATAACTTACTAAACTAACTGTAAAAAAAAAAGGAAAAAGAGCAAGGTTGTTGTCAATAGTCTTAATAGAACTATTACAAATATTGAAAATCTTCCAAATGCAGGCTTTCTTCTACCTGACTTGAGACACCTCGTTATTGTCACCCTGTTTTCTACCGTAAGGGTGAGGATAAGTCCAGGCACCCTTTGGCCCCGTGGCGTCCATTGCCACATCGATGATAGAATCTGGCGTCATCCATCTCAGGAAAATGAGGAAGAGGAAGTTGAACACGGCCAACAAGGCAAAGATGCAGCCTGTTACTGGGCCACAGTGAGAGATGAGTCTGTCCAGTCGTCTGTCCATCGGCAACACGGCTTCTCCTGCCACACGGTCGTACACCTGGCGGGAGAGGGGCGGAGAATGAGCACTCTGACCCACGGCAAACGACGACCAGAAATTCTTTATGGATGTAAACGGAAGTCGCTTACATTTTGTTGTGGACATAAGAAAGCTGTGGCTAACGAAATTCATTACAGGAATCACTGCCTTTTGCTTCGACACTCAGGCAGTGCTTATTCTGGACAAAACGTCGGGCTCGACGCCAAGCGATCCAAAGACGACTATGCCACGGCCCCTGCACCCTAGGGATCACCAGCAATTTTAACCAACTATGAGAATTCTAAAGTCCTGAGAGGCTGAGACCACTGTCCGCGTCCCCTCTGTCGAGGCCGCCTTTACTTCTGCAGTGACTCCCTGAAGCAGGACTGGCCTCCTAAGACTCCTTGACTCGGCTGAGCTGTCCCCGCTCGCTACCTGGCAGACATCAGCTGTAATCAGAGCATGACAATCTACTGGGGTTCTTTCTGGGTACACAGCATCTCTTCTTCCCACAGCCACCGGAGGCTGAGCTGCTGAGCATGGAGGCTGGGAATGTACAGAAACATTTCATGGATTCCAAATAAGAGGAGGAGAAAGATACGGGGAACCTTACTTGATGGCACAGGTCAAATACTGGCAAAGAAAACTAAGTTTATTGCTGAGAATTGGTAGTAGGGGGCTTACTTTTTAAGCACTGCTAAGCACTAGACTCAGAAATCTTTTTTTAAAAAAACAAAGCTCCTTAAACATTCTTATTTTGAACACATAACATGGGCTACCATTAATCTTTTAAACTGCATTTAAACTGAGCATTACTTGTGCTCATTCTCACATATCAGATCTGTAAACCATCTCCTCTTGAGCTCAAGTGCGAGTGCCAGTTCTACAGGTCACTGGCCTTTGAAAGATACAGGATTTTTCATTCAGCTCGTCCACCCTGAGGCCATCTGGAATGTCTCTGAATCAGAATTATGCTGGGGATTACGCTGAGACAGGTGAATCATAACTTGCTCGATTTTCTAAACAGCACAGTTAAACTGAGGAGGAGGAGTTGAAAGGAATCAAAATGCCCTGTGTGGACATTTTGGGTCGAATTAAAAGAGCCACTACAAACTGACCCGTGTGCCCACCTTTATTTCTAGGTCAATTAATTTGTTCTCTTAAATGGCAAAGGAATTTACTACTATACACAGAATAACAGGCATGACAATCCATGACGAACAGGGATTAACTCTTTTCTGAATGTATACTATAAATCGCCATAGAATAGAAAAAAAAATACAGATTTTTACTATTACTTAAAGCAAAACCAAAAGAAAATTTGTGGTTAAAAAAAATCCTAATTAGCTCCTTTAACATATGCTGACGAGCTGTCACCAGAGTTCTCTGCCCCAAACTTATTATCTACAGTAGCTCAGAGATCTGAGTTTACATAATGTCGGTCAAGGTGAAGTCACAACTTTCAGAGCTGTGGTTCTTAAGCACAGTGGAGGATGACAGAAAAAAATCAGTCTAACCCAGTATCCCTGCCAACCATCCCCAAGTTCCACCTCTGCTCCTAAACCGAGGGAGCGAATGGAGAGGCAGCGGGACACAAAGATGGACTGAGCAGATCCTGCGAAGGCTACCCAGGCGACTCTGACATGTGCCCCCAGCAGGTAACCACCGCTTCGTTCTAACTTCTGAAGGAAAACCAGGAAAAAGGAGGTTATTTCATATGGAGAGAGATACTGCAAAACTTCTAGAAGGGCAGAGTGTCTCAGGGACATTTCAGTCAAAACTGTTAACTCGAAGATCTCCTATTTCAATGGAAAACGTATGTGACAACTTTTGCACTTATATTCAAATATGGCTTCCCCTAGTATAGGCATTTACAATTTAAACCAAATATGAAAGCCTTATAGTTAAGAGCTATCCTAACTTATGTTTTCAAGCAGCCCAAAGATGCAAAAATCTTTTTCCTGTAGAAAATCATTGTACTAGCAATGACGCAAGAGTTTTAGGAAGGAGCCTGAATGAAATATCTACAAGTTAAAAAGTTGCCACGATCGGGCCAAATAAAACCACATATTTTATGATAGACCTCTATGCTTTAGAACTATAAACAGCCTCAAGAAAATGTCTAAGACTAGAAACTTAAAGTCTAGCATACACCAAAAGCAATCCATTAGTTTAATTTCCATTGGGAAGAGATTGGGAAGAGACTTCATAAACTTAATAGGACAGAAATGGTAAACCCGTGGAAGAAAAAGCAAACATATACATGAATCAGGAATTCACGCAGTCTTAAAATACCCCTTTCTTCACATGTGATGTACCTTTTCGGTTCTTTCGGCAACATTCCTCCAGGTGTAGAAAGTCTTCACTATGTTATGGATATTTTCCGGGGCCGGCAACGATCCCGACTTCAGTTGGGAAATAGCTTTTTCCAATCCCTCACACAAAGATTTTACAGAAGGCTCACATAAAATAATAAGGTTTTCTGGAAGGACTTCAGGAATCCCACCAACCCTGGTGCTTACAACCTACAGAAAACAAAAAAAAAAGAATATACAATCCAGTATAATTTGTATCTCAGGAAAAGAAGCAAAACCAATGTAAAAAAATTATTACAGAATGTGTCTAACTAGTTTTCAAATTACGAGTACAAAATCCCCAACAGTGTAAGCCCTCAAAACTTCTTACCTGTAAACCACAACTGGCTGCCTCCACAATGGCCATGCAGAATGCTTCGGTAAGGGAAGTATTTAGAAAAATATGTCCTTGGACTAAGACATTTCTAACATCCTTGTGTTCTAAGGCTCCCAAGAGACGCACTCTGATTTTTGAAAATGAGAAAAGAAAGAAGAAAGTGAAAATCACGCTGGAAAAGAAATAGAAATTATAAGCCAAGTGTGCTATTCACATTATATTTAGATTCTTACTGGTTCGAATGTTTTCCACCTCAAAAGATTAAGACTGCCAAACTCAAACTCTGTTCTAAAAAAAAAAATGGTCTTATAAAGCTGGTTAAAGCCAGCTTTATAATACAGCTAACATATTCCTAATTTTCGTCACACATATCAAATTTCATCTTTTCCAAAATTAGTTTGCATTTCATGAAAATATTAAGACTTTGAATGAGTATATGTTAAAGTGTCATTTCTAAACTGAAAGACGCCCCCTGTAAGCTGATGTTCCATAGGCGGACACCTGGCATGCTATCTACAGAACTGAGGAAGAGAAATGTGCAAATCTGCATATACAGAGCAACTGACATGATCTGGGCCGTGCTATTTAAATTACAACTCAGTATGGCTTGAAAATCCACAAACACTTCCAACCAAGGTGGTTGGTTTTTGTGCCTTCCAGGGTGACTCTGATCATGCCTTGTAAATTCAAATACTACTACGCTAACAGAAAAAATAAAATAATATTGTGAATTCTTTAACCATGGTTCCCCATCTTATAGAAATGTTTTTAAACGGGCACTGCATTCCATTTTTACATCAAGTACATGTAGAAGCAGCAGCCCATTTCATGCAGGCATGTAGCCAAAACCGACTTCAGCTAATTGATATTTTACCCAAGACAATATGGAATCCATCAATACCTGTCATGCAGCTGGTATCTTTCCCGTACTTCTTCCAAAATGATTCTCTTTGGTCCCTCTCCTCCAATTATGAAATTTAAATCTGGGTATTTCTGACAAAGTTCAGGTATTATACCACTAAGCAAATCGGTCCCTGAAAATAGAAGAGAAAGTTGAATGTTAGAGATGTTAATATTTAAGCTTAAATGCATCAGAACTACTGAGAATCTCCTCACTTTGAAAAGGATTAGCTATGCCCTCCTTAAGTAGAGAAACGGATTCTCTTAAACCTTTCCTGGGAAGGTGGTTTCGTTCACAAACTGCCAGGGGTCCCCCAAGAGTTGCGTTCTTGAAGATATACACACTGATACCCATTACTTTCCACACACCCAACACGTGGATTATTCTGTTTCATTTTAGCACGATATTTTTTTCACTTGTGTTGATACACTGCCCACTTCTAAAAATGGTATGAGGTAGCTGACGTTTGAGTGAAAGTTTTTTACAGAGCAGGACGGCTGACTGGAGGTGCAGGTCTTGTCCCAGAGTTTTAATGAGGAAACTCTCTGACCACGGGAGTTTCCTGATATAGAAAACGAAGAGACGTGTGTACGTAGAGTCCAAGGTCTCTTTCGTCTCTTTCTACTGCTCTGTGATTCCATTCCCTCCATAGAGAAGGGCTAAGCCACAGACTATAAGTGCTGCCTCCACTCTGTGCAGAATGCAATCTGTACAGAAGATTTCGCAGTAAATACTATGGCATTAGGAAAATTTTAAAAAATAGTCCATCCAAACCCGCTATAGCCCACCTCCCCTGCAGGAAAGTAAAGGCGGCAGGACCTCAACTGCCCACCCTTACAGTCCATAGAATAAAAGGATGAATCTTTGCTCTTTTTTTTAAGGAAATACTTTCCTTAGAATATGTAAACATAACCTCAGGTAATATAAAGCCATAAATTAAAACATGCCCTACTAATCTGAAAGTGACTATCAAAAGTGACAGCAATGTTGACACTATTTGAGAATTTCACTTATTAACAAATACAGACTGTAAACATTCAAAGTAAAATCTAAAATAAGCCAGTTACTTAAGTTTATTTAAAAATGCATGTGCGCACACACACACACACGAATCGCTTCTAACAATCTTCCCCAAATCAATTATAAAAATCATGGTGGGAGATATAATATATACAGGGTCAGTTTTATTAACTCAAAATAGGATTTATTAAGTAAACTTTGCTAGTAATTTCAAAATGATTGCATCAGCAAACTTAAATTCACATGCAGCTTTTCTGAATTATAAAGGCTTCTCATTAAAATTTTAGCTATCTTTGTTTCAAGTCTATTACCAAATCCATCAAGTGGATTTTTAGATAAACGAGAACATGGCTTAACTTTTAACATTTAGCCTCCCATATTTCCTTCATTTCATTTCTTTCCTTTCTTTCCCCTCCCTCTCCCTTCTAATACAAAGGTTAAGAACCCATTCTTCAAATTAAAAAAAAACAACACACACAGAGTAATCATCATAATTGCTGATGATAGCTAACATTTACTAAGTGCTTACTATATTAGGCAATATATTTTATTTTTTCAGGTAACATACTTCAAATGTAGTATGTCATTTAATCCTGACAAGTACTTGAGAAGAAATGGAACTGATGAATATTGTCAATTATCTATATTATTCTATATTATTCTAAAAATAAAGGGGTCCCCCCAATAAAAAATGTTCAGGCGCCTCTAAGGAGAGTCTAACACGATGGAACATACAAAAGGACTTTTCATCTCCACAAAGTCACACAAAACGGACAAGGGAAATTCCTGACTCGACCTGCTTTTAAAGCTAACAATATTTTAAAGAATCTTCTGAATCGCTACCTAGGATAACGGTGGAGGGCACAGGAGACCTTAACTCCGAAAGAGCTGAACTCACGTTTGTCATCTGTTACTTACTGTGTAACCTGGGTGAGTTACTTACCCTCTCTGAGACTCAGTTTCTTTGTTAACATGCAGAAAACATCTACCCTACAGGTGTTGGGAGGGCCAAGTGAGGTAGTGTACCATGCACAGGCTTTATCAACTGCAGAATATAAATGTTAATTGTCATTACCACACGCGAGGTGGGCGTGCCTGCACACGCACAAGGGCACGGTAAAACCCTGGGCCAACAGGCTCAAGAGGGAAGAAACCAGCCAGGAAAAGTGGGGGATAAGAATTTTGGTTTATCCTTTCTCTCACTTAATACATTCCAGTGGGCCTTTGATACCTGCTCCAAATAAGTACTTCCTAAGGAAATTAATTTGTTAATGGACGATTATATAACTACTCACTTTTGGGCTACACATGTGACTGTCCCTTCTCAGAAAGTTACTTTTTGGCATAGGGAGAGGGACCGATAAATATTCGTTAAGTTACTGAACAGGGAACAGGAAAGGCCGCGCCTTTGCCCGGCTGGTGTTTAGCTCAGCTGGTGAAAATACCATAATTAATGAAGCCCAGGTTTACTCATTGTACAAATAGCTCCTTTTGCTCTGATCTTCAACCAAACATGCATCATACTTTCTCAGCTAGCTACCTCACAAAGGTAATCTATTTGACTTAAAAACATTTAAGCACATTTTCTAACAAATACATAGCAATATCCTGAGAGACTTAGAATACAGAATGCTGGTTGATTAACACCTTCATTAAAGAACGAAAGCACATCACTGCTTTTACCCCCAGAAAACCCAGTTCGGCAGCAGTTTCGTCCCCTACGTGGACTGCCTGATCAACCTCAGCTCTCCGTTCCAATGGCCAAAGTGGGTTTCAGGCCGCTCGCTAACACGCGGGTTTCACTTCTGATCCCACTGCTGAGCCCCACGCTTACCAGGAATCAGCTGCGTCGTCCACAAGTCAGTCTGATGCCAGCTGTACTTGTTACTGTATTAAGTAATTTGATTAAATAACACAGAAACTGACAAAATTAATTTCTAGGAAATTAGCTGAAGTTTGAAGAATTCAATAAAGGAAAGTCACCGAAAAAAAAAAAAAACTCTTGTCAAAGTAGGGGGTATCTTAACCACGGTTATAAAATCAAAAACAAATGATAAATCCAGAAGCACCTTACTTCATATGCCTTTAGGTTCTCACCCCATTTAGAAGAAACCCAAATTGGCGATTGCAAATGATGCTTTTTGAAGGTAACTGTGCAAGAAAGAAAGTGTAGCTCAAACCTGTGGACCAGTACGCTCGAGCCCGGAGGCCTACATCAAACTCTTGGCCATTCAGCGCACGTTAATAATATTTTGAGTTGAATTAAAATATTTAATGAGAGGTTATATATTACCTTTTTAACGATTCCCCACTTTAATTTTGATTACTGGACAGGTTTTCGAATAGCGTCCAGAAGACCATTTATGTCTAGAATAACCAGACTGTTTAGGACTGAGTAAATGAGGCTCTACAAACTCTACTGTGGTATCCATTAAGCGCTGCAGAAGCACTAATAAACTCCTTGATAACAGTGAACGTTTATCAAGTACAAACAGGGCTAAGCACTTTACAGAAACCATCACTGAACCCTCATAAGATTCCCACCGTGGCCCAAATTCCACAAATGAAAAAACTGGAGACTCAGATGTCATGTAGCTTGTCCTCGATCACACAATGAAACATAGCCAGGACTGGACTCTGGGCCATGTAATCTTT
This sequence comes from Macroglossus sobrinus, assembly GCA_004027375.1. Taxonomy (NCBI): domain Eukaryota; kingdom Metazoa; phylum Chordata; class Mammalia; order Chiroptera; family Pteropodidae; genus Macroglossus; species Macroglossus sobrinus. The sequence continues at coordinate 253,563 of PVKZ01000656.1, read as the reverse complement.
CTTTCATCACTTACCTGCCAGTATGTCACTAAAGGTTTATCTATGATAAAATGAAATACGCAAGCTAAAAAACAATAATGTCTTATTGCATAAAAAAGACAGGAAAGCTATAAATTAAAATATTCATTCCCGTCATCCCTTAAGAGTACAATTACAGCTGATTTTAGCTTTCGCCTTTGTGCTTTTCTTAGTTTTCAAAATATCTGTAAAGACATTACTTTTGCGATCAGAAACTGGTGGGCTCAGCCCCGAGCTTCTTACTGCATGTGCAGCACTGGGACTTTTAAAAAGCTCTCATCTATTCAACGACATTCAGTTATTTTTTTTCTAAGTAACTATTAAAACATCACAGGTTGGAGGAGGGTGGGCAGCACTCCCCACTGTTTCAAAAATTTCTTTTTGGCCGTATAAAACAACATTCGACCTTTCTTTGCTATATTTAAAGCAGGAGCCATAACACCATAAAGCAAAATAAAAAGCCAAACAATGGTTATATACAAGTATTCAACAGATTTCTACAACAGAAAAATCTGTGCAGTGCAATTGTAGCTATCATTTCATTACCTTTTCTGTAAACAAGTCTGCTGACAACAACAATAGTTATTATACTATCATGCCGCCTAAATGGGTCTGGAGTGAAGTCAGTAGGGTCTACGGCATTAGGAATGACGGACACTATTTCAGGATTCAGTGCTGCTCTTAGCACAGTGTTTTCCTTACTAGTATAAGAGACACAAATTATGTGGTTTGTGTCACAAAGAGACACAGTTAGAAGCTTGTTTGTAAGCACCGAGCTGACATCAGCAAATCCAAAAAGGGAATGGTCCGTGAAGACGGTCTGGAGCCCCATCGTCTTGGCGTGGAAGAGGGCATCGTGGGCCATGGCAGAAAAGGAACTATGTGAGTGGATTATCGTGACTCTCTCGCGAACAAATATGTACCTGAGCAGTGGCAGACTGTGAAATAGGGTCGTGGCTGTAGATTGGTTGTACATGACTTTCAGAGGCAAGTAATAGACTTTGAGGCCATTAGTGAGGTAACGGATGCCTTTTCGATTTCCGTAAGCATGGGTGACAATTATGACCTTGTGTCCTCTTTCGATCAGGCACTGAGAGAGCTGGTAAATGTGGCTTTCCACGCCTCCCATATTCGGGTAGAAAAAGTCCGACACCATGCATATCGAATGGGCGTGGGTTCGGCATGTGGGTTGACTTCCGGGGCTAACACTGAGCGCAGCTGAGTGAGGATGGCCGTGCTCGCCTCCTCCTCGGTACGCCATGCTGATATGGTTTGGGCATCAGTCCTCAGAGCGACCCAGTTAAGATGTGTGTCTAGTACCTGAAAAAGAGAGACGAAAGGATCTCAGCTCAGAGACGAAATACATCCCGAATTTCAAATCCAGATATAAATACTGTTTTAAGGTTCATGTAAATGTGTTGGCTTTGCCCTGAGAAATAAAGCAAAGCGTATCGTGAATTTACTCTTTTGACATTTACTTGCTTGGCATTTACTATATGCCTTATGACAAAACTACATCCTGCAATGTCCTTGTATCTTCATTTTGCTTTCAAAAGACTGCTGCACATAATTTTCAAAAGTAAGTTGGTTACACCACAGCATATAATCATTTGCCATGCTAACTTCATCCCAATAACTACAATAGGGCTCTTTACAGAAAAAGTGTGCCAATCCCACTTGAGAGTTTAACCACTGATTCAGTGAAACACATGAACTTCCGCTAGTATTAACTTTGTGGTTTACACTAAAGTATTTCTGGAGCTAAAGCCGTTTTTTGGAGAGCAGCTTTTTCACGTGTCACTGGCAGGATATGCTGCAGACATCCAAAATTTTCTCCTCCCTTATTCGAGGACCGAGATAATCAAACCACTCCCTTCATTTTCTTAATCTTTCTTTCAGTTATAACTAGGAATGGGTTCAATCTGGGGCCACTTTCTACATCTAAGGTAGGAAGTGTTTATCTCAGGGGGCTCCTAGATCCTGACCAGTGCAAAATGTTCCCTTGATATTAGGTACTATTACAGATTCTTAGGCTTTTAAAGCTTAGAGTCTTGGAAACGTACCGAAAATCTTCCTCAGATTTACAAATGAGATTTCCACGCCTCCAGAAACTCAACTATACAATGAGAAGCCATCCTAAAGGTCTGAGTTTCCAATTTCACCCACAAACGCAGAATATAGAAGTAACTACAGGTACAAAGTCTTAACTATTATCGCCAACAAATTCATCTATATTTTAAATATATTCTCAGAGATACTCTATTCGTGTTTGTTGACCTGAATTTACTCATTAAGATTCAATATTATCAAATATTGAGATTCTCCAACTGTGTACTCTTAAGTGGTTTCATTAACATTTTCTTAACTGGTTTCTCACCTAAACTCGAATTTCCAATGATATTCCATTTAAACAGATAAATTATAACGAAAACAATGGGTTAAAACGTCAAATGAAATCATTTAAAGGTTTTCATCAACCTGCAAAGTTCTGTGAGGGGTCTGCCTACTTCCACCGGGTTACTAAGCCTAACCTCTTTATGGCGTAAAAGCTCGACAAACGGCACAATCAGGAGTCAAGATTTTAAAGCTATAGCGGGGCTGCAAGGTCTAGTGAAAACCTCTCATTCTACAAATTAAAAGCCAGACAAGTTGAGCGATCTGTCCAAGATCCCCCCGCCGCCACCAGCCACTTAAGTGGCAAATGCCAGATAGCCGTAGAATTCTCGGCCACGTCCAAAGAGTCTCTGGGCAGTCGTTAGCAACAGAGGTTCCCGAGGAGCCTTAGGGACACCTGGCGGGGTCTTGGGGTCAAGAGGACAGAGTTTCCACTCAACCGCTAGGCACTATCCCGGCTTCACTCACTGAGAGGACACTGGGGAGCGCCTGTGCCAAGGAAGGAACAACCCCGCTGGGGTCAGCTGGGGTCTCGCCAGCCACAAAAAGGAGGAAAGCGAGAGTGGGCAGGGGTCTGAAGCCGGGATCCCGGAGCCCTTCATCCCGCCCGCCTCAGCCCCCACAGAGCCCGCTCCAGCGCGTCCGCCCCAGCGCATCCTCAGCCCCGCTCGGGTCCGGAGACCTTCAATCCCCGACTTCCGAGCCTCAAGCCGGGCCGGCTTCGCCCCCTTAACGGCGGGCCACACTCCCACGGGGAAAATCCGGTCCCACCGAAAACCGCTAAGAGTACCGGCGCTGGGAGGTCGGACGCGCGCTTACCGGCGAGTCCCATGGCCGCCAGTGTCCGGACCTCCCGCGGCAGCGGCCAGAGTCCCACCCCACGGCCCCGAAACACCAATCCGGGGCGACCGCACCCGAACGCCACGCCCCCGAAGCAGCCAATAACAAAGAGGCGCTGGGGTCACGTGCACGAGGGACGTTCAGTCCCCAACCTTCAGCGCGGGATGTAACAGCCGCGCGCGAACATACATGTATCCATGCTGTTCCGGAAGACTTCTTATCTCTGTATTGAAAGCACTAATCTTCGGTTGAACCTTTTATATGAATTCCTCATGTCGCAAATCTTTAAAAGTCGGCCCTGGTCTCTTGTTACACACGCTGCCTTCCAGAGTCCCTCCGCAGAGTAGAGCCAGTGCTCCCAGCGTGCCTCGCAACGACCCTTTAGCGCTCCTGGGAGTTGTAGTCTGGTGGCCTTTGAAGGCGAATCCGAATTTAGAAAATGATCTCCCAGCATGCACCGCCCTTCTAAACCTGGATCTTGCCAAAGAGTGGGTGGGTTGGAACCTTGGTTGCCTAGTTACAGCGTCTCTTTTCTGGAAGTCTGTTCTCTCCGGCTTCCGATTGGAGAGAATTGGGTGGGAAGGCCACAGAAAGGCGGGATTATGGTGGCGTTTTGTTTCTGATTCCCTGTGCCACCACCGAACCATGCTGCTTCTTACCACTCTGGCAGGGTTCTGTGATGTACCAAATGAAAACACGCAAATAAAAAGTCAAATCAAATTACAAATTTTTTGAATATCAGATAAATATATTTTATATATGTCCCAAATATTAGGAACTTTACTAAAACATAATTCATCATTTAACTGAAATTCAAATTTAACTGGGCATTTTGTAGTTTTATCTGGCAACCCTGAACTCTGGAGAAAAAAATCTGAGATCTGACCTCATATATCAATTCCCGCTCAAACTGGTTCAACTAGCTGTGGCGGTGCTTTGCCAAAAGGATGATAAATCAGTGGGAGTGGTCCCATCCAGCCCTCACAGTCGATACTTGCAGTTCCCAGCCCTGCCCTACAGACACTTTAGAGAACAAATGTCTTCCTGAACACCGTCACCCACACCCCTTTTAAGCCTGTAGAAAATCTGTTCATCCCTGAAGATTTTAGCTCCTTTCTGATGCCCCCCTCCCCCGCAAACATCGAGAGAATTAAATTCTCCATCTTTTGTATTTTGGTAATACTTTGGTCATATGCTGGTATACCATTTGCCAGGTGATATTCAAGTTGTCTGCCTGACTGCCATCCCCTTTCCTCTTCAATCCGATCCTTAAAGACTTGTGTCTTCTTGGCATCTTACATGGACTTTTTTCTGAAAACTGGCAATTATATTTGCTTGCTAAATGTCTGCCTTCCCAGCCTGTAAATAAGCTGAGGCAGGGTCTGTTCCTGGTAATAGACATTGAATAAGTTTAGTTATATTGATGAATTTTTTAATCTAATACCAACACATTCCCTGACACATATTGTATAATTTATTGAAAATATTTCAGTGAATCTTATAAAAATTACAGTGCAGTGATATAATTCAAAGAACATTTTGTTTGTAGAATTGGAAGTGGTTTAATGAGTTAACCCTAATGAATAAGGCACAAGTAGGAACAGATATTCTGCACTGTGTTAATATTGAATCATCAGGGAATAAAGGGATACTTATTCAAGCTAAATAATTCAAAGTTGGCTTCACAGATAACACCAACACTACCAGATGGTACATCATTGCTTTGGTCTCCTTTTCATTTTTGCAAGAGGTTTTAAGACAAAGAGCATGGATAGACATCCTGAAAGGTATAAATGAGGGTTAATTCTCATTTTTTTGAGCCCCTGGCTTGCCACTGCTATAGTTCTGATCACAACATACTTTTGTAATTCTACCACGAATCTTCTAAGATCTCGATGTCAATGCTCCTTCAAAAGAATTGTGATCTTTTTTCAAAACAGAACAAATATTTTCTATCTTTATTATCAAACATTTACTGAGTGCCTATTCTATAAAAGACTGTGTGGGCAATACAAGGAATAATAAACATAGTCCCTGTGTTTTAAAAGCTTTTTATCTTTTTTAGTTTTTCTATACCTTTTACCAATAGTATAAAGGGATCCGTTTTTCTTGAAAGGTTCTTTGTTTTTAAATACTGTAGAATAGGTTGACCTTTATAAATATTCATAAAGGCACACTGTTGCTGAGTCTCTCTGGGGAATGAGGTTGAGAATACTGCAGGCTGTTCCAACAAAGTCTATGGGTTCCAATAAAGTCTGAAAACATCGAACATTCATCACGTTCCAGTCTCTGACGTAGGCACTGAGCGTGAAAAGGCAAATAAATCACGCTTCACAATCTCATGTGGGTACAAGACTCCACTTCTAATCAATTAAACCTTAAGCAGAGGTCTCTAAGGCTATTTTCTAAAAGTCAAAAGTAAGTTGTAGCAGAAGGATTAAGCTATAAATCATGGGATAACTCTAATTATAGTGTTCTGCCTAAATGTATAGAATCAAGGTATGCCTTTAGAGAATTTTCTTAGAAAACACTAAAAGTAGACTAAAATACATGCAGTGTATAAAATAAAATAAAATATGAGGGCAATCAGTGCCAGTTATAGTATAAAATGACCTATAAATGGAGGTGTAAAATAAATGTGGATATCACCTTCCATTGAAATTCAGCTCTTTGCAAATACATATGTAAATTAACTCTCTTGGATAATGTTGGAGTGGGAAGGCAACACAGTTGTATTGAGAGTCTCCTATCTATGTACAAGGCACAAGGCAAGGAATATCTGGCATAAGCTTTATCCCCAAAGAACCAAGACAGAATTAAGGCATATGCAAGTATCTATGATAAAAGGTAGAAAGTGATACATGCCATAAGAGAAATACAAGAAAAATGCTGGGAGTTCAGAGAGAAAGAGTATTTCTAGCTGCCAGAATTTGACTAGTAGAAACAAAGGGTGCTTATGCAAGAACATTCCAAGAACGAGAACAAAGTACAGAGACAGGTGATGACTCTCCAGTGAACACTGTTGTGCAATTATACAGAGAAAGAGAAGAGGAAGGGTTCAGACAAGGAGGGGGTGGCATTCCCAGGCAAGATTAGAGCGAGGATCTCGTTAAGGAAAATAGGCTTGAGATTGAGCCAGACGTCCAGCCAACAATGATGTTTTCAGTTAATATTTTGAGACTCCTCACTCCCCGTTCTGCTTTAAATGGACAAAGAATAGATATATCAAGGAGAAAATTAAAATGCTACAGCAGTGATTTAAAAAAGAACATAAACACTTCTCTGTATCAGAAATGGAACCACAATGCAAATGGTAATCAGGCCAAAGCCATGTAGATCCTGGACTCTGTATGTGGAAGAAGGAAGACATAAACCAGGGCTCAGCTCTTCTAGAATAATAGAGATTGACAGGACTCCGCGTGCAGCTAGAGATAGAAACCAGGCTTGTGGGAGATTTACATTGGTGGCCTTCAGTGAACCACTTTCCAATGTTCGTGCCCTTATCTAACCCCTTCCACACTGACTCTGGGCTTGGCCATGGGCCTTGTTTGGCCAATGGGACATCGGTAAATGAGATACAGAAGAACTTAATAGCCAAGGGCTAGGCTGTGAAGAAGCTGGCAACACAATGAATAATGAAAAGCCACGTGGAGAGAGGCCCTGGAAAACGAGAGTTCATTGTGTGCATCCTGGTGGCAGATGAGGTCACAAAATCAATGCAAAACTCCGTTATTTATTAAATAATTATTTATTAGGTACCTTCTATATGCAAGGTGTTCTCACACTGAGGACTGAGTAAATTAGACAAAATCTAGCTCTTGTTGACCAAAGGACCAAATCCATTAAGCTCACAATTTTCGCCAAACTATTACTTCCCTTAAAAGCCTTTAAATGGATTATTCATGTCATCTCCTTTATCAAGTATCTCAAACCCTATTTTAATCTCATCCAACTCTGGCCATTATGCTGTCCATTTCTACAGAGCCTCCCACCACACTGCTTTAGTCACCGGTTTATGATCTGTGCTGTCATATTAATATACTCTCTGGCCTGTGGCTTAGATAATTAGGAATATCAGGCATCACTGGCATTTACTGTTTGCTTTAATCTCTTGGGGCTTCTCACATATTTTTATTTTGCAACAAGTTGAGAATTATCAGCTCACATACCAAAGCTATTAGTATGACAGATATTCCTGTACAATGACCACAGAATTCTAATATGGCAATAGGCCAGTCACCCCACCTCTGCCCTGAGGACCAGCCCCATCCCAGCTCAAATCCAGACTCAGGAATCCAAGTGCAAATCCCTTGGTGGTAATTGGGGCTTTGGGAAGAATCAAGGGGAGGGGTTTTGGAAGTGCAAAGCCAGATCACAAATAGTTTTGTCCTAACCCAGAATTCTTCATAATATCTCCTTTTAAATGGCAATTAGCAAGTCAGAACCACCAACCAAAACATGGTTTGAGTTGGTTTTAGGGCAGACCCAGGAATCCAGGATAAACTTTACTCAGTCCTGCTTCTCTCCTTCAGGATAATCCCTTAAATTTATAAAGCACCTTGTATTTTTCAAATTGTTTTCACTTATAGGATCAAATGAAATGAGGAACTCTGAGATACAGAGAGATGAGATTATCATCCACATCTGAAAGGTGAGGAAGCAGAGCCCCATGACGTTGCTTAACCTCATATTATGATTAGGCGGCAGAGCCTGTCCTTAAACTCAGGTCTTTTTTCCTTGGCCAGGATTCAGCTTCTCTTTTTATCAGTCAAGGATAAACAAAGCGACTCCTTTAACTGTGTAATGTCCTTGCGCTGTTTTCTGCCCCAGCTCTCAAGAGAACTTAACCAGATACTATGGAGGAGGTGAGAGTAGTAGAAACTGAATGAAGGGGCAAAGCAAGGAGTTGAATGCTAACACATTTAAGAAACTAAGTTACGTGCGACAGCTTGCAGAGACCTGAGAATCTACGAGTAAAACTAGAAGGACTAAGGCCTGTTGACATGAAGGTCATAAAGTGAGGGCAAGAGGAACGATGACAGGAGAGGAGGAATGACTGGGCTAATACCAGTAAATGTCGAGGCAATGGTAATGGCAGCAGAATGGGGACTGGTTTCACAGCCAGGCCAGGCCAGTTGACTCCAGCTGTGTCACCAGGGTAAGGACTGAGAACTAAAGCCAAGAAAAGGAGCAGAAGACCCTGAGCCAGGGAGAACTTCAGAGAATGAGGGGGAGAATTTGGGAACTGGTTAAACAGCTTGAGAGGGAGGGCAAAGATTGGCCCAGGATCCAACACTTCTACCTGTGGCTTTAGGAGAAACAAAACTTTATTTCCCATTATCTTCCTCCTCCGCACCATTTGGCCTGAGAAACGTGGGCTACATGGATTTGATCAGGACAGTTTCCAATTGTAAAGAGGTCAAAGGTGTAGTGGGAAGCTAAACATGAACCCAGCTATTTGCAAGTATGTGATAAATACCATAACAGATTGTCTGTCTGTCTGTCTGTCTGTCTATCTATCTATCTATCTATCTATCCAACTATCTATCATCTATCTTCCTTCCTTCCATCCATCCATCCATCCATCCATCCATCCATCCATCCATCCATCCATCCATCCATGCATCCATCCATCCATCTATGCATCCATCCACCCAAGATGCTGGGGAGGGCATCAATTAAGTTGTTTGCTAATAACTTAATTCTGTTAGCTCTGCTATACCAAACTTTCAGTAAAGTCTACACCATCATCAAATTATTTGTGGGAATATTGGGGTGGGGGAGGAAGCAAGGGAAAAGGTTTATGCTCCCTTCCTGGGCAGCCACGGAAGAGAGAAGAACTGGTGAATGAAGAAGGTTTGGCTATCATGGAATAACACGTGCCACATGACATTACTCGCAGCAGATGAGACATGTGGCCATAAGAATTGAGATGTGAATGAGACCAAGCTGGGTGAGTACAGATATGTGGAGCTGGAGGTGGCCAGAAGAAACACACACTCAAAGATGTCAGTGGCATCAGTGGGCTCTCCTCCGCCAAGGGACGAGCATCAAGTCAAGTTGAATCTCAAAGGAAAGACTTGTTTCCAGCTGGTTCTTGAATCACATTTATTTAACCTCGTTTAGCATCTTAAACCTTCTGAGAGCTACTCCTTCTGTTTTCCAAAACTGGCACTGAGTTTTGTTGTGTTCATGTCTCTCCCCACACCTCCCATTTTTAAATTCCTTACGTTCTTTAACTTTTTTTCTTAAAATCGAGAGTGGTAGCATATTAATAACACAAAATTCGATAGCTTGAATAATGGTGTTTATTTTCTTTAAATACACTTAAATATGAAATAATAGACAGTAGTTTGATAAAGTCAAAACTACAAGCTGGACAGTAATCAGAGAATCAGTGCTGATCATACAAATCAAAATCTGCATAAGAAAGAAACAGAATAATTCACAAAGAGAGTTGCAATTAGCAAAGGACTGGGAGACAATGCAAACTGTCTCATCTGCTGTGAGTAATCAGTCATGTGGCACGTGTCATTCCATGATGGCCAAACCTTTTGCATTCACTGAACAAACACAAAGGGTTACGCAGGCTCCCTCGTCTCCATCCCTCGGTGTGCAGGGGCATATTCAATTAGAAGACATCTGTCAGTGAACCAGGGAATCCACAGCTTGTGTTTACTGGAAGGTTGGTCTGGATTGGCTGCCATAGTATGTAAAATGAAAAAAAAAAGTGACAGCAACTTGGCAAAGCAGCATGCTGTTTAAAATGACAGGGACGAGGGATTTAAGAACAAAGCCGAATCAAGGATTTTCTTGACTGTGGAGCCCATGGGCTGCCTTTTTGTCCTTTGCAAAGCGGCAATGCTTGGCACATGCTGGTTTTGCATTTGTACACGTTCTGGTGTGAAAGGGGCATATGTCTTCACAGCTGTTGCAAAAGAAAATAAACACGAGACTTTAGAATCAAGAACTACGTTCAAAGGAATAGCTCTGTTCTGATTTGATTAAATTTTCAAAGAAAGTTTTCCATAGTTAGATTTCTTTCTACCACCATGGGCAATAAACATGCAATGCAAAATATATATGACTTATTGTTAAATTGGATACTTGAAACTTATTGGATTTTGTTAATCTATGTACCCATAATAAAAAAGTAAATTTTTCAGATATGTCTTTAAAATGCCAATATAAAACCCTGAATGGTTATCCCACACAGATTTATCTATTAAAGCACACTCAGTAACCTTTAACTGTTCTAGTCATCAATCAATTTCTTGCTATATAAATCCAGTGACATCCCCCTCCTCAAAGAGAGAAAGGGAAGGGGAGAGACTGAACCAAAGAGCCCCCACCAACACACAAATAATTGTTTAAAGCTCATCAATTTAGCCTTTGCTTAAGATCTATAAGCCAACAACAGCAGGCAGGATTTTCTCGATCTCTCAGTTCATCTTCACTTTATACACTCTTGCTTATTCCTTAGCTGCCAAACCTCTGTTTTACTCTCAAAAAGGGGTTTGTGCACTGAAAAAAAATGGCTTAATAAGGAATTCCACTAAATCCAAATAGCATTCGCATTAAATGTTGATGAGTCAAGTTAAGGTGCAAATAAAAAAGACATTCATTTACCTGCAGGTGTCTGGGTGAAATATCTTATGCTTCTGACAGCAGCTCTCTAGACTTTCCCTGCACTCAATGCAACTGCAGTTTTCCGGGTGCTGGATGAGATCCCCAGGACAGGGCGTTTTACAGACACACTCGCAACGATCTTCATCGAACTTCATGTGCGGCCCACAGAGAGCCAGTTCTTGGAGGTGAGAGTGTTCTAAACAGAAACAACAGTGTCGATCGAACAGCTGTAGCATGGCTAACACGATACCCATAGCGGATGCACACTTTACATCATTCTAGTATAACCTGGATTCACGAAATGTCCTTTCCTGTAGATTTTCACCCCTAATCTTTACACAAACTGAAGGAGATTCACCTTTAGTGTCACAACACAAAGAGAGAATTTATAGGTTCTCCCCCGTCTGTGATTACAATGCTATAAGCTGAATATTCTTGATAAGATTTTTTAGAGATTTTTTAGGTTAGTGTCTTGTTAAGTAGCACAATCAAGTATTAGTAATAAAATATAGGATATCTAAGGGTTATGAGTCTACTCCTTCCCAGTTTTTTTGGTGAAGATTAAATGGAGAGAGGAACACAAGTGTTATAGAAAAACACCTCAGACCTTCCAAACTGCAGTGGAAACAGTGATGTATATCACAACATTGATATAAAAGACACAACAATGATGATGAACTTAAATTCCATAGACATCTGCTGGAAAACACATTCAGCTGAGACAGGAGAGTCTGAGAAGTTTTTGACATACTTAGCTGACAGATACTTCTAGAAAGTGTACAAAACAACGAAATAACTCGGACTCCATGTCCAATTCTGATCATCAGGTTGAAATTCATTGCAAAAAATGGAAGAGAGAAACTTTGGAAGAACTTGACTATCCACTTTAGCATTATTAAGGTTTTGGAACAAAGCACACGTTTAGTTTCTTCCCTAAAACTGTTTCTCTTCAGTTTGCTGACTTAAGGAGTGGTGCTGTCGCTCTTGACTCACCCGCCATATTGAGCTTGATCACATGTCCACCCAGTTCTGGCTCCCTGAATCTGTTCTTGCTTTTTCATCACCATTGCCACTGCCTCGCTTCAGTTATTTGTACTTTTTGTGCTGACAGCTGTCACTCATTTGCCAATAAAAGTTTTACTCCTTGAACCCATTCTCTACAAGGTTATTAAATGCAAATCTAATCACATCACTCTACTGCTTTAAGTACCTGAAATGTTTCCCCTTTTCTTCCATAATAAACGCCAATTTTCCCACCAGAACATATAAGATCCTCCATGAACTGAACCCTACTCACCTCCCAGATTCCTCTGTTTCTCTGTCTCTTTCCTCCCCCCACCCTTTCTCTCTCTCGCTCTCTCTGTTCTATCTATACCAGATTATAGTACGTTTTGTTCCCCTGATATGCCAGGGTCCCCATGCCTTTGGTGGCGTACTTCCCTCTGCTAGTTATCCTTTCCTCCTCTTTCCTAAAATCTGTAGGTTTAGCCCAGTGCCCTTGCCTTGTGCATATTTTCATCCTGTTTTTCTTACAGTGCTTACATTTGGCTGTTTATTTCTCTGTTTCCTCCATTAATTAAAAAATCCTAAAGGTCATAGGGACCAGGGGTCGTAGTTCTGATATAAAAAGTCACTTGATAAACGTTTGCTGAGTTTATTTGGTGTAATAAAAGGGTCCCGAAGCCAGCCACTGTAAAAAGACTCCGAAGAATCACATCCAGCATTCTAAGACATGGGGTTCAACTGTATTTTCTTGCCAACATCTGGCCATTAATGATATGTTAAAATAGCCAGCTCGTGCCATCTAATCTCATAGTTTTAACTGCTCTGTGGTTGATGATCTTTGAGGGATGATATAGAATGGATGTTAGAAAGTGAACTCTGGGGAGACTCCATTCTGAATTATATGGAGAGAAGAAAAGGTGAGTTTTATAAGCCATCTGCCCAGGAAGGCAGATGTCCTTTGGGGGCAAGACGTGAATAAATCGTTCAAGGGTAGTTTAGGAGCACTTGAAAGATTTGCACAGATCACACGGTGGCAGTAGAGACTCATTCAGAACACTTCAGGCAGGACCACCTCCATTCTTGGACCGGTGGTTTGGGTGGTTCGGGTGGTTCGGGGAACACAATGCTCTAGGTGTTTGCTGAACTTCATCAAGGTAGTTGGCATAGGGTGACCTCGGTCCTTCCGGCCAAGTTAAAAGTAACAGAGACTGGATGCAGGAGAACTGAGTGAAGCGACAACTAGCTTAGGGTGATACTCTGAAGTTTTACATATTGATTTCAATCTCAGGGAGGTTGATGATGAGATATGAATGTGCCCTGTTCCCAGCCCTGTTCCACTTATCATTTTTACCAATAAAATGATGGAATTTTTCCAAGTAAAAGTTTGCAGTTGTGGCTATCTTGAAGGATTTAAATTACACAATTGGGACTCTCTGATTTTTCTTTATGTTGGTATTGTTTGAGTTTCTTTTTTCTTTCTTTCTTTTTTTTTTTTTTAACTGTTTAGAGTAATGACTTGAATCTAACAAAATGAAATGAAATGAAATTGAACTTGGATTCACTAACCCCTATGTGCTCATTCAGGGAAGACATCATTGTAGAAAAGGCAGTTGGCTTAACAGCCACGTGTGTGCAAAAGGTGTTTAGTGAACAGTAAGCTCAGTATATGTCACCAGTTTGATGAGGCTGCTGGAGAGGGGACCATGAACTTGACTCACCTTAAATGAATTATGGGAGATGAAAATTAGACATGATGGTAATCCAGGCTACCCTGTGCCTCTCACTACCATCATTGCTACAGCTTCCCTAAAGGTCCCCTGCCTATTTTCCTGCCCTGGGGCCAAGCCATCCTCTTCTACACTGTTTCTGGATTGATTTTGTTAAAATTCGAATAGATACTGTCACTTTCCTGCTTGAAGCAGTTGAATGGTTTCCCTTTACCCTTAGCATCACATCCAAACCCTGGGACAAAGTTCTCTGTGAACCTCTCCATCTACCCAGCCCCTTCTGGTTATGTCCCCGTGTAGCCATGCTGAACTTCTTCCAGCACCCTAATATGCTCTGTTCTTTCACCTCCAGTCCTGAGCACTCATTCTTCCTCCTGCTCAGAGCACTTCTCTCCTTCCTCTCTACTCTTTCCACTCTCAGCACTCAAGTATATCGCTGACTCCCTCCCCAGGAATTACCTGTAGCAGAAAGAGACAGCCTCACCCAAGGTTGCGTCCTCTCCACGCCCTAGGCAGCCCAGATCCAATGACCAGTCCAGAGGGCTCAGCCTCTTTGCCTTGATTTGGGACATCCCCTCACCCCCAAGGGCCGTTCCCGCTTCAGCTCGCCATGGGATTGGCTGACATCTCTTAGCCACCACAATGCAGTTCAATTTCTCCCTCTGCCCAGTCCTGACTCCATCTCACAGTTTAATGCATTATGCCTGTAAGGAAACCTCTCAAATCTCCCAGAAGCTGTGCACCAGAGAAATCTCAACTAGAACAGCCTTTAAGGTCAATGTATATTGCTTCCCACAATGACCTTCTAACATTATTAAAAAATGGGTCACACGGACAAAGAATTATATTCATTTTACATGGCTCTATCAAGCAAAACCGGAACCAATAAGTTTGATGCCCTAGAGCTGGGCTTTCCAACATGGTAGCTCTAAATCCAAACTGAGATGTGCCGTGAGTCTAAAGTACACCCCGGGTTTCAAAGACTTAGCACAAAAAGATGAGGATATCTCATGAATTTTATACTGATTCCATGTTAAAATGATACTATCTTTGGTATGTTGGATTAAATAAAATATATGCAAATTCATTTCACTTGTTTCATTTGACCCTTTAGTGTGAATATTATAAAATGTTAAGTTACATATGCGACTCTCACTGTAATTCCATTGGACGGTCCTGTTCTGGAGAGAGAGGTTTAGGTTCAACATAGTTTATTAGCAACGAGAGTGTAGCCAGAGTAACTGAGCTGCCTCGGTGGGTGGCAAGGTTCCCCACGACTGATGTATATTCTAGCAGAGGATGGCTGAATACTTGGTGGGAAGGACGTAGATGACATTCAAGATTATTTATACTACATGAATGCACGGGTATTTATACTACATGAACTTTAAGTTCTCTTTAAACTTTGGGTTGAGTAAAACAGGAAAACATTTAGAAGAAAGCCGAGAGACAGAAATACAGGAAGTAGGGTGTTACTTATGGTTTCTAGGGACAGATTCCTTACAGTTTAATCTTTAACTAGTC
This sequence comes from Macroglossus sobrinus, assembly GCA_004027375.1. Lineage (NCBI taxonomy): Eukaryota > Metazoa > Chordata > Mammalia > Chiroptera > Pteropodidae > Macroglossus > Macroglossus sobrinus. Next base: position 238,426 of record PVKZ01000656.1, on the reverse strand, counting down.
TTGCTCGTAGATCAATGTTTAAAACAAGCAAGGTTCAAAGTGCACTATTCCTTGCAATTTTTTTTTCCAGTGGGATCATGTCAAGTTCTTTAGGAAATAAACAAAAAATGCATTCATTTTCAGCCAAATGTTCATCACTAAAAATCATAGCATTATAAGTTATGAGCAGTGATGCTCACCTTTCTCATTTGGTTTCCAACTCCTCTTAGCCCAATAGCTGTGTTTTGCTTTAACTTTGCCCTAGTTTCAGAACGAGTTTTCTCTTAATCCCACTTTCCCTTCATATTATCGGCATGTTTTCACGTGACACAGTTAAAAAAAAAAACAACAGGTCCAAAATTGCTTTATGTTCTGGTGAGAATTGTATACCAATAAATTAGTGTTTATTTCTAAAATGGCTTTCATGAAAGGTTACCATCGCCTTTCAAATTCAATGTTTTGGGATGCTCTAATTACTTAGGGTTTTTTCTTAAGATGAGAAAGCAGGTAATACATTGATGGACTTACGATATAATTATAGTATAGAGGGTTCTGGGATCTGATTGCTTCTATCACTCTTAGCTGTGAGACCTGGAGAAAATTACTGGATATCTTAGTGTGTCCATTTTGTAATTGTAAAAAAGGAGATAATAATAGTATATTACAGGATTACTGGGAGAGTATAATGAGTGTATCCATACAAAAGACTTTCAACAATGTCTACCCATAGTAAGCACTCAATAAATGTTAGTTGCTACTGTTATTTTTATTATTACTATTATTATTTCACATTGCTCTCATTACCTTCCATTCCAGGAAGTGGATTCTCCTCCTGTAAAACACATTTACATTTGTTGCTATCCCACAGCATGTCAATAGGACAGAGTTGCTTGGAATGCGAACAGCTAAGAAAAGAAAAAAAAATGTTTTTAAACTTTCAAAGGCATTCAGACCTTTGGAACTTTTTTAAAGTGTCAAACAAATTTCTGAGGGGAGAATAGTTAACGATTTTTAAGGAGCTTAATTCATATTTATGAACTGTATGTTATTACATAGTAATTCTATATTTACAAATATTCTATTTAGAAACCTTTGGAAACTAAACTGTGATTTTGGAAAGTTATAATCTTTTAAAGAAGATTGGTGCTAAAACGATGTAAATGAGATGACACCAGAGCTTGTTTACCAAAAGTAAATCTTGTTCTAACATACAACCTAAGCATTGTCTTCTTTAAAATGGAGATAAGGACATTGGCCAACACAGCAGGAACATCTTGAGGATAAATGTTATATATATATATATATATATATATATATATATATATATATATATATATAAATGTTATATATATATAAATGTTATATATATATATAAAAATGTTATATATATATAAATGTTATATATATATATATAAATGTTATATATATATATAAATGTTATATATATATAAATGTTATATATATATATAAATGTTATATATATATATATATATATATATATATATATATATATATATATATAAACTTTCTTTTCTGCTTGAGAAAAGTTGAGGTGTCTTCTTGGCTCAGTGTTAATGAACACATAAGCACCCGCTCACACCTTTGCTCGCCACTCACACATGCGTTTCCTGTTTTACGTGTGTAAGATCTAAGTACCCAACTTAGTTACTTTATGTTTTCCCTCAGTGCTTATAACTTGCCCTTTATTTGTTTCTCAATCTTTTTTCCAAATCAGTGATGCTTACCTTTGATTTCAGACCACTTAAGGGTGTCACAATTTGTGTCACAAAGAATCACAAAATTCTCTCAAGGAAATTTCAAAGTCAAGTGAATTATAAGTCACTTTAATTTAAAATAAGAATTTTCCATTTGGTACTATTAAGAGGAAGGGTTAGAAAATTGCTAAACCCAGATGCAAATAGTTTTGCCACTCTTCAGTGATTCAAGGAACCTTTTATTTCTTCCTAATTTGGGAATGTATAAACAGCCTGAAATGAGTTTTATCTAATGCTTGTTTTGGAATGAGGGAACATGTGCCAATTTGAGGCTGGAATAAAGTTTTACAACTGCATTAGACTGTGTGTATTAATAACAGTGGTGTCCACAAGTAGACAGGTTGAGTTTATAACCACTGGGTTTTCTGGGTCTACTGCAAAATACATCTAACACCTAATAAAAAAAAATATATTGGCCAAAGAATTATTACCAGTAGATCTGGGTTAGAAGCGAAAAGATGAAGAACTTGAAGAGAAAGTGATGACTCTATAATTAATTATCCTCCACAAACAGCTCTCAGAGAGAAGAACAAGTATAACTGGGTACAAGAGATGCTTACCGATCTTCTTCTGGGACCTGGATGGATCTTCTGATAATGGAGTACGGATGGCGGGGAGCCGTCGATAGACACTTACAACCTGTGTGGTTGGCAACTTTAACAGGCACTAACTCGGGTACTGATGTCAAAGGCACTGATATCTCAAAGAGCTAGAGTAGAGAAAGATAACCATAATACATCATATTTTTTCAATAATAATTTCTACAGATCTGCATTTTTGCCTTTGTCTTTTATGGTAATGACTTTAGCCAAGTCGTCCATTAAGAACAGAACTAATAAAGATTAGGCTGGCATGGTGGAAAGAATGCTGAATGGGGGGAGTGAGGAGACCAAGGATTTATCCAACTTTACCAAGTATGTAAGCTTGGTCCAACCTCTTAACTTTTCTATGTCACTGGTATCCTTGTAAAATGGCCCATTAGTCCCTGCTCTAGCTTTAAATTTGAGTGTTAACAGTTAGGAATAAATGAAATTATAGAGATGAGGTTTGAGACCATGGTGGCTAGATTCTTGTTCGAAACAACTTATGTATCGCTTCTCATACCATTTCTGTTGAAGGAATACAGCTTCCTGTTCCTTGACTTTAGACTTGACCATGTGACTTGCTTTGGCCAATAGAATGTTAGCAGACATGATACTATTACAAACTTGAACTGTGGCTGCTTTGTGGGGCTTATTTTCTCATGTGTATGCTGTAGCCATGAGAAGAGCATGATGTGGCAAGGCTTTCTGGTCCAAGGGATAAGAGACACAGGGAACAGACCTGGACTCAACCCGCAACTTGGAGTCAAGCCCAGTCAAACCCACTCTAAACTAACTGAACCTCAGATACATATATGAAAAGAAGTCTTTGTTGTTTGGAGGCCCTGAGTTTCAGGGTGTTTATTAAGCAGCATTACATAGTAATAACTGACAGATACAAGGTCATCATGTGCAACCACGTAATTATAAATAACATGAATATCATTCTATGTTTCTATATGTCTGGCCTCATTGTAAGTATTGTTATACTCATTCATTGACGCCTCAAAACAACATGATAGGGTGGTTTTGTTTTGTTTTTTAATTATCCTCCCTGCCCTCTATGGGTGAAGAAACAGATGTACCGAGAAGTTATATCACTCACCTAAGGCCACATAGCTATTAATTGGAAGAGTGTAGGTTTGAAATCAAGTAGCCTATTATAGAGCCAGAGGTGATACTCTTAAGAATATACCTTATTGCTTTTTTGGAATGAAATTGCTTTGACTGGAAGAAGCAAGGTGGGAATCCTGATAAGTAGAACTTAGAGAAATGTCATTTACTTTGTTTCTATAGTGGTTCTGTGATATATGGATAAATTCAAACTTGATTTAATGCTCTTTCCATTCAATCACCATTCCATGTAGTCCTTACTACATATTCATTTATTCACTTTGTTTGAAAGAGATATTTCATCAGATACACCATAACTAAGAAGATAAGTAGTTTAAAAAAAAATGCAACACTATTAAATTGTTCAAATATGCATATTTGGCAAGAAAGACCGCTGTACACTTCTACTTAAGTGCATTCTTTAAAACTAATCATTTGTTGAGTACAACAGTCAAAATAAAATACTCAACTCTCCATTAAGTGGAAACAATCCATTAAAGTTGTGTTTTTAATATATAGTGGAACTTCCACGAGTTTAAGAGAGTGTTTTTAGAGTGTTTACTTTGCATAATCTTCATCTTCTTGCGAAATTTTTCAGCTATGCTCTAGGGGATAACACGGTCATGAACTAAAGCCTCTTACGTTATGCAAGATTTGTTTCTACTGACATTTGATGTTTAGCCATAGTTACATTATTTTCCATCTGATTGTCAAATAGTAGAGGCCAGAATTTTTATAAGTTTCAAAATTCTCTAAAAGGATTTAGACCAAGAAACTACAATTTAGGGGGGTATTTTAGGGCATAGGGGGGACAAAATTAAGGATAAGTTAACCTACTACCAAACAAATCAGTATTCCATTCTTTCCATCCAATTAAGATAATTATGTCACATGGATCTATTTGGTGCATATGTAATTTTATGGTACTATTATATAAATATTGTATATATGTATACAGGAGAACAGACTACATAGGCAAATATGACAATTAAATGAATATATCAACATGCATGAAGATTTGCAACATAGTTTGACTTATAGCTTTTTAATGTTTTCCTAAGTTTGTTATTATTGCTTCTCTATGCCACATTTACTACATTTTACAACAATATGGTAACGGCAAAAAGAAAAAACTTATCTACAGAACAAAAGGAATTTTATAAGAGGGAGAAGGAAGAATTATTTTTCTCATGGGACTGCAGAATTACTTCTAAAGGTCTTTTGTGCTAGAGAGTCTCCATTCGCCACTCCCAAGATGCCATCCTCTCTCCTTCCTTCCCCACTGGGATCTGTGTCCCAGGACGCTGACCTCCATGGACTGCATCTCTAGTTAATCTTGTCTACAGCCACGCCACCTTGAACGTGCCCCACCTCTTCTGATCTCGGGAGTTAAGCAGGGTCGGGTCTGGTTAGTACTTAGATGGGAGACCACCTAGGAAGACCAGGTGCTGAAGGCGTTTAAAATAATAATAAATTTAAAATAATGATAATTCCTCTTGCCTCCTCCACTCACTGCCCCCAACTCCTCGCCAGGCTAAGGGTTGGCAGTGGCCACCACTCCTCCAGCCAGTCCAGCAGCCCTCATTTCCACTTTCTTTCTGGGTCCCATATGGCTCCATCTCCTTGCCCCTTCAGTTCAAAGATGGGAACAGCTCCCCCTTTTGCTAACTCTGGGTACTGCACCAGCCCTTTCCCCTTCCCCTAAACCAGTGCACGCCCTTCCGTAAACTCTTTTCAGTCACTCCATTTGAACGACACGGAACCTAACTAATACACAAGGCAGTGCAGCTGTCTTCGTTCCTTTTAACACCTGTTCTAGTCACTTCCCTACGATTTTCTGATTCTTTACATTATAGTGTCAGAGAGACAGTAACCAATAAGAGTTCAAGCTCTGGAGTCTCGCAGACCTGGATCTGAATCCCAGCTCTGCCATAAGCTACTTCTCTGAGCCTCAGTTTCCTCATTTATAAAGAAGGACAACCAGACGCCCTTTTAGCTTATTTCAGGGGTTCAATGAGACAATGCACATACAGTATTTAGCGTGGTGCCTGGCAAGGAGCTTAGTTGCAGCTGTCAACACTATCGTCATCAGGGCTTCGGGGGCGGGGCGGGGCTCACTCACTGATGTCCTCATACCTGTTTGGACACGTACGACGTGCTCGTGTTCATACAGATGAGGCTCTCTTCGTTGCAGCAGCCGCCACAGCGGAACACGTTCACGCAGGGGGGCTTGAAGAATCTGTTGGTGCTCCTTCCCAGCTCACTGGCGACCTCCACGCATGTCTCTCTAGGGCTGCACTGAGTCCTTTGCCATTCCTCATCTATAACTGCAGAGAGGAAGATCATTGGGGCAGCAGAGGAAACGGCGCTGACATGCCAGCATGAGCCAGGCTGATGCTGGACACAGGCATTTCACATGTGTAGTGCTGGTTTATTTCACTAGATGGATATTTTTTGTCAGTCCTTTAACCAAAGATTGTTTTCAGAAAAATTAAAACCAAAATCTGTGTTTCTTCCTGTGTATATAATGCCTTTATAGAATATAATTTTATTTTTCTTTGGTGAAGAACACCATATCCTGTATATAACCACACTGGGTACATCTGGAGAAGCTGGTTAATAAGGAAGAAATGGAAGCATGTAAAGAAATAACATGTAAGTGTTATTTATTAAGCAATTTACGACACAGCTTTGCTTCTACTCGAAGCCAGGAGTGGGTAGGTTTTAGCACCATCAAGGAGTACATTTCTGTTGGTCGCTTAAGTAACTACAGTATGATTCAAATCTGGCAAACACACAAATGGAAATAATCTTTTATCAAGTGAAAGTTTTCTTATTTACAAGTGCCAGGGCAGATATTTATATAAAATGATGAAATAAGATGTTTCATTTTGATGGAGGGAGCAATATTTTGGCCATTCTAGCAAATTTAAGAAAAAGAAACAAGCCTCTGAGAATAAAAAAGATTATATACAAACTCATAAAATGGCACTTGCTTTTCTCTCAGTTTATTTTTTTTTAGTTAGATTTGAAACTTTGATAATCTTGTATAGCCTTTCTACGGATGTTTTTGGGAAATAATTTGATTTTAGAATAACGACATTTAAACGCATTCTTTCAGCTGGCCACGGAACTGTAGAGTTTATATGAAGAGAATACAGCAAAAGTGATGGGATGCCACTTCTATAATTATATTAAAAAAGACCGCGACTTCCATCTTGCTAGCTGTCTCTATCTCTTGCTGGCACTCCTCTCTCTTCCTCTTTTCTTTATGGCTTGCGGGCTTCGATGAAGCAAGCTGTCATGTCGGAAAGGTTGGAAAGGAACTGAGGGTGGGCTCTGGCCAACAGCCAATGAGGAACTGGAACCCTCTGTGCTACAGCCTGTGAAGAACTAAGTCCTGCCAACAACACTGACTGAAGTTGGAGGCACATTCTGCCTCAGTTGAACCTTGAGATGCTGCTGCTTGCGGCCCAAGGGGACACCTTGACTAGAGCCTCTACAGAGACCTTGAAGGAGAGACATCTATCTAGGCCATGTGTGCATTGATGATCCACAGAAACTGCAACATAAAAAATGTTGTTTTAAGAAGCTAAATTTTGGGGTAATGTGTTATGCTGCAACAGACAAGCTCTTCTCCATTTTCCCTCCATCTTCAAAAATTTTTATTGGTCTGTCAACAGATTATTCTAGTGGGAACTAGAAGAGACAGAACTTCTGCAGATATATTATCGTTGATCCATCTCTAAATTATTCCCTTAAAACATCTTTCCATATCCTTTTCCCTCTTTAACTCAATTTTCCTCATCTGTTACTTCTTCAATCACTGAAAACACAAAATACAAGGTGTTTGGCCATCTGAGAAACACTGTATACATGACACAATTTGCTTAAACTCTGTTTTTTTTTTTCAAAATAAAATCTATCCTAAGAAACTTTTTAAAGTTGCTGATTTTGAATTGTTTATATAAAGACCCTGAAGGCTATAAACATAAGAGATAAATTACCCCATTAGGTGTTAACATGGGTATTATTTAATTCTCTATTATAAATCATGAATCCTGGAAAAAACAAATAATTGACTTATAAAAATAGTCGTTTAAAATTCTCCTTAAACATTGCTTTCCATTTGCTTTTTCATATATAAAATTAAGTTTTGAAAGTTGGAGTGGTAACATTTTAATTAAAATTGTGTGGGACTATGACCAGGGCAACTGAATAAAGGCTTTATAACCCTACTACTATTCTTTACTGCAGCCCAGCAGAGCTGCTCTGTGTCCAAGATTACCCTGGAAGCCATGAGAGATTTTAGAATAACGACATTTAAACGCATTCTTTCAGCTGGCCACGGAACTGTAGAGTTTATATGAAGAGAATACAGCAAAAGTGATGGGATGCCACTTATAACAGTTATAATTGATGTAACAAACCCATATGATAATTAATGGCTTATAACTTAGTAAGAACTTCAGATGGTTCCCCACGTAGAAACATTTTAGAGATTTTTTTATGTTTCTTAAAAACAGCTTTATACTTTTTTATGGTATCCTCCTTAGAAATGTTGATGTCACTGACTTTTTATTTTGTCACCTAGTCTGGGTTTTATGGTAATGCTTGTCTACCCTCACCTTCACAGAGTATCTCCAGGCCCTCCTCAGGCCTTCAGACAAGTATCTGATTAACGGCTTAGATCTCAGGTGTGGTCTGATTCCTTTGCTTTCATGAAGCTAATTCACCATGTAGAAACAACTAGAGCTACGAACCTCTGGCTAACTGGGTTCTAGGCCATGGTTTCAACGACCTCAACTCATTTGATACCCAGTCATACACACGAGCACAAAGAAATCTCTTTGCACTCCTGCCCACAGTGCAGCCAAGGGATTTATCTCTGCCTATGCACAGCCTTTCCCACAGCCAATGACAGCAGCCTATGCAACATCATCATCTTTTTACAGATGCAAAAATACATACATACATACATACATACATACATACATACATACATACGTACATACATACAACTCTAGAAAGAAAGAAAGAAAAGAATAATTTTGGCTTAGTGGTCAATTTGAATTACACAATAGATATAATCTGTTACCAAGTAATCATATCTTAATCAAATCTAAAATGCTAGATCAATGATGCCACGGTGGCATCTTGGGTTGTTTTGATATGTCATCAAAAATGTTAAATGCCTAATCGGAGGCCACACAACTTTATTTGGCAAGCATTTTATTTGTTATAGCACGTTACATACAGATAATGGTTTTCTTATAAAGAACTGCCATAATTTACAAGGGAACAATTGTTCCCTTTATTTCAAGTTTTCTAGTCTGTAGTTTGGATTCTTTCATCTAGAGAGTTGCTCATCTGTTTCTCCCCTAGTCATACCAGTACGCATTGTTACAGCTCACCTTCCAACTTCAACTTTTCATTTTTACTAAAAAAAAAAAAATCACAGAATTTTGAATAAGAAAGCTATACCTAATCAATTAGTTTGTATCCATGTATGTATGGCTATAGAATGTTCCTTGTTGATGAATACCTAGGTTTTCTTTTTTAAGTAATCCCAATGATTTTCTTTCTATTCAGAACCATCTTTCTGGGTTCGTTTTACCCTCACAACTGTGAGTCAAATATATTTTTATATTTTGAAGTGTTTTTTTTTGTGTGTGTTGTTTGTTTTTTTTTTAATATCAAAATCATTGAATCTATTTTCATGCAGAGCAGACGTAAGAAACCAGGATTCTCCAGGAAACAACAAAACCATGAAATCAAGACCCCGCCCACCATTCCTCTCCCTGCCACACGCCTGCCCTGTTCAAACTTTTGGAAGAGGTTGGTGCATTTGTTACGCTTCGAGAAAGAGCAAGAATTGGCCTCCACGCACATACACCTACCTTTTAGGGTTTCAACGTCATAGAAAGTTGCTGCAAACCTAGTGGACCTGTGGGATGCTGAGCGAGAATCTGTGCTGGTAAAACTCTTCAGCTTCAGTCGGCATCTCCACAGCTTCCAGTCCTCGAAGTGTGTGATGCGCAGCAGTTCCTCCAGACCAGAAGCCGCCTTAATCTGCTCTTCAGATTGTTCTAACATTGACTGCTTAAAAAAAAAATACTGGTTTAAAAGCAAGTTACTAAAGTTTTAGTAACTTCCTTGCTAACACTTAAAAATGTAAAAAGGGCTGAAAAGAAATTAGAGAGATGATTCAAATGTACACCAGTACCTAGGAAATATGACAGCTGGTATTTTTGATTCACATTTTGCTCACTCATGATTGAATCGAAGAAATTATGCTCTCTGAGTTCTCAGAGCATTTAAAAACAATATCATAGTGGGTCGAATGGTGGACTTCAAAATGATGTGTCTATATCCTAACTGCCAGAACCTGTGAATGTGACTTTATTTGGGAAAAGAATCTTTGCAGATGTAATGAAGTTAAGGATCTTGAGATGAGAGCCCCTGGATTATCCAGGTGGCCCCTACATACAAAGATAAGCATCTTTATAAGAGATACGAGGGAAAGCCAAAAGGTAGAGATGTCCCGAAGCCACTAGAAGCTGAAAGAGGCAAGGAAGGGTCCTCTTCAAGAGTCTTTGAGGGGGCAGAATCCTGATGACACCTTGATTTTGGAATTCTGGATTCCAGAACTGTGAGAGAATAAATTTCTGTTATTTTAAGCCATCAAGTTTGTGGTAATTTGGTACAGCAGCCACAGGAAACTACTAGATTTTTAAATCATAATATTTTTGTGACAAGAGCCAATGACAATTATTTTCATCTCTGTTATTTGTTTGAGAATGTCCTGGGGACCCTGTCTACAGTCACACAATAAAGACTGTAAGATCCTGATAACCTGAAATTTCTAACTTTTAACCCTCTGATAAATTACATTATTAGCATTTATGTCAAAAATTTGCTTTTCTCACAGTTGCACAAACTGTATTGACCGATACGATGCTGGATTCTTGAGAAAAAAAGACTCAACCAATAAAAGATTCAGTATGTAGTCTATATTGTTCAAAATTAGGGGCTCAGTTATGTAAATCATGATATGTGTATACAATGAAATACTATGTGGTCATCAAAACCAATGATGTAGATATATATTGGGACAAAATGAATCTATATCATTCATCAATGTTTGGGGAGTAGGATTTTTTTCTTTTTAGATATGGTGATGGATACTGAGGTGTCCAAAAGTAGATGCTCAGAAGAGCAAGTGTGGCCCAAGTCATGTACAATTTAGCTATACCTCTTTTCAAATTATTTGTGTATATATAATGTGCATCATATGTAAACATAATTAATCATTGTTAATCACATATCTATAATTAAACACACACACACACACACATATTTGGAAGGATACATATGAAAATATAAACAGTAGCTAATTCCCTAGATCAGGGGTTGTCAAACTACAGCCCCTAGCTTCATTCAGCATGCCATCTGCCTGTTTTAATAAAGTTTTATTGAAACACAGCCATGTCCATTCATTTACATAGTATGTATGGCTGCTTTCATCATTCAACAATGGCAGAGTTGAGAAGTCAAGAGAGAGAAAGACCTTCATAGCAGTTTCAACCTGAGGCCACCCAACTTTTTAAAATTTCAGTTTTCCCAGTCATTGTATTTTTCATTTTTCCATGTATTATTATGTTGTGTCTATTCTTTTTTGAAATTCTTATCATACATATATTGGAGCCTTTAAATGATCTCACAAATCTATTAAATGTGCTTTCATATTTATCTATTTTTTTCTCCCTTCATTTCTCTTTAATGTGCATGGGTAAATTCATTGGTTCATATCCTCAGTCACCAATTCTCCAATTATGTGAATCTAGAGTTTATTTTGTTAAGTTTTTAATTTTAATCATATTTCTAATTTCGAAAATTTCTACTTTATTCTCTTTCCTGTCAGCTTTTTGTTTCATTTCCATGTTTTTCCTAATTTGTCATTTTATTTTATGAATATCATTCCCTTTTTTTATGTTCTGAGAGTCCTAAATACTTTAAGCATTTCTTCAAATTGTTTTATATTTTTACCTCACAATACGATTTATGTCCTAATTACTCATTTTATTGGCCGTCTTTCTTACTAATAATTACTTCTATGTGCTTTGGAATTTTGTTTAGTTTCATCTTTATTGGGAGATTCATTTTTCTTTCTTGTCTTTCTGCATCATTTAAAAGTTCTGTGGTCACACCCCCTGACTTGCATCCAGAATCTTACTGAGTATTTACGACTCAGGGATGACCTTAGTTCAAGTCTTGGTTGCAAGAAAGTATCTGCTCCCTCCTTTGCCTCTAATAAAGCAATTTCATAGAAGACACAGCTCCAGGCAGCAATGAGCAGTGACTCTTCCTCCCTCTTTCATGGATCTGATGTAGTGCACTCATGGAGCCCATGATCCATTGGAGCTGAACTCTTGGTGGCCCCAGACTCAGAGTCCATCAGTTCTGCAGCTTCAGCTTCACGTTTTTCTAAAATTTCCTTTTATTGAGATATAATTGACATATAGCATGGTATAAGTTTCAAGGTGTATAATGTGTTGCTTTTTTTCAGCTTCGTAGTTTTGGTGCCATTTCTGCAAATGTTTGCCACCTGCAGATATTGGCCACCATTTGATCAATTTTATGTTGCATCTATCCTTGCTATGGACTACAAAAGATCTCAAAGCATGAATTCAAGAGGTTCTCTTTCTAGGAAGTTCAGATGTGAGCATGTACGTGTGTGTGTGTGTGTGTGTGTGTGTGTGTGTGTGTGTGTGTGTGTACATGTTTTTAATAAAGATGGGAGAAACTTGAACATGTTTAAGAGCTGAGGGGAAGAGCCAACAGAGAAAAAGAAACTGAATGAATATGCAGGAGAGATAAAGCAGGGACCTAGAGGGGTTGTTTTAATATAAGTTCCAGAGATAAGAGGACACAGGATGGATGGATGACAGCATCACCCTCTGAAACAGGAGGCTTGTAGAGAATGACATGGGTTTGACAGCAGGACTGCTTGGGACCTATGATTTCTAATTTCTCTGTGAAATTTGAATTCAGGCAATTTTCTGGGAGCGAGGGGAGGAGGAAGCTTGAAAAGCATAGACAGGGTTTGTGGAACAGGTGTTGAATTAAAGCAGCGTACTACAGCTTCTTCATTTAAAAAATTCTGGGGATGAAACAGAATAATTAATTGCTAATGTCTCTAGCAACTCTGAAATTCGATGATTCTCCATTGAGGCTCATTTGTCAATAGTCTCTCTTTTCCTGATGATTCATTGCCTCTTTCCTAGTTGGGCAGTATAACTACTTCACATTTAATTCAATCTTTAAATAAAATTTTGTTACAACACTGCTTCCACATGAAAATAATGAAACCAATCAAATAGCTTTTTAAGCATTTAAAAATTATACTATATTGGAATAATTTTTATTTATTGAGACAAATTTCATTCAATATCATCCATAAATACGGACTGATGTATGGCTTCTTAGTTCTTGTGGTTTCAATTCAATCTCAGAAATATTTTTAAACTATCCAACTGTGAGAACTCAGGAGAAAATATCAAATCTCTGGATTGAATTAAAGGTATTAAATGACTCAAGTGACATGCTTCATCGTTTACAAAAATGCAGTGTTTACTCATACTGAGTTATTTAAGCATCCTTTAAGCCTCATCATTTAAAACCTAGTTTGGGTCTATGGCCATGCCACCCTGAACAAGTCTTATCCCATCTGATCTTGGAAGCTAAGCAGGTTCAGGCCTGGTTAGTACTTGGATGAGAGACCACCTAGGAAGACCAGGTGCTGTAGGCACAAAAAAATAAATAAATAAAATAAGGGATTGTCAGCTGACAAGGTCCTTGCAATCTGTGAGGCCAACCAAGGGTTGCTTTGCCTTAAAAATAAATAAATAAAAATAAAAAAATAAAACCTAGCTTGGAACAGTTGAGAAATTTCAGACAATCCTTTTGTTATTATAAGTACAAGTACTAAAAATTTAACGTAAGTAGAAACTTGACAACTAATTCATTGTGGGGCATTTGTTTACAAAGCATCAAGAACAGTGGTTTGTTTCCAATGGGCTTTCTGCACTGGTTGATTTTGCTTGGGCAAGCCAAAAATTATAATTAAGAAGTATAAATATAGTCCCAAATACATATTTAAGTCATTGATTTCAGCGGTTTTAACTACCAAACCTTTGCCAAGTAAGTTGCTCATAATTTCTATTTTCTAACGGAAGTGCTAATTAAAACTAAAATAATTAAAAAGTAGTCAGCAAGAGGAAGTGAAGCAGGGTTACCAGACTCTGCTTTTTATTACAGCAGCTTTTTATTGTGTGTGATTAATCCAAGACTGTTAGCAATTTTACTCCTAAATAATAAATCATGCTCCAATGTCCTGGCTACCACAGGCCAGTCGCTAAATTGTGAGGCTTAAAGTCTTCAGAATGTGATTTTACCAATTTTGAATGTATACTGCTTTCTGGGGTATAATATAAAAGATAGCCATTTCTATTTTGTTAATTTCTAAGTTCACGTGGTATTCTCCCTTGAGGAAGCACGAGGATCTCCATAGCTCAAGCCCTGGCAGTAATCTAGGCCAAGTATGACTAAGATAAGATGGCAGGCAAGATGTCTGGAAAGGTACAGTGGCTAGGTTTGTAGGAGAAATTTGGAAGTGTCCATGTTGTAAAGAAATCAATGGCCTTCTGTATCCTACTAATTTTAACTCTAAAATCCCATCCCCTCTGCCCCTCCACCAAGTATCTAGACAAGTCATACTTTCAAAGAGTGAACAAGGGCATGATTTGGGTGATATCAAGGAGCTCCACTGGGGGGAAAAAAACAGTAGGAGGTTGACTCTGGTCAGGCACAGAGCAGTTTAAGAGTGAAGGGACTGGCAAGTAAAAGTAGGAGGAGGGGCTGGTGAAATGAGGTACCATTTCACAGTCACTAAGACAATTATAGTCAAAAACACTAACGACATCAGGTGTTGCCAGGGATGTGGAGCAACAGGAACTCTCACACTTTGCCGATGAGCTTGTAAAATGGTGCTGTGACTTTGGAAAAGAATTCGGTGTTTTTTTAAAAAAGTTAAACAAACAAAAGAAAAACAGACTCATAGAAACAGAGACCAACAGGATGGTTACCAGAAGGGATGGGTGAGGGATGGGTGAGGGATGGGTGAAAAAGGGAAGGGGAATACAGTCAATAATATTGTGATAAGTTTGCACTGTGACAGATGATTACTAGAATTCGTGGGGTGATCACATTGTAAGATATAAAAATGTCAAATCACTATATTGCACACCTGAAACTAATATAAGCAATATAAGATTATATATGAACTATACTTTTAAAAAAGTGAAATATAAATTTAGCATATGACCAACCAATTCCATTTCTAGGTATTACTTACCCAAGAGACAGAAAATAGATTATTGGATGCCAAGGGCTGAGAGTGAAAACAAGGGTTATTATAAAAGGGCACGCGTGCTCTTATATGGGTGATGGCTGCACAACTAGTAAGTTTACTAAAATCACTGAATTACTTAAAACAAGTGAATGGGTTAAATTTCATAGCATGTAAATTATATATCAATATAGTTCTTTTAAACATAAAAGTAGGATTGGAAGTTCAAAGGCCAGACTACCTGTATGCAATTTGGGAGGCAATGGAAAACACTAGAGAATTGAACAATGGAATATTACTGGACATCCACTTCACTGGTTTGCTCTTTTGTTCATTTCTTCTTGCTTTGGCCTTAGTTCATGCTGTTCCCTCTGCTCAGAATGCCCTTCACCCTCTACTTAGCTAAACCCTTCTCAGCCAGGTATTTTCTTAGGGAAACGCCCCCCACTACTCCCATCCTTGCCCAGGTCTAGTCCCTCTGTCACATGAGTTCCTAGCACCCCATCCTTCTCCTCCTCAGTGCTTACCATTGCTCACATTAATGAATAATTTGTGTCATTACTTGATTAGTGCTTGTCTTTACCACTGGGTAGTGAGGGTCCCTGGAGCAGTTAATCATATGTCTTATTCACATGGCAATAGTAAGAACTAAATAGATAAGCATTAAATATATGGACAAATAGACTGATTCATCAAATGGCATAGAAAATTTAACCCTGAGATTATCCATTTGTTCAAACTACATTACTTATCTTTAAAGTATCTTTCAATAGGTATTCTCCTTCTAGGTCTAAATCAATGTCACTTTTTCAATCAAGCATTCTATGATGTCCCTAAATTAGACTCTATTATTTCTGAACACATTGCTTTCTCCTTACTAAACTGTGGTCTCTGTAAGGGTAGAATACATGTCTGGTTCATATTTTCACACAATAAACGCTTAATATACATCTGATGAAAGGATTTATGAGTAATTTATACATATATACATGCATTTGACAAATAGTAATTGGGCCCAGGCTTGTGTGATGTGTATAATCTTTTGCATAGATTAGTGTTTCTCAAAACTGAATGTGAATCCTAATTGCCTGGTGATCTTCTGATGCAGTAGGATTTGGGTGAGACCTAGGATGTTGCATTTCTAACGAGCTCCCAGGTGATGGTGATGATCTTGGTTGGGTGACCACACTTTGAGAAGTAAGGGTTTGTAGTACAGGCTCTCAAAGTTGGCTTCGCCTTGAACCTACCTGGGAAGAAGCTTAAAAAAAACCACTGATGCTTGGATCTCATCCTCAGAGATTCTCTTTTATGGGTCTGGGATGCAATTTTGCCATCAGGATTAAAAAAAAAATCTTTCCAAGTGTATGCTAGTCTTAGGGGAAGATGGATGAGAGATATACAGGAATTCTCTATCTTTGCAACTTTCCTGTAAATCTAAAATTACTTCAAAATAAAAAGGTTATTTAAAAAATCTTCCCAAGCCATTTTAATGAAAAGCACTAATTTGGGGGTGGTGCATGCTGGTTTAAGTTTAAAGACCCAGGTGAGTGTGTGAGCTATGTCTAAGTCCATTGAGCAGAGACTAAATGGTAGATGCACGCTGAAAAATAGTCTTATTCTTTAAACGCCTCTGCATTATATCTTGGATTAAAAATATTGTAAGAGTGTCTTGCTGAACAGGACTTTCTAAGTGTTTTCTTAACTCAAGTCACCTGGTTGAGTGTTTGCGGATCAGTTCCCAACCTGTATAACTTTTCCAAGATTGAAGACCAGCTATATTGTTTTCCAGGCTAAACAGCATGAGGAAGTCATCTGTCTCAGGTGACACCATCCTAGATGACAGAATAAAAACTGCTACTCAAATTCTCAAGAAGCCAAAACAACCCACTTCTCAAAAAACAGAATTAAAAATAATAGGTATTGCTTTAACCTATGTGAATCAACAGGCAAACGTAAATTATAACCCTTTTATAAAGCAGTCTATAAAATATTTGCAAAAATATATAAATGAGAACGAAAACATGGATGCCAAGTAGAAGGAGCATGGCTTTGGGTATACGATTGGGTTCTGATCCTGGGTTCCAAGCCTTTTGAAAACTTGATACTATCTTGTCAAACTGTGTGGGCAATGTGTCTTCAGTAAGTCTGGTGATCAGGGGGTAGGGGTGAATCGAATCTGTGTATTGAGAAAATCCAGAAGCTTCCTGGTGAGCTAGAGAAGGAACAAGTTTACACAACTTTTCCTAGATTTGCTTAGGGATTTATGGGTGTTGCCTGCAGGCACAGTTCTTTGCAGTGAGTCCGAGGAAGGAGGATCAGGTTGCAATGCAAATAGTTCCTCATCCTCCTCCACCTCTTAGCAACTTCTATTTCACTGGAAGAACATTCTGTATTTCAGTTTTCACCTGATGTTTAAGGCTTAGCCAAAACCACATTTTCCCTGGTTTGGAGTCCATATTGCACCATCATGTTCCCAGCTGTCGTCCACAGATATTTCCCGCCACCCCTCTATTCCCCTTTCTCACTCTCCCACCTGTCAAGGAATCCGCTTTGCAGTCCACGTTGAAGTTTTGTGGCTTTGCCTCCTGCAGCTCCCAAAAGGAAATTACATCCCCCAAAGGAAGCTTTGCTTGATACCCTAAACCACTCGGTCATCTGGACAGACAGCTGATTGGGAGAGCAGAGCGCATGAATCTGAAATGTCTAAATCTGGCTTTGCATGGTACGGTACTCTGGAAAACGTGCTGACAATTTCTTAGGAAGTTCAACATACACTCACCATATGACCCAGCAGTCCCACTCCTGGGAATTTACCCTTGATAAATGAGGTCTTCTGTTCACACAAAAACCTTTACATGAATGTTTATAGTTTGGCTTTCTTTGGAAGAGCCAAAAACCTGGAAACGACCCACATGTCATTCGGCGGGTGAAGGGTTGAGCAAACTGTGCTACATGCACCCCATGTAACACCACTCAGCAATAAAAAGGAATGAGCTGTGGCGTGTGCAGCAGCTTGGATGGATCCCAAAGGCATCGGGAGTGGAAGGAAGAGGCCAGTCTCAAAAGGTTACATACTGTACGATTCCATTTATGACACTTTCAAAAACAAAACAAAACAAAACGCTAGTGATGGAGAACAGATCAAAGGTTGCCAGAAGTTGGGGCGAGAGTGTAACTATCAAAGGGTGGCATCAATGAATTTTTTCTGTATCCTGATTGTGGTGGTAGTTACACAAATCCATGCATGCGTTAAACTTCATAGAACCACACATAAAAAAGGGGGAAAATGTTCATTTTATCACATGATAACTTAAAAAAATAAACTAAGCTGGCTTTGAGGCCAAGCACTGTTCCTTTTTAGCTATTTGGCTGAGGGTCAATAATTGAACTTCCTTAAACCTTGGCTTCCTCATTTATAGATAGCAAGGCTGATAATATTCACCTCATAGAACTGGCATGGAGACTGCATGATCATGGTCGTGTGCGGGGAAAGGGTTGGGTACAGAGTACACAGACATAAAGTTCCTTTCTTTTCTTTCCTTTCTGAGGGTCGGGGCATGTGGTCCTGTGCTGGGGTTCACAGAGCTGTCTGACCGGGCCAGAGAGGTGAGTTTGAAAAGAGCAAGATGGGGCAACTCTAGTAAGAGTAAATAAAAATGAAAAAGAGAAAAACTTTTCCAGAGTAAATCAAGGACAACCTTTTTCTTTTCCTATCCTTCCCTCTTCTTTCCTTCCTTTTCTTTCTTTTTCTTCTTTCTTTCCTTCCTCCTTTCTTTCTTTCTTTCTTTCTTTCTTTCTTTCTTTCTTTCTTTCTTTCTTTCTTTCTTTCTTTCTTTTCTTTTCTTTTCTTTCTTTCTTTCTATCTTTCTTATCTTTTTCTTTCTTTTTCTTTCTTTCTCTCTCTTTCTTTCTCTTTCTTCTTTCTTTCTTTCTCTCTCTCTCTTTTTTCCTCCTCCTCCTCCTCTTCCTCCTCCTCCTCCTCCTCTTCCTTCTTCTTTCTCTCTCTCTCTCTCTCTCTCTCTCTCTCTCACACACACACACACACTCACACACAAACACACACACACAGTCCTTAAGGGTATTTTCAGATGAAAGGCCAATTTTAAAGCATCTGCTCAGGCTTTACATGTATCTTTCTAGATGGATGAAAGAAAAAAATGACCCACTTCTTAAACCTCTGTGTTTTGTTATTAGGGCCTGGCCTTAACCACGATAGATGGTACCTAACAGTATGGAGTGTACCAACTGAGGGCACTTGCTAATAATGACTGCTGTGGCCATAATGACTGCTAATAATGACTGCTCGCTCAGCTGGAACCAGCCCAGGGCCTAATCCTATTTCTCTGAAATCCAGACACCTGGCCTTTTAGGGGGCCTCATGCTACCAGCAGCTCTTTAGCTTATGTAGTCTCATATTTAAATGCACATATACACGAAACCTAGGGTGTTTAATAAGACTAAGAAAAGCATCTACAAATACAGGAATGTGTGTGTGTGTGCATGCATGTGCAGTGCATTTACGTGCATACACGTGCATGCATGCATTTCTGTGAGTGTGCATAGTTGTCTGAGTATTTTAAGGGGTATGATACTACAGGGCTAATATGCCGGGACCCTCCTCATCCTCCACTTTGATGACTATTGTTGGTGGCAAGTTGTCTAGCATTGGGGAAGATGTCTATGGCCCCTTTACACGTTTTAAATCCCTGCTCTATTCAGATGCCTTCGCTCCTTTATGATGCATTTGTGCTTGGAAATGTAGGGGTGCATGAGTGTGGGATGCGCTTGAGTGGCAAAACTCTAAAAAGATGCTCTGAATAACCCACCCCAAGAGTAACTCCTGAGTTGCAGTCTCTGTAACGCTGACCTCAAAGATCAAGGCCCCAATGTCTAAGGAAATAGGCTAAAGCCTTTACGGTAACGAGGTTATTGTTACAAACAATTGCACTGCCTCTCCTCTGCCCCAAGGAAAGGAGTCTGTTTCTCAGCCCCACTGATATTGGGCCAGGTGACCTGCTTTGACCAACCAGGCATTACAAGATACGACACAAGCAGTGGACCTATATGTCCTTATGGCTACACAGCTCTCTCCACATCTCTACCACCATGGCAAGCACCTGCCCACTCATCCAAGGTGGAGGAGAGACGTGTGGGGCAGATCCACACTCAGCCTATGGCTTGAGCCTTGACTCCCAGCTGACCCCTGGACACATAAGTGAGAATAGATTATTGATGTCTGAAGCTACTGAAATTTGGACTGTTTTGTTAAACAGCATTATTGTGGCAGTAATTAACTGCTACAGCCCTGCTTTGGCCTCAGGTAACATAATCCATTGATGAGCAGAGGATCTTTATGCAAAACTTAATCATCTTTTTTACAAGGCAGCTGTGCTGTGCCACTGGCAGTCAGCCCACCTTTCTTCCTAAAGATGCAGTGGTCCCATGTCAACATCCACTGCTCCCCTTCTCCTCTTCCTTGCCAACATCCTCTGCACTGTCTAAGATGCCCAGTGACCTCCAGTCTTATTGTGACAGTGTAGTCATGAACCAAACACACCATTAAAAAAGCTGCTATGACTTTTTCATTCCATTCTGTCCTTTTGAGTGAGTCTCTTATTTAGCATGAACTCAGGATATTCATTCAATCAAAAGTACACTCTTTCTAACTCTCTGCAGAACAAAAGAGTATGCAACAACACAATAGTTGCCATAGCAATATTCAACACATGTCACTTTATCCAGAAATAATTTTAGCCAAACCTAGATTTCAGGAAAGCAATATCTCTAACATGTGAGTGTTGTCGTTATTTAGGTAACGATGAATGACAGAGACATTATAGAAAGTTACATGATTACTTAAAAGTTTTAGGTATTAAAATTAGCCTCCCCACAGGCCAAATTTAACTCCTTGGCCGTTGGTAAGACATGCAAATAACTAAGACCTCTTTAGTTTATAAAAAACATCACTTCCACTCATGTGCTTGGCACATGCGAGACATTCCACAAATGTTTACTGAACTAAATGTAGTTTTCCCTTTTCAGGGAGAAGGAGCCTCCTGAGCAGCAGAAATAACCATGAGTGTCTCCCTTTAGCAATTCTATCCTAGCGCCTTCCCATGGCTGTTTCTCATCTCAAAGGAATGTTTAGAAACATTTAGAAGTGACCAAAATTGTATGCGATACTCATTAATACTATTCGGCTTTCTACCTTCTGAGCACATAAAAGGATTGCCCTTCTTGGCCCCTTGTGGTTGATGGGGCAGTGAGTCAAGGGGCTGTGACCAAAAGTGAAGATGTCACTTCTTGACCTTAGCATTTGACTGCCAGGATGAGAGTCTCCAGAGCTCTCCTTCCCTCTGTTATGGTGATTAAATGACATTCAAGATGTGGATGCTCAGCCACTTTCATCCTGATGTGGTATTGATCCTGGAAGACCCAAGATGGTCATGTGGTATGAGCAATAAATAAAACTCTGTTGTTTGTGAGCCCCAAAGATTTGGAGTTATTTGTTATTGCAGCATACCCTGACCTTGCCTGACTAATAAGTACTTTGCCATAATTTACCACGTCTTCACAAACCAGGCAGTGTACGATGAAAACATAGATAGCACTTCTCAAGGATCTCAAAGATAAAGGAAATCATCACAGTGTCCAAGTTTTAACCAGATCTGCTGTGTGGCCAGATACTGTTTTGCCCATCTCTCTGTGACCACCAGGCTGGAATAACAGGCTAAGGTGACTCTCTTCTATAACTGGCTCCTAGAAGTGAACACCTTATAGAATAGCTCAAGGCTGGAATGACACTAGAGGATTCTTTGACGCCTCCACCCAAATCTTCTCTAAGCCCCAGAGGAAAATAGTCTAGGGTAAATATACTGCCTTATAAGAAATGATTTAGAATTAAAAAAAAAATGAAATCAGACACGCCATGATGAGAGCAGATTATTTAATGCAGTAGTTCATAACTTGGGTATCTCAAAATTCTAGAAGCCTGGTCCATCAGTCAGTCAACAGATACTTTTTTTTAGTATTCACTCTATTATAGGCTTTTGTACTAGATGACTGGGACACTGAACATGACAACGAAAAGCTCCTGTTCTCAGAAGCTTTCATTTTAGTGGAGGGTAACTCCACTATGAAGAGGATACAACAGTGTAATGATATAGATCAAAGTTGGCGAACTACGACCTGTGGGCCAAATCCAGCTGCAGCCTCTTTTTGTATGGTCTAAAAGCTAAGAATTCGTTTTTACATTGTAAATCATTGGAACAAATGAAAAAAAGATTTCTTGGTGCATGAAAATGATATACAATTCAAATTTCAGTGGCTATAAAGCAAGCTCCCTGAGAACATGGCCACACTGTACATTATCTACCCTGGTTACTTCTCCAGCCTCGATGACTGCAGCACTGGCCTTTACTCTTCCTACTGGTCTCCACACTGGTCTGCTGGCTAATACCAAACCCTCGATCCACCACGGCCACTGCACAGTGGTGGCTTCTGGCTCCCTCACTTCCTGCAGGAGTCTGCACAAACAAAATGAACCAGAGAAGTCTCCCCCACCCATCACTCTCCATCTCCTCCTCCTGCTTGATTTTCTTCATGGCACCTATCACCCCTGACATGTTAGATTTGTGTATTGCCTGCCCCCACTTGCCATACTGTAAATTCCATGAGAGCTGAAACATTGCCTTACTTCCTGCTGCATTCCTAGCATCGAGACATAGGAGGTGCTCAACAGAAGAATGAATTGTCAAATACTGGAAAATTCTGAGAGAGGCAAGGGAGATCCTTTTTGAACTAGGACATCACAACCACTCAAGGATTTCATGATGTGGTTGTGATGATCTTTGCTTTTCATGATCTTTGCTTTATAATGTCCTAGGATCTTAGTAGAGACTATAAGAACTAGTGGCAAGAGAGAGAAAAGTGGATTTATCACCATAAAGGCAACCTAAGAAGAAATGTCTCATCTTGCTTCATCTCAATGACATCCCAATGATAGTTTCCCACCCTCTCCACTAATCTCACGTGGTAGGAAAGAAAGACATCAGGTTAGAAATGTGCTCAGAAACCATTTTATTGTCATTTGACTCTCTATTTCTCTAGTACCTATAACTAATTGTGGATCAATGTGCCCAGGAGTTCCAAGTCTTATTACATCAAGATCTACATGGAAGCATCTCTGTGTCCAAATACTATATTTTCATTTCATAAATTGTCTTTATAAGCCTGTCTCAGGAAGGGTTCCATAATGAAACACATTCAATATTCAGCTTTAATATTATTTTTTTTCTAGAGTTCTTAAGGGTCCATAGTAAAGGTTTATCCAAAAGTCCAAATCGAGATTTTTAAATTAAAAATCAGTCATATAAAGAAGTACTACATTCAATATACAAGATACAGGTGTTTCCATTGTATGCCAAATACCAGTAATATGCTATACTGATATAAAAGCCTCAATCACCAGTTAAAAATGACTGACTAGATTTGAATGGGTCTACGTATAGAAGCATATAATTCAACACATTTGACTACATGATCCTAAATGAAGAAATGAATATCCTTTATGCCAAGGACTCTGCTTGATAGAAAAGTAGACAACAGTTCATTGGGCCACCTGACAAATGACAAAGTCAATGGACTTCCGGTGCATGACTTCGGAAGTGGGAATAGGGAGAGGAATGGGGCAGGTCTGCTTCCTAGACTTAAAGATGGAAGACGTACCCACTCCTTGTTATTCAGCTCGCTTTAGAGACAATTTCAGGAGAAGGCAAGTGGCACAAAGGTTATTAACTCTTGTCAGCTACGTGGTTCTCATCAAAATTAGAGGTATCCCACATTCTTATGGATTCTGGACTTAATTCCAGTCTTATGCAGGGTTGGAATGACTCCTAACATCCAGATATTCTTCCAACAGTTAATAAAAAAGGGGTTAAAAGGTAGTGTAGGGGAGAAGAAAATCAATTTTGCCAGAAAAGTGTTGGGAGAGCCTACCATGACCTGGAATTATTCCTTTATCCCTCTATTGATATGTCTGTATCAGTGACTTTGAAAAGATTTATAGAGGATGGATTCCCCTAATGGCTTATCAAAAAAAAAAAAAAACAACCAGAAATAGTGCTGGCTAGAAAGTCAATGTGAACGATAGGACAGTGAGGTTGCAGGTATTTATTTGCCAAATGCCCAGAGTGTACAGTATTTACTCAGGGCTGTCACATACAGATGTCTCTGTGGACAGAGCTTCCTAGAGTTGTGCAGTGTATACCCTGCACAGCTGTATATGACTACCCCAACTGTATAAACAAGCTGGAGAAAAGAGGCACAGAAATAAACCCCACATCTAGATGGTTAAACTGACTATTAGTGAGTCAAGCACAGGCATTGCAGATGGGAGGAGGGTTGAGGGGTTGGGTGAAAAAGGGAAGAGATTATGAAGTACAAATTGGTAGTTACAAAATAGTCACAGGGACATACAGTATAGGGAATATAATCAATAATATTGTAATAACTGTGTATGGTGCCAAGTGGGTACTAGACTTAGGGAGATCAGTTCGTTGATTATGTAAATGTCTCACCACTATGCTGTATGCCTGAAACTAATATAAAATAATATGGAATTTCAAGTTTAATTGAAATATATATATTTTAAAAAGATTAAACTTTGGGTTAATCTTATTTCTAAAAGAAAACGTTCTGCTTATATTGAGAAACTTAGCAGCTAAGCAGTATATACAGTAGGTATGAACTGAGATTTTCAAATAGATTTATATCAGTTCACAAATTCCATGCACTGCTGACTCCAAACATCTCTCCCAAGTACACATAGCAAAACCTATGAAATTAGGGTGCCTTGTTTTTACCCCAAATACCTGAAAACATTTATCTGCAAAGATCTATGCACCCCAACGTTCATAGCAGCATTATTCACCATGGCCAGGACATGGAAGCAATTGAAGTGTCTTATGAAGAAGCTGTGGTACATATATACAACGAAATATTTTTCAGCCACCAGAGAAATACTGCAATTTGTGACAACGTGGGTGGATCTTGAGATTATCATACTAAGCGTAATAAGTCAGAGAAAGTTGAAAACCATATAATTTCACTCATATGTAGGATATAAAACTGAAAGCGACAAACAAACAGGACAGAGACTCATAGACACGGACAGTGGATGAGTGATTACCAAAGGGAAAGGCGGAGGGGAGAGGTAGATAGGGGTAAAAGGGGTCAGATATTTGGTGATGAAAGAAAATTTAACTTTGGGTGGTGAACACACAATGCAATATATATACGACATACTGTTGAATTGTATACTTGAAACTTATTTGATGTCATCAATCGATGTCACCCCAATAATTTTTAATAATAATAATAAACAAAGAAATTAGGATGTCTTACACTCAAATGACACTAAGCACAATTGTCCAGGGTGTTAGTAGATGTTTGCATGGTTGCTGCAGGAAAAAGGTTCATGGACTCATATAACTCAGTAGAGGCGACGCTAGTGTAACCTGAAAAAACACGAGACCGTTCAAGGCTAGAAAGTGAGGACTATAGGGGAAGGGTACCCTAGGGATAGATTGACATCACTGTCCATTCTGAAAAAGCGGTGGTCAGAAGAGGGAGGGTAGAGAGAAGCACCTACTCAGGGATCTACTACTGAGGAGGACCCCAAAAACATCTTCTAATAGTAAAATATACTCATCTCAAAAAGCAAAAACTAAAATTCGTATCTCAGTGTCTAAAGTACTACCATCCTGAATACACTCTCATACTAAATTTTAATTCAAACAAGAGGAACATTAACACTAAGAAACATATTTCTCCTTAGATTTTTCTCCTCAGAAAAAGTTGGGAGGAAAAGAGAAGTACAACCATCAATATGATAATACCTCTTTATCCCTCCTTCACCACTCAGAAAATTCCTGTTTCACTACAGGCAAGCTTTCCTTTGCATCACAAATATTTAATGTAGCTGAGGTTTGGGTGGACATGAGCTCAATATCTGTAGCTTTACTTTTAAAAGGAAATTTGGATATATCTGAAGAAAATCACTAATAATATTGCTAAAAATAACGCTGTATCTTCTATGTGTAAGGACACGTTTTCTGTCACATGCAAATTCAACTGCTTTCATCTACTCCCCTGTTCAATAAGTTTATGTGTTAGCAGTAAAATAGAAACATTTAAAATCACACTGTACCCAAGACACCTAAAGAATTCTTGATGTCTGTGCTTTTTAAAGGAGCTGAACAAACTCAAGAAAAGTACTTATTTCTTAAAATTCAGTTTCTTCTTGTCCCATCAAATAAATTGATGTTTTCAAAGTACAATGGAAACATGTTAAAACTCCATGCAATAGAACTGGGAGAAAAAATTAAAAAGGTATAACTCCATCATGAACCCAGAACATGAAAACCTGAGTTTTCTGCACTTAAAAAAAAAAAAAAAAAAAAGCAGAACAGCCTGAAAAGTCTTACTTGCTTCAAACAAGTCAGATTTTTTTCTTCTGTTACATAGGTTCAAAATTGGATTTCTTTTCATCTGTTATCTGGCACTGAGATCCAATATCCCAGCTGGTGGCAACGAAGTGGAGCTGAATGACTGACATCTCTTTCTCCCAAGTACATTTGGAAATTGGAAAGTTAAAAAGATGTAGGCTGCTGAACAACGTCTCTCCTGACACAGAGCTGACCCTTTACAGATATACCGTATATCTGCTTATGTACTGTATGTATATATCTGTGCTTTGACCATAACAAGCCTAACTTTGTCAGCCCCAAGAACCAATTTTCCCCTATTGGGGGCGCTCTCACCCCTGGTGAAAATGCATATCCTAACGACAGCTACAAAAACTCAAGTTCACATTTGATTGTTCATGGCCAGAAATTCCTAAATCAGTAATAATTTAGCACCACTTCGATCAAAATCATTACATCAGAATCATTTTCAAAATAGAAGGTTAAAAAATATAATCTATGAAATATATAAAATTGGGTAAAATATTGCTTAGTCAGTAACATCCCAGTTAATTTTTTTCTGCATTATTGCCAATTTATTGGGTTCTATCTGATGCTTGCTCATCGAATCAAAGATTCGATTACATGTTTCTGGATGGAGGCGATGGGTCATTTGGAAAAACAGAAAAGGTTTGTAGAAAGCACATAATTTTCAATTCACATAAGAAATTAACTAACTCACCTAAATTAACTAATGTTTGCTGCTCACAAACGACCTGAAAATAAATGGTCTCCAAAGTTATCTGTGTCACAGAAACGAGTCACTGCTTCATTAGAAAATCACTGTGTCACCTGCATATATAATTAAGGGGAAACTTGTCTATCTGAAAAGATTTCAAATGTTCATTCATGTTCTATTACATCTTCAGACCAATCTCTCATCATTTTCAAACACTCGTAGCAAGACTCACAATAAGCCTAAGAAACAGAACACTCATTAACACATGGAGGATGCAAGTAAAGAAAGTCCTCTGTATAAGACAATAAAAAAAACCACATCATATTAAACATTAAGCTCACCTACCTTCACTGGTCCATGTTCATAACTGGAGCCCTGCACCAACTGCAGATAAGACATTATGAAAATATTCGCCAATGCCCACTGTCTGTACATTTTGAATATTTTAATATCCACTGATCACCAAGAAGTTGACATCAGGCAGCTAGAGAAAACTGTTTCAAAAGGCATTCTCCAGAAGGAAAGTTTTGAAACCCCAAGATTTCACGTGGAAAAACAGATAATCAGTTGTGATCAAAATCCAATGAAATGACTTCAATTAGTCAAGGTACGTTTTTGCACAATCTTATGGGGGGAGAGAGATAAAAAACTTTTAAATGTTTTCATGCTCCGAAAACAATCAAGAGAGAGACAGAGCTTCCACTTGCAATGAAAAAGCACATTCAATCCATTTCACGTCCAGAAAATTTTTTAAAATCTCTCCACCCTATGCCCTAGGTTCTAGCTGCTTTGTAAAGAGGTGGTGAGGCCACCAATGTTTGCAGCTACAGAAAAGCTGGAACCCAATTCCGAATTCCAACTTTTTTCATAACCCTCATGGAAGCTTGCAGAAGCATGTGTCTTAAATCTGACACAGATTTTGGCAGAAAATGCAGGGGAGTCTTGGCTGTGATCCTGTGGTGTCCCTACCAATAGCAGGGCCGTTCTAAAAACTGACTCAAACGCTCAGGGCTGCTGTTATTTTAACGCAGATAACCTGTAACGTGAAACCCCTGCACATAGGCAGGACTGTCGTATCCAAATTGCCTTGCTCAGGAAGGGACTTCAGATGCTCATAGTCAAGTACCAGTGACACACCGAAAGCAATCAAATAGGCTTTAAAAAACTCACATATACACAAAAGTAACAACATATCCACACGCACATAAAGAGCAAACATACGCAAAATGACTTAATGGAAGCTTAGTAATTTGGGTCAAAATGAAGAACACTGACTTAAAGAAGCAACAATTAGGTTTATTTGCATGTGCCAGGAAAAATCTCGCGTGCGTTGCTATAAGAACTATGTTATCATTTTAGTGTGGAATTCTTCAGAAGCATCGGCTAAGTCAGCTTTGCAATTCAACGAGTTGAGTGATGGATGCCACGAGTAGCAAAATTCTAGAAAGCTCTGAGACCTGCTTTTGTGCTCTTCACTAGTTTCCAATCTTTGATTTCCAGGTTTTGGCTCTTTCAAACCCATTTTTTGCATTTCTGAAATCAAGAATGGCCTGAGAGATCTCTTCATTGGTGTTCATCACAAATGGACCTAAGGCAGAAAGAGACATTCAGAAAATTCTAGGTGATGATAATATTTTCTTCTACCACTAGAAATGAGACGTGTTTCTGTCGTTAGTTGAAACCAATCCAGGCATATCTGAACAATAAAATTTTATTTTTACAGCGTCCAGTCCCCAAGGACTGTCATACAAGTTTCTTGACTAGGATGGTACGTGATTATAAAGACCAAATTCAGATAAACCAAGGTGATCGCATGTCACTCATCCATTGCAGGTTGTCATCAATGACAGCAATATCTTTATTCCAAATATTCTTAGATTTGGTTCTATTACAACCATTTTTGCATTTGTTAGGGGCTTTTTCCTTCCTTATTTCTTTGAGATATAATTGTCATACAAGATTATATTAGTTTCGGGTGTATAACATAATGGTGTTATATTAGTATATACTGTGAAACAATGATCACAATAAGTCTAGTTAATATCCGTCACCAAATGTAGTTATCAGATATTTTTCTTGTGATGAGAACTTTTAAGATCTACTGTGGTCGTTAGTTTTATAGTATTAGGTGATGTCAAGAACTGAAGCAATCTGATACAAAGAACTGGCAAATCTCATCCTAATTTGGTGTCTATACAGTATATCAGACTGTGTTTACATCAGGGGGTCTACGTCATTTTTGCAAATTAGTAGCAGCTCATTGATAAAAGACAGGTGATTACAAAAATTTCAAGTCAAGAAAGTATATTTTAGATTCATGAGGGGTCAGCAGAATTCTTCTATAAAGGGCCAGACAGTATATATTTTAGATTTTGTGGTCAGAAAGTCTGTCTCAACTACCTAACTCTTCTGTTGAAATGAGAAAGGAGCCACAGGCGATACAAAAGTGAACAGACGTGCTGTGTTCCAATAAAACTTTCTTTACAAAAACATGCAGTGGGTAGATTTAGTCCTCGGGTCAGAGCTTGCTGGTCCCTTCATCCAATTCCTAGGTTTGAATTCTGGTTTTGCTAAGAGTGTGGAAGTCCTCCCCAGATGTACCAGGAGGCAGAGGGTCTATTGCTTCCCTTTTCCTCACACGTTGTAGGAAGAAAGGGACACTGCCCTGGAGTGTATCACTCTTGTGGTCTATTGGATGAACAAGGCCAGTTCCTCTGTGGCATCAGCAATATCTCAAAAGCAGCTGACAGATTGGTCCATTCAGTATATTTCTTCTATCATTCTGCACAGATTACTGACATTCCTTTTTTTTTTTTAAAGTTCCTCCTCTAAGGAACTTGCTGTGAGAGACGTGGATTAAAATATAACCGTGTGACTGAGACGAAACCACACATTCAAACTTCTTAACCATTGTTAACATATCAGCAGAGATTCAGCGTTCACTTTAGTTTAATATTCGAGAAGGAAATCATAGGATAATATGCTTTAATGATGTTCCAGCCTTTTGGGAGGCTGTAGGGAATAGGATGGCCTTACAAGAGAAAACTATAAAGAAAAACATCTAAATTCATTCATTCATTCATTCATTCATTCATCCATCCATCCATCCATTCATCCATTCATTCAACTACCTATCTACAAAGTATTAACTGAGTGCTTATTAAAGGACAAACATTGTGCTAGGAGCTACAGACCAAAGACAGACTCTTCCCCCAAGGACATCAAATATATTATACAGACAGATATGAAAACAAGTTATTACAAACAATGTTATATATGGAATGATACAAGTTGATAAAACCTATGGAATCCTGCAGAAAGTGAAGGAAAGGTACAGGAAAGGATGCACAAAGGAGGTGATATTTTAACGGGCATATATGGAGAAAAGGTGTTTTCACGATCAGCATGCTGGAGAAATTGAGGATCGGGGCACACTGTTGAACAGAGGGATCGAAGCACGAAAAACAAAGGGAGAGCTGATATGTAGGAAGAGGCAAGACTCTTCTAGGCTTTGGATTCCATCCACAGGAAAAAGTTTGGATGTAATTCTGCAGGCGATCAGGAATCACTGAGGGGTTAAGTAGACAGCAATGTGACTTAATGTGTAGTTTTTGCAAAAGACTTTGGCTTCATTGTCTGGCCCGGGAGGCCAAGTTGATGGTGGAATTGTTAAGGGTAATTAAGATGCAGGACATGGAGGCTGTGGGCAGAGCAAGGAGCGCAGTTCTGCATATTCTGACACGAAGGTACTGGAAACAATAAAATGGCTTCCCAGCAGAGGTGCTTGGTACATTGTTGGAAATATGGATTTGGCGCTCATGAGAGAAATTTCATCTGGAGATGAAGATTTGGACTACTATATCAGGTAGGAAAGAATGAGAGATCCTTCATACATGAAATAAATAATAAATCCAAGAGGGCACCCTGGAGAAGCCAACTTTTTCAAGGACACTCAGAGGACAGAGAATGCAACTCAGAACATGAGAGCAGGTACTGAGCCAGGGACCCATTTCCAGCACGTCATTAATTTGCAGTAGCCTGGACTTGCACAGCACCTCTCCTATCCTCCCATTATTTTCCTGTAAAAACAGTGCACTTCTGGGCTTCCATTTTGATACTTTTCTGGGGTATTCTACCATGCTTCTCAATTGATAGTATGTACATGAATCATCTAGGAATCTTATTCACATGTATATTCTGATTCAGGAGGTCTGGAGTAGGGTCTGAGACTGCATTTCTAACTTTGTCTCAAGAGATGCTGATGCTGCTGGTCCATGGACCACACTGTGAGAAACAAGGGAAGCATCAGAAGCTGGGAGTCCTTGGAAGCCCAGTTGAGTAAGCTCATCTCCTTAAATCCTCCAGCAGGAGAAAATGAAACCAGAAAGCATATGTTTTGGGGTTTTCTGCTTTTTCTCATGTCTGTTTTTTTGGATACTATATTATCAAATTTATTTTTTAAATTGAGATAAAAATAGGCATACATTATATTAGTTTCAGGTGTACAACATGATGATTTGATATTTGTATATATTAGGAAATGATCACCATGATAAGTCTAGTTAACATCCATCACCACATATAGTTATAAAATTTTTTTCTCATAATGAGAACATTTAAGATTTATTCTCTTAGCAACTTTCGAATATGCAATACGGTATTAGTAACTATCGTCGCTATGTTGTATATCATGTCCCTCAGAAACCATGCTTTTAATTGATCAACTACAAGGGTTATAAACAAGAAAATCATCTGATACTTATAGGTGATCCCATAAATCCTCTTTCAAATGACAGTTTTCATCTCTTCTCTAATTAAACCTTTGAACTCCCTCCCCAGTAATAGAACTTGTATGAATTTACTAAGAAAAAATGAAAAAAATAACTGGTGTGAGTTTAATCTCTCTTAATATAGAACCTTGCTATAGTGGACAGAGCACAAAACATGGGGTCAGGAATTAGGGTATGAATCCCAACTCCACTACCAACAATTGTGTCCCATCAAGAAGCCACAGGGCAGAGTGAGGGGCAACTGGCATGGTACAAGGTTAAGGGTGGGGTAGGGTGGGGTGGGGTGGGAGAGGCAGTGGTTGGAAATCAGACAGTCAGAGTATGAATCCAGCTATGTGGCCGTGGGCAAGCCAGTACACCTCTGCACCTCCACTTCTTCATTTGGAAAAGGGGGATGAGAGTATCTACCTACTAAGGGTGTTTTGAAGATTAAATGAATTAATTTTTGGAAAGCATATCGACCAATCCTAGTGAACGAGTAAATGCTACCCAAGGATCTGTTAAATAAGATATCAAGATCTCATTTTCCTCATTTATAAAAGGAACGCGAGTACATCAATGCTAAGGATATTCCCTATTCCAATGCTCTATGACATCCCGTGCTTAATTGGTGGACACAGTTAAGGACACTCCATGATAAGAGAAACAAAGGCCTTAGCTCATTCATTAAACTAATATCAGTCAAGAGATGGTTGTGGCTGTCTTGAAATATAAATAGGAAATAGGATAATTTAAATGTCTGGGTTTTAAAAAGTTTTTAAAAAATGTTTTGCTTCTCATTAACTTAGATTTCAAGGGACACGTCTTTTGGGCTTACCATGTTGGACAACTGGTTCCTTTAATGGCTCCCCGGCAATTAGGACAAAGTGGCTGCTCTCAGGATCCTAAAGTCAAGGAAGAAAGCATCAAATGATAAACATGCTTATTCTTGAATGTCAAATTAGGAATAATTTGAAGTTGACATGCTGGCCAAATGAACAACGTTCCTAATTCCGGATATAAATTCCAGAAATATTTTCTGTGCAGCACTCAATATGGAAACACTTATTCCTTAAGATGTTTGGTAGCATTCAGTACTCAGGAATAAGTCCAGACCACTAAAATATGAACCATCTCAAATAAAAAAGAATTTAAATGAAGATGTTCTTTAACTGGAGATATCTTTAAGACAAACTGTGTAACTAACATGGCTATGAATGGACTATGTGATTACAGAATTTACAATTTCCCACTAACAACAACATTTTTAATGAAAGATTATTTATACTAATCCAAAACTAAGATTTTATTACTTCTGATATGTATTACTAATGTAAAATGTGCCCCAAAACATTACACTAAATCAAATCTTATAAAAACATCCAAGGGACATCTGCTCAGATAAATTTCTCTCCAAAAGGGTCCTACTGTATCAAAGTCTCTAGAAGTTTTTGTTTAGAATTAATATTAAATTTCCCCCCTGAAACTTAAAAAAAAGATATTTATAATATCCAGTGTTAGTGTGGATGTAGAGAAAAATACACTTGAACATATCGTTTAGGTGATTTAAAATTGTGCAATTATCTTTCCAGAGAGCACTTTGGACAACGTGACTCCAAACTCCCACTACTGCTGACGTCCTCTGACTCAGGAATGCCAGAGAAACCAGAAGAAGAACCCCCTATCACACCTGTGAGCATAATAAATAAGTCCTTTAAGCCACTAGATTTTACCGTGGTTTGTTATTCACTAATAGATAACTGAACATTACATATTTCTTTTGAAGCATCTCTTACATTTATTTGATTTAGAATAAAATGATAAATAAAGCCATAATAATTAGACACTTTAAAAGAATGCCTTCAAAAATTTTATAAAACATCACCCATATTCTAATAACAAGCATTTTTCTGAATATGTGATAAAATATTGTTATATCATATCATATTATATTTATATGCTTTTACTAATGCAAAGCTCTGTAATTAGAAATCATTATAATGTTACTAGTACCAGAAGATTTATCACTGGATTCAATAAAAATGAATGATGAATTCTTTAATCTTTCATGCTTAAAAAAAAAAAAACCTTGTATTTTATAGGACTGAGATTTATTTCTCCTTCTGCCTCCAGCTTTAAAAAATTAAAAGAGACTTTAGGGTAAAATGTTTTCTGCGAACATCTTAATTTACTCCTGACAATCCCAGGGTTGGTGTCATGTAGTATATCCACCCAGTGAATGCTTTAGTCATTTCTTCATGTTTAAAAAATATCTTTAACTTTTCCTAGGCCTATATTAATTTATGCAACATTACTTATCCATAACCCAACTTGATATCAAAATATGCAAATGTGAGCTTGGTTGAAAATCAAAAAATAAGTCTACAAAGACTTCTGCTATTTCAAATGTTAAAATAGATGTCATAAATGCCATGCACTAAGGATTAACCTTAGCACAGACCCTCACTCAATCCCTACTTATTCTTGCTTTATACACAATGCAAACAATTAGGCTTTGTGGTTATCAAATCTATAACTAATTCAAAGCTAGAAGACAGGAAAGCATTTCTGGTTAGCAATCCAAGAAAATGGACAACTTAACATCAATGATGGGAATGAAAACAAAATATGAAATGAGAAATAAAAGCTTAAAATTAGCCTTGGACCACTTACAAAGGGGCCAATAGTCCTTATGATATCATCATACTTTTTAGTTCAGGATAATATTTAATATACATGCTGATCTCCCATGGTTATAAGTGAAATCGTGCATAATAGAACATAAGCCCACAAAATGGGGTAGGTTTCTATGTAAAATGATTTTATTTCAGTGTCATGTTTAAATGACTAAAAATTCAACTTAAAAAAAAAAACCCGGTTATTGAAGAAGGTTTATTTTCTAAAGTGCTGAGATTTTAGTGTGAATTAATAGACATTTGAAGGAAAAGTATATTAGAAAAATAGTTCTGATTATTGGTGCTATATCATTTATAATTTAATTATTAGAAGATACCACTGAATAGTTTTTTTTTTTTCCGGAAGGGAGACTTCCTTGAGTTTTAGGGTCAAGAGACAGAGAAGAAAGAGTTGGGGTTTATGAGAGAAGCAAAGAAGAAAGACCCACCCCAACCCCCCGGAATGGATGTGCTGACTTCTAAGACTGTAAGGTTTTGAATTCAGAAGAAGCATCTTTTGTAACAAACGTCCTACAGTTTATACATTTTAGACTAATAAAGGTTGAAAAATAAAAGTTTTGCTCCTTTTGCTATGACTCAAATCAGTGATGCCTTTCCATTTATAATTCAGACAATAGCATAAAAGGACACTTGCATTCGGTCTGAAATGAAAAATGATTAAACTGCTGGGTGTCGAGTTCAGGGGGTTGGTTTCCCATTTCAAAAATCTGAAGGATGGTCCAAGTTTCTTTTAATGACTTTTCCACAAAATTAACCTCTGAGTGGCCCTTCTGCTCTAACCTAAACCAGATGTTTTATGTCTTTTACTCTTTTCTTAAATGCATCTTTTTTTCCCCTCCTTAATCAGCCTTCTTTAGTGAAAGCTAATCATCTTGCTTGATATTCAGTAGAGCGCTGATGTGGTTGAAAGTCCCAACTGCTGTTATGTTGAAAAACCCTTGTCTACGGTGATCTTGTGTACAATGTCAGATGATGATAATCACGTAAAAGCAAAGAGAACGAAAGACCTGTTTAAGACAAGAGTCCCTAAGTCATTGCCTTTTGGGGGTCAGATGAAAAGACCCCAGACAAAGGTACCAGAGGCCCGCTTACTGTTTCCTGTATAATTACCCCAGCGAAAATTCATGTCTCGTGGGGGCCCAGACCATCTGTTTCACATGCTATTTTTTCTTCTCCTTTGGCACACCATCTCAGGTTTCCTAGTTCAGAGTGGGCCCTTCTGGGTTTACTTAATATTGACTTTTGCAAATTGCTCTCATTGTTTCATATACATTATTGCCAAGATATGTCTTGGGTTGCACTGATACCGACGATAAGTGATAGAAGTCCAGATAAGACTCCATGATTCATTTAAAGAGTTAATAACTTCTACACTATTATGCACTCATAGGATGTTTAATTGATTAGACTCTGAAAATGAATCTAAAGGGTATGCTTTTGCTTCAAGAACATTTATTATAGTGATATATTACTTGAAAGATTACCAGAAAGAAATTGAGTTTTAGCATGACTTAATTACACGCAGTTGTTCTTACTAGATTTCACGTTTGTACTACTTTGGCCAATTAAAAAATTAAACAATTAAGTGTTACCAGTTTTTAAAAATTAATGGTTTTTTATGAATTTTTACACATAAATAAGCAAAAAAAATTGTCTCTAGCTGTAATCAGGTATTTTGTTTTATTTTTGTCTTTCCATCTTTATTTGCATCAAATGTTATTCTGTATTGATTTAGTGAGTTCATCATGAATGGTGCTAGTTAAAAAATGTTGTTACTCTCAAGTATGGTTTTGATGGCATCCTATGAAGAATTGACTTTCTACCTTGACAAACTACTAATAAATTTGCTAATCCAAGAGGCTTAAGAGCTTCTCAATAGGAAGCACCCCTATAAACATGGGGATGAAGGTGAGATCAAGCCTTTCATATCAAACCCATGTGCCATTTTGAAGTCAGAGTTAGAGTTTAGGCTTTCTCTAAGAAGTCAAAGGATCGGGCTTAAAGACTCTTAACATGGTACATTTAAGACAGGTGCCCAAGGTGCCCACAGTTGAAACCTGCCATGAGAGACTTCAGAGTAATGGTCACAAAAGACAATCTGCCCTCTGAGTGAAGATGACAGGAGTCCCCACAGCCTAAAATGTGCTAGCCTAAGATGAGTCAAGTGCTAAGATGGCACACGGAAACCCGGGGAGAGACAAGACTGTGATCTACATCAACCTCTCCTTGCCCTCCTCTCCTACCCCAGGGGACCAGCCACTCTAGAGGAAACTGCCCATACTACTGGCCGATCAGAAAAACAGGTGTGATGGTGGAAGACGCAGAAAGGAGGACTAGTGAAAATGCAGGAAGGACAGTCCTGGGAAGAAGCTAGGGAGCATGTCAACTCCTCATTCCTGACAACGACTCAGTGTGAATGGGATTGGGGGAGCACTAAGAAGTCACATCTTCATTTGATGATATGTATCTGGCATGACCACCTATTAAATTGGGTGTTTAGATCAGTGAACTCTCCAGCTACCATTGCTGGGCACCCATTGTGTAACAGACCAGGGATTAGCCATCTTTTCCTTGTAAAGAGCCAGAGAGTAAATATTTTAGGCTTTGTGGGTTATCCAGTCTCTGTCGCAACCACTCAACTCTGCCATTGCAGCGTGAAAGCATCCAAAGACAAATGGCAATGAATGGGTGTGACCGGGGTCTGATCAAACTTAATTTATAAAAACAGCTTTTAATTTTGCCCTCTTGGATATAATTTACTGACCCCTACAATAAATCTGGAGTAGACTCTTAACGTACGTAATTGTACATATTCTTTTAAACAACCTCATGCCGTTGCTGTCATTATTTCGATTCTGCAGACAAAAAAAAACCCTAAAGCTTAGAGAGGTTGAGAAATGTGCCCAAATCACATCGCTAACAAGCTCAAAAGTCGAGATTCGTACCTTCATAATCTCTTCTCTGTTGCAATCTAAGGGGGACTTTCTATTCTTTGTAGATATAAGTGACACGTGCCCATTTAAAGACTCATTTTTTCAAAACAACTTTTTCATAAAAATCTTTCTAAAATCTTGACAGCTCAGACTATGCTTATAAACAGCAACAATTACAGAAAGTGCACACGACAGAATGATGCCTCGGGAGCCAGGAGCCTTGCTTGTCAATACACTGCTGGTTTCTATCCCTGCTGCCTCCCATCTTTCCGGCTCCCCTCATCACTTCTTTCTGGTGTTCCATTTCCGCTTTCAAACCCTTATCATTTGCAATGTGCCTTCTGCTATATTATAGGGAGAACTGAGGTTATCAAGTTAAACCAGATAATGTTACCAATGAATCTGCTGTCAGTAGGTTCTGGATTATGAATAGTTTCCATGCCTCTTTCCTGCATTACGTTGTAGGTCAAAAGTGGCATTTTCTTACAGTTCCACCTAATATAGAGAGCACAGGCCCTGTGATATGCATTTCGTCTGGTGCTCATGAGGTTTTTCCTCTATGTACTTCACAGTTCATGGCGGTGATGCAGATGATTAAGGCAACAGTAGGTGAGCTGCCAGGAAAGTGGGCTAAGACAGAATAATTCCTCAATGCCACTGCATTCTACAATGCCAGAGTAAAAGAGCCAGAAGTCAGTCAGATCGCCTTTCCACCAGCCGTCTGCACACTGAAATGAATTCTAAATTCATGTTTTCAGGATCTTGTGTACAACTGTCTCCTCAATCCTCTTTATTAGAATGATGCAAAGCAATCTGATCAGCTTCACAGGCTCGCAAGATGGTGATGAGTGAATCACCGAAGGAAGTGAAATAGACATAGGGAAGAAACTGAGCAACCTGGGATAAAAAAGCTCCAAAGACTCTGAAAATATCAGAAACTTTACCTAAAAAGTTTCAACACAAAAAGAATGTGAAATGCATTAGATGTTCCTCTCAGTTTGAAATGGGAATTAATTCCAAAGGGCTCTCTGTAAGCATGCATCTACATCAATATTTATACTGATCCATGTTCACTTATGCCAAAAATAAATCAATTGTATAAAGAAAGAAAATTAAGAGAGAGGGAAGATGTGTTGCCTTCAGATTCTAATTTCTAGGGAGAAACGATACTGATTCCTGAAGACGAGGCGTCAGGATAGAGAAAACCTTACAATAAACCAACAGCAATACCAGAAGTTAATAATAATAAAAAAAGGTGATAAACTTCTGGCATGGTTGCTTTATCTGAGGGAGAAAAAATTTCCAGCTACATTGGAGATTTAGGTATTTCCCTTGAAACCCGTAAAAAGTACGAGTTAAGAAAAATTAAAGATTTTTAGTACTTACTTTGTTCTCCACCTGGACACTGTCACCTTCCCCCAATACTGCTGTGTGATGGGGTTCTATTTTTTGTTGTGCGTCATCAGGCCCTACAAAAAAATAAGGTGACCCATTCAATGTAATACTCATCACAGTATATTTATCGTATAAGGTTACAAATTTGGTTAACTACGTAGCACCTTAAAATTCATTTCGACTTCAGAAATAACAAACTTAGGAATCTCCTTAAATCTCTTAGTTGATTATATTTGCAATTCTTACGGTCTGAAACTGGCTGGTTTCCACTGTAGAAAAGAACAGGCAGGTGAATCTTGCATTGCTTCCACTCACACCTTTAATAGTTCGATTAATAAGCAAAATCCTCAGCATTACATGCTAAAAAGAGTGTTTCCTTAGGTCAATTATGATCCTCCTAAGAATTAAGCATACTTACAACAATGAGTAAATGGCATCACTATTTCAACAAGTATGTATTGAGCACCTACAATTGATAGTACTGAGAAAATACAAAGCGAAGAGAAGATCACTTCCATACAAATAATTCAAAATCTCATTGGGAGAAACTAAATATACATTCACAAAATGATCAGAGAATAATTCAGTTGAAAAATAAGTAAGTTGGATAGCTATTGAACTGTGAACGAGGCCCAGTGCTAAATGCTGTGTGTGTGTGTGTGTGTGTGTGTGTGTGTGTGTGTGTGTGTGTGTGAGGGGGTCTCCGGGATAGATACATTTCTATCACTTCTATACTGAGGCTCACAGATGAAAGACTGAAAATGAAATTATTATGTCTTAAAGGCAAAAATAAGAAAGTTCAATGATGAACCAGGGACTGTAGGGGTTAATTCAGGTCCAGGGACCCTAGAATCTATTGTGATGGAGTTAAGACAAACAGCCCATTAGGATCAGAGAGATCCACGAGAGGCAAAGTTAGGGTGAAGGGCATTCTAGGCGAGGGGACTGGGAATATGCAGGTTACCTCTGGGGGAATGGTGAACCATTTCTACCATTGCTGGAACATTCTTCTGGGAAGAACGATGGAAAAGTAGACCAGCTTCAGATCAAGGAGAGACTTGAGGGCCATCCTGAATCATATAAAAAGGTGGGCCTATGTGGGTGGGGGGCGAGGAGGAGTGTATGAAATGGTCAGTTCTGTGTCTTTGAGAAATAACTTTGGGAGCAGAGCATAGAATTGGAAGGGGACAAGACTGAGGTTAGGATGATTTATTAGGGATTTATGGTAACTAAGTGAAAATGAGTTACAGTCTGAACTGGGAGAGTGGACACAGAAAGATTGAGATGGGTTTGAGAAGTAGAGCTGAGGAAGAATCTAGAGCATTTGGCAACAGTGGGAAAGAGAGGAGTCTAACATGATTCTCACTGGGAGCAGAATTATGTAGTGACTTGACAAAGACATCAATGATTCTACAAGAGGCTAGGAAAAGCCAAAGTGGCGTAGAACCACCATGAGAATGGACAACAGAGAGAAGATTCTAAGTAGAGTGAGAAGCCCAAAAAGATGTCTAGGGAGATATACCTGCAGGACAATAATAATCAATAAGGAAGTCCTTATTGAAATGAAGACAATAGCTTGAGGAGTTATTATTTGAATGGAAACATAATTTTTGAATTTTGTGAATATTGCTTGAAGTCTCAATATAGCTATATGTTCCA
Organism: Macroglossus sobrinus; assembly: GCA_004027375.1. NCBI lineage: Eukaryota > Metazoa > Chordata > Mammalia > Chiroptera > Pteropodidae > Macroglossus > Macroglossus sobrinus. The sequence goes on along the minus strand of PVKZ01000656.1, from coordinate 197,912 downwards.
GAGAAAACCTCCTGCTCACCTCTACTTTGGAGATAACCTATATGAAGCAACAGTGTTCACTCTGATGCTTGCAAACACGAAACAGGATTCAAATAGAGCAGGAGTTCTCAACCCGAAGTCAGTGTGCCCCCAGGGGGCCCGTGGAGAGAATTCAGAGTACTAACGAACTTGATGGGAGATAAATCACATCTTTATTTTCACTAACACGTAAAAGAAATGTGGCCTTTCCTTCAGTTATGAGTGTAACCAACAAACCACAAAGTATCAGCCGGACCAATCACTTTGTCTTCAGTACAAACCACAGATATTTTCATATCACAGTGTTACAGATATCTCAAAGTACAGTTTACGTTAATCGTTGGAATTCAGAGTAGACCTAGCGCTAGATCATATTATTTCAAATCTCATTAGAGATGCACACATATAACTATATCATAAACTTGTTCTTTTAACATTTTAATGACTTCATTGAATTAAAAAAAATTATTCAGAGGTGGGGCCTTGGCAAATGTCAAAAAGGTCCATGGCACAAAAAAGATTAAGAACCTCTGTCCCAGAGGCAGTGGTGTGCTGGTTAATGTTTCAAACTAGTCTTCAGAGACAAGAGAACGAGCCTGATTTTAGTGTGTGCCAATTTCCATGGTGTCAATGCTCTCGTTGTGGCCAATTTCAAGCTAAGGACCAATGTGAGGTCCAGGGAAGAGGTGCATGACCAGCTCTTGCGAGCTGGCAAGAGGCAGCCCCAGCACACCACTAAAAGTTTCTTCTTCATCCAATATTTAGGTCAACAAATGCCATGGAAGTGAACGATAGAACTCTGTTGATATTCCATGCATGCAAGGATCTGGCAATGAAAGAGAGTTCTGGGAATATAAGAATAATCTCATTTAAAGTTGGGTAATATTTGTAACTGTGATATGAAAGAGCATTTTATTGTGTGCTTTACTGAGATTCCCTGGGAGCTATAAATCATATCTTTATCATCAACTAATTCACATGTAACCACCACTGTCCACATGGTCTACTCCTGGCCCCTAATTTTATCCTGCAGGATAGTTCATGATGCATAGACCCAAATGGTTTATAAAGTCCCTTCACTGTGTTTTAATGGAGTAAGCTGCTCAAAGACAGCTCTCAAAAATAATGCTGAATTGGGATTTCTCTGCACCTCCTATCAGGGGCTCGCTTAACTATGGTGCTCATTAGTCTGGGAAGAAATTTTAGTTTAGATACAAAGAGTTCATGTTTTCCCAAGATGTCTCATTCTTTATATGGAACACAATTTCTGCCCATTCTCTTTGCTGATCCAGGAGAGGCAGCACAGTGTTGATTCTGAAGAGGCCATTTGCAGTGCCCTACCCGGAGGTAGATTCTAGAGTCAGGTTTCCAGGTTAACCATTTAAGTGTACCTTAGCTTCCGTATTATTTTAGGAAATGTTTAAAACAGGATCACAGAAAGCAAAGAAACTGATTCTATCTTCATGTCATTTCTATGCTACTTCACTCATCTGGTTATCTCTTGAACCTAAAATAAGTCTCAAAGAAAATGTATTTTATTGTTTCTGACTACTTTCAATTATAAATAGAGCCAAATCAGATAATAAATAGTTTCCATTGAGAAGCTACGCCAAGAATGTTCAATCTAATAGCGCAGTTAAGGAAAATTTAACTGAAAACAATTGAATTGCAAATATTTTTGTTTGCCTAAAGAGTTATAAAAGGGCAAAATACTTTAAAACATATTTCAAAGTTAGTGCTGCATCTTCAGTGCGTGATTAATTGCTATGCAACTTTTCTCTATATGCCAAATTTCTTTTTTCTTTTTCTTCTCGAGAACTGCTGTCCCACTTACTCTCTATTCTACATATTCTGGTACTTGCATCATAGATTTTGATATCAATTTTATACATATAAGTTGCAGTCTTCTTATGTGATGCAATCCAGATCATCACGCTCTGCCTTAAACATTTTATTTTAAATTAAAATGTAACTGTGCTTTCATCGGGCAATTTGTAGAAATATAGCCGAGAGAGGTCTGCTGATTGCACTGAAGCATCATTTTTCTGATAAAGCATACACATACTGACCCACTGAAATCCTTCTAGATTATTACGGTTTCCCCGAATCTTTTACTGTTATCTCTCCCATATTAATTCAAGGCTTTTCTTTAGCAATTTACATTGGCAAAATATTTGACTTAGTTGTTCCAGTATTTCGTTAATTCATATATTGAATGAAGCACATGGTTTAGTCCAGTTCATTTGGGGTAAGCCGGAGGTCAATTTGGAGGGCTTCTGATGTGTGTCTTCACCTTTACTCAGATCCACGGGCCATGTCAAACTTCTTAGAAGCAGAAGCAAAGAACTGAGCATAAACTAAGCATGAATAATTACTTATTTAAATAAGTTGGAAACATTTAACCATCTGTACCAGTCAGTTAGCTATCAGTTCAATAACCCCAAACATTTTTATATTTCTAAATATATTTTCTAAGCCCCAATAGTATACTTGATAATGGTCCATCTGGGGCCTGGCATCCAAGCTGATAAACTGTTGCAGCTTTGGGGATACAGGATATAAACAATTCTACCCTTTTATCTCTGTGTTAATGTGTGATGTCATTTTTTTCCAGGTGCAAGGAAGGGGTTCAGTGTTAGTATCCTTGGGATCTATTGGTTTTCTGACCATGTAGTTTTTATCATCTTTAGATTTTTTTTTTTTATCATATACTACCCAGGTTTCAGCTGAGGGCTGCTCAAAGGACTTGTTGCCTCAGTAAAAGATTGTGTCAAATATTTCTCTCTGGCCCAATGTTTAAAGCTACTATTCAACGGTCAGCTGAGAAGGCTTGAAAGAAACCAGTGTATCAAAAATTAAGATCCCAGAAAAGCAGAAAATATCTCAAATACTTTTTTAAATAACAAAGTGTAAATTCCACTAATTTTACTTCTGCTAACTCCTCATCAGGGTGTCACCTTGAACTTTAAGATGTCTGATTAACTTAGACAACTAGTTAATATCCAGCATTTTCTACCATTGAAAATTCCACCTGTCATACTCAATCTATTGATTTGTTCACCTTTTAAGCACTTCCTGCATCAATTAATATTTCAATGGTCCTCCTAAATCTCCATTTTCTGGAATCTCCCAGATTATTTTCTCAACCCAAAGTGTTGTCTATTTATTCCAGCCCAATATACAAAGTATATGTATTTGTAACATCTATTTAAATGGAATGGAGGTACCTGACATTTTGAAGAAGATAATTAATTACTTGCTTATCAGCTCCTACCATCTGTGGCTGGCAGGTAGCATCCCGGTTTTATAAGCAAGATAAAATCGAGGCAGTAAAGTCAGAAAGCATTTTCTGGATTCTCTATAGGTTTTATAAGTCAATATATATTTAATAGCTATTTCTGCTTTGTCATTTCTTTTTCTCTGATGATTTGTTCTTGTTCTTTTGTTTTTCTCATTAGCATCTCTATTAGGGGGGTGGGTAGGAGGAAGGGAAGGAGATAAAATTCAAATGAGGTCATCTGGCCAGTCACTCATTGGTCAAGCAGAGTCCCAAGAGGTCAGTTTTGCAGAGCTGGATTCTCTCCAAGGTCCAGTTTATTCTGGACAGATGCAAGTTCACTCCGATGCTACAGATTGTGACCCCATTTCCTGCCAGATGTTTTGCTCTTGAGGGCCATGGTCACAAGAGGGGACCAGGCCAGTATATAGAGATGACTGAAGAAAATTGGCCTCACTTCCAGAAACAAGTAGATGTGGAAGCCATTCTTACCCCATCGAATTGTTGAGCTTTTTTCACTTGTTAAATTCTTGGACTAAAGGTCTGTCAGGAAACAAGGCTGTAATTACTGATTAAAACAGTTTTGAAGATTATTTTTTAATTGTTCTCCTCTCCTTCCTTACAACGCCATTTAAACCCAAATCGAAAGTGACCTGTTAGTAGTGCCCACCAGCTAAAAAGGTTTTTACATTTCCAAATGGTTGAAAAAAAAATCAACAGCATGTCATGACACATGGAAAATATGTGAATATGCACATTTCAGTGGCTATAAATAAAGTTTTATTGAAACAGCGACTCCAATTTTTTCTGTATTACCTGTGGCTGGTTTTGTGCTACAAAGGCAGAAATGAGTCATTGCAACTGATACCGGATGGCCCGCTGTGATGAAAATATTTGCTATCTGACCCTTTACAGAAAGTTTGCTTCCCCTGCTTCTCATTCTACACAAACATTTCTGGATCCTTACCACCTAGGGGGTCCTATGCTCTCTTTATTACTTTCCATTTGAGCAGATTATTTTGTTTCTCTTGAACTCATAAGTCAGGAGTGCTACCTCCATAAAAATGGTTTGCACTCTATATTTTTATAAAGAACTATGTGATGCTCAAGGCTTTCAGAAGACCATAAAAACAAATGGTTCATCTCTTCCAGATGGTTAATATGTGTGCAGTTTAATGTGTGTGCACATGGACGTGTGATACATTACAGGTTTTGTCACATTTTCTCAAATGCTGAAACAAATGAATTTTGCTTCTGACCCATAACTGAAATGCTATTCAGGGAAAGAAAAATGAAGCCCGTTTCTACTGTATAAAATCAAAACACATAGGTCTGTTACTATTATTCCCCAGAAAATAATTTAGGCGGTTGAACATCCCATTTTGAAGAATACAAAAAAAAAAAAAGATTTAAGTGGCTCTAGGTGTGGCCTTCAAGCCTTAAGCAGAGCCAGCTCTTGGAGGCTGGGAGGGTACTCTCCAAGGAGATGGCTATGTTGGGGTCCTAGGAAGTTCACTGCTGAAGAGGCTAGCCTGCGGGAGTGGAGAGCACCCCACCACACAGGGTCTCAGAAATGGGATTCTTGTCTGCACCTTGGACCCGTCAGATGCTCTGCCCCACTCCACCCAAACCACACCACCCATCACTGTTCATGAGGGGCAGGGAAAGAGAGAGGGGGTTCTGGTTCTCTTACTTTACATTTTCCCAGAAGCATGGCCTGAGATGCATATTTGAGTGTAAGGAGTTTATTTGGGAGGTGATCCCAAGAAACATCAGTCTAAGAACTGGGAAAATGAGCAAAGGGAAGGCAGACAACAAAGGGTGTGGTATAAAGCACACGCCTACTGGGGGCGGCTTGAACATAACCCCCAGGGGGAACTCTAGGAAAAGGCGTCACACACGGGACTCTTGGTTACCCCACCTGAGCGGGGAGCTACCTCCTCAGCACTGACAGTGGGCAGAGCAGCCTTCCCAGGTTTCAGAGAAAGCCTCTGGCCACAAGACACAGACACTACGGCAGCTGAAGTTGGTCCCTGGGCCCTGACCAACTGAACTAAGATGACAAGTTAGTTGGTCCCAGCATTGTCATCATACAAAGAATATGAGGTGGGGCACAGGGAGTGAGCTGGAGGAGCCCTTGGTTCTGGTCCTAGGTCTACCCATGTGTAACCCTGTCAGGTTAGATAACTTTCTTCAGACTTTATTATCCTCATCTATAAAATGAGAGTTGGTTGAGCCTCGAACATCCCTTGTAGACTAGACTGTACGAGTGACGCATACACAGCCCTCAGAATAAGAGAAAACCTCCTTCTACCTCCTGGGAGACAGAATCCTGTTCTTAGAGCCTGTTAGAGCTCCATCCTTTACCAGAATGGAGGCTGTCAACATCATGGCAAGGTGTCTGCCCACATAACTGTGCCTGGACCTTACCTCTGCTCACACGCTACAGCACGATGGCCACTGTCATGACTGGTGTTCACATCCTCCTCTCTCTCTGAACATTCTAGACGCTGAGAGGTGGCCTATCCTGGGTGTCCCAGGATGTACTAGGATATAGAAGGGCTGGTGCTGGACAGGAGGAGGTGGGGTATTCAATGACATGAAAAGGTTCAATTCACCTTGCCTCTCTTTCAGTAGTTTAAATTATACTGAACTTGAACCCAAAGCGACATACTTATCACTTACCAATATACACATTTCCAGATATAGTATAGATGAAGCTTGTCCACCCTGAAAAGGGATCAAAATTAAAAGTTAGGGTCCATAATGCCAAAAGAGGTGTAGATATTACAATGTACTTAATAATCTCTCTATATGAAACATAAATATATAAATTTATGTAACAGATATAATACATAAATTTGGAGATGAAATCCTTTATTTTGAGATACGTACTTAAAAATTGAAGTTCTGTGAGCTGTTTAAAACACACTTTCCCACTCCCCACATGCTCACATGTGCGTGTGCATACACACCCCTAAATGACTTGGCCCCAAATGTTTTATAGCCACCCAAATAAACAGTATACAATTCACTTGGTGCCATAGCTATATGCCAATAGCTGTATTAAGAAACGACCCCTTCCAGTTCTAACATCATGCTAATAACTGCAAAACACCAGTCTGGCTAATCTTCACTTTACTGTGCTTCCTTCTCTCCAGGAAGAATATGCTAGAAATTTGCTTTTCTTTACTTAGCTGCATTTTCATTTCCAATGAACTCATTCCTTTTAACCTATCCTAAAATAGAGCAATCGGAGCCAGGGATGCATAATCTTTGGAGCATGAATGGGCTTCAGATGACATATATTCCTGGGAACTGTCCACACAATTCTCCAGTGTGGACACTTTTCTCCAAAGAGGGTACACAGCATTCATGAGATTCCTACTGTGACCCATGGGGCCAAGAGCTCAGAACCACAGACCACCTGCCATCAGCTGTCCCAGCACTGGATTTTCATGGACATTCATGGCCCAGAAGAGATGCTGCAGTGCTACTGACAGACATGAACCTAAAAATGCCAGCTCAAACGGAATCAGGATGTCATTCCATGTGCTTTCAGTGGAAAAGGAGAACATCTAGGAAGCGAATGCAGGGCAGAGTTCAAGGTGGCAGGGCAGGGCCCAGACTGGAATTCGTGCGAGAGTCAATGTGGTGACACAGTTAATAAAACAGGCAAGAGTGGAAGGATCACGGAGGGATGTGGATGTGATGGCAAGGTGGGCTGAAATGTGCGAGAGATGCCCAAACGAAAAGGTATCACTGATAAAACTTAACGTAAAATGAATCTGGTTAAGAAGATATGAAGGATGGCAAAAGAAAGACACTTGGGTGCATGCCAGAGGATATTGTTTTACCGTATTTTAGTGTTTCCTTTCTGAGATTTTACTAAAATAAGTTTGTAGGCCTCTGAAAATAACACTGTTAGATCATAACTCACTCACACTTTGTCTCCCTTACTGGCTCAGTCTACCATCATGTAGTGAATGCTTAACGCTCACTGGGGGTGGAGACAGGAGGATGAAAAAGGCACAGCCAGGTTTTCCAGTCGTGGAACTTTGGGGAGGGAGGTTCATGTAAGATGCTGAAAACACACGATAACAATTCACAGCCCAATGGCACGTGTCTTAGCCGGATGGGCTGACTCACTTGTCTCTGCTTTCTAATGGATGCTAAGCTTCCTGAGTCTCATTTAGCCTGAATTATAATAAACCCTGCAACAAAACTCCTTTCGTAGCTGCTTTTAAAAACTGTTAACTATTGAAAATTGTTTCATTTTTTTAAAGTGAAGTAGTTTTTTCTCATAAAAAGTAATACGGTCATTTTTTTTTTAAATTTAAGACTGTGAAAGTGTTTAATGTCATCTTAAGAGAAAACCATCTTCACATTAGCCCGATATAAATATTGTTAACAACGTGGTACTTGTCCTTTCAGTTTCTTTTTTCTTTTATGTACCACATATTGTTTGCTTAAAAACTAGAACAAACTCAATATTCTGCTTTGGATACCTTTCTGTGTCAAAACATAGAGAAATAACTCAGCCTTGGGAAAAACTGCAAAGCATTCCACTATGAGGATGTGTTGTAATTCATACAAAATATTACAAAATTAATGGTTTTCGGGTTTAACTGAAAATTAATGGTTTTTGGGTTTAACCGAACCTCAAGGTTCTCAATTGCTCAATTGGGGTTTTATTTGGGATCATTTTAAATGTTTTAATCTCATTGCTTCTCTACTCCCTTTGCTTCATTCCTACTCACCCACCAAGCAGAAAAACGGTGTACACATAACTGCCCACGTCTGTTTTCTTTCCTTTTTTATCTTCTTACATAATCCAGAAGGACCAGACATTTGCTTAAAGGAATGGCCAAGTCTATTATTATTAAGCACAATCACCTATTTTTGCTCTGTGAAAAAATCTCGTGTTAGGATATAGAGTCCATTAGTAGTAACAGAAGTCACGTTACTGGCTGGAAGACACAGAGTTTAGAAGGAATGGAATAGAAACAGAGGGCAAATTCCTTTGTTTCTTCTTTTTAATGTGTTCTCCATCTGCACTCGCTTCTACTAAACCTTGTTTAATTCCCATCAAGCATTGTTTCTTAAAGCTATAGCAAAACTAGAATTGCGTGAATGCTTACTATACTTTTAAGACCCGCCACATTTTATTAGAATGCTTTCTCTGCTGACAGCAAAATTGCATCAGCAAAGAGCTCACTTGTGAGATTTTCAAGTCCTCAGCTTTCTATGCCCCCCACCACTTTTATGTCCTGCACCAGGAATGGATAGGACCCACATTTTTATGCTGCTGTCAGAGGTCACAGGCCCCTACAGTTTCATGTCTTCCAGAAATGTCCCCTCCATGCTACTGGCTCTCAGCAGCTGGGAAGAGCTTCCCTTCCCTTGGGCAATAACAAAGAAAATGAGTTGGGACAGAGGTCACATTTTACCTCTGGCCCTGCAGGACGGTTTAATCAGCAACACATTTCAGTCAGAACTCCTTTAGTCAAACATAAAAAATGTAAAACTTGCCTTAAATATGTAAATCATTTTCTGTGGCATCTGCTCTCATTTCCAGGGAGGTTCCCAAGTCTCACAAAGGTCCCTGGTGAGAGCTTTACTTGGCCTACATTCCCTGCCTTCGTCCAGCTCATTTTCTTCATGCCTCTTCGTCTTAAGAGTTCATTTTTGTGATGAACTTTACAACTACTCTTTATATCTGTGTGTATGGAGAATGTACAAAAACGTGGCCTGGTGACAAAGCAAATCCCTGACCAAGGTCAGCTCCTGGAGGGAGGAGAGGGGAAGGGGCTAAAGAGAACATGAAACTCTGGGTCACAATGGTTGCCAGACCCCAAAGCCACACTGGTCCCTAAAAGCGTCCCCTCCAAATCCTTGCTTTCAGCATGCAGGCACGCAGCCCCCTCACCATGGACCTCACGCCTGGCCTCCTGGGACAAGATACAGGCCCACCTGGTCCTCTCCACCTCCTCCTCATCCCACCACATTTTAACTTTTATTTTGAATAATTTCAGACATACAGAAAAGTTGCCAAAATAGTACAGAAAATAACCGTATACCATTAACCCAGATTTTCCCAAAGCTAACATGTTATCACATATGCTTTACCCATCTTCTCTCTAGAAAGGTCATATCATTCTTTTTCTCTAAAATAGTTGAGAGAAAACTTGAAATAATTTTTAGTACATGCTTCCTAAAAACAGAGATATTTTCTTTCATAACTATAGTGTAGTTATAAAAAATTAAGTAATTAATACAATATCAATGAAAAAATGACCATTGTACAATACTATTATCCATGTACCGATATTCAAATTGTGATAGTTGTCTCATGAATGCCTTTTATGGCAAAAGAAACCATTCCTCAGTCTTTTTCATTAAAAGTACGAACTAGTTATTTTGTAGAATGTTCCTCAGTTTGGGTTTGTCTGATGTTTCCTTAGCATTCTAACAAATGGTTAAGTTCCTTCTCAACTTTAGAGAAGAATTTTATTTAATGTTAATACTTTAATTTTTTTTAATTCAGAAAAGCACAAAGGATAAAATAATGAATATATGTGACCATAATATTTCATATCTTTCTTTTCTTTTTCAGATAAAATCACATAGGTGAGAGAAAAGTCCCATGACTGGTTGCCTCCAATCCATTTTCCACACACAGAAAATGTGACCTTTCTAGAAGCCCCACTTAAAACACTCCGATGGCTCCCTGTTCCCTCAGGACAAGCGCAAACTTCCAAGCCTAGCAGACAGGCTCTTCTCAGTCTGCTCCTATGCTCCTCCAGCATCATCCCCCACTTGGCTTGTCCTACATCCTTAGTTCATTCTAATCCAGCAAAGCCCTCTGGGTAAAGGAGGAGGATATGGCAGCAGCCAACCTTGGAAGGGCCTTGTGATGCCATGGAAAACAAACCAACTGAGTAACTATAAAACAGCGACAAAAACAAACAATCACAAGCAGGAAGTGCAGGTTTAAAAATCAGCAAATGACACTCAGGGAGAGATCTATGACCAGACTCTTAACATCTTTGAGCCTGCTCTGGTTTGTGAAATAAAGAGATAATGTTTACAACACAGGGCTGCTGGTGCGATCACGTATACATACATATACAAATGTGTCTTTTAAGTTTTCACCTTATCCACACAATGCCTGCACTTAGTAGGTATTTAACAAATGTCAGTTCCCCTTCCTGGCCCTTCTGTCTCTTTCTACTTTTTCCCCAACTTTATGCAGGTAGGAGGTTGCTGGGGCTGCAATCTACGCTTCTGATGAGCTGTGACCCCGGCCACAGAAGAGTCATCACCACAGATGGCTCCATGCTCCCCAGGGCATCCCTCTCAACTCCAAGCCAGCAGGTCTCCCGGAAGACTGCACTGAACAGGCACCAAAGGTCAACGAGGTCGCTGTTTCCCAAAGTCTAGAGAAGAGATCCTTGTTATCTTCTTCAAGAACCCTGTAGCACTTAGGATGCTATTTGTGTCCCAATGACCACTACAGTCTCGAATTGGTGACATCAGGTGGCCTTTCTGATCATACAGCAACCGACAGCTCACTAGAAGACTTCTAAGCTTGTCAAACACAGGCACTTAATGTCCATCTTACAACCAAACAAACTACAAGGGAGAATTGTCAACTTTGTAGGTCTGCCATCTGGACAAGAGACAGGGTATTTCCTGACCTTGTGGGAATTCCGTCAAAAGAAAGAGAATGGCCACTTTACTAAATATGGTGAGTGGCATCAATAATAAAATATTAAATGATATTGCATAGAACGGCACTCACACAAAGACACTCGCGACGACTATCTTTCCAGAGTAAAATAAGCTCAGAATGTGTTTCAAACATTCCAGAATGGTCATACTGTGGTCTGTCTTTATAAGCGATGGGCATATAACTTTAAGAGCTATCTCTGAAGATCTTGGTCTACAGCCATGCCATCCTGAACAGTCTACAGCCAGGCTACCTTGAACACACCCGATCCTGTCTGATTTCAGAAGCTAAGCAGGGTCAGGCCTGGTTAGAACTTGGATGGGAGACCACCTAGGAAGACTGGGTGCTGTAGGTGGTAAAAAGTAAACAAACAAACAAATAAATATATAAAGATCTTATATTTTAAACAACAATTGCAACCTGCAAGAAAATTGTCCATATGCTTTAATCCACACTGATAATACTGAACATCCATTGCATCAGAGATAACAGACAAAAATAAGAAATAAAGGAAATTTAACAATTTTAATGAGAAATATATTAGCAATGTAAACTCTTTGCAATGTAAACGCTCAGAAAATAGCCTTCTATGCGCCCAGTATGGAGCCTAGCCCTCTGGGGGACAAACTCTGTAGATTATTTCTTGCTAATAAAATAGCAAGGGGAAAAACATATTAGCATCCCCTGGAAGCTTATCCTTCACTTTAGAGACATTAGTGTACACTGAAGTTTTCCCAGCAATGAGACATTGAATGTGATCATTTTTAACTAAAATAATTTCTTGGTTTTATCTGAAGAGACCTTTTTTCCTCTTCGAATATACAGGATTCGCAACTGGTTTTTAAGTGCTCAGAAAAATTCAGAAAATAATTCAAATATGTACTTAAAATAAAATTATATTTAGGGCTATAATACAGAAACTATTTTAGGCATTTGAACTCAGACTGAAGCCAAGTTTATGGATAATTAAGAGTTAAAATAGATAGTACCTTAAGGGTTAAGCAAAGCTTCAGAAAACAAAAGAAACCCGAGATAAGCAGAGAATGTCATAAATAGCCCAGAATTATCCTAGGACATATTTAGACAGCTGATTGTTGTTAAGAGAAAGATTTTTAAATAGGACCTGGAAAAGAGAAAAAATACACCCCTGTCAAAATTGAAATATGTTTCAATTCTTAGAATAGTTTCTTACTTTACATGAACTCTTAATGTAAGAGTCAATTAAAATGATTAATTATCTCAAACTGATATATTAAAAAATTAGAATACAATCTCCATTTCAAACTGGTAAGACGATTCCTTTAAAAATTTTCCAAAATAGTCATTTTTTTACCTATCTGCAAAATTTTGGGTTTATTTGCTAATCTACCCAAGACACTACAGATAGGGTATTGGTCACTAAAGGTCCATTAATCTGTCTGGACCTTAGTGGTTAAGAGCCACAATGAAAGTCAGATGGCATGGGTTAGAACCTCAGCCCCCACACTCACTAGTTAGTTGACCTTGAGTAAATTACTTAACCTCCTCATATCTCAGTTTCCTCATCTAAAAAATGGGGTAATCATAGTCTTTACCTCATGGAGTTGTGAAGATTACAAATATTAATATAGGGCAAGTTTCTGGCAAACGATAGGCACTTAATAAATGTTGTCTATAATTATTATTATTAGTACAAGATGATTCAGTGAACTGTGAATGGTATGCAAAAAAATTATGGTATGGTAAAGGTCCCAAAAATGTTCATAATATTCCCATCAGGAATTTTTTCCATTTCTTTCTCTTTTTCAAAAACATTTTTAAAAAATGCAATTGTACCTCGCCATACATGAAAGTTAATTCCAGGTGTAGATATATCAATAGGAAAGGCAAAACAACAAAGCATCTATAATAGAGAGAACATTTTCATGATCTTGGGTTAGTAAAAATTACTAAAGAAGCCACAGAAAACACAAACCATTAAGAAACAGATTGATTCGTTTAAGAAATATGTATTTATTAAAATATAGAAAGATAAAATAATATAGAAGAGTGAAAAACAGGCAAAAGGGAGAAAGTATCTGCAACACAAATAACTGACAATGACCAGTATTCAGAATATATAAAGAGCTCCTACGAATCAATATGAAAGAGACAGACAACCCACCCAAAGGAAAACTATATGACAATTTTATATTTCAGGCTCTGGTTCATGCTCATCACTGCTCTAAAGACTTATCGATTAACATATATTACTGTTATGAATATATTCTGAGTATGAAGAGAACTGTGTTTGAATATTCTAATGTACTACTGGTAGGTAGATAGCTCTGCAAAAAAAACTACCCACAACTTAAATCATGTATTATGTGTAGGGAACAAAATCAGGCTTTGCTTTCTCAATGAAAACACCTGAAAAATCTAAAATTCCACAAGGATCATTCATGTTTGGGGCATTGTCCTTCAAAAAGCAGATAATAACAATAAAAAGACATTTAGACAGAGAGGAGAACTCACCATTTATTTCTCAAGACTCACTCAATTTTTTTTTTAAGTTAAAAACAAGAAAAAAATCGCTACTTCATTTTTGAGTCATTGATAATATGGAAAAATGAGTGGCAGTTTGAACCAAGATCATAAGCTTTGGTGAGTTGACTCTAAGATGCCCTCTGCCTCCTGGTATTCATGCCCTGTGTAATCAATTCTGTCTAAGTGTGGGCTGCACCCAGTGATTTGGTTCTAAGTAGCAGGATAAGGCAAAAATGATGAGCTGTCACTTCTGAGACTCGATTACATAAAGACTGTGGCTTCCATCTTGTTTCCCATTTTTGGCTCTCTCACTTGCTAGCTCTGATGAAGCCAGCAGCCATGTTGTGACCTACCCTATGCAGAGACTCATGGGGTAAGAGACTGACAGCGGACTGCAGCCAACAACCCTCAGGAAACCGCATGCTGCCAACAGTCACACGGGTGTGAGCTTGGAGGTGTGTGTACCTTTCCTTGTCAAGCCTGGCTGACATCTCAGTTGCAGCCTCGTGAGAGTTCCTGAGCCAGAGGACACAGTGACACTGTGAGACGCTGTGAGGTAACAAATGTTGTTTTAAGCCACTAAGTTTTGGGGTAATTTGTTATGCAGCGACATAGATAACTGATACAATAAGATACGACAAAACATATGCTAACATGGTTTACCGAATAGCTACCATAGGCATGGCATTACAATCTACTTTCTAAAAAGAAGTGTTTCTCCCCTCCCAGGGCTTTAGTAAGATATAATTGATATAGCTCCTTTCCTTTTTTTTCTCCTTGAAGGTAAACACGGGAGCAAAAATATATTAATATTTAAAGAGGGTGCATTAGTCTCCCATTGCTTTTGTAACCAATGATCACACTCGTGGTGGCTTAAAACAACAAAACTTTATAGCTCACACTTCTGGAGGTCAGAAGTCCAAACATGGGTGTCAAAGGTGTCAAATCAAGGTGTCGGCAGGGCTGCATTCCTCTGCAGGCTTTAGGGGAGAATTCATTCCTTGCCTTTCCTAGCTTCGAGAGTTCTTGGCTTGTGGCTCCTTCCATTTCAAAACCAGCAGTTGTATCACTCTGCCCTCTGCTTCCATTGTCACATCTCTCTCTCTTACTCTGACTCCTGTCTCTCTCTCTCATTTATACAGGTCCTTCTGTTTACATTGGACCCACCCACATGATCGAGGATAATCTCCCCATCGAAAGATCCTTCATTCAGTCACACCCCCTTTACCACGTGAGGTTCCAGGGATGAGTGCGTGACATTTTGGCAGAGCCATCAGTCTGGTCATCACTGAGGGGTGGGCTATATGTTTTCTAAAGAAACTTCGTTAATCGACGTACATATACTTTAAAGTTGAGAGACGCAAAAAAAGGCTGACATAATTTTTTGTATGCCATAACAATCTTCCATTTTAAACATTCTAGATGATGTTTTTAAATACCTAGTAGCAGAAGTATTGTGAAGGAAAATGGGGAAAACAAACAGAGTGGCTGCTGAAGGCCAATTTTTGACATAGTCAGTCAGAAGACAAAGGGGACATGAGGACCAGAAGGCCCGAGTTTCTTGGAAAAGGTTGACAATTTCCTAGAAATACAGATTTATGTCCTTCTCAATGGATGATAACAAACAGTGTTATCTGTATTATCAGTTTACAGCATGGAAAATCAGATAGCTTTGCAAGAGATGGTAACAGTGACTGCAAAAAAGAGAAAGAAAACAACTACTTAATCTTATTTTAGCCAAGAACTAACGCGAAAAACGTGTGGCCAACGTGAAAAGAATGTAGCGCTGTCAGAGACTTGACAAATTGGATTCTTTGTAAGTGAAGCACCGTGCAGCTCCATTCCTGATATTAACTGCCTTCCAAATCATCACTGCATGAAACATCT
Organism: Macroglossus sobrinus; assembly: GCA_004027375.1. NCBI lineage: Eukaryota > Metazoa > Chordata > Mammalia > Chiroptera > Pteropodidae > Macroglossus > Macroglossus sobrinus. The sequence goes on along the minus strand of PVKZ01000656.1, from coordinate 182,493 downwards.
GTTTTCTGCAAGATTAGCACAACTCCACAGAAACGTGCCTCGCCCAAAGGAAATAAAGAAACGGTAAAAATCGATTCCAATACTATTTATGGGAAAGAATTCAGATAAAAACCTAGTCTGATTCATCAGAAATGTTTCCATTCGCAACTGGACGTCCCTTGGGAAATATGCATTTTCCTGGTATCAATTTCCATCCCATTCGTTTGGTAATGATACGATAAAGTTGACATTAAATCAATGATATTGTAAAGCTTACGCCAAAAGCCAAAGATAACCCAGATATCCGTTGTCAATCCATTGACCGTAACAAAACAATCAAAAAAATTATAAGCAAAAACAAGTCTAGAACCCAATCAGTGGCCCCCATATTTCAAAGAATGTTTGATGCAGTGAAGCACCCAAATAAAATTAATTTAGATAGTCCTTGGATTTTATCATGGGATTTGACCTGGAAAGGTAGTTTTAAAAAAGACAGGGTGACCTTGACTTGAATGAGTTGATAATAAAATTTATATGGCATAATTTTAGCAGCCGATATGTTTGATTGCAGGCAGCTGGAGCTATCAAGTCTATAAATAATATGTGCTTTATAATATCTGAATTAACTGTCTGATACTGGACAGAGGAACCTCAAACTTTGGAGGTGTCACCTAATGCAATGAGAGCATGAATGACTGTGTGTGTGTGTGTGTGTGTGTGTGTGTGTGTGTGTGTTTTGCATCTGGGAGGCAGGAGGGGGAGGGAGGGAAGGGAAGAGATAGGGAGAGAGCAAAAACTACAACTGGAAGTAATGTCTCAGAAAAGTCAGGTTCTTCTGCTTCACAGCTGGTTTATAAATGACTTGTCTAAAGTGGGTTTACAGTGATGGAACAATAAATATGCATCTCTAAGTTACTTGCTTTTGTATCCCTCCAAAAATGTTTTTGGAAACAAATCTCAGGTTTAAAATTCACACTGATAAAATAATATAGAAGTACAGCTTTGAAAAGCGACAGATGCACATTCTCTCATGAGGCAATATAGAGCAGTGGCTAAGTGTAGAGCAAAAATTAACGTGAACCGCACACTTTGTGTTGTGCGGGGGAGGGGGGCGGGGGTCACGGAGAAACTGGTGCTCTCATACGCTGCTGATGGAAAGAGTGACAGCCTGTTTGGACTGCAACCTGCCAATACCTTTCAAAATTGAATGTGCATATACCTTGTGACCATCCCTGGAAACCCATTGTATTAAAATAAGTCCACTAGTCTACGGCCATGCCAACCTGAACGTGCCCGATCCCATCTGATCTCGGAAGCCAAACAGGGTCAGGCCTGGTTAATACTTGGATGGGAGACCACCTAGGAAGACCAGGTGCTGTAGGTGTAAAATAATAATAATAATAATAATAATAATAATAATAATAATAAGATTATAAGATAACAAGGTCCTTGCAATCTGTGAGGTCAACCAAGGGTTGCCTCGCCTAAAAAAATAAAAAAATAAACAAAAAATAAAAAAAACGTAAGTCCACCTACGGAAGGACATACGTACAAGTATGTATACTGCAGACCAGTTTGCAGGGGACAAGTACAGGGATAAAAGAAATGGCCGCTGATAGGAAACAGCTAAATGCACTATAGTCAACCCATGGCAAGAACACCGCCATTAAAGAGAGCCACATGAGTAGACCCTGAGCTATAGGTTTGGTCAAAAAAAACAAGATGCAAAAAATGAACTTGTGATTCCATTTTAGTAAAACAACGACAAAATAACCCCGTATGTGTGTATATTTACATACGCATAGGTCAGTGTAGAAAAGTAAGTGTGGAGAAAAACACAACAGGATCTAATTCAAGAATACATCTGAGATTTCTCTTAGATCCGAGGTATATAGAGAAGATACTGCTATGGGCGGAGTAGGGATGAAAATGGATTGGCAGGACGCAAACACAAACGTAAAAGAAAAAAGTTAAAGCACGTGTGTTGTCACACTTATTGCTAGAAGAATTATGTATAAGGGTATGCATATGTTTAAGTGAATTAAAAAAAACTTTTCAGTACTATAAAATAGCCAGAATGAAAAATCCAAAGAAGAAAAGAATGGGTCTGAGACTGATGACTAATGACCTCAGGTATAACCATTAAAAAAAATAATAAAATTGGCCTTAAATGTGTGGGAGTTTTAAAATTATTCTTTGTATTCGAATGTTAATGGTATCCCAATCAAGGATGCATTTGTTTATAAGTAACGAGGTCGGACTCTGCCTCCAGGATCACTGGGAGTCGTTAGTGACCAAAAAAAAGTCAGGAGACGTGGGTAAAAGTCCCGCCTTGCCGTTTTACGTGTTCACACCTGTCAAATGAGCAGGGTGGCCCAGACAGTCTGGCCCAAACAGTCTATAAATTCATCCTAATTTTCATAACTTGAAAGGTCCCAGAAGTATCTGCTAATTTAACCATAATTCAACATAAACTAAGTTCACAGAACTTTGTCCTGACGTCCAGAAACCAGCATATTCCAGAGAAAGCAGCCTCTTTTCTTTTCTTTTCTTTTCTTTTCTTTTCTTTTCTTTTCCCTAAAATGATCACTAAATCCCAGAACCCATCATACCTTTAGGAACAGGCTGGGAATGCTTTGCCCCTTGGTCCAATTTGAAGTCCAAATATAAGGTTGGTGTGCGAGTAAAAATCTTGGACTGAAAAGAAAAAAGGAAACCATCAGCATCTTTCCAAGAATAAGGTTCTTCTTTAGTGAAGCTGAGCCCTCCTGTGATGGGCTCTGAGCCTGGATCCATTACGTTTATAATTTCTCCTTGAGAAATGCTGTTAAAATGGGGTGGGGGTGGATGGGCTGCCAGTGAAGCTCCCTCTTAAGGGTCTTGGTCTAAAAGTTAGGCCTCTAGCTTTACAATATGCTTGATAAGCTGATTTCAGGATGACAGCCACTTCCCTATAGTCATTTCTCAAACACGGTCCCACGTCAATAGTTTACGGGTTAGTCGTTGTTCCAACTTCCTCACTTCCGGTCCTCGACTTGATACAGTAGGTTAGCTCACATCCAAATGTATATTTCTTCCCAAGGTCTCAATAAAGTGATGTCCACTTGGAAATTCAACAAAAGTGGTCCATAAATATTATTTGTTCTAACTTGGTCCTTTTGGGGAAAAAAGGTGGTTTACCACTGCTGGCTTGAAAAGGCCATGACTTCACATGTCGAAAAGGCAAACTATTGCAGGATTTTCCATTGTACACAGTGGCTTTGATTCTGTCAACAGTTAAGCAGAATTCATAATTCAATACAAGACCATTTTGAATCACTAGCATAGACCAAAAGCCAAGGGATTATCACTGTTGCTATAAACTCGATGATGCCTCATTGTTTATCACAAAGTCCCAGTGGTTCTGTTCTACTTTTTTAAACTTAAAATACACAGTAAAATGAAATAGCACATAACAAACGACAAATCTGGCAAGGGTGTGGAGTAACTAGAACTTTCATACACTGCCGGTGGGACTATAACTTGGTATAAACACTTTAAAAGACTGTTTGACAGTATGTAGTACAGACAAATATGTACATGATCTGTGACACAGCATTCTAACTCATAAATGTATCCCCAACAGAAACATTCGCCTAAAGACATATAAACGAAATCTTGATAGTGACATTGTCAGAAACAGACAAAAACTGGAAATAGTCCAAATGTCTGTAATGATAGAACTGATGAATTATAATATAGTTATATAAAAGAATACAACACAGTAAGGAGAATGAATGAACCAACGGTAAATGAAGTATGAATCTCACAGCTTAATGTTGAGCAAATGAAGGCGGACACAGAAGATCATATACCACTGATCCCATTTCTATAAAGTTCAAAGCAAAGCCAAACTAATCTATGGTGTCAGAAGTCAGAGAAGTGGAGGTGTTCCAAAGGGGCTTCTGGGGTCTGACAATGTTCTGTTTCTTGACCTGGCTTCTGGTCTCATGGATGTGTTCATTTGGTGCAAATTCTTTGACCTACATACTTGATCTGTATACTTTTCTGTATATATGTTATTCTTTAATTAAAAGCTTTAAAACATGCACTTTAAAACATCCATTAAAAACATACATGTATAATACACTTTAAAACATTCATTAAAAACATGCATGTGTAAATAGACCAAAAGTGAATCCAGAGCCCAGAATTACTATTTACTATGCCCTTGACAAAGGCAAAGCTTTGCAGAGAATAATTATGTAAACTCTAGGAGGGCATGGACATTTCTGTCTTTTTCACCTAGGTCAACCCTCAATGCCTGGCACATGGTAGGTGTTCAGTAAATATTTACTGAATGACGTTTTCTAATGGAAAATCCCACGTATAATAATAAATTTATTTACAGTATACATAGGGTATTCATCTTTACCTACATGAAGCAAAATGCCTCTTCTCAGGATGGGTGATTTGATATGATCAAAGTATATGTCTATACATTAAATTCTGGAATAGAGAATTGTAAGTAATGCTTTCAAAAGATTTTCCCCTTTCCTATGAATGTTTTGGGCTTTAAATGGTCTGGTAGGTGGTTTTACATGGCTTAGAAAGTCAAACTACAGCAAGATAGCTTCAAAGACTGGAAAAGCGAATCCCCCGTGCACACATAAATGAAACCAGAAAAACCTATGGCATCAAGTGCAGCCTGAGGCCAAAGATTCAAAATTAATCTGAAGAGCTTGACACATACATCACACAAGGGCAGCACCAGCGAGATGCAGGAGCTGATTCTCTAGATCAGCAGGTGTGTAAGGCACCATATGGAAAGGATCTGGTTCTGGCTGATGACTTCTAAAATTACCTCTAAAAAGGTCAAGGGTAAACATCACATAATATCAGATGACTCCTCTAGCCAGGCAATATTTTACTCTCTTCCAGAAACAGAATCCCTGTTTGGTTTGAGTGTGTTTCTTAACCTCTGCCTCAGAAGCAGACGCAGCATCCCTGCCTACAGCGAAGAGATCGATCACAAAGAGGCTCTTGGTTTAATTTTTACTAGAATTCTGTCAGAATGTAGTCATAAAAATAATCTTGAATTGGAAACCAGTCTTTGATGCTAGGATTGCATTTCCTGCTGACTAGCAAAGCATTTATCTTCTTCTGGGCTTAGTTCACTCATCTGAAAATCCTGTGTTGGGACTCACTGAAGTTGAAGCCTATTTCTCATTCTGAAATGCTAAGCTCGAAAATTAATGTTTTTCTCCACGTTTTCATTTTTCAAATTCTCTTCTGATTTCTCGGACTAGAGCTGTAGAAAAGTGAGGTGTGTCTGGGCAAGAGAGGGCAACTAGGGCTGTGGGAAGTGAGTCAGAAGCCACTGATCAACTCACTCTATTTTTGCTCTCAAACTCAAGTCATAGAGCCTGCCCACTCCCTTCTTTTTCTTTGCTTCCTGCCTCTAGCTTCTCAACCTAATCCATACTGTCCAAAGAATAGTAATCTATCTCTTTAACTCTGTAACTATATATATATATGTGTGTATATATATATGTGTGTATATATATACACACATACATATATATATATATACACATACACACACACACACATATATATATATATACACGTGTTCATGCACACAAACACCCATAGAATTCTGTACTTATGTATTCATTTATAAAATTTTAAACAGAAACCGATGAGAGACATTATAACATTATAAAGCCACAAATAGATCCTAATTCCTTAGAGCATGAAAAAGGCTAAAAGGAAATTTTTAATTCATGGTGAAGGTGCTTTTCACATCTATATAGCCTAAAACAGAATTCTGATTCTAACAACTTTTGGTATTGAAAATTAGATCACTGAAGGTTTCAATATAATGCATGTCTTGAAGAATCGACTACCCTAAACCTAAATGTATATTATTCTATTTCAATTAATCCATAGTGAGATAAAACTCAATTTGGAAGCTGTTCCCATGAGTATGTGTACGTCTGTGTGTATACACGTACACACAGTTTTTGAAAAAATCAAGTAGGTTTTTTATTTCATTTTCGTCTTCCGTGGTAACTCTGTTGAAAAAGCAAATGTAAATTGTATTTACTTAACTCAAGAATGATAACGCCAGCCTCAAATATACTTGGAGCAAACCTGGACTTAATTTTTCTATTACAACCATAAAGAAATATCGCCATTAGTCACAGTCTTTCCTGTGTTCTGTTTTGTTTATTTTTATGCGTATTATTAAACTATTAACAGACTTTCAAAATGAAATGAGATTTAGCTAAACAAATCATTCTGTTTTGGTTAAAATTTAGTTATCGATGTATCTATTTTCACAGGATTAAAATGCATTGGTCAATGGCAACCTGACATGAAACATTCCTCTTCAGATCTGTTTCAGCAAACAGGACAGACCACCAGTGAAATTATTTCTTTTTTCCTTTTCTGTTTTGTTCTTAATCAATGGTGCCTGCACCAGGATTAAAATCCAAAGCTATGCCTCTTTTGTCTTCCTTGTAATTTCACAATTATCTGTTAAAAGTATTTAGAAAACTTATCTTTAAAGGCTTTAGTCTATATTTCAAAAGTCTAATGGCTTCAAATCTTACAATTCAAGTATCAAGTAGGCAAAGCTTCTAGAAGGGAAGGAACGTAAATCTTCATAAGAGGTTAAGGGTAAATTTTGGCTAAATTGCGGCAGGAGGGCTACCAAATGCAGACAAGCCTTGTCTCTCTTTCTCTGTAAATAGTCAGAATGAAACACTTAATAAGCCTAAGACACCACTTCGATAATGACCATCAAATAACCAAGACCAAACAGGGTCTACGAAACCACTTCCTTCCGAATGCCAACTACCTTCAAAGGCTTCCCGCTTACCCTGGCTTTGCGTAGGATACCCTTGTTGAGCTGGCTTCCTTCCTGTCTTTATTCGTAACGTGATCTTAATTAGGAGTTGCAATCACTTCCACATGGAAGCCATGTGGTTTATAACATTCTCCCAGAGCAGGCTACGTTGGCTGCTATGTGTGAGCGTGGCAAAGGAAATGTCTTTCATTTTGCCACTGCTCCTTTCACAGTTAATTGCCACTCATTTATCCCTGAATGCTGCTAACTTTGCTACCATGCTGGCCTTCTCTAAATGCAAGTGGCAGCAATCTGTCATATGTCAAGGCTGCAATAAATGCTTTCACATTTCTTTTGGGGAACTGTTCAAAAGAACCTTTTTATGATTGCGTGATTTTTCAGGAAATGGCACTCAAATTCTCAATCTTAAGCGAATTATTCTAATTGTACTAACCAGTGTGAATCCTCGATATCTAAGAGAAAGAAACAGTGTTTCTACCTATTCCTGGACCCTCACCCTCATCTTGGACCACCCCCCAATGTTAAACATCACTTTATTGTTTTCTTCTGCATCATGGGTAACTTTTGAGGAATATATTTGCACATAAATCTTTGACCACATTTCTTTTTTTTTCCTTTACGGTGAAATTTTGGTCTAAAAGTTTAGACATTTGAAGGGCTCTTGCTCTATCTGTAGGTTAATGGCTAAATGCAATATGGCCAAAAGCAAAATGGTCAACACAACCATGTGATTGAACAGCAATTCTGCTGAACGTGTCTACTGCTAATCACTGCCTTTCTAGTCTTGGTTATTTTGCTATGCCACAGAGCAGTTTTTCAACTCATTATGTGCTCTATATTGTTTTTTTTCCCGTCTAATCCCCTATTGTTAGAGAGTTAACATATTCTAACAAATCCCCTATCGGTGCATATTTAAACTGTGTTCCCAATATATCCCTGCCATGAACAAAGAAGGGAAGGATTAACTGCTAGGAAAAAAAAAAAGTAAAGGAAAAGAAAAAAATCTGGAAATCTGAAAAAAATAGACAAAAAGGAAAAAATATGGAAAAGAGCTTAATCTAAAAAAGTCTACAAATACCAATGTTTGAATGACCATCATCTAGTAGTATTTATTTTTGAACAAAAAAAATCATTTTTGTCAATTGCTATACTGACTTGCTTTCATCCAAATTGTTTTTTTTTCAAATCAATGGATAACGACCTATAAAAAGTTACTATCACATCAAAATGTTGACCATCTAATCTTTTGAATTTTAGCTAATTTAAGAAGTAGAAATTGATATCACCTTCCTCTTTTAGTTTATTAGTTTGAGTGCTATTATTTTTCTTTATCAAATACTATTAAATATTATTAATATAAGAATAATTAATTAATTAGCTTCCTCATCTGAGAAATACTGGTAGCCCACAGTGTGCTAGTCGTTGGATGTGTATATTGATGAATACTAGATCTGCTCAGTATTTGTGGAGTGTACTTTCTAGTGAGAAAGATAATATAATAAATTAAATATAAAATTATACAGGCTTTAAAAGAATTAAATAGGGTATAGAGAGAAAATAAAATGGGGGCTTTAATGAGAAGAGTTGGAGTAAGACGTTTCTAGGCAGAAAAAAGAACACAGCATGTGCAAAGGCCCGGAGGCAGTAAAGAGCTTGGAGGATTCATAAACCCAGGAGAGAGCAATATGCAGACGCAAAGTTGCTGGCCAGAATGGCATGAGATGGGTTTGCAGAATTAGAAAAGACTCAATCAGGTGTAGGCCAGAGTAAGGTGTTTGGGATTTCTTTAAAGTACAATGGGAACACACCGATCCACTTTTTATCTTAAAAAGATGTCTTGAGCTACTGTGTAGAGAACTGGAAGGGAGTGAGAAAAGGGAAGAGGAGCCCCCTGAAGAGGCTGCTGCAGTGGGCCTGGCCAGGCCTGGGCAGGGGATGGGAGAGAGGTAGGTAGATTTAAAATCTATTTTGGAAATAGAAAAGTTTTGCTAATGAACTGGATATGGGTAGGGGAGGAGAAGGAATAAGGAAGACCACCATGTTTCCACTTTGAGCAGTGAGTGATGGCACCATTCATTCATTGAGATAGAGAAGAGTAGAAGGGAAACGAGTATGACTCAGAGAGCAGAGAATTAAGGGGTCGGGGCCAACGGGTTTGGTGCTTCTTTTATCAATCTCTATGAGAATGTGTTTCTTAAGTAAATTAAAGTTGTTAGCCTTTAATAATATTTGTTGTAAAAATCTCCCAGTTTGTGTTTGGCCTTTAATTTCATTTATGGCATTTCTGACATGGGTCAGATCTATCGATCTTTTCCTTCCAATGCTTTTAAACTCAGAAAGTCTTTCTCCAACCACAGATATTAAATATTTGCCTATAATTTTCTAGTTCCACATTTTTAACATTGAATTAATCTATGTTGAATTTATTTTACTATGACTTGTGAGATCATGAGATAAATGTGTTTTTTTTTTTAATGAATGGTTAACCAGTTGTCCCAGCTGACTTAGCGTTCTCTTTTCCTCAGTTGATGATAATCTTTATCATGATTAAGTCTGCATATACACTTGGGTCTATTTCAGGTAGGTTCTCCTCCTGCCAATCACAAAGAAGAAGCTCAATGGAGAAAACTTAACTCAGGACCCCCAACTAATAGAGGAAGATCTACTCCATAGGTATTCTTGTCATCATCGAGTACGTCTCCCACAGGGCTTCCCAATCTCCTCATCTTCCACCATTTCCCTGCTCTCATGATCTGCTGGGCTTTGCATTGGGGAGAAAACTAATTACACAGACCCATTTTCTCTGCCACTTACACCTTCACACACACAGACACTCAAGAAACTCCCTGCCACATCCCTTAGCCCCTGCATGGAGAACAATACCTTTCTCTTTCCCATGGAGATCGTAAGGCTTTCAAGAATTTAAAAGATTTACCACATCATTTAAAGCAAACTCTCAACTCTCATTGTTTAGAATAGGCTGATGCTCTTCAACAAAATAAGTTTTCTGTCCCTGACATAAAGCACTCTGCTTTCTGAATTCTTTGTCATGTTAAAGAATTCTGATAAGAAGTGGGAAAGATTAGTTTCCAACCTCAATGCCAAAGGTATCATGGGAAGGATTAAAGCCTACTCATCATATTTTGACATGTACATGAAGTACTACGCAAAGGGAAAACAAGAAACTCTTAGGCAAAATGCCAATGACTGTATAGCGTAAGAGTTACAGAGGGCCTTCTGTCAACCATAAAGGATTGGGGAAAATCCTTCAGCATCAAACTATCCAGCTGACCAAGAATTCTGGGCAAAGCCAAAGTACCCTAGAGTCCAGTCTCTCCAGCATTCTTTTCCAAGCATCACTTTACTCAACAATAACACTAGTCCCTCTCTTTCCTGCATTTTTTTAAAGGGAGAAGTAGTGAGGAGAGAAGAGCTAAATGGGAAGGGAATGTTACAGTCCCGAAATTTGACCACAGTCATGTTAACTGTGAGACTGGACTCTGATTTCTTCACCCTTTGAGTCAGCATTCTTGACTGAAGTTGGGTTACAGATGTTCTAATTTTGGGGAAAATTAAAAACAGAGAAAGAACAAAGGGTCATTTCTTTATGACCAATCCATCCATAATCTTACAAAGGCAACAGTACGATAAAACCACAAATGACCCCCAGGTATGCCAACAGAGAGCTTTCCTATTTGTTAGCACCCATCCATGGGTAACATGTTCCAAGCTTTTGTCAACAAATCTATTAACCGATGCTAGAATCTTCTTCCTAGGACTTTGTGATATTTTCAATCTCTATTAGCTACATTTAATATTTAGTAAGATGTTTTTATGGGTTGTTGCAAGAAAGTGCATCAAGATGAGAAACTATTGACAAAGATCAGATTCCATAGAGCTCTGGGGACTGATACCTTTGCATAGATACAATTAAGGAGGAATTGATTATGGCACGGGGCTTCTCCTATGTGACCGTTTGCAGGATGTTCTCACACGGTCGGGGGTGTCTGCTTATACACACCTGTCTCTGAAGGTACCCTTTTGGTGTAGAAAGAGAGGTTCATTCTGAAGTTCACTTCTGTGCAAATGAGCTAAGGCGTTCTCAAACTGGAGAGAAGACACACTCAGCAAGTTAATGTACAAGTGCTGCTTGGCATGATAAGGCAGTGGTGCTGTGCAAATAAAATTTGGCAAAATCAACAAACCCGAGTTTGGGTGTAGGTTCCCTCCACAAGGAGCTGTGTGAGCTTGGGAAAGACTCTTTGCCTAGTTGGACTGCAGTGTTCTCATTTGCAAAGTGGTGGGATTAGAGAGTTGATTACATGTCCATTCTGATTCCAAGGGAAATGCCAGAAGAAACAGGAAGAGTAGGTCTTGATCAGCTCTGGACAGCATCTCATATCATCAGGAATTCTAGATTCATGCTGCCCTAAGGACTTCGTTCAAATCCCAGTACCCCATGACAGCACTGAAGAGCTGAATGAATGGAAAGTTTCCTGTCCAACTATTTTATAAATGGGCCAGAGATGGCCCCTTGTTGTTTACTTCTTCACAGCAGGCTAGGACCTTTTGCCCAAAGCCTGCTGCAGCCTCATTCGAATTCTCACACATCCAATCGCTTTAAATATATTCCAAATAGACATACTTTAGCCATTTTGAGCCTACCTACTTTACATCCCCTGCGAAACTGCACCCAACATCTGCCAGTCATAAATAACTAATCCTGAAGCTATAAAAGACCCCCAACTGCTACTGCCCTTTGGAGCTCTGTGACCCAGGGACCCTCCACCTTGTTGCTAAGCAGCATCACCTAGACTGATAAGCCCCACTCCAATTTCTCTAACTCCCTAGGGAGGGCCCCTGCCTGCTTCCCCTTCTGGCCAGTGGTTTTAGCACCACTGTCTCTGGAAGATCTCCAGCTCTATGGGGCTTCCCTTCCCATGTGACCTTGTCCAAGCACCACTCAAATAAAGCTTGGGTGTCATCACCTTTCATGAGCTGGTCTCCTCCTTGATTGACCTTCGAATCTACAAAACTACTACGCCAAGCCATTGAAGTCAAGTAAGAAGACAAAGAGGCTCCAAGAGAATCAAATCTGGCCTTCCATCTACCCACAAACGAGAAGAGAGAAGGTTCCCCACTATTCAGCAACAGCTCTGAGAAATGGAAGAGGTGATCCAATCTGCCGATGGGCAGGAGACTTATGGAAGGGTCAGTACTTATCTCCCAACTGGGGCAGGGAATGGTTCATGGATTCCTGGGCAAGAAAGACATGCTCAGTTCCTGAGCAAAAGTACAGATGGGTCAAGATGTTCCTCTGAACCCCTCAATAGCCATCTCTCCTCTTAAGCCCTCTCTGTTTTTAACGTTTCCAGGAATAAAAACTGCATATCTCACTATGCTTCAGTCCCCCACCCCCAATTAGGTTGTTGTGAGAATTTGACTGGACACATTTTATGAGTCTCCTCGGAGTCTCTCAGCCTGACTAGCTCCCGAGCCATTGGTCACTTATGGAGACATCTAGGTGTTATCGCTGTTATCATCTGCAGCTGCCTCGGCCCCTTCCTGACTGCAGAGTTCTGAATGGCTATGATTGTCCCCACAGTGGTGGCAGATACAGCAGCTCCAGCTCCTGGCCTCCCTTCACCTGACAGACGCCTGAGGCTCTGGATCCTCACCCAGGCTGAAATAAAGCCCCAAGCTACCGGAAGTGGTATGTAGCCTCCTCGGAAGCTACCTGAGGTGGCTGACTGTCACAATCCAGAATGGCACACAATTAGTCCCCAGGGGGCAAACTTTGACTAAAAAGGGATAGAAGCTATGCGATGACAGAAAAATTCTTCCTATTTCTTGTTCCATTAGAAAGTCCTGAGGGACAGTTTTCTGAACAGACGCCCTATACCATCAAGTACCTGTCTCACTTCCCTTCTGCCTCACTCTCACTGCCCTGGGATTGCACCTAAGACCAGCCTGAAGCTCTGTTTTCCAGGGAACCCCATTAAATCAGGAGTAAAAGAACGAACAAATATAAAGCACTTGGAACTTCACTGTCCAGGACAGTTGCCAGTAGCCATAAGAGGCTACTGAGCTCATGAAATGTGCCCAGTATGAACTGAGATGCGCTGTCAATATAAATTACACACTGGATTTCAAAGACTTGGTACCAAAATATGCAACATATTATATTTTTATATTATGTTGAAATGATATTTTAGATAATTGGGTTGAAGTATACCATGAAAATTAATTTCACCTGTTCCTTTTTGCTTTTTCCAATGTGTCTACTGAAAATATATAAATTACACATTGCTCCTATTGGACAGATCTGGCTTAGAATTTAGTTCACTTGGTAAGCCCACAAAAGATGTTAGCCATTGCCCTTCCCAAGAAGTTCTAGAGATTTGCTATCAAAAAAAAAGCCTAATGATAAAAGGGAATGTGGGAGCAGAAAGGGACACAGATACAGAAAAGAAAGCAAATATTTTTAAGGACCCTCTATGTCACTAGGCACATTACATACCAGACAAGTAACTCAGACTATTTGTTAGTTTCCCTATTTGGCAGCTAAGAAAATAAAGGTTCAAAAATAGTTTTGCCAAGATCTCAGATGCTGTAAACAACAGAGCTGAAATTTGGACCCAGGTCTTGTCGATTCCACAGTCCTGCTCTTTTCAATCTATCGTACTGTCAGAGGACAGATTTTATAATGGTATAGTTTCAATGTTGTAACTGAGATTTTTTGGCATGTGTCAGGGCTTCCTAGAATCTCTTAAATCACCCACATGGGAGGTCAACTAATTAAGCATGTTAAAAGCTGTTGCTGAACACAAATCATTCTCTCTCTCTCTCTCTCTGCCTCCTGTCCCTCTCCGTGGATGAATGGAAGGGAATTCAACTGATCATACATCACGGTCCATGGCACATGGTCATCATACATCCATGAGAGCCCCTCTTGTTTCGCATTTTTTCTCCATCATCCCCAATCTCAATCCCATTCCCCCACTGGGTAACAGTCAAGCATACATAATAAATATCCTTCCAATCGACCCTTTGTATGCTTATCTAGATATATAGGTGTCCTTGAAAATTAAGTGGTATTGTGTGCAAAATGGCTTTCCTGTTCTGATTTATTCCACATATCCTGAGATGTAATAATATAGATATAAGTAAATATAGTCCATTACTTCTGGCAACTACATCATATCCCATCACACATAACCAGCAGATTTTACTCATCAATTCCGTAAATGGTAAACACCTATAGCATCTCTGACTCCTTTCTACCACCCGTGGTGCTGGGATGACCACTGTCATATTTTTACTTAGTAAAGTTTTCTGGAGTAAATATCCAGGAGTGGAACTGCCATGGCATACCCTACACGTAGTGTGAGTCTCACAAAGTAACGTCAGCATGCTCTCCACAGTGAATACAGTAACACTCGTCTGTCATGCAGTTTCCACTTCTGCTCAACTTCATAAATTTTGCCAACCAAGGGTGTCAAGTGCTAGCATATTATTTGCACTCACATTTCTCTGCATATCTTCAGTAGTTGGCTGGAGGATTTTCTTAAGACCTGGTGCCTGGAATTGGCAGCAACGCAAGCACCTCACTTTTCAAGAAGGCAGAAATGTCTGACCTCAGAGGGTGGAGGCACTACGGACGCCTGGCTTTGTTCTTCCAGCTATGTTCATGCTCCGGACTCACTAAGTTCATCAATTTCTGCAGATATAACTGCTCTAGAGCTTAGAGATTTGCTTGTGCAACAAAATCTCATGGAACTAGGGCTGGTATTGTGATAAATGTATCTCTTATTACCTTTTGGGACTATTTTTAAAGTGAGATAAATGAGAATTGGGGTGAAATGAATTCAAGTTTGGCAGTCCTGATGGAACCACACCCAAACCAGGGGAGGCCACCCAGGCTATGGCGTTTATAAAGAAAATCTGTATTCTGAGCAAAGCAGAATTACAATTGGGTAAGGATGCTTCAGGACTTTATTTAGAATGTAATTTTTAGTTTCTTTTGACTTGGTGTGTAAGGGCAAGGGGTTTAGATCAGAGATTTAGATTTCTTTTTAGAAAATCTGATAATGAGAGAGATTCATGTTCAAATACAGGATATCTCACATTTAGATGCTTTTTATGCTGCCCCTTGGGCTTTTCACACACCTCTCAACACGGTTGGGAATAATTTGACTGGGAAATAGGATAAGGAGTGGATATACATTCACAGATGTGCCTTGGTGTCAACTAGTGGAAACTCTCTGTACTCATTCTGATCCTTCTGGGGGTCAAATGTATCCCCGAGAGCAGAAGTTGGTTTGGGTGGGAGGAGGTCCACACTGATGAACTTCTCAGATGGGGACAGTCACTGCTAAGTGTCAAATCCAATGACGCTAGTAGAAGAAAATGCTGGGGAATATTGAGGGAGCCTCCAGACACCTCCCCAATGTCTCCATGAGGCAAAACCAGCTGTTCCCGGCCTTCTTCTCTCTCCCCTGGGGGTGAAGGGACAGAAAAGGATGGCATCTGGTTGCTGAGGGTAATTCAAGGAACTGAGTGTGCTCGGCTCACGCAGTTCTGGGCTATTTCTCCCTCCCTCACCTCCGCCCCCTCTCCCTCTCCTTGTGCCATTAAGGAATAAGATTGCCTCTGAAAAAGAAGCCTAGGGCTGTACAGCTCTGCCTGCACATGTTTAATGAAGTGGGAAACATTTCAAGAAGCCCAAAGGGTCTCAGATACAAGTCACGTGCTCTTACCCAGATTCTACTGGGCAATAAAGATGATATTTGGATCCCCATCTGGCCAGCTCCTCAGAGTCTGTCTCTCAATTCATTCTGAACTCAGAAGGGAAGAAAGGATCATTATCTTTCGTCCCTCATTTCCAATTAAATATCACCATTTGATTTCTACCCAATTCTAAGTGCTCTTCTGCTTTTGTCTGGCTGACAGACTGTCAGTTAAAACCTATGAAAACATTTAATCACAGTTACCGGGAACTCTCGCTCCAAACTTCTTTTGGATTGACCAGTACCAGATGGCCTTAAATCAGTATCTGATGCTGGAAAAATCTACCAGCCAAGTGTCCCGGTAGTTATTCAGAGATACTCAAAGTCTCCAGGGCAGACAGAGGTAGGTGGGTACTGACTCCAGTCAAGAAGAGCTGCTGCAGCCATACCTGGAAGCTGCTGGAAAAAGAATCTGGCCAGGAGGACTCAACTGGCAGAACCCCCATTTGGTGGTAGTGATGCTGTGGGGTCTACAAGAAAACCCTCTAGTGTTAAAAGGATGGAGAAGCATAAAAATCAATGCTAAAGGACCCAAGATGGAGTAGGAAAGGTGTTGGGTTATTTTCTTCCTCCTTTTCACAGCCCAGCCCTCCCTCCCACTGTCTTGCAGATCCTTCTTATAATCAGGGACTAGCAGAAGGGGGAGGAGGCAGCCAGCATTATTCTCAGAGCCTAGAAATGTGATGAAAACTGACTATAGGCAGTCGTTTGAAGGTGATGGGGAAGAAGAGCCTTGTTCTGGACTTCTAAAAGGATGCATTTAAATATTTCTAGTTGCTATTTATAGATGCACCAGGAAGGAACAATTTTGGCTATGACGTTAAAATGGCTACCATGTTAGAAAATGGCCATCTATATGGAAGCTAAGAGAACGACAGAGCTTTAAGGTTTCATGAAAAAGAGGCAAATGATCATCATTTTATTTTTGAGCCTGGACAAGCTGGACCTTAGTTTTGTTCACTCACAGAGAGAGAGAAAAGGCAGAGGAGAAAGAAGAACATTTAATCCGGGTGAAACATTATTGGTATATTCAAGAAATTTCTAAAAACAAAAGAGAAAAAAATTGAAACGTTAATAGAGAGAAATTACCAGAAAACTACACTGTAGAGATGATAACTTTTGCAATTTTCTTGCTTAAGAGAATGAAGACATCTTTTGAAGGCCTTCTAAAACACTGAGCTTCCCTCCTGGACACCATCACATCTATATGAAGAGACACACAGAAGCATCTCTATGGCTCCATGCTGTCTCCATCACAGTCTAGATGGTCAGCTGGCTCCCTTAGGCTTAAGGCTGCTTTTCCCGAACCTCTGGACAGGGCTGAGTCTATCTATCCTTCTTTCCCCTAAACTCATCATGTTTACTAGTCTGGTGACTGACCGCAGTATACTAGCATGAGCAGGTGATGTGTCTGTCCTTTTGACTGTGTCCTGCCAGCTCCCCGATTTTTTTTTCATCTTTTTCCTCACATCTACACAGGGCCTTGCACACAGTTTCCCATGGGCAGCGTGGAAGTCCTTTCCGGAATGGTGGGGTCTCAGTTTCCTCGTCTCATTTTACTAAGCCTAGGGACTGTTAACCAGCCCATGGACCTGCAATGACTGGTGAAAAGAATTTGATTGGACAGTTTTAAATTCCCATTTGATTGGACAGTTTTCAATTCCTATCTATCTCAGAGTACCCATACCTGTCCACAGGAGCAGAATTCTTAATGAAGCTTCAAGTAATCAGGATCTGACACCAAATGTTCTCATTACATTTCAGTGTGAATTTGGTCGAATTGCTCAAAAGCTACATAATCCCAAGTATTTGTGCTTCAGTTGAAATAGTGTGTGAAGCTGTCAACAGCATAGCTTTATATATGCCAGTAACAGTCCTCAAAATGCTGACCTCTGTCTCATGTACATCCACAGGAGCTCAGCTTTTATGTGACACACAAGAGCCTCTGAAGTTCCCTGAAGCTGTCCTATACATTTCACTGTGCTTTGAGAAAATATGTAATGTGTTCTTAGGGAAAGACTATTTCATATCTTAAAAGTACAAGCATTGACAGTCATAGAAATGATTACACTGATATGTAAAAAGGCCACTCACCTTTACTGAAGGTGACACCTTGGTGTCTTATAGCTTTCATTACCCTCTTGGTCAGAATTTCCCTAATTTGTAATCCTGATTACTACTAGGGCCAATGATCTAAGAATGGCACAGGTTGTAACTTCTGGTTTAAAAGTGCACCTATCCGCTCTTCATTTACTGGCAGAAGAGGGCTTGTCAACACCACTGGAATGTACTTCCTAGGTGATGAGGTCAGCAGGGACATCTTGAAGGAATAAGAACATCTGGCAGCCTTTGTGCACACCAATAATGGCATTTCTGGGGTGAGTGGGTTGCCCTGGGCAAGGCCAAGCTTTTAGACAGCTGATCTGATCAGACGCTGACCGATGTTTATTTGAACATTCCTAACTGCAAATGAAGTGCCAACTATGGCTGCCTACCACGGGACAAGTCTTTGAAGTTGCTGAGTGTGTTTCTTTGGTGTCCTCCTGTTTACGAAACAAGACTAACAGACCTAATTGTGTCTATTCTCAACCTTGAAGCAGAACCAAGTTTTGCACTTGTCTGTGGCATGATACTGGTCATGTGCTCGGGCTACGTGGTCTGTGTTGGGCAGGTCCTGCAGAACGAACCGCTTTGGGAAATTCCAGATGAGACAGGGCTGCACACAGCATCCCTCTCTACCTTAAATTCAAACCGTGTGATGGAAACACCTGGGAGAGAGGGATGCAGGTGTGTGCATGGGCGCGCGCGCGCACACACACACACACACACACACACACACACACCCAATGTCAGCTTCAGGAAAATTCCAGAAGTACACCGACTTGGTCTGGATTTACCTCCAGCCCAGTTTTTGGAGTCATTTCCTTTAGCCCTGTCACAACCCCACCCGGATCTGGTTGCCTATGCAGCCCCCATCACGATCTCCAAATAGTTACCATACTCCCTACTAACCGCGCCTCTTACACAAGGCATTGTAAGTAAGACACGAGCACTGGCCCCATCTCTTTTCTTCCTTCCCCTCTATCCATCCACACAAGCAAAATCAATTCTCCCTCCTCTGGACTACCATGAAAGCTTTACACACTGCCGTTTTAGCGTTTCTCATATCACATTATACTTCCGATGTTTGCCAATTTCTCTCCTCAGCTAGATTGTGACCTTATTTGACGATAGTGGTTGTGTCTTATTCGCATCGTATCTCCAGAGCACACCGCAGGAGGTGCACACGGCAGGTGCTTAAGGACTGAATGACTAGAGCTCATAGAGAAATAGGACACATACATAATTAACTGCCAGTGTCAATATCTCATGAGTTGTGAAGACAGATGGCTGTGTGTGCATCTAGGGTGAGAAGGCTTCACCAAAGAGAGGGCATGCAGGTGAGACCTAGGTGAACAATAGTAGCAAGGAGATGGAAATCACAAAATCCTCAAGCCCACATTTTTATAGGGCTTTACATTCGACAATATCCTTTTCTCTCAAATGCTCTGTTTTCCCCTCGTCCTGTGTCAAAGCATACCTCCTTTCCTCTGTCCCCACACCCACCCATTCATTAAATACAGTTATTTAAAGTCTCAAAAGGGAAATTCAGCCAGAATTCATTTGGTGATTGTGAATTTCTTAGGGGAGACTTTTTTTTTTAGCATTCCTCACAGGCTCTAATTAAACATTGACCATAAAAGAAAAATCAATGTAAATAAAAAAGAGGAAAATGAAATTATCGGAAAGAAACATAAAATTACATTGTTAAAAATCTTGAATTTGTAAAATGATCAAACATATTATTAGGTTTCTAGAAAGTGCCTTAGAAGTGATGGCCATTCATTTTTTTTTAAATGTCCACTTAATATCTAATGTAACATTAAATATTACAACGTTTTTCTTAGCTCTTTTGTATTTGTATCTATTCTTCTTACACTGAAAATCTCGATTCCAAAAAATATTAACAAGTTTACTCATTTGTTTCATTGCACAATATACACAAAACTGTTTTAAAATTGTAATGCCAACACTAACAATAAAACTATGAAGTTTTTAAATTTTGTGCTGTTCTTTTTGTCTTTAGAATGTATCCCACTAAAATGTACACTCAGAGAACGATGTTCAAAAGATCTTAAAATACATATTTTCTCTGTGTTGTGAAACTGCTGATATCTTTACACAAACGTTAGGTTCTTCATTCGTTTTCGTTTGTTCTTAAGATTTGAGTTTTTTCCTTTTCTAGTTTAACTTGATGTTTTAAATATGTAAACATTTCCATCTTCCAAAATTAAAAAATCAAAAAGCACACGGAGACAAGTCTCAGCTCCATCCTTACCTCACCCCTCGGCCCAAAAGGAACGTTTTTAAAATCTCGAGTTTTTAAGTCTATCACTGAGCACTCTGATTTATAAATAAAATAAATTATCAGGCCTTTGGAAGGGAGGATTATTTTTATGAGGAAGTGTTGTTTTCCCTCCCTTACTCTTGGGGACAGCTGGAGCCTGTTATCTCAAGCTCCCTTTGTCAAAATCCCACTGCCCCCGCCCACACGACCTCTGCCATTAGGAGGCTATCCATCATTCTTTTTCTAGCTAGACCCATGAACTTGCAGCAATACTTCAAAGGCAAAACGGGGCAGGGGAAGCGTGCCTCTGCTACCTGTTTTCATGATTAAATAGTTGTTTCTAACGCTACTTTGAAAAGATATTCTTCTGAGCTTGAGAAGGAAAGAGAGGCCTCCGGTGGCAGAGGCCAGCTGTCCCCACATCATAAAGTAAACAGAAGCAAACTCAGACGCAGGTGAGGGGAGGAGCTGAGAAGTTGGAGTCAAATGGAAAGTCAGCAAGATCCCTTTAAAATGTGCCTGACACAAGCAA
Source organism: Macroglossus sobrinus (assembly GCA_004027375.1). NCBI lineage: Eukaryota > Metazoa > Chordata > Mammalia > Chiroptera > Pteropodidae > Macroglossus > Macroglossus sobrinus. The sequence continues at coordinate 161,953 of PVKZ01000656.1, read as the reverse complement.
AGACTTGCAATTTCCCTTGAGATAAATAGGTACAGTGCAAAAACGTTCTAAGTTTACCGTCCAGTATTACGATTGTCAAAAAAACCCACTGCCATTTGGACATGCTATAAGAGTATTTCCCTGAGAGTCACATAAACTGTATTTTTAAAATCAAACTAAGGCAGAAGGGATACTGACAAAACTGTATATAGGTGAGAAAGTGTTTCAAATGTTATTCTGCCCTTAAAATTTCCTAGATATAAACAAAAGCTGGAAATGTGGTTTTCACACTAGTTTCTCTCTAGTTCTGGTCCAGGGAAAATGTCTATGTGCACCAGTGGCCTGCCACAGCCCAAAGATTCCATCAGCTGTCTGAATCGGAGGTGACAACCCCAGACTCAGTTATCGATCTTGTGCTAACCCATAACCAACGCAGGCTGCTTAGTGGGCAGGGTGCTTTTTGGCTGGGAGAGAATTGCCGAGGGGCATGGGGTCTTCCAATGCCTGTGGGGGTAGGGGTAGGGAACTGTTGAAAAGTGTGATGTCCCCCACTCAAGATCAAGGAATGCCCCAAAACCCCAGGGGAAAGATTCTAAGACACCTGCCTGTGGACCCCCCCAAAGGGTAACACGAACCTCCAAACCTCTGCTCCCCATTGTCATCACTACTTGAATTGAAGAAACCTGCGAGGAACAATCTGGGTCTTGCAAAACAGCCTCGTATTCACATTTAAAGAAAAAAAACATCAATCTGGTTTTTATTTTCCTACTTCCTAATCCCATACTTGCTTTGTTTTATTTTAAAATATAATTTAGCTAACTTTATTGTTCTCTCAACTCTTTAGGTAGTTCATATTACACTTATTGCAGTTATTCTTAATCCTGTATTGTTTTTTCTTACCACTTTACCCTAGTTTGTCTCATTCCAACATTCATTTACATTTTAATGATTTCACTTAGGCACTCTGAAAATATTTATTGGTTGTCTTTATGTATCAGGCACTGTTTCAGTGCTGGGGGTACTATGGCAACCAAGATCTGACTGAATTACAAACTCTTTTGGAAACTGAATGTTTGAACTTTGGGTTATCATCCAATGCATGAACAGATAGTCTGTCCATCAGAAGGAAGAGTCTTTTGGTACAGCTGCAGGCCACATGGACACTGTACAAAGCTTTTGCAAAGCGGTAACAAGAACACACTTACAAAAGGTTTTCTTTGGACCAGTTATTGTTCTAAGTTCTTTACATGTATTAACCAATTTAATCTTCCCAATGGCCCTCTGGATCGTTGTAATCCTCTCCATTTTGCAGATGAGAACACTGAGTGCAATGGGCTTAAGTGACTTCTTTAAAGTTAGTGGTGCAGTTGGCCTTGACCCCAGGCAGTCTGGCTCCAGACTGCCATTTTTTTTTTTGACCCCAGTGGGGCTGAGGTCTTCTTAAGGTTTGCTTCTGACATAATGGAATTTAAAACAGCAGGAGGCAAGTAGAGGCGTTTGTTGGAAGAAGAATCATGTTCCAGAGAGAACTGGCAATAAATATTGCTGATGGGCTGCCTGATAAGGATGGAATGAGATTTGGAGAATTTCATACTCTCATGAAATAAACATGTGATTTTGACCTTCCAAAAGTGACAGAAACTATTCAGAGTATCTCATTTTTATCATTTCCCTCTTTCAGCCTTCCCTTTAGACCATGCTATTCTGGCAGAATCTTGCTCGAAATTGGCGATGGCCTCCCAAGGGCTGACACATCTAAACTGAGAAACAAGAACACATCCACCTTTGGGAATATCAAAAGGACAGTTGAGTTGCTTGCAAAAACTTATAGCATCTTGCCCAAAACCCCCTTATCGTTTTTGTAGATGTAGGAACTAAAGTCTGGAAAAGTTCAATAAGATTTGCCCAGAGACACAGGGGTCGACCTTCACAACTTCTACAGGCGCATAATCAGGCCCTCACAACAAGTAATCCCCCGAGCCTTGGATGCGATGGACATTAAACACATTCCAAACAGTGGTCCCTGGACCGCAGCCTCGGCATCACCTAGGAGCGGTTAGATGCTGCTGTCTTTTCTTCAGAGCAGGTTATTGTCACAAATCCCAGCAAGCCCCTTTGCATAGACAGAAAACATAAATCTCAGCCCAGCTCCTGCCCAAGTTAACACGAAGCTGTCAAAATAATAATAGCAACAGCTACTAGTTATGAGGTGCTTACAATGGCGTCTTTTTGATACCTTAATATATTAAAAACCTCAATCGTAACGGCAACCCTATTTTATGGATGAAGATGCTGAAGCACAGGGAGGTGAAGTGGCTTGCTCAAGGCCACACATGGTGGCGATTCTCATCCAGGCCATCTGTCACCAGAATTTATACTGGTCCGCACAGCAGCACACTGCCTCTAAAAATTGAAATTGATGCTAACCACGGTTCCACGAGTTCCTTACTAAAATGCTCTGATAAATAAAAACTGACCATTGACTTAGGAAGATGTAATGCGATTCAGAGGTTTTACTAGACAAAAACAAAAAACAGAGGCCAGCAGCTACTAAGACATTAGTTTACGAAGTTAAAACATTCCAGGTTGCCAGGACCTTCATCTGGAGAATCTAAATGAAGTAAATTTAGGGATATGAGAGGGAAGTTAATTTTCCCTTTAGACAAGTTTCAGAAACATTGCACTAAAAACAATATTTTACTACAATGTCCCGGAAGAAACACGGCTGGGAAATGATTGTCACTGCTCACGGAGCAGCCTCTTCTAGAGAATTCTCAAACGCAGATTAGCATAATAAAGGTTCTTAAAGGTAAAAAAGGAAAACATTAGCTCTGGTCTCTAATTCTTGGTTGTGACTGCAAGACCGCGCGATCTGCTGCTTGGAAGTACTTTCAGATGCCCTTCTGCCGTAAGTGGAGTCAGCTCCGACATTAAAATTGCTTTGTTTTCTAGAAATGAGAAGCATTGTGATATTGCTGCCTTGGCTGACCTATTAAAGCGGTGGTCTCGTTTCGCTTTTAGCTGCAGACAGCTCAGTGCTTTTTGTAAAGGAAATCTTAGAGACAATTGCACAAAGCCTTGTGCTTTGGTTGAAGTGGAGAGGGGACATCTCTCGATGTGTCCCCAGAACTTTAGGGTCCTAGAAATACAGTGAAAAGCCCCATAGGGAAAACAGGGAGCCGCTTCTCGGCTGCACGAATTCAGCTGTTGTTACACCTCCCTGGCTGACTGCGCACCCAGCGACGTCCTTCGCCTTACACCGGGGAGCCCCGCAGGATCCACAGTCCCCTCTGCGGCACTGAACGGGAGGAAACTTACCAACAGCGGGAAGGGCGCCGCCCAGTGCTGGTGAAGCAGAACTGGGTCACAGAAACACAATGAAAGGTCACGTTTCCAACCACGAAGCGCTAAGCCATAGGCCAGGTGGAGCATAGAGAGCAGGCTTAAAAGGAAGCGCGTTTTGATTCTTTTTTTTTTTTCTTCAATTAATTCTGTGTGCACTGGCAACACAAAGCAGAACAACGCACACACCTAGGCCTGGTACAGCCAAAGAACTGTGGTTATAGTGCAGGAAATATAACACCAGGTAGGTCTCAACCAATAATCATAACCGGTGTTATCCATAAAAGGCACCCCCCGGCCAGAGTCCTGGGCTAGCGGCTCCTGCCATTAGCTCTGTGGCTAAACAAAATTCCCATTTATATAAATTACCACGTAAAACAGTTGAAAGTGCGGGTTGCCCACAGAGAGGATGGCAAAGTGGTTCCCAATTTGTCGATGCCATCATTCGCCAGGTGGCAGGCACCATGTGGGAGTGGTTATCAAGGCCCCTTCCAAATCCCCTCGGATCCCTTTTAACCGTTTCTGTGCCCCCAACCCCAAACTCAACGGCCATGAGTGATGACGTGAGGCAGAGGAGTATGACAGCCTAGCTCCCTCGCCCTGGGTGGGCCGGGACAACTCAGGAGGCAGAATGATCCTCTAGAGTCCCCTCCCCACATTCTCCTAGGGACTTTGCCTAGGAAGACACCTTTGCTTGGCTCCCTGGCCTTCCCTGTCCTGGTTCCTTATTCTGTTCCCCTTGGGACATGTCCTTTAAAATCACTTGCACATGAAGTCTCATCTTGGAGTCTGACTCTGGGAAACCGCGCCTAACAAACCATGTCACCCAGCTCCCTTCCCAGCTGGCAGGTACCTCCAACCATACACCATGAGGAGCTCGGCCTCCCCAGCAGCCGTCCTGGTGTGCAGCTAACACAGGACTTCGTACCTTTTCCTACCACAAACCTGTCTGTGATCTTTAGCCTGGATTGATTTTCTTTGATTAAAAAGGTAGGACCCTAAACTGAAATATTATGAGGTCTCATTTGATAAGAATGTATAGGGCAGGGCATGTATGGGATAAATAAATGCTGAAATTCATTTAAAACAACGTTTCTATGATATAGTAGTGTGCTTTCCTTGCCAGCTAAATTGGGCATAGATAATTTACATAAATCTTCAGGGAGCGAAGCTGGTTTTGTTCTTTCCTGATTTCTTAAAGTTGGTGACTTTATCGTTGAAAGGAGGTAGAAAATCGCACTATAAGCAAAAGGAAAGAGGCTACATCCGCACATAGATTAAGATATGCCTTGAAAATTTTTAACACGAGCTTGTTTCCCTATAATTTTTCTAACTCTCTTGGTTTTCTTGTAGCAAAAAAAAAAAAAATTCTGGGTTCCCTCAGGTTCCACTGATTCTGACACCTAGGAAATAAGTCCATCCCATGGGACATGAACTGTGATAAATCCAGCGAGAGCTGACACCCAGACGGTGTCATCACTGACCACACCTCCGTTTTCACAAGCACACAGCAGCATGTCTTACCTTAATTCCCAGGGCTTCTCCAGAAATGACAGCAACTGTCACGCCATCCTTACTGGGTTTAGGGATCTCTTTACTTTTCAGTTCCTGGTACTGTGGCTCCACCATCTTCTCTGAGCTCCTCAAATTAACCCACAGCTGTAAGCCATGGGCTGGCTCCTCTGAGCACGGCATCTCGGCATGCAGAATGCCCCGACCTGCAGTCATCCACTGCAAACACCAAAGCAACAAGAGGGACACGTGACCCAGCCTCGAACGAGTCTGCATGGGGGACGAGTACGACACGGTACCTGAGGAAGGCACCTTACAAGTGATTTTGTTCACAGTCCCTGGGCTTCATGAGGAATAATAAAACAACAACGGAAACCACTGAAGCCCTCTGCAGTGCTCCCAATGCGTCCCATGCCTCGCATTTGAAATCAAAGCGTCACATCTGAAATTCACACAAATAGAAGAGGCTTCTCTTTGGTATCCCTGAGTCTTTGCTTGAGCACTAAAATGGGGAGAGGCAGGAAGACGGCATATTGGGGAGTGCCCTTGGGAGCACCTTAAAAAATGAAAAGAACAGGGCTAGGCAGGGAAAGAAGCCAGCCAGCAATGCAGTTACCATGGAGGCCTTGGTCAATTCAATAGGGAGATCTGCAGTTGGATGAACCTTCAGAATTGTCCTAAACTGAGATGAGGTGGCCAGGCTTCTTTATCTCCACATCGGCAAACCAGGGACTAAGCCACTCCACCCCCCAGGAGGGAGCTCAACCTTGGGAGAGGCAGCTCCTGCGCAGAAGGCAGTGCCCAGAGCGGGAGGCAGCTGTGAGCCATTAGCAGCCAATATTCACAGCAGCTGGAGGATACGCACATGGGCTTAAAGATACACACGAAGGCCCACACTATGCACTACACCAGAGGTCCCCAACCACCGGTCCGCGGCCTGTTAGGAACCAGGCTGCAAAGGAAGGAGGTGAGCGGTGAGCAAGCAAGCAAAGCTTCATCTATATTTGAAGCCGCTCCCCAGTGCTAGCATCACCGCCTCAGCTCTGCCTCAGATCACTGGGCATTAGATTCTCACAGTAGCACCGGTCCCTGGTGCCAAAAACGTTGGGGACCACTGCTCTACACCATGGATGGCTGACTCCAGTCTCTGCTTGCTCAATTCTGGTAATGGAGCCCTCAGCACGTGGAGAAATGGTTTCCACTGTTGTGCAGACTCTTAAAGCATCCATTTATTTCTTTATTAAGAGAATATTAGGGAGCCAGCCCCAGACAATAACCTCGGGATGAAAGGAGGGAACATGATGGATGGGCTTCCTGCCTAACTTAGCGTGGATTCTCCCACAGAAGATCCTGAGACAATGACATCAGAGCAGGTATTTTATTTGGAAAGAGGTGCAGAAAGCACAACTAGGGAAGAGTTAGAGAACAGTGAGCTAGGTAAAGGGGAAAGCCATGAAGGGGAGTTAATGAGCAGGCTAGCTCTGGAGCTCAATCCCACTGGGATCCATGCAAATACACTTTAAAATTCTTGCACAGAGTGTATAAGAACTGCCACTTCTCTAGTCAGGACACAACCAGTGACCAAATCAACCTTTCTAGGCTATCTCTACTTTATGTTCTGCTCCAGAGTAAGGACACTGTTGACTTTAGGCCATAACTGTTTGTCCTTTTGCTTTTCTGCCTTTAAATTTCATGTCCATTGAAACACCATGAGTCAAATCTTTGCAGGTATCATTCCACTAAGTATGTCAATGATCTCAAAAAATAGCTGCTATAGAGTTTGGATGTACAAAACCAGCCAAGATGACCCAAGCATTTCCTGAAGACTTTTAATTCTCAGATATCTCAGGTAAGACTAGGGTGGTGGCAGAGTTTAGGTCATTATCTTAAGTGAAACACCAACCCTTGCAAAGAAGCTGGAAGTAGTAAATTGTCTCAAATGCAGCAGAAAGGTCTAGAAAGATGAGGACTGAAACTGGTACACTGAATTTTGCAACTGGGACATCATTACCCAAACAGCTTCAGGAAAGGTTTGAGGGGTGGGGGGCTGCTGAGTGAAGGATGAAATGGAGGATAAGGAAAATCAGAAAGTCCATCTTGATTACTCTTGAGAAAGACTAGGTAGGAGCTAAAAAGTGATTGGGGGGGCAAGGGAAGTATGAAGAGAGGAACATAAGAGACCTGTGCAGGTTTCCAGGCTGAGTGGAAGAGCCATAGAATGGAGAGGTCAAAAAATATGAGAGAGAAGGGAAAGGTGAGTATGCTGGCAGTGGGTAAGGTCGAGCACACACGCCCGAAGACCATTAAACCGTCAGCAATTCCTTGACCTTGGCCATACCTGCAGGTCTCCTGGGTTCAACTGACCAACATGTCCACAGAAGTCTTCATGGGCCATGCTGCCCCCTTCCAGGAGGTAAGATACCTTTGAAAAAAACAAGCAAAAGAAAAAGTAGGGTAGCTATGAAGAACTGTTCACTTTTTCCACAGAAAATGTGTTAAATAAAGAAAGTTTCAGCAGCAGCTCAGCCCCCCAAGTTCTCAGGTCTTGGGCCTCTGACTAAATCTCACACACACACACACACACACACACACACACACACACACACACACACAGCTTTCTTGGCTCTCCAGCGTGCAGATGCAGGCAGATCAGGAGACTTCTTCACCTCCATGATCACGTGAGCCAAGTCCTATAATAATCTCCCTTACGTCATCTCCATAGATCCTCTCGGTTCTCTTGCTCTCAAGAACCCCGACTAGATTTTAAGTCTAAAACCCCCACCTGGGAATTCCTATAGTTATGGCAACAGTGCAGGAATGGCATGGAAATACAAGAGACCCATTTGTACGGGAAATGAATACAGATAATAGCAATTTCAGATCAGTGGGGCAATAAATAGTATTGGAACAACTGACTGGCCACATGAGAAAAGAGAGTGAGCCCCCACTATCTACAGAAACAGGTTCCAAATACATGAAGGATTTAAATGTAAAAAGTACACTCTGAATTAAAATCTAAGGAAACAACACAAAATGTCCATACAAATCTGTTTATACAATGTCTATTAGCATTGTAATAATAGCGAAAAGGCAGGAACGCTCTAGATGATGAGTTAATAGGGTACACTTAGCTAAATGATGGGATAGTTATGAAAGGGGATATTATGCAATTGTTAAAAAGTAATATATGTTGCTATTTACTGACACAGAAAAAATATCATTTAATCAGAAAAGCAGGTTACAGGAGAGTAATTTTATTTAAAGGGGTCCAATGCAATGATCTGTTTAAATGGGTTCATTTCAATGACACTGCATCCAGTCACATTACAGTATGCATGGAGATGCCCAGATGGAAACACAGCAAAATGTGAACAGTAGTCATCTCCAGATGGTGGAATTGCAGCTGCATTTTATTTTCCTTCCACTTTTCTGATAGTTTGGGTTTTTTGGAATTAGTACTTCACCTTTTTACAATGGAAGCTTTTTTTTTTTTTTTGGAAAAATATAAAGATGCTGCCTCTAATCAGTGAATGAAAATAAGTGATGTGCTTTATTCTGCACAGAAGCAGGTAAAGATTTGTTTCCAGTTTTGGTGGACTGGGGCTGGACAGGAAGGCAGCGAGACATACAGAAAAACACTAACAATCAGAAGAATAACTCAATAGTACACGTGAAGACAACATAGCTAGCTCTGACTTTAACATATTACTAGGTGGAAAAGACCTGGAAATTGTTCCAGAAGGCACTCAAGTCACAGCAGGAATTAAGCACTTAGGACAACACGCAAAGCTTACAAACTTAAGAGGACAAATAAAACGCTTCCAAATTTCAAACAAACAGCCTGACTACCAGGAGTGGTGTCTAGAACTGCTTTCTTTTTCCTGTTCTGCATGCATTTTTAATTAAAATAACTGCATAATAAAGGCGATTTTCATTCTGTTCAGGCTGAAGCTATCCTTTATTCTCAAAGGAGTCTCTTTTCAAATCATATTCTTTCCGTCCCCAAAGATTTTTCAATTATCCAAGCCTAGCGGTTTTCAATGATTAATCATCTCAAACTATGTCAGGCAACTTTCAAAAGTCCATTGTGGTAAGCAATTCCAACACGGTTTCCAAAAGAAGGAAAAGACGGTTCTCCCTCATTTCCTGCATTTTTGCAGTGTACATATCCTCTTTTCCCTGGTCATACAAAAGTAAACATCATTTCTTCCATCCTGAATAGTAAAAACCCGATTTAAGGAAGTTGCTCACTGAAGCTTGCTGAGTCCATAATGCAAACTTTTTACTAAAGCAATAATACACTTACAGCCTTTGGGGGTAAAAATCAGAATCTAAGAAAACTACTATTTTTTTTAACTTTTATGTATTTTTGCTAAAGTGCTATAAATGCTACACTGAGAATTTAAGTATAAAGTAATGCCTGGAAAGGATTTTTTAAAAAAACTCAAGCAGTACTTTGAGAGTTGACACAATCCAGAGGATATTTAAGGTCATTACAGAATCTCAAACACCTGGAGAATTGCTGCGGGTGGTTGACAGATTTGGGAGTGTTACGTTTAAACTCAAGAGTTGCATCTGTCTAATTAGTAAGAAATGTGTAATGTGAAACAGGCGTCTTCTTAAAGGACTTGCCATTGTGCTTCGTCCCTTCCTCCTAAACTTTTCATGGGTCTCTGCTAAATAGTTTTGCTTCCTCATTGGTTCTTATTTCTTTGTGTGTTTATACTTGGAACGAAAAGAACGCACAAACCCATAACAGTCATGAAAGAAAAGTGTCACTAGCAATGTGAAATTTAGGAAAGGTGTACTTCAAAGAGGTATAAATTAATTCCGAAGAATCACAGAAGATATAGTTTCTTTATGACTGGTATTTAGAGTGTGATGACCTCATTCGCTGTTACATTTACAAGACATTCCTTTAAGATGTCTGTTATAGATAAAACTATGTTTTCTTTTCATTTGCTCTAAAATGGTGGCTTTTTTTCTCTTGATGGCTGAGTAGCAAAAAGAGAAGAAGAAAAAAAAACCCCATGAATTGAGAGAAGATAAGAGAGGCCAGCAAAGAACATATTGCATAGTAGAAGCAGCTAACTGGTCTTCAAGGAGAGATACATAATGTTTGAATCCATACAATTAAAGATCCGAGTTATTTTTTTTAATGTTTTAATTACTTGAGCAATCACTATGAAATCTGAAAAATCACCCCACTAAATTGGCTCATCTAATCCCTTCCCACATAAACCAAAAGATGGTTTAAAGAAAAAAAGGAAAAAATGACAAATATGGACTAGGTATTCCGTCAATGGCAAATTTAAATATTTTAAAGCTCTAATGGGTCACGCCCTGACATTTCCTGCCACAACCCTGCAGATGCGTCAATGCCACACTGCCCCCTACCGGCATGGCCCTGCCTCAGGGAACCACTCTGGCTTTGGGGTTCTAGCTGGAATTTACCGGTTTGTAATGTGGGGCAAATTCCATTAACTTTTTGGACGCTCAGTTCTTCATGTAACAACACGGACGTAGGAGATGCCCTCACCGAGTGTGGGGTGATGTGTGCCAAGAACGTGGCATGTGACAAGTGTTCAGTAAATTCTACAATTAGCACATCTGCCACACACTTCCAAGGGCCGAGTTCCTATTCATGGGTCATCCCTCAGATCCTCACTCACACTTCCTGGAATGCATTTTCCCAATATTCTCATGGTTTGCTTCCTGTCTTCATTCAGGCTTATGTTCAAATGTCACCCAGAGAGGTGGCTCCAAGCATCTCATCGAATTGGTCAATCTGTTCTTTATCCTCCTACCTTGATTTGTTTCTTCTTCCTAGTCTTTTCACGAAGGCGGCCTCGATTGTATAATTATTTGGTTATTCATGTATCTGTCTTTCCTAAGGGAATGTTACCATCCTGAAGATTAGGACATATAGCTGGCACTGAAGATTTGGTGAATGAATGAATGAATGAATGAATGAATAGCAGCCTCGTGTGTCTGCATAGCATTTCAGCATTTACAAAGCACCTGATCCTGGGAATACATGATCGTCCACACGTTACCAATGAAAACATGTGGCTTAGTGTGATTCAGGTTAAACCATTAACAAGAGCGGAGCGAGAACTTGACATTTTCAGTCTCTAAGAATAAAACGATGTCGCTCTCCCACGCTGCCTCACAAGTGCTGGTGCTGATCTGGCAGTGACATATGCGCTGTGAGCACGGTGCCTGCCTTTGGACAGGGATCTGATGGGAGCTCCAAGAGTGGCCGGGAGTGCCACGTGTGACGCAGGCTCTAGCAAACGGGCCACCTCTAGCAAAGGAGTCCTTGTACTACCACCATACGCAGACAGAAAACTGAGACCTCGTGATTCCTGAGTGAAGTGGAGAACAGCTCGATGGAGGACAAGCAGCCACAGGACCCTGAGATGACGTGATCGTGGGATCCCTCCTTGGTGTTGACACTGAGCAGTTCTACTCAACAACATCTAACTACACAGAAAGTAACAACTGACTGAAAGGCAAGTTTCCTTTTATATTTTTCTATTGCTCCCGTTCTCAGATGTCTTCCAAATCTACTAATTTTCTTTTCAGTCTGAGTAAAATTTCTGACACACACACAAACACACACACACACCCCAAGTTTCTATGACCATCACATATATTCCTGAGCTAACTACTCAGGCGACCTGAACTGCAGACTCCCTCGGAATCTTCTGGCTGCTTCTAGAATCCTAGGGCCAGAAATGCCCTTCCTCTTCAAATCCCAATCAGGATTCAACCTTTTGGTGAATGTCTTCAGACAAACTACCCAGGGCTCCCCATGAGGCCAATTTCTCAACGGATACCACCTACAACTTGTAACTCTGTGGTCAAGGTGTTCATGCCCATTGTTTTATTTCTCATTATAGTGAACGAGCATCAAGGGAATGGTTTGCCAACTTCCACAGTTACCCATATTTCCCACATACAAAAGTGCTGTGTCTGCCCCGAGGGGGAAAGTGGGTACTTAGAAGTACTGTTGCTTAAGAGCGCCCTCTGCTGGTCCTAACGATGTGTGCTCACTGTTTTTCTACAATCAGACCTCACCAATAGGTCTTGCTAATAGATCCACTGATAATTATGTCTTCTGGAACATACATGGTATTTCTGCTTAAAGACCGTGTATCCGTGTGACAGGCTGCCATCTAATCATCAAGGGATGAGCTGTGATGTGGTGCAGGGGGAGGTTTCACTGCTCTGCATAGTCTCTAGGTAAAGGCTTTCAAGGCAGACACGAATGAAGCGCCTGAAACTTCCCTTGCACACAAGGTCACGTGAAGGTGGATTTGAGGCTCACAGAGCTCTTCCAGAGAGAGAGTTTTAAGGGAATCAGATAGATTTTTCCCCTTTGTTTTAATATTTTGTAAAAATTTCATTACGATAATACGCAATTTAAGCAGCTGCCACCTTTTGATGGGTGCATTCATTATAAGGGTTTAATTTCTCAAACTTTTAGTGCATGTGTTCATAGTACTTGATGTTATTGGGCCAAGTTCTCCGAATGTGGAACTTTAAAGGAGGGGGTCTGATATAAGGAGGCCAATTTTTAGTCTTTCATTTTTTTTAATAAGTTTTGGAATAATTTTAAATGTCCGTGTCTCTCTCTTTTTTTCTTTCATTCCAGCCTGGACAAGGGGAAATGTCATCACGAACTCAGAAGCAGGAAGGAACACAGTGACCCCTTGTTCACCTTCGGGGAGGTATGACTCCAGTAGGAGAAATGCCACTAAACTATGCAGATAAGAGAAGTGAATGCTAAAGAGAAGTACAATTAGTCCCAGAGGAATCACAGAAGATCAGTTCTGATGAGGAAGAATGTGGAGGAACAAGGAAGCGATTCATGGAGAAAGCTGGTCCTTAAAAGACTGAAATATTAGGAGAAAGGTGGAGTGGGTGTGGCAAAAAAAAGGCACACAGAAAGAAAAGAATTTTGAGTTGTAATAAAAGGTTATAAGCAATTAAAGCTTATATTATTATGTTATTATTATTAGATCATTAATGGTCTCTTTGTGGCTACGACAAGTTAAATGATTGTCTTTAAAAAGCCAGGCAGTCAACTAACGTAATCCATTTCCCAATATATCAGAAGTTCAGAGAAGTGAGAGCTTTAGCTTGTCCTGACAGGCAGGAAAATTCAGAGCCCTGAACCATGAAAGCATTGGGATCCACAGTAAGTAACAAAGACAGTATAAGGTATTCAGTCTGGGGATCTGTCACCTGTACAATCTCATTTCCAATGATATTAATGTGACAATCAATGCATTAAGACAATATCAGATATCCAGAAAAGCAACTTTGTTCCAGAAAGAGTAGGAGCATGGAAGAGTGGTCCAGTGTGGGCTGGAGATGACAGGGACGTGCACCAGCCTGCCCTGTATGGACTGTGTGAGCTCGACAGGTCACCACTTCCCAGAGCCTGTTTCTTATCTGTTAAATGAGAGAGGGGGGAATAACAAGTCCTACTTTTCAGGATTGCCGGGAGGCTCAGAAGTAATGTACAAAAAGTATGTGAAGTTTCTCATAAAATTGGTAGCTGATGTTATTGCATGGCAGATGTCGCTTGGGTTTAATCCTGTAAGGTCAAACATTTCCTTTTAAGGGTCTGTTGATGCATATATGAAGCAGCTTTGCTAATAGTGCTGAAGAGTTGCAGAAGCTTTTTATCCGGCAGTGATCTATGTTCATTTATTTTGGATTTATTTTTGGTCTCACTTAAAAAGAAGTCTTTTTTATTGGGTGACATCAGAAAATGTTTGATGACTGGTTTATGGTCTTTATGACATCCTCCCTCCACTCTGTCTAGTGAAGAACTCCAAGAATGCTGTCTCTCAGATGAGAACGGTTCCTGTTTGTAATTATTAATAGGGTGGAGGTGGGGTGCATGGGAAAATTCGATGGGAATCTGGACTACTTTCAAAGAATATTTCAGTTAACCTGCTACTTTCCTTCATGTGAACCTATGCTTACTGATAGAGTCCAGGGCTTAATTCCTCGCTGTGGGAACTGGGCACTGTTAGGAGGCTGAGTGGCATTCAGCATTCCCGGCCTCTGCTCACTAGATGGCAGCAGCACCCCCACTTGGTATATCCAACAGCTGTCTCCAGACCCTGCCACAGGACTCCGGGTGGGCAAAATCACCCCCAGCTGAGCACTGCTGACACAGGCAGTCTCAAAGCCAAACTTTGAGACTAAAGATGGTTCTAATTTAACACAGCTGCATTACCTTAGGAGTTTCAGGATATGAAATCTCGGTTATCCATTCCTAATGGGAGATTGGGCTGTTTTCAAGGCCTTCCCCATCAATGGCCCAACCTACAGCCTTAGATCCCACCCGCTCCCATCACGGCCAATTTTTTAAGTGCAAATAAATTACTCACCATTTCTAGCGTATCCCCATACTGTGCCGTCCATCTTTCCCCCCACTGTCCAGAGCATCAGATCTGTTTATTCCTTAAGGTTTCACTAAACAGCCAAATCTTCCCTGAAACCTTCTCTAACGTTTCTGTTAGAAGTGCTAGCTTCCTCCTCAGAATGTGCAACTTTTTCAACTAAATGTCTCTGATTCCTCCTTAAACATCTTCTAACTTTCTTGCAAACGAGACGTCCTCCACGCCCACATCTCAACTCACATGTGTGTGGGTTCACGCACACACACACACACACACACACATGCAATTTTAATTTCTGTTTGGCCAGGGAAATGTGGAAGAGGAAGAAGTTATATTTTTAAATCGAAGTACTCTTTTAAATGTCATGGGAACCTCTAATGGTCTACAAATATTTCTTAGAAGAAGCTGTCCCTAGGTCACCCTCCCCATTACATACTGCCCTATGTTATTAGCTTATGTGGCTGACTAGAACAGAACACGAACCGGGTCGGTTTTAGGCGCAGGGGGCAGACTCATGTCAGAGGCCTCAGCCAGAGTTCTTGGAGGGCCAGTGAGCGTCGGGAGCTCCATAATACAGAAAAGCTTTTTATCTTCAAATACGGCATGTGAAGAAGGCATTTTGAAAACAACAGTCTTTAAAATGATGAAGCAAGAGACATAGTTCAAAACTCTCCATGTACAAAAAAAAAAAAAAAGAGGGTTAGAGTGAAAATGAACTATTTCCCACTATCCCTCATCGCCCAGTAACCTTTCCTGGAAGGTACATTATCAGTTTCTTACGTACCCTTTCAGAGATAACTCAGGCATACCTGAGAATAAAAGCATAAGTGGAAATAACCCAAGTGTCCATCAACAGATGACTGGATGAACAAAAATGTGCTATGTCCATACAACAGAATATTATTCAGCCATGAAAAGGAATGATGATATGACGCGTGCTACAACAAGGCTGAACATTGAAAACATTATGCCAAGCGAAAGAAGCCAGACATGGGAGACCACATATGGTATGATTCCTTTTATATGAAATAATCAGAATAGGCAAATCCATAAAGACAGAAAGTGTAGTTGCCTGAGCTGGGGGAAGTGGGAATGTGGAATGATAGCTAAATGGTATGGGATTTCTTTTTGGGGTCGTGAAAATGTTCTGGAATCAGTGGTGATTATGAATATATTAAAAACCACTATGTTTTATTAAAAGTTTCACGAATATATATGTGTCTCTGTCATTATGTTTGTTTTTTTCTCTAAGCGCCATGTTCTTATGTTACCGAAACATGAATTTTGTCATTTTATTTTCTTTGCATCGATGTAGTCTGTGGAAGTAATCATTCCCTAAACTAGTCCTTCTTCCCCACAACAAAACCGATAAAAACCATTTAAAAAAAAAAAAGGTCTAGTCTTCTCGTACTTTCACATTTTCTTTTTAAACACTGCCAATTCTGCACCTCGCTTCTGTCACTTTCCAACTGTCATGGAGATTGTTCTGTATTAGGATAGATAAAACTGTGACATTCTTCTTCATGGCTGTGCTGTATACCACTGCACAAACACATATGTTTAAGCCACTAGTTCTCCCTTGGGGACAATCTGATAGCCCCCTTACTTGCAACAGACAGTTGGCAACTGGAGATATTTTTTGTTGTCACAACTGGAGTTAGGCGGTGCTACTGGCATCTAGTGGTTCAAGGCCAAAGTTGCTACCAGACAGCCCAGGACAGCCCCTCACAGCAAAGAATTATCCACTTAAAATGTGAAAAGTGTCAAGGTTGAGAAACCTTGATTTAAACAGTGTGTGATTAATCAAAATTTTAATTATTTACAATATTTCTTTTATAAATAACCCTGTATAATATTCTATCTTCCAGATATAGAATAATTTCATTATGTATAGTTTCCGGATATATACTCATTCCCCTATTTTTATACTCTGTTCCTTCTTTTTTGACTTTGTAAAAAATTGCACTGTAATAAACATTTCTATAATAAGCCTTTGCTCTTACTTTGGGTTTGTTTTTCTAGGAAAGTATCAGATTCCTGGAAGTCGGATTACCGGGTTAAAGGAGAATAACTTTTCCCCCTATAAATATATGGGGTTCTTATCGCTATTCCAAATGGGATGTTTCCCCCATCGTATCTGGTTGTTGCTTTTACACAAGAAAGTCGATGATTTTTGCATAGTTATCTTCTATTCAGGTTTTGGTTGCTATTCCCAGCATGGTCTTGCCAAGGGGTATCCTGGGGGTAAGGGTGGCTTTAGCTTCCTTCCTATAATCTGTTAACTTCACCGCCCCTCGCCAATCATGCCATATAAATGTATAAGCTAAACCCCTCCCACCTCCTCTGGTCATAGTCACTGTGAGCTTTTCCTTTATAGCACATTACCTACAACTAAATAGTTTCTCCTCCTCCTTTCCGACAGCTAGAACTCTTATCAATAGACTCAAAGCTTCCAGGACCATATAAATCATAGCGGTGCTAGTAGACATTCTTGGCTTTTTGTCTCAAATTAACAGAATTCTGTCTAATATTTCAGTGTGACATATGACATAGGATGTTCGTTCAACAAGTCTTTATGATGTTGAGAAAGTATTATTCTCTCCTAGTTTTCCTAGACTATTTTCCTTCCCCAAATGGATTTTTTATTAGTTTGAAGGATACAGGACATTGGTTAGATATTTCTATAGTTTGGTTAGACATTTATATAGTTTATAAAATGATCTCCCTGATTGTTCCTTCTCTCCTCTGGCTTTCCACCTAGCCAATATTTTAATGCTAACTGCATTCCTTATGCCATGCTTCCCATTCCCGTGGCCATCTATCAACTAATCTGTACTTCTTTAATCCTTCACCCCTTTCTCCCAGCCCCCTATCCCCCCTCCCCTCTGTCCATTACCAAATTGTCCTCTATATTTGTGAGTCTTGCAAAAAAAAATTTAAATATGTGTGTATGTGTATATGTATATGTGTGTGTGTGTGTATATATATATATATATATATATATATATATATTTTTTTTTTTTTTCCATTTAATCAAGTCCCACCCTTCCCCACCCGGCCTTGATTCAACAACGATAAGGTCTGCTTTTGAAAGCGCACAGCAAGCTCGAAAAGCAGACTGTGTGGGAGACGGGAGGTTTGAATTCAGTTGCGAGTTTTCGTGTGAATCACTAGGACCCTTCCCTTCCTCCCCAGGCTATTGTTCAGGCATCGCATGCAAACGCTGCTGGCTGCCACCCAGTGAATGCCAGCGTGGCTGCTCTGACAGGCGCGCCCTTGAAAACAAGGCCGATTTGTTCTCCTAATCAAAGAACCTGCTGAGGCTTGTAGTGAAAAACTTTAAAAAACATTTCTAAGCCCGACTAAGAACATAATGGACAAGAGCATCCTGAAATGTCCCTGAGAAGCAGGCATGACGTTTTACACCTAGCACTTCCTAAAGTCAACTGAGCAGCAGTGACGAAACCGGTTTCCCCAGGACGGAGAGGGTCAAAGGGACACGGGACTCTCAGTGTGTGAACTTCACTGCTTTTGCAAGCTAAACTAAATCCTGGCAGGGCATGGATTTAAGAGGGAAGAGCGTTACCCAGTTTTCAGATCGTTCTTTGTTTCTGATCATTTATAGTGGTCCTAAACAAATCAACATATCAGGCCTGAGCAGAAATAGGTCACTGCAAAATTCTTCTACCCTTTACCATTCAGCCATTTGGAAAACAATGCTCTGCAGAGTCCAAGCTCCTGGCAGGAAATACTGAACTCATTTTCCCCTTTGTCTTGTGACCACCAGCTGTGCCTCCTTCCCCAGAGCGTTCCTTCTTCCTCAATTTTCAGGCACGTTTGTCACAGAAAATATATAGCTAGCCAAACCGGAGAGTTAAGTGGAAAAAAGTGATTAGTCATTAACTCGGTAAAATCAAGTTCTCATTCTCATCTCATACAATGATAATAGTTCTGGTTTGCAAGGTCATCTAGATGAGCATTTCTCAAATGTTCATGTGCGTATCCATCACTCAGCTGTTGTTGAAATGCAGATCCTGGTTCAGAGGCAGCCTGAGGTTACAGGTGGGACCACTGCAGGGATACGAATCACACCCGAGGTAATAAGAATTTTGTAGAATAATATTCTCCACATGTCTTTGATCACGGATCACTATTAGTTAAAAAGATGTGAGCATGCACTCAAAATATGTACATTTATTTATATTTTATATTCATGTGATAATACAGCATAATTTCATTTTTTATTTTAAAAAATTCATGTGAGCGCTAATAATTTATTCCAGCACGGCACTAGCTCATCTTGCACAGAGCCATTTTGAGGACCACTGATCCTGACAACACACCTGTTATGTTAAAATTTGGTGCATGCTTCTTTTTCTCCAGAAATAAGAAAATTATTTCCATCCAGGAAACCTATTCTATCTTTGCATAATTAATTGTTATAAAGGTCTTCTATTTCTTCTATTGGTTTGTACCTATGCTTTGTATCCAAAGGTTTACTTTGGGGGGCACGCAAAACAAGTCTAATCCCCCTTTCCACTATTGCAACTCCTATCACTGAAAAGGACTTCATTTCCTCAATATATAAAGAGCTTCTATACAACAATAAGAATACCAGCAACCCGACAGAAAAAATGCGGCAAGGATATAAATATGTATGGTGAACAAATGGTTTAAAATGTAAAGTTAATCAACTTCGCTCAGGTAAAAATGCAAATGAAACCTACGATGAGGCATTATTTTGCACTTGGCAAAACAGCAAAGATAAAGAAAAACTGGATAAATATATTGCGTTGGTGATGCTGAGCAAAAACCAGCACCCTCATGCATTGCTGTAATGTACAACGGATACATTGCTGTATCAATTGATACAGCCTTTATGGCAGATGCTTAATGAAGCCAGTAAAAGATCGGTTTTTTGAAGAACATTGGGAAAATGCTAACAGTGTCATGTTAAGTTTTTAAAAAAGACACATGATACCCAAAACAAGTACTTTAAGAAAATAGATCAAAACAATAACAATACCTATTTTGGGATGGTAAGATAACTTAAGAAGTGATTCTTACTTTGTTCTTTGCACTAATCAGCACTCTCAAATGTTATAACAAGCCTGTAGAAAAATGCTCCAGGGAGGAGGTGATGAGGCTTACAAGTGAACTCGGTTTTCAATTGCAGACTTTTCAAGTTCACGTGAAGGCAGAGCTGCGTCTTTAGTTCTGTTCTACAAAGTTGCCACGATCATTGAATTAGCAAAGCCTGAACTGCTCTCTTCTGGAGAAAACCAGTCATGGGTTCCTGCGAGCATCTGGTCATATTTTCATCAATTGATAAATACGGAACCTTATTTTATATTGGTTTCTCTTTAAAGACACCTAGTTAATGTGTATTGTTGATTAATAGATATTGAACTCATGGCCAATAGCACTATAACTTATGCCTGAAGGGAACTTATCTAACACATGTCATTTCTCCATAAGGCACCTCGTAGCCTCCCTGCACTTAGCAATACAGTTTGGACAATATAAGCAGTGAAATCACCAAAAAAACACTACATCTGAAAAAGGTAGCAGTAAATAGGCCTCAAGAAGGACACTTGTCACAGTATGAAGGCTGAGCTGGGAACACGCCCGTCGGGCTCATCTGTGTACGTCCACAAATATCGCCGAAAGCACCAGAAGTACTGATTTTTGGATTACATATCATTTTTAGCAAGTAGATGAGTTAGTAAATAAAGAATCCCCAAAATAATGAGGATCAACCATAATTATAAATCCACTTTTAAGGAATATTCTTAAAAGCGTCAAATACCAACAATTCTACAGAAGAGTCAAATAGCAATGTTCTCTGAACTCCTTTGGAGTTTAAAGTTGAGTTTACAGTTTGTAACAGTTTCTCTTTCCCTAACGGAAAGGAAAGTAATGTGTTTCATCATTCATGTTACAGATGCATTGTCTTCAGCCAAAGCCATCTCTTTTTAGCAAATTCAGCCAGGAGTTACTGCGCATCTCCAACTGCAGAACATGGAGATGCGGGGGTTATTAGAAGCAATTTGCAGTGGGCATAGCCAGGTGAGATGGCAATTGAGGCAATTACGAACTCTAATTCAAGACAGACAGAATATGACTGAGGCCACCATAGGGTCTAAATGTTCTAATGTGCATGAGACTGGCAAAAATATGGTGCTATGGGAACCCAATGAAGGAGCAAGTACATCCTCTTGGAATTGTCTGGGAAACTTGATGGAGATAGTGATATTTAAAAAACCACGAAAGATTAGTACAACAGTAACTGAAGCTGCGGGATGGACTGGTGAGAATGTCCATACCGGAAGCTAAAATGCACAGTAGGGAGACATGTTCTGGAACCAAGTCAGGATCCCGCAGGAGTGTAGGGCAGGTGAAAGGGATGAGAAGAGAAATGGAAAGCAAGTGGCTAAGTGAGAAAGAGAGACCCAACTACCTTGATGCTTCATAACCATTTCCAGAAGCTTTTTGGTTCATTCCACCTTTTCCTTGCAATTGTGAACTCTTTACCTTTCCATCTTTTGCCTCCTCTTTCCTCAGCTTCCCGCCCCCTCCCTGCCTTCTCTCCACACTCCCCATTATGCAAACACACACACCCTAACATACAAAAGGTCGCCCAATACCAATGCCTGTGTGTCACCAGCTTTCATCAAATATTTACTCATTCAATAACTGGCTTGACAAACACACTAAAAACGTTGACAAGTCCTAATTTATTTCCCAAAACTGCAGGCTTCTTTTTTTTTCTTTTGGAGCAGATGGCTAAACTTTGTAACTAGGAAGTCATTATCCCTGTATTTTCCAAGAATATATGTATGTGTGAAGAACAGGAATCTTTGAAAGTACCACAATATTCCATTACACATTTTTTATGTCTGCATCTAACTAAAACTGAAAACAAACATGCAGCAGGATCTCTATAAACTGTACAGTTCAATTTATAAATAAAATCTTATTTTTTAGGCTACATTCTATTTCAGCCCCTTGAGTCTACATAATTCCCTAGAACTGAGTTTAAAGTCACAGTGTTCTTGGATTTTCTTTGGGGTTTAAAATATTATATTACATGAGGTTACACATTTCTGAACAAGTTTTCTACATAACATTATTTTAATCACACCTTAAATTGTCTCTTCCATCTCCAATACATTTTAATTATAAAAATATTTTAACAAGTCAATTCTTGCTCTTTATTAACTGGTCAAATAGGAATGTTTCCATTAGCACAAATTCAAAGAATATTAAAACAGTAAATATTTCAATTTTAGTATACTTCATATAAAATAGACATTATAATTCTCTAGTAGCCAGTCTATAGCCAGGAACTTATAAATTAATTTTGCCTATTATTTATTGCCCTTAAAATTGAATTTTCTATTAGAAATGATTACTAAATTTAAGAAGAGAGGCAAATTTTAAAATGCACACTTTTGTAGTCAAATTGTTTTACTTACTGTCTCAAAACCTCGATGTGGGTGATCAGGAAATCCGCCTGGTCTACCACCTTTAAATTCATCAAACAGTAAAAACGGGTCCAGATTTTTTAACTGAAATAAAAATAAAATTCAGCAGATTAGACAAGCGTTTTAAGCCACACTACCGGGGATACATTCATGAACAGACCAGCAAAACACATTGAAAACTACGTAGCCTATGAGCAACCTTTTTCAACAAAAATTGCTTTGAGAAAAGAACTCTTTATACACACACTCTGATTCACTAATTAAGTTAGAGCTGACATTTTACGAGACGTGAGAAGAGTAGACAAACAGTTCACGATCATCTAAGATCTAAACAGTCAAGCACAAACGAGATACAGTCTGTATACTAAACAGATTCATAATCTCGTGAGGGAACAGACTAGAAAGTCAATGATTGCACTGTGATGATAAACGCTCTGGAGGAAGACACATATGAGAGTTGGATGGGATCAGGAAAGGTTCTATCAAGGAGTGTCACTTGAACTAGGTCTTGAAAGTACATGTAGGAGTCAATCAAGCAGAAGTTGAAGAAGGAAGACCATTCCAAGAAAAAGAGCAGAGAAAGAGCTTGGCAAGCTGGAAGAATGACAACTACTGGGGCAAAAGTTGCACATGGAATTATGATGAGAGATGGGCTGAGAGGTCTAATCTTGAAGGAGTTTGGGTTTTATCCTGAAGGCGATCGGTTTTAATTAGAAATTGAGATGATCAGATTTAGAAAGATCACTCCTGCACACATGTGGGACATGGTTTGGAAAAGGAAGAGAAAGGAGACAAAAATTATTTAGCCCATTTCCCGTTTAGAAAAAAAAGTGCAGCTTGCTGCCAGGGTTAATTTAATTTTACACAGAAACACTCTTTGAGGCTGAAGCCAATCTGACTGGTTTTCAATGGGAAAAGAAAAATATAAAAACTGTTCTTGGAGTTATTTCTAAAGAGAACTGGTCTCTAAACCTAATGTAACAGAAATTTATATGATGATCAGTATTCAATAATTTTTTTTCGAGTGTTAAATTTCAAAGCATGGAACAACACAAAGCAGAACATCATATTCTGCACAAAAATATTGTGTTTCTCTCTGGATCCTCTTGCCATCCTTGTCGTTTGCAGTGACCAATTGGATTCTATTTCCCTGATGCTGGTGTACGCTCTTGGGGAAACATCTTCCAGACAGGTGAAGAGCTGTGGCATCATCAGAGCATAGATGACCTTGAACACGTATCCTGCCCTGGCTTGCGATGCTTTTCCAGCATTCTTTCATTCAATGTCAGTCTGAAGTTTACATGGCTTATCACATGCTCAGGATTGTCCTTCTGGAACAGGATGGAGGAGTTCAGCACTGGAATGTTTAAAAGGTAGAGAAAAAATTTTATACCCAAACTTGTGCCTTTTGCGCTCAGTGGGATAAGAAGTGATCATCTAATCAGCCGAGTCCGCTGCTCCTCTACTGCTATTATCCACAATGACACATGACTTCTTAGTTTTCTTTCCATTTCTGTTGTCTACTTCAATCACAGTATTACTGTGAAATGCTGACAGCACTGTCACCTTCTTGTCACATCGTTTCAGTGCCATAAGAATCTGGCTATGGTCATCCTTTTTGCAATCCTTTTTTTCTTTTTCAGATGATTTGACATCTGTTTTCTGTTCAAACGAGTTGTCCCAACCTCATCAGTCCTGTTTCGATGTCATCCTATGAAAAGCAGGGCAGATGGATGGCGAACTTTGGGGGTGAGGTTAGGGCTGTGATCCGCGAGTTATCTCAGGGTAAATGTTGCAGCCGCAAGCACCACCGGTGAGTATTCTCAGGGCGAACAAGAAATGGGGTAGGAGGTCATTTCGATACTCCAAACAAGGACAAAGCCTAGGACGAAGGCAATGGCAGCGGTGATGGAGAATGGGAAAAGAGAAGAGCATTAAATGACTCCCCAACTTCTAGCTCTGGTGCCTGGGAGGATGGCCGGGCCATCCAGAAGTACAAGGAATGTAACAGAAGCAGCCTTGAAATAGCCATAGTGCCTTTGTCTTAGTTCACACTGAGTTTGATATAGTTCTATAAATATCATCTGTAGAAACAGAACTTGAATATATAGTGTTCGGTATATTGTGCAAAAGCTAGAAGGCAACTGAAGATAAATCTCAAGCTCGAATGAGAGGAAGAAAGATGTCGGCATGGCTTTGATTCTATAGACCAATTTAGGAAGAATTAACATTTATATAATACTGAGTTTTCCTATTCATAAACATGCTTACTTCCATTTATTTAGGTCTTTTAAAATGTCTTTCTATAGGATTTGTCATTTTCTCTGTAAAGATTTTGCATATACTTAACTTTTTTCTAATAGACTTTTTAATGGTATTGTAATTAGTATTTTTAACTTATGTGTTGAACAGTTTGCTGCTGGGGATTAAAGATGTGACTAGAAAGGTGATTCTGAACATTTCTAAGCTCTTATTGATTTTAATAAGTCATCTGTAGCTTTTGGGTTTTCTTTGCAGACATTCATAAGCACCAGTGTATTTATTAAGAAGCTTTTGCCCAAGAGCTCACAAATTATTTGTTGCTTGCGTTAAAGCTGTGGCAAGCTATAGTTTTTCTGGGTCTTGCTGGGCTCGGCTGGCCTCTACATGTCTTCTCACTCTGAGTCCCAAGATGAATCAGTGGCCACTATCTAGGACATACTTTTCTCATAGCCAAGGTCAGGAGCAAAAGGAACCAAATCAATCATGCACGATCCCTTTAACGTGTCCCACCTGTCAAAGCACGTGACCTGGCCAAGACCAAAGTCAGAGAGGATGTCATTTAAACCCTCCCTATGGGACTCAGGGATAATGCAAGTAAAAGTGGGTGAGAGTGTATAATCCTATTACAGGGAAGAAGTGAATATTTGAGAGTAATATTCCAATTAACACCTATAAGTATTAATAATGTTTTCCCCCTTCCTTTTAAATCTTCTACTTTTCACTTCACTTCCTTGCCTTTTTGCAAGCTAGCACCTTTACAACAATGCTGAATAGAAGTGATGGTAATAAACGTCCTTGTCCTGTCCCTGATTTAACAGAGATTGTTGGGTTTTTTTTAAGTTTCACTGGTAACTGGGTGGTTTAATGCAGATTTTCTGTGGATTCCCTTCATACGTTTAAGGAATTTCGCATCTATTTCTAGTTTACTAATTTTTTTTAGCATAAGTAGACGTTGAATTTTATCGAATGCTTTTTCTGCACTGATTGAGATACTTATGTATTCTAATATTTTTACGTTTCTAATAATATTACGTTTGCTGATATTAAACCAAATTTGCTTTCTTCAGATAATCCAAACTGGAATGTTTTTTATATGTTGCCATATTCGGTTAATATTTTGCTTATGATTCATGTCAAATTATTTATAAATGTGATGTAATTATCCTTTCACTTGTCCTTGTCTGGTCTTGAGAGCAAGGTGACGCTGCTTCATAAAGTGACTTGAAGGCTCCCTCGAGCTTCATCTCCTGGAGAGTTTTCCATTACTGGAATTATCTGTAACCTAAATGTTTGGTAAAATTTGTTTGTGAAATCATCTGGACCGGTTGCCTTTGTGATGAACTTTTAAAATACTGATTCAATTATCCTAACAACTATGAAACTATTCAGATTTTCAATTTCTTTCTTTCTCATTAATGTTGGACTCAACAAATTTCTCTTCTTGTCAGCTCAGCTAATTAATCTTTTAAATTATTTATTTGTATGTTTATTTCAGGGTATCTACTCCGTCATATTACTAGAAATGAAAGTACCAAACCCTTTTTCTGTTTATGTCTCTGCTTTGACTCTCATTGTCACTTTCTATGGAAACAAACACACATGCACACACATGCGTATATATAGATAGATATTGTACACACACACACACACACACACACACACACACAAACACAAATTCAACAATCTACTGCTAGTTTTTTTCACCGAACCAAGTCTCAGTCTCTTCACTTTAAAAGGTGGACTATGATCCATCCCTATAAATCTGGGCCACTTTATAGCCCATCTCAGCCTAGTGTTTCATCCGGTCCAACATTAAAAAGTTATTAAAAAATAATTTCTAGAACTCTTTCCAAAAAGGCCAGAGGGAGCTTCAATTTAAAGATAAAGTTTAAAATCTCCCCTTTACTCCTCTCTGATGTATATATCTGCCTCCAATATTTCCATCTTCTCTTCCTCTTCAAACCACTTGGAGACAGCTCTTTTCTTTTCTCCTCCTCCCCTCTCACCTTATCAATTCACTCTTTTCTACCAGTTAACTCTGCCCCTTCCAGTGAAAATCAGATCTTTCCAATTTTGTCCAGTCACTCACAACTCCATTTTAGCTCAATGAAAGCTCAGGAATAGGACTGGGGTTGGGAGAGAAGGAGGTGAAAATTCTCATACCTTATAGATATTTTTCTTCTCAGGGGCTAATATATACATCGAAGGATTGGAAACAATGAAAGTACAGCACCTGAAGCGCTGTGAATTCTACCTAGACGGGTGGTGTCTGATATATAAATCTCTGAGCACGACTTCCCCGGGTGCAAAACAGAGGGTTAAGAGCATTAAGATGGCTTTTTAGTTCTACATTATTGTGGTTCGATGGTATTAAAATATGGGTAAAGCTGAGATAAATATTTATCGCTTCTTGGCATCAAAAAGTTTCATATGAGCAAATATGTCCCGCTGTTAAGTAAACTGTGAAAAGAGGCCTCTGTCCGATCCTACTCTCATTACCATCCATCACCTACAGAACAGCAGTTATTCATAGTTTGGGAAGTATTATCTGTGATATATTGATCGCATATTCAATCCTTCTGGTCACCAATCACACGGATACACACACAGGAAGGAAGCTGGGAAAAAATCAGAGGGATAAACTATTTAACCAGCCAAGAGATGGGGGACAAGTGTAAGAGACACTCTTTCCCCATGAAGCAAGAGTATCTTGCATCAGACTTTTATACTAAAGCATTATTTGCAGGCTAGGTATTAGCCCTCATCAAAGTTCCTAATATCCTCTAAACATGTTATCTGCAGACAAGATCTGATTGATATGAGAACTCTGATTCCCTAAAATGTTTGACTTGGTCCCAAACTCATCCACATCTTTCTCTGCGTAGTAAACTGATGATCTTTCAAAGTTCTTAAGCCATAGGAGAATCTCTTTTCCTTCAAACAGTTCCAAATCCTTTAGCTGCCAAATTCAGGTAGCAGCTTCCAAGCTATTTCTTTTGATCTCTCAAGAAGGCAAGCCAAACCCATAGCCACCGCCTCTCAAGGCCGAGGGACTCCCATAGAAACGCTCCAGCAGCCTGGCATCTTCCTTCAGTCACGAAGCACTGCAAGTAGCTACCAGGGATGTCAGCTCCAGTGAATCTAGAATCGTTTTGTGTACGTAGAAGACATTCCACACACGTCCTAATTGGTACCTCCTTTACAACCACGTGTGGTCACATGACTGAATCTGGCTAATGAGAGGTATGTAGAAGTTGCTGGGTGGGACTGTCAGGGAAATCCCTTATAAAGGAAAGATGGAGAGCTGGCAGTATCCTTTTGCCTTTCCCTTCTTCTTCTTTTCGATGTCTGAGGGCAAATGGTGGCTACTGCCCCAACGACTGTCTTGGGCCACAAGGTGACACTACGAATGTACTAAGAATGATGAACTGAGATAGAATGAATGTGGGCCTCCGGTAAGTGTGGGGCCTCCAGGCCCACCCTGGACTGCCTACTTGGGGGTTTTCAAAAGAGAAACACAAATCCATACATATTTAAACCAGTGGTTTTGGAGTATGCTTCCTGTTACACATAGGCGAACCTAGTTATAACTAATATAAGGACAATAATGCCTGTCACAGCAGCCTAGAATCAGGTGAGACCCCACTCTCCCAATACCCCACAAAAGGCCAGCCTACATCAAGAGAATATGGCATCAGCCTTCAAAGGCAGCTCCAACAGCTCGGCATACCTGCTGGGCCGACTCAGACTCTACACTGGTGATGAAGGAAGGCAGAAGGAAACTGGCAGCACATGGTCCAGACTGAGATCTAGAGACAGCCTGGAATGGACTTCAGCTGTGACTCTACACTCCTCAACCTTGACTCACAGTCTACAGATGCTGATGATGGAGAATGCCGCCTACAGAAGCTGAATCGATCAGAACGAAGGTTATTTGATGATATTAAGGAACTCATCATTTTTAAGTGTGATAATGGAATTGGAGTTCTACCTTTAAAAGTTATGATCTTTTAGACACACAAATTGAAATATTTCCAAATGAAATGATTCACTTCAGCATACTCTGAGGGAAGAAATGGATGGGGACATAGATGAAATACAATTGCCCATGAGCTGATCGATGTGGACATTGGGTACATGGAGATTCAGTATACTACTTTCTTTCCTTTTCTATGTTTGAGATTCTTCATAATAAAAAGAAATATGAACGGTCCCCGGGAAATCACATTCCACCAAGGAGTGTCTGGTGGGAGGGGGCGGGGGGCACAGAGGCCAACGCTGATGAGTAGTACGTTTCGTGCCTGTTGGGAGCACAGGCGAATCACCCGCAAACATCGTGCTACACGATCGTTCAAAGTCCAGCCTGGCTGGCCCAGCCCACGGACAATTGTAATGCAAGGTGCTGTAACGCCATCTCTTCTTAAGCATCCATCACTGAAAGGCTCAGTGAGAGCACAGCAAATTCCTGTACCTCCACATTCACGGTCATAGAAAAGAAGTCACTTAAGGCCACTAATGCTAAATATTTGTAAATTGCATGCGAAAAGAGCTTGGGCTCCCTAGTTCTTGCAATGTAACTTTGGTGCAAAAAGTTCAAAAAGTAACTGCCTTGAAGGAAGAGAGATGCTTTCCTTCTCTGATGATGATGGCTTAGCTATCTAACTTCCTGGCAAGCTGGTAGCGTGCAGAGTGCTACAAAATATGGTAACGATCTAAATGACCAAAAGTAGGGCCATGAGTAAGAGGATACTGGTTTATGTCGCAGCTATTGAAATGATGTTTATGAAGAATTCCTAATAACATGGGAAACACTTATGCTACCATGTTAAATGAAAGGATAAGGACACAAACTGTTTATTCTATGTAATCACTATGATGTCAAATATACGATTACATGTAGAATATTGGGGCTTCTAAAGCATAGGTGTTTAGCCAGGGACTCTTAACTGAGCACCATAAGTCAGAGTGGCTGTACACCTGGCTGGTAAAAAAATAAAAAATTACAGATTTTTACTAACCTCTGATTTTTTTCCTCCTGGATTTGTTTCATAGTAAAATATACATAACATAAATTTTACCATTTTAATCATTTTTAAGCATACAGTTCAGTGGCATTAAATGCATTCACATCGGTGTGCAACACGCACCATCATCCAGAATCTCCAGACTGAAATCTAACTTTTCCTTCAATTATGTAGTTAAAGAACCACAGTAAATGACCAGTACCTGTGACTTTGCCACCAACAGAAACCAAAGCTATTTCCCTATCATGTTACAGTTGTTGTAGGTATATTGAAATATTGTTCATGCTCCTCACAGCTTTGAAATTAGGTAGTAAGAACTGTCTCCAACTCTTATTATTTCATGTAAAAGTATTAGATTATGAATTTGTTTCATAACATTTTGCTAACTCTGTTTCAATATAAAAGTTTTCCTTCATAATCCTATTTAATTTTATGCATTTAAAAAACATTATTCTGATGGCATCATTAGGTTTTATCGGCCCACCAAAGGGGTTCATAAGACCAAAAAAAATGAAGAATCCCCCAGCAGATGTGTTTCTGACAGATGGAGTAATTAAAGTATTAGCTACTCTCAACGTGTAATAATGGGCTTACTGACAGGTGTCTGAATTCTTTACAATTATTCCGTTGGTGATCGGGCCTAGCAGAATATGACACCACATCCATATGCATCTCCCGATATCCACTGTGCTTTTAACTCTCAAAATAATCCCGTTTTCACCTTTCCTTTGGAAAACAATGTTTGATGGACCTCAAAAGACATTCATAGTCAAAGAGGAAGCTAATGGCAGAAAGAGTACGAGAATATCAGAGCACATTTAAGAAGAGGGGCAAACCAACTTCACCTTTCAAAAAGAATCCATTTCCCTAATACATTCCTTCCTTTATGTGCATTTCATGGATCACCAGGCATTTCACGAATCAAAACCACAATGAGGTAGAACCTCACACCTGTTAGAATGGCTATTATCCAAAAGACAAGAAATAACAAGTATTGACGAGGACGTGGAGAAAAGGGATCCCTCATGCACTGTGGGCAGGAATGTAAATTGGTACAGCTACTATAGAAAACAGTATGAAAGTTCCTTAAAAAACTAATAAATAATAGAACTGCCATAGGATCCAGCAATCCCACTTCTGGGTACTTATCCAAATGAAAACCCTATTTCAAAAAGATATCTGCACCCCCATGTTCTTTGCAGCATTATTTTTAATAGCCAAGACATGAAACCAACCTAAGTGTCTGTCCATGATGAATGAATAAAGAAGATGTGGTAGAGACACACACACACACACTAGAATATTATTCAGCCCTAAAAAAGGAAATCTTGCCATTTGTGACAACATGGATGGACCTTGAGGGCATTATACTAAGGGAAATAAGTCAGACAGAGAAAGATGATGATCTCAGTTATGGATGGAATATTAAAAAAGCAAAAACAAACAAAAAATAAGCTCTTACAGAGAATAGATTGTTGGATGGCAGAGGTTGGGGTAGGGGTGAGTTAAATGGGCGAACGGAATCAAGAGGTACAAACTTCCAATTCTAAAATAAGTCATCTGATGTACTGTACAGTATGACTGTACTTAATACTGTGCTGTATATTTCAAGGTCGCTAAGAAAGACCTTAAAAGTCCTTGTCACAAAAAAATTTTTGTAACTAAGTGTGGTGATGGATGTTAACTAGAGTTACCATGGTGATCGTTTTGTAATATATACAAATACTAAAGAGTTATGTTATATGTCAATTATAACTCAATAAAAACGTATGTGTTTTGGAATCTGGTATGGGCTGTACAGTATTCTCAGGACTATAACCATCATTTAAAACCTCTCTGTGCATATAAGATTTTCTTTTCTGCAAGTCGCATATCCGCCATAATTTTCCAATGAAAGAGCTCTCTCATGCTGAAAGACATCTACCTTCTCTGCGTCCTCTGAGAGCCCCTACTTATCCCCCACCACGAGAGGTCCCCAGATGTGGGTCCCAGTGGTCTACGAACCCAAATCCTTGGCAATGGCTGACTGACCAAGGATAGAGACCTGACCCAAGCCAATCAGATTCTCTCTCCTGGGAATTTGGAAGTGGGACTCGGAGTTACCCTCTGGTGCTTTTGATGCAGGACAGGGCAAATGTCCCCCGGGTGGCGGGGACACCAAGTCCTGCACAGAGAGAACAGGGACCTTTGGCAGAAAGTGTGGAAAGAAATTCAGCACGCACGCCAAAGTTAGAGTCAAAAAGCAAGTTGAATAGAAAAGGGGTGACACTCCACAGAGTGTGGTCTCCTCTCGGAGGCAGAGAGAGGGACAGTGACAATATAGAGGACAGTGAGAGAAACAGAGTAAAGGCACTGAGAGGGACCCTGAGTGTTCGAGGAATTCAGCTTATATATAATTCTTTGGAACCTGTGAACTATAGTTTAAAAGACTTTATTAACCCATTTCCTTGGATATGGACAGTGAAGAAGGGGAAGAGTATGAAGCATGCAAAGGTAAGAATGGGTAGAGCGAAAGGCCTGCTGGTTCCCATGGTTTAATCCTTAGGTTCCCACGGTTTCAGCCACAGGGAATGAGTCTTGGTTCCTCGTCCCCCTTCACAAGTGTGAGGAATGGGTCCTCAGCAATCCCAGCAGAAATCTTCCTTTGTTCTGCAGGTGTCCTCCTGGCCAGGCTGCGGGGCTGACTCGCTGACTCGAATATTGCAATCTCTGAATGTGGCTTGATTAGCATTTTAATTCTCTGGCCTCCTCCCTGCATTACTTTGACTTGTAGGCATAAGATGGGCATGTTTGGTGATATACATGCTGAGGCTGACAGATCAACCCAGGATGGGATGTGCGTGTGCGCAGAGGGGCAGAGAAGCTTCCAGCTCATGCCCAGGACCTCTGTATCCACATTACAGAAATCCCCTTTGAGCTGGGGGACCCCAAATGCTTGATTTAGACTTGGCCCCTATGGCACCCCACAGAGCAGCTGGTGTCCTTTCCTCCCAAGTTTACCCTCAGCAAAAAACCACAAAAAAGCCACCCAAGCAGCATACCTCGGGTCTGCCGATGCTTCTGCGTACCCGTGCTCCAATCCCTTCCGACTGCTCTCGGCTGAGCACTGAGACAGTAACCTTCTTGGAGGACACCATGTCGACGTCTGCAAAGACAGTGCTCTGACGCTGAGCTGTAGAAAATGGACGGCAAAAGGAGAGACAACAAAAAAGAGGAATCATTAATTCCTAAGTCACATCAAGGACTACAAAATAAAGGATTAAAATCAGACTTGCCCCAAATACTAACAAACAGCTGCCAGGTACTGATTGCTTACTATGGACTAGACGTGGGTTAGGTGATTTAAACAAGTATGACAGTGGGTGTTTACTAGGTGCCCAGCCACCAATCATTAACAATTGTTAGCTCACGTGATGCTACCACAATCTTGTATAAGATTCGGCAATTACAGCCCACCGGGTACTTACCAAGAACCCCTCAGGAGCACTTTATCTGCTTTGCCTCACTGAAATCTCTCAGCCTCTCCCTCACACCACGCTGCCCCACAAGGCAGGTGCTGCTACCAGTGACGCTGGGAAAGATGCGTGTGGTGACATAGGGAACGTGGAGAAAAACCAACAGGTCTGTGACTCTCTGCAGCATGCAGAAGGTGTCAACATTGAAAGAGATCTTTGAGAGTCATCAAATTCAAAGACCCATCTGTGCCTGAAGTTCAGAGCCAATTTTTCGGGCAAGAAATCTTTGTGCTTTCTCATGGAGTCTTCAAGAGCACAGGAAACTGGTGGAGGAGGGGCCTTGCCAATGCACCCCGGATTTCAGGAAGGAGCTATAGTCCCAGTTCATTATTCAAAAGTGTTTCCCCCCTAATCCTACCATTTGCAATGACATGGCTGGATGTGGAGGGCGTTATGCTGAGTGAAATAAGTCAGACGGAGAAAGATAAATCCTATATGATGTCACTTGTATGCAGAATCGAAGGAACAAAAAGAACAAACTAATCAAAAACAGACTCACAAATATAGAGGACAATCTAGGGATGGACAGAGGGGAGGGAGGTTGGGGGTTGGGAGAATGGGGTGAAGGGTTAAGGAAGTACAAATTAGTAGCTGATGGATGATCACGGGATGGGGAGCACAGCATAGGGAAGGCAGTCAGCATTAATACATTAGGTTGGCGGACGGCCAGGGGAGGCAGGGTGCAACTGGGGAATCGCTTTATAAACTCTATAAATG
Source organism: Macroglossus sobrinus (assembly GCA_004027375.1). NCBI lineage: Eukaryota > Metazoa > Chordata > Mammalia > Chiroptera > Pteropodidae > Macroglossus > Macroglossus sobrinus. Next base: position 128,690 of record PVKZ01000656.1, on the reverse strand, counting down.
TCTAACCAATGTACTGTATGCATGAAACTAATAAAATAAAATTTTAAAAAAACACATACAATAAAAAAAAAGTGTTTCCTCCTAATGTAGGGATGAGGCAAGAGAACTAAAATGTTAAAGCAAGCCACAGACAGAGACTGCAAATGCCATCGGCCCTGCAGCCAGGCCAGGAGGACACCTGCAGGACAAAGGAAGATTTTTGCTGGGATTGCTAAGTCCCACTCCTAAGAAGGGGAAACAAGAAAAACAGTCTTTAAGTGACGCCCAACACAAATAAAATCGTTCATGGGGAACCAATGGAATAAAGGCTGGGAAGTGCCAGCAGGCCTCTCATGCTACATATTGTCACCTTTTCACACTACAGCCTCTTCCCCTGCCTCACTGTATGTCCCTATCAAAAGAAATATTTAAACCGTAACTCACAAGAACTAAAGAATGATAATCTGAATTCCCCAGAACACTTGGGGTCCCTCCCAGTGTTCCTCTCAGCGCCTTTACTCTGTCTCACTGTCCTCATCTCTGTTGCTTCTGTCCCTCTGAGTCCCTCTGGGTCTCACTCTGCCTCTGAGAGGAGACCCCACTCTGTCAGTGGAGTGTTACCCTAACAAACTTTCCCTTTGACAAACTTTGGCGTGTGTGTTAATTGTTTCCACAGTCTCCGCCAACAACCCCTTCTCTCTCAGTGTAGGGCTTGGTCCCCCCCCCCCCCCGCCACACACACACACACTCAGGTAAATTCGCCCTGTCCTGCGTCACATCTTGTGAGTTCTATTCAATGGAATATTCCAGAACAAGTATAATCCGTCCTTTTCCTACTTCAAATGCTTGCAGGCGGTACCCCCATCTGCAATCCCTAAAGTCCTTCAAGAAAACTATAATCCGTTCCTTCAAAGATTCCTACTCAAACCAAGAGAGATGCTTTAGCAAGATGCATAGACCCTGGAGCCAGAGGGCCTGGGTGTGCACCCTAGCTTCACCATGGGACCAGCTGTAGGACCTGAGGCCAACTGCTAAGCCTCTCCTTGCTCAGTTTTTCCATCTGTAAACAGGGGCAATAAGACTTGCTGCGTCACAGGAGTGTAGCCAGTGCTCTAAGTCAGCTGCTGTTATTCGGAGCCTTCTACTGGGCCATGCCCGCCTGTCAGTCAAGGCCACTCTAAAATGTGCCCCTTCCCAGGAGCAGGCAATCGGTATGTATTGGGTGCTGGACTGCGGGGCACAGAAACGAGCTCAAGCCTCAAAGCCCTAAAAAAACTGTCATCACCTACATACAAGCAACTCGAATGTGTTTTACCCCCACACGGACTGTCCCTGGTCCTTCGAGGCGCCTACAAGTAACTTCTCCGAGGCCCTTCCAGAGCTCAGTGCTTTGCAGAGTGCAAAGCCCGCTGCCACTTGCACGAAACTGCAGAGGACTCTGAGCATCTCTAGTCATCTCGCCCGGAGACTCCCCTAGGCATCTAGGGCGGGCTGGGCAAGGCGGAGTGCTGCTCGCCGATGCCCGGCACCCCCTCCCCAGCCCCTCCGCCCCGCGGCGCCCGGGTACTCACGGGGCGGCGGCGGTGCGGGTGCGGTGCGGATGCGCGTGCGGGCCCGAGCGTACGGAGGCAGCGTGCAGGGCGCGGGGCAGCCGCCTCACTGTGACTCAGCGCTTCGCCGGCGGCCGCAGGGAGGCGGGAGGCGGGAGTTCGTGGGTCTCTGGGGCCCTGGGTAGGGGCGACACTCCTTACTGACACACCCCCGTGCGGATCCTCTCGCTCCTCCCTCCCGCCTCTCCCCCCACCCGCGCTGCTCCGCTGCCCTTTGGCCTCTGCGCCCCTGCCCCTCCCGCCCCGAAGAGATGCGCCCCGGGGCCTGGTGGGGGCGCGCGGGACCCTCGGAAGGGTGTGTGGGCCCTGCACGTGGTCTGATCAGGGTGAGGGGCGCAGCTCCACTCCGTAGGGAACCTATCTTTAACTGGAGTCACGCAACCCGCGGAGCTTGTCTTCCTGGGTTGGAATCCTGCCTCCGCCCCTTGTTAGCTGCGTGACCTTGGGCAGGTGACTCAGCCTCTCTGTGCCTTCTGTTCCTCCACTGGGGGTGGTGATGATCATATGATACAACCTCCTAAGGACGTCATAAGAATTAAATCAGCTTGGCAGGTCCTAAGCAGTACACAGTTGTTTGTTACATAAATAAATTGTCCGCTGTTTGCCACTTAGAATGGGGTAGGGGGTGGCATTGGAGAGTTTCCCCAGGGGAGCAGAGTTACAGAAGCCACCGGAGGGCATGTAGTTCATTGCTAGGATTCCCCTGTAGCCAGGGGTACAGGCGTGGCTGCAGTTTCTGTCCTCTAAACACCAGAAACGGATATGGGTGTTTCAATAAAATTTTAACTATGGGTACTAAAATTTGAATTTCATATGATTTTCACTTGTCACGAAATATTATTGCTCTTTTGATTTTTTTTTATTTCCACTACTTAAACATGTCAAAACCATTCTCAGCTCACAGGCCGTAAAAACTAGGTAATGGGCCAGAGGTGGCTGCAGACCTAGTCTGCAGTCCCACCCTGAGAGAAAAGCTTAGCAGTGGAACAAGGACCTTCCCCGGATTCGCCATATGGGGGGCTCAAAACCCCCTCCCCACCTTATGTAAATGATTCAAGGCTATATGAGATAATACACATGAGCATTAAAAACACCATGAAATAATAATGTCATTATTATACTTACATCTGCAACTGTCTCCAAATAAAATAGAAGCGTGGCCTCTCTCCTGCAGTCTGCAGTCCTTAGTAAATGCTCCTGTCTTCGTTACTACAAAGTTCAACGTTTAGCCAATTGCCTGAGCTTGAAACTCAAGCCTTCCCTCCACCCTTGCACCTTGAAGTCCTGTGGATTCTGCTCCCAGTCTCTCTCAAACACATCCCGTCCTTCCCATTTTGATTGCCACCATCCATCCTCTCTGATAGCCACTCCGCTCTTCTTGCCTTCAGGCCTACCCCTGGCCAAGCCATTTTTCAAGTCACAGGGAAATGGAATCACTGCTTAAAACCTCCATTGCCCTCAAGAGAAAGTCCCAAGATGTCATTAATCTGGCCTCATCCTCAACATGCTGACACTTGGTGGAGGACACACACACACACACACACACACACACACACACACACAGGAACCCTCTCTTTCCACCATGCTGAATTTCTTTTAGGTCCTGGAAAGTGCCTTTTCTCTCATTGGCTTGCTGTGTCTCTTTCTGGAACTTCCTCCCTCCTTGATCTGGCTTATCCCCATTCATCTTTCAGCTGTCAGTTGGCATGTCACTTCTTCTGGGGAAACTTCCCTGTCTATCCCTTCAAGTCTGGGTGAGATGTTTGACGTTAGCAATCATCGCACGTACACATTGCTGACCAGGGTCATTTATCATCCTTTGGAAGATTCTGTTTTTCTGAGATGACACCAATAGTATTTCCTATCATTTCTGTCTTCTCCTGCAATGTAACCTTGGCACACACACCTCCCCACCCCATAACAAGTGGAGTTTACTTCTCTTCCTCGTGAGTCTAAGCAGGACTCATGGCTGTTCTGACGAATGCAATACAATGAAAGCGACATTGCGCCAGTTCTAGGCGTGGTTCTGAAGTGGCCCGGTGGCTGCCACGCGGGAAGAGCAATGGCTCTGAGATCATCATTCTAAGAGAAGCCCACCCCATGTGGAGGAGTGGTCCTAGAGGAAAAAAAATGCCATGTGAAGAAAAAGACGGAAGCCAAGCACACCGAAGTCTCAGACACATAAATGAAGAAGCCATCTTGGGAGTGAGTCCTCTGGCCCCAGCTGGCCCAGCTGGCATGATGCGCATAAGACATGAACAGCCACCTGCATCCTTCCCAACTTCTGGACCCACAGAACTGTGAGCAAATAAAAATGATGGTTTTAACCCACTCGGTTTCCAGGTCATTTATTTCATGATCATAGATAACTGGGAAATATGCTTTTATGTGACAGAAGAGATGAGGTGATTTTCAAAGCTCTCTGGGCTAAAGAAAAACTCTTACAAAATTTACCCTTTCAGAATGCAGATATGGCCATTTAAATGTTATTACCAAGACAACCAGCCATCCAGCGAGATCAAAGATTATTAAACTAGACTTGAGAGAGTAAATTGAACCACTGAAAGTCTCCTTCGTTACAAGTAGCATTTACAGGGACAGCTTCATAATAAAAGCAAACAGGAGAGAATGGCTTTGCTGTACATTTTTCTCCACTTCTATAGTAGATACTCTTGGTGAAGTTTTCAGTTGATCATCTTTTCAAAGGTTCCTCTGGGACTCAGAATCCCCTCCACCTCCAAAACTGTACCAGGAGCGAGAGGTCCCCTTCCTTCTTGTCTTTGAGAAGCTAGTCACCAGTAGAAGCTAACTCCAAAGGTGTGCATTGTCAGGGCAAGGCAGGGGAGTGGGCAGGAGAAGAGACAAAGTTTTACAAATGGAATATTGGGCTTGTAACGGTTCACTATAGCTGGGTCACTTTGGAGATGAGAAATGTGACCCTTTCCATGGAGCTTTAGCACTTTTCAGGCTGTCATTTGCTACCTAGGTGGAGATGTGGAGCAAGCAGCTAAATACTTGAACATGTAAATAACGATCCACTTTGGAATCCTAAGAAACAAAGAAAACTCCACGCCAACACTAAAGAAAGCCTTCCCAAAATAAGTCCAGATAACACCGTTATAATCTTTAAGGTCACCCGCATCATCAACATATTTTATTTGACCTCTTTGTCCTCTTTACTCAAAAATGATACTTTCCTCTTCTATACGACTTATTGACTTTCTTCTCAAAGATATATTTTATAGAAATACATGGACATCCTTATTCATTTCATCATTTGCAATTTTTTTTTCTCCTTCAAGCAGTCAACTCAAAATTCTTTCTTAAAGATGGGTCCGGTTTCTCCCAGGGCACTGTAGCTGTTGTGCATTCAATGACAAATATCTCCAGAATATTCCATGTTAGAGTTTTAGACTCGCTGAACGCAGGAACTCAATTGGCTCTAAGTCAGGGACTAATGACTTTGTAAACAGTTTTTGCTGGTGGTTGAGGACATCCAAATATACCCAGAAAAGTTATGTGTGTGTGTGTGTGTGTGTGTGTGTGTGTGTGTGTGTGTATAACTCCCATTTCCACACTTGTGACTTGTGAGAGCAGTCTGCACAGACCTTGTCTGTTCCATCCAGCTTCTGGGTCCTGCCTCAGACACTACACATGATCAACTATTGCATGAAACTCGTAACTGTGTGCCTGTCTTTCCCTTGAGCTTTTGGCAGCATGCCATAAAAGAATAGTTTTTGACCCTCTCTCTTGAACCATAGAACTTTCCTAGAATTCATCGCATACAAAACGTTCTCAGCCCTGCAAGGCGGATTTAGCTCTGAACCAGGGAAAGAGAGAAATTCAGGTGAATGATTCCCCTGATACTTCCCTCAGTTACCCTGGTAACCTTTCTCAGTTTTCAGCTTTTGTAAGATTGTGTCTTCTGTCAGGATGAAGACTGCTTTCAAGGTCACAGTATTGGAGTTAAAAGGCTAATTCGAATCAACCTCTAGTTAATGTTTTCTACACTGCCGTGTTTATGGATGAAGTTTACTGAGGTCTGCAACTTACTTTGCACTAAAAATAACAAGAGTAATAGCAGTGGTAGTAATACCAACGAGGTGGACCAGTGGATGGATAGAGAGGTGCATAAAGAGATAACTAGATGACAAAGGAAGTGTAAAATGTAATTGTAGAATCTAGATATTGCTGTCTGGGTGCTCACCATACATTTTCTTCAAAGTTTTTCTGTATTTGGAAAATTTTCACAAAATTCTGGGCAAAAGCAATTGGAATCTAAGTGGGAATCATGGCTGGAAGGAGTCTATAAAGATACCTTTTTTGCTTCCAACTCTGGCAACACAGTACAATTCAGTGAACGTTGAAATGAGCTTTTGAACTAAATTCTAAGCTACCAGGTCACTTCTAGAGCTGGAAGGATTATTCTAGAGCGTGAGTTGGCAAAATTTTCCTGTGAGGGCCAGACAGTAAATATTTAAGGCTTGTGGGTATATGGTCTCTGTCGCAACTATTCAACTGTGCCATTGCAGGATGAAAGCGGCCACATGTAATATGTAAATAAACGGCTGGGACTGTGTTCCATTATATCTTATTTACAAAAACAGGTGATAGTCATAGTTTGTCATCCCCATCTGGACCCCAAATCCTTACCTTCCACTCAAACATAGGAGTAAAACTAACAAAATGCCAAGAGTCTCTGTAAAGATTTCACAGATGTCAGGAAAGGTCATAACAAAACAAAACAAACAAAACAAAACAAAACAAAACAAAACTTTTCATGCCACCTCCACTCACCTTTCATGAGGAACAAGGCTATTTGTCCCACCATTGAACCTAAATTTTCACATGCAAGTGTGAGTGTAAATGATTGATATCAGATCCCAATCTCCAAGTCGATCATTTTTAGCTAGAACAAATAAGTGTAAGGAGGTGATGGAGTGACACCCCAATGAAGAGACCCCCATGGAAAAAGCTCAAGCTGCAGGGAGAAGCTATTGGAGGCCTGTGGGGTTGCTCTTTAGTGAGACGAGACCAATATTAAAGGCAATAAATCAGTAAATTATGTAGTAGATTTTAAGGTGCTAAGTGCTAGGAACAAGAGGACAAGTAGAGCAGAAAAAGGGAGATTGAGAGCACTGGGTGGGATGAGATCATACTATTAAACAGGGTGGTCCAGGTCAGACTCATTAGAAAGATGCCATTTGAAGCAGAGCCTGGAGCTGAGATGAACCAGGCAGATATGTCTGACAGTTTGCCAGAGGCAAGTGCCAGTGCAAAGGTCCTGGGGCAGATAGTCCTCAGATTATTGTTTGAATAGCAAGGAGGCCAATTTTAAGAGTGGCAAAGTGAGGTAGAAGAATTATAAGATGTTAGAGGTGGTACTAGGGGACCAGAAAGGGGGAGCGGCATTGGAGAGTTCAGACTGGAGCAGTGACAACACTCAGGAGGCAAATGCAATGTTCCAGGTGAGAGATGGTGGTAACTTAGACCAGCAGGTAGCAGTAGAGGTGGTGAACAGTGGCCAAATTTGGGATGTATTTTGAAGATAAAGCTAACCATATTTTGAGTGAGATCGGATGTCGGGTATGAAGGAAGGGTATGAGTCAAGGGTGATTGCACACTCCTCGGCCTGAGCAACTGGAAAGATAGAGCTGCTATTAGCTGTGAAGGGGAGCGTGTGGGAGAAGCTACTTTGAGGGGTTAGTCAGGAAGTCAGCTTCAGACGTCTCAAGTTTGACATGTTTATTAGATATTCCAAGTATAGAAAGACAAGTTGACCTGCAAATACAAGTTTGCAATTCATGCGGAAGGACCTAGCTGAAATTTGGAATTGTAAGCGTAAAAATGGTGTTTTAAGCCATGAGTCAAATGAATTTTTTAAAGTGAGAGAAAAATAGAGGTAAGCAAGAAAGTCTGTCTGTCTGTCTGTCTGTTTCTCTCTCTCTCTCTCTCTCTCTCTCTCTCTCTCTCTTTCTCTCTCTCTCTCTCTCACACACACACACACATAAACACACACACACACACACACACTGGATCCTATCAGATTCCTTCTTATTCTAAAAATATAAGCACTACTCCTCCCAAGTGAACAAGCTTGTTTTTATTATGAAGTCAATTTATCCCACGCTGCCTGCTAAAATCTTGCATGAACAAGCTTTAGAGAAAATTCCTGAAGGTCTGGCTGGGTAGGAGAACAATGCAGACTAGGATTCGAACAAATAATTTCTGTAATCTCACTAGTGGGTTGCTATAACAAGTTAGAATAAAACGAAAGACGTGGAAAATACAAAGCCAAAGAAAGGCTCGCGAGAAGTGGCAGAGGAAGAGAATGAATAGAATAAGTAAAGAAATCTATGCCGTTTTGACTCAGAGGAAATCTCTCCTCCCAGCCGCCCTCGAGTGTTTGGAGGCCCAAGGGGGGATGGAAATCCCAAGAGATCGTGCCCACGTGTTTCCAGGGTTCTATGGCTTCCTCCTCCCCCACCCCTCCATTCACTTTTTATTCCAAAATGGATCTTTCGCCATGCTTCCACGCTGAAACAGACGGGCACATACAAGTGTCCATATAGGCAAGAACGTTAACCGGCAGAGCGTGGAATGAATTTACTTGGCCAGGTTGCTGTGCTTCGCCTCAGTTTCCCGAATGACTGCTGACTTTGTTTCCAAGGGACAGAGAGTGACTTGGAATCCATCAGTGACTTATTTGCTGTCAGGGTGTAATCTCCTCTCTTTTGAATTCTTCTGAAGGACTCTTTGCCCTTCCCCAAATTCCAGTTTCAAACAGAAATATTAAAAACATCTCTGTAAGTTATTTTTCACTCGCTCTGCTGTAATTAACCCTTTATTTATGGTTGTTTCTCCTCTAAACATAAGTCCCCTGAAGATGTGGGCTGCCTCTGTCCTATGTGTCCTGCTCCTAAAAGATTGCTTAGCACATGACAGGTTCCCAGTAAGACTTGAATGACTGAATGGATGAAGAGAAATGATGCTGATCCTGTGTCCATACATAAAAAAAAAGCCTCTTTGAAAGTTACTAGCTCCATCCTCTTCTGCCAACTCGATTTCATCACACCATAATGTGTTTACAAATAAGTTAAAGTAGCCAACCATTAATAAGCTAACACCGTGTGCCAATGCACGCCAAAGGGATGATTAAATTTCCTGGCTATCTATAGCAGAGCCTAAAATAAGTCATTAGATTTATTACATATGACAAGCCAGTGTGTACTAGAAAAAGAGGTGGAAAGAGTACAGCCCAAAACTGTGATGTTGTCATAATGATATCAAGTGACAATCATACTTTTTTATTGAGATCTGGGTGCATGATACAGGAGCAAGAACTGATCTCTTTTTTGTTTCTGGATTTCTTAATAATTTAAGCTGTGGGAACATATTCCTTTTCAATCACGTTAACTGTCCTCTCTCATACATCCTCCGGCCTTCCTTTGTCCAGGGTTGAGCTGAAGTTTTCATTGCTTATTCTCTGCGCTCTTGGCCATTACCTCATGATTTCCTGACTCATGTGAAAGAAGTCAGCGTCACAAGTGGACTTTTGCAGACCTATTTTCTTGTCTTTGCAAGCATCGAGCACTATAAACAAAGGCAGGGTTATCTCATGTACCCGAGAGCTGCCTGGGAAAAGCAGGAGACGTAGTTATCAAAGTTGGAACCTTTATGAAATATGCTTTTGTCTCCGTTTTCGTTGCGTTCAATCAGATCAACAAGTGTTGGCTAAGTGTCGAGCGTGGTTTCCTGTGGGATTGTGTAAGGCCTTGCAGGACAATAAACGTTTTGGGGGCACTGAGTAATGTAGCCACTTCTGACCCAGCAGCTGGGAAAATGTGAGCCAATTTGCCACTGCTGGAAAGAGGACGGCTGGGGACTGGGTTCCTGCAGGAGGACACTAACTTCACCGCAGCAGAGCCGGCCGGCGGAACAAAAGCCAAAATGGTGCGTCTCAGTGGCAGGTAGCAATGCAATGTCACATCCTGCAGGAACGTGGGTCTGGGTGTTGTACAGCCTGAAATTCAAAAGTTGGGGAGCCTGCTTTTTAAAAACTACTACAAAATTAGGAAGGTGAAATTGTTGGGATTCCTCTTGGAGACTTTGAAGGGGACCATGTAATTTGGGGGCTGTTATAGTTTCACTGTAAATGCCCCATCTGGCTTCAAATCTTGTTCGGGGAAGCTGTCAGGCCGTGGTTTATCACCAGCGGCTGCATCTAGCTTTGTGTTGTTTCCTTTGCCGATTTTCCTCTTACTGTTCTTCAGGCATCGCCTTCCATTGCTTTTCACACTGGCTTCAGAGCTGCTTCTGCAAGGCAAAGAAATGGCAGTCATACCTCCCTTTCTCTAGCTTTGTGTGTAGGGTGTTATTTTAGCTACAGATGCTTGTTCTCAGGTTTCTGAAGTCTCTCTCAATCGGAGCCTTGGAGGGATTTTAGATGGAGATAGAAAGATGGGAGGGAGGTGAACCCTACTGATGCACCCACATTCATATAATTTGGAGAGTTCTGTGGACCGTGATGATTTCATTGGATTTAAAAAGTACACTATAATGTGGTCCAGGTCAGCGCTTTTCAAACTCTCCTATGCAATCGGACCACCAGGGGATCTTGGTCAAATTCAGATTCTGATGCAGCGGGTCTGGAGTGGGAACCGAGGCTCGGCGTTTCTAACAAGCTCCCAGGTGAGGCTGATGCTGCCGGTTCGGGGCCTACACTTTGAGTAACATCCACGTATTGCTTTATATGACATCTGGTGGCACAATTACACAGTTAATAAGGGCTGGCTCCACCTGATTTTAAGGTAACCAGCTCTAAGATTGAAATCTTGTAACAGACTTATGGAGCAGGTGCTTTTTGACAAGAGAATAAATACATGGGGAGTCTTCCTATGTATTATTATCTCCTATCCTTAGGAACTGGGGGAATGAGATGAGGACAGAAATTTTATACTGAGGATCATTTAGTGTTTAAACTTTGCTATGGTCTTTTAAAAACTTTGCCTATGGAGTGATGAGGGGAAGAGGTAGAGATTTCTGGAACATCTACCGGGGTGCTAGGCTTCGTATGGCCATTTTCTTTTGACTTCTCCTGACCCTTTGAGGTGACGATTGTTTTACTCCCTTTACAGATGGGGAAGCTGAGGTTTCGCAGGCTTAAGTAACATGTCAGGTTGTGTGGAGACAGAGCACGGATTTGAACCCACTAAAGCTTGGTGCTTTCGCTATGTGTTAAACTAATTCAGCATAAGGAATTAGGACATGGAGTTATCACTTTTTCATTCTTTCTTAAAGTGCCCAGATGAGTGCCCTGGGCAAAGGGGAGGGAGCAGAAGGAGAGAGCTGGCTGAAAAAAAAAAAGAGAAAGGCTTAGAAAAGCTCTCTGGGGTACTGAAAATGAATTTCACACCTAAAGCAAAGTTTAGTTCCAACGAGAATGACATTGGAATTCTCATCTTCTTTATACAAAAAAAGGCCTTTCCAAAATGTCTGGTTTTTATCAATTCATTTTGGAGCTATTAAGGTATGATGTTTCAAAACACTGAGAGCTGAGCGTCGACATTAAAGGATTTCTGTCTATATCATGCCAGGACAACTGTAACTTTCTCCTGCAGAACATGTAAAACAGGGATTTGGCAGATGCTGTGAAGCTGGTATTTGTCTTTGGCCAGCATCTTAAGAGTTATATTTTTGAACCATTTTACCTGATGCTGAGTTAAGCTTTTCGTTCCTGTTTAATTTACGACCATATTTTGTTCAGTTACGTAGGAGGAAGCTAAGCAGGCCGAGCCTTGGACAAATATTTGAAGCTTAAATTTATCACAGAGTTCTCCATTTTTCGCCTCAGAGCCCTCACAGGGAGCCCCTTCCCTTTTCTTCCTGCCCTTCCTCTCCATGGCCCTCCCATGGGTTACTTTAATATCTTGACACCTGTCGAAATCTTTAACTAAATGACATACAAAGTAAGAGAGGATAATTAAATCAAGAAAGGAGTCAGGAATTGCTACTCTTACCTCTCAGTTCTATAGAATAAAGCCTTCCAGGCACCGTCTTGAGCCAGTCAGAGAATATACTTTTTGATTAGGAGAAATATCCAATGGCCACATTTAACTATATTTGCCTTTCTCCCTTCTTTTCCTGCCTCCTGCCCTGCTTCTGCACCACTTAGAATTTATTCCAACTTTTGAGTCGTGTGTTCTTAACTATTTTCAAAATGTGGTCTAGAGTTTTGCTATTTAACACGGCCTTGGAGGTTCCTGCTGAGAGATTATTTATAGGTTACATCTTTCTGGTATTTCCAATAACAGGCCGCTTGCATGGGTCTGGTAAGACTCAAATGCATGCCGAATTCTACCAGACGGCACGCCTTAACGAGGCTGGAGTGCATATGGCTAAACACATAGATCTCTTTTAGTCTATTTATTGCCATGATGGTGTGGACAGTGTGCCATGAGGACGCCAGAAATCTGGCTCCCCGAGCTCTGTCTCTTAGGTCACAGCTTTGCAGTTCTGGCTAAGTCACTTAGGCTGCTGGGGCTCAGTTATTGCACTTATAAAATGACGTCTAGGGCTCCTACCAGCTTTGATATCCTATGCTGCCTTCCTATATTTAGGTTAGAGCCATCTCTGGTTAGCAGGGTTATACAGCTGGCACATGCTTCTCTAACACTAGCCTCGCGGTCAAGAATATGGGCTGTGGGGTTAAGCTGCCTAGATTCAAACCCAGCTTTACCACACTGGCAGCGTGGCCTGGGCAATTTACTATCACAGCTTCCTCAGCTACAAGCAGGGAATGAGGTTGCAACCTACCCCAGAGGTGACTCAGTTACAACTTTCCTACAGGATGGGGTATTATGGCCTATCTCATAGGGTGACTGTGTACCTCAAACGGTAGGATGTCATGACCTGCCCAACAGAGTGAGTGACCAGTAAATAAAAGCATATTTTTAAGGTGCTTTAAATGGTGCCTGGTACATGGTGAGTCCTCCTTAAATGTTACCGAGGATTGTTACTACTACCATTGCTCACATCCTTCAAGGTCTAATTTTAATGCCCTCCCTTCCATAATATCTTTCTTGATTATCTTAAGAAGACAACAACTTTTCTTTCCCTGGACCTTTCGAAGCAAAGACAGCAGATTCTGCTCTGGCACTTGAGTTTCTTCTTTCTACCTTTCTCCTTTTAAATAGTGAGACAGTACCCACAGTGTGCCTGGCGTTGTCACATAAGGTTTCTCGCTTAAGTCACATAGTCATAAATTTGTTACCCATCTCATTTTACAGATCAGAAAATTGAAGTGTAGAGCAGGGAAGGGACTTAATTGGAGTGACAGAGTTCACAAATGACAGTCCTGTCATCTCCCCCAAGCCTTCTTAGTCTACCTCCACAACAACCTTGCATATGAATTAGCTATGAAATCTAGCTCTCACACCTCTTTGTTGTCACTCACGGCACACTGGAGGCTCAAAACCAGGTGTGCTAAATGGACCCACAGAGTTGAACTTCTTACTCTCCTGATGTCATTTATTTATAAAAGCCAAATAACCCTGGAGATTCCAAGTCATGTCAATTCAGCATGTAGCCTTTATATATGTTATAGGGTACATAATGCTTGCTGGCTGGCTTCCTTCTAGAAATACTATATTGCTTCCTGCCAGTTATTTTTCTCCCCTGAACTAATTTAATCTCTTTCTAGTTTCATATGAATATGGAAATAGGCAGCCAGAACTATTTGGTAAGCAAATTGATGTGTCTATTCTTAGTAGGAGATAATATGAGAGTCCAGCCAAATCCCACCAGCACCTCTATGGAAATAGATTTCTGGTTAATACTGACTAACTTTAGGATCTCATTTTACTTTGAATGTTTTTTTCACCTTTTCAACTGAATTTCCCTAAAAGAAGGGTAGGTAGAGCTAAGTTTGCTAGTCCTTGGACAGGCATTTGAGTCAACCGTGGTACCTCAGCCCTATTGATTTATTGTCCTAATACATGGGAAGAGATGTTACATTTTTTAAAATTAGTCATCACTGATTATCACCTCCTATACCAAGGAAGAACATAGAAATGCCTTCAATTTAGAATCTAGGCTAATGTAGAAAAAGAGAGAAGTACAAGAAAGGAATAGAAGCAAATAGTAGGAGAAAGGCAGGTTCAAATTTGAGCAGGAACCAGGTATTATCTTAGAAGAAAGTGATCTGGAGGTGACAAAAGTGTGAATCGTCTAAACAGGGTTCTTCAATTGTGTTAGGAAGCATGAGAGTCTAGCTCAGAGGGTGGAACTTTGGAGGACTTCTAAGACACGTGGCTCCAAGTGTTTGTTACGTGAGAAAACCAGATTATAGGCCCGTATGCACAGTACGTGAACTCATTTTGTGAAAATAAACACGTGCACAAATACATTTGAAAAAATCTAAAGGTATAGTCACTAAAATTTTAACACTTTTTTTTCCCTTTGCTTGTCTGTAGTACTTGGTTTTGTAGAATAAACATATATCACATGCCATTTAAAAACTGAAGGCCAAAAATATCACAAAGAGCAGGATTTTGGAATGAACGATTTTGTTGAAATCTGACAAATTCTATTGTATTGCAACAACACGTACAAAGCCTTGGAGGTTTATTAGAGAATGTGTTTGTGGACTCGGTACTTTCCTTTTTAGTCTATGGGCTTCCCTTCAATAGACAGAAGCAACTCCGTGAATTTGGTTTGTCGATGGTGTCTGTGACTCATCATATTAATTTTTTAAGGTAAAATTCTCCCCCAAAACAACTTGAATGTGATAAATGTGAAAGTTCTATAAACAGAAAAGTATGAGTATCATTAGGCAGTATTGAGAAAGGCTGTGACATACTGCCTTGGACACTGGGGTTTGCATTTTTAAAACAGCATTCTTATTTTTTTATCTTCTACAGCACCTGGTCTTCCTAGCTGGTCTTCCATCCAAGTACTAAGCAGGCCCGACCCTGTTAGCTTCCAAGATCAGACGGGATCGGGCATGTTCAGGGTGGCATGGCTGTAGACTAAAGCAGCATTCTTAATGTTACAAATTGATTCAGCATCTGAAAAAATTTTTGAAAAGTAAACTTTCTATTCCACTAACCAGATCTATTGAACTAGCACTCTGCTTTGAGAAGTAATGTGTTAGCTGTGGATATAAAGACATTTGACAAGAGCTTTCACAGTTTTCTCTTTTTGCTTTGTTAATCAATTTTTTAAATGAACAAATGTAAAAGGTAAAAGCACCTCACAACTATGCCCAAAAGGGGATTTTAACTGAGAAAAAGTAGACCCTCCATAGTTTTAATAAGTCTTCAAGAAAATTCTCTTCCGGCCATAGACTTCAGGTGTAGAAAACAACCTTATCTGAACAGGTGTATGTGTAGAGTTTATAATGGAGGTGAAGGTGAAAGGCAGGTGTGCTACCTGCCCTCTCAGGTCCTGCTGGTTTTACAATACCTTGATCTTTTTCTGGTCTCTGAGTCTGGGGCAGAGAAACCGGTGACCATGGTGAAGAGCACACATTGTGCTCAAAAGAAACCCATTCTACTTTCATAAAAGAATGGTACTTTTTTTTTTCAGATAAAACAACATACAAAGCAAAAAGTGAACAAAACTCTGCTATAGTTAATAGATAAGATTTCTACTACTTCTTCCTATAAATCAAATGACACCCTTGGAGAATATTTGAGGGATTAATAGTCATCTGATCTATGTAAATAAATTATAAGAGCTGATTTTCTGGATTCCTTTTTCTAGAATGGTGTGGTCTCTGTCAGGAGGAAGCTGGTGGGGCCTGACTATGGCCTGTGTGATACCAAGCTGTGTTTCTTAGTCTCCCTTTCTTCCCAATTCCCAGCTATCACAGGCCCATTGTACTCCAGGGCCAGTGAGAAGTGCTAGTTAGTGACTGGACAGGTTCATTTGGCATCCGCCTGCATCTAGACAGAGCAATGCCCCTGTGGGTGCTTCCTGATCCAGAGTGATAAATAGGATGCAAATATCTTATTTTGAACGCATGACCCTGGCATAGCCAGATGGAATATGAGCGCTGGGGCCTCAGAGCAGTAACTTTTTGTCTAGAGCTTGAGAGTTAAAGGTAAAGACTCACAAGTACACTTGGGCTCTCTCCAGCGGAAGGTGAGTACAGTCAATTACCTTCAGATTATCCATAAATGAAGAATGATAATTACTGGATATTTGACTGCTAAAAATGATGTGATTTCCCAAAGCAAAGAAGATAAGAAAGTTTCTCTCTTATGGCGACTGCTTAACAGTTCTTCCCATTATCAGACCTGATATCAGACTGGGGGTTGAAACAAATCTTAGTAGAACCAAAAATTAATGCATTTATTTTCCAGTTTTAATGTTTTACATGGTCTGGGAAGGAAAAGAGTATTTTTAGTTTATGAAGTATCAATTATTTTTAGTTCTTGTAAATCTCTTTTGATATCATTTTTAAATGTTTTATTCTCAGAAATATTGAAAAGTAAACCCAAGTTCTTAATGTTGAAGATCTGATCATGATTCGAGGCCAGGGGTGTCATTTACAATGGTATTGGAGTCTCACGCTGGTTTGGATGATTTGGTCAAACAATGGGTCAAATTAATGGAGAGAAATTCAGCTGACAATTACTTTAGACATAGTGAGCTGTCCAGAATTTAAATTTTTAAAAGTTTGATTACATCTTATTGAATTCAACATATGGCTATAGAATACTTAAGGACTAAAGGAGAATTTTGATAAGCTGCTCTGGAGGGTAGTGTGAAGATGGTAAATTTAGAGTAGGAGATCAGTAAAACATATTTATAAAAGTCAAAGCCAAAACAGCAGAAGAAAAATATAAGTATATGTGTATTTATGAGCCTGGCTACTTTTCCTGTACAATGCTAAATCTTTCTGACTTTTAAAATTTTATTATTTATATTATCCTTGAATGAGAAATAGCTGAATAAAAAATATGGAAGTAAAAGAGAAACCAGCTAGATGCCGCAAACACTAATGTTAATTATTTTGTTCTATTTAGGACGACAGTATGGATACAAAATCCATTCTAGAAGAACTTCTTCTCAAAAGGTCACAGCAAAAGAAAAAAATGTCACCAAATAATTACAAAGAGCGGCTTTTTGTTTTGACAAAAACAAACCTCTCTTACTATGAGTATGACAAAATGGTGAGACCCTATTTATTCCATTGTCTTTATACTATTTATTTTTCTTAAGGCTCTACAAAGTGCTTAATTATAATGAAACAATATCAGGTTTCTTAGTTTATGTGGTAAAAATCAACTCGCCCTCACTTTCACATAGTCTTTTCTTAACCAAGAGATAATTAATTAAAGATAAAGGATTTTAAAACGTTGGTTAACTTTACCAAGGCAATTTGTAAACCACTTTAGAATAATGAATCTCAACTAAGGGTGATTTTGCCCCCCAGGGAACACTTGGTAATGGCTGGGGGCATTTTTGGTTGTCATAATTGGTGGGGTCGGGTGGTCTTCTAGTGGGTAGAGGGCAGGGATGCTGCTAAACATTTTATAATGCGCAAGCCAGCCCCCACCATGAAGAATTATCTGGCCCCAAATAGTGCTGAAGAAACCCTGCCTTAACAATGCTGGAAATAAGACTATTTCTATATGGTTGAGAATTCTATCACAGTAGAAATACTGAAATACTGTCATAAAATTGAAACGACATGAAGAGGCTTCGTGGAGCTGAATCTTGATTTCCCTGAGTAGAGTAACCACATGGCAGGTGATTTGAAATGCGTTTCAAGATTATCAAACAAAAGTTGAAATGGGTTTCAAGACTATCAAAACCTGATGCCTGAAGACTTGCTTTTGGAAGAGTATATGAGTTTAGGTCCGCACTTGAAGAATACATTCTGTTGTTATTTGATTTTGACTATTATGGACGCATTGGTCTGGTTCTCACATGCCCATCCGTCTTCCAATCTCCCTTCCAAGCATACCCTTAACTTTGTGCTTTTCTGTGTATCACATGAGGCATCTTATATTTTGTTTTTTAATTCAGAAAAGAGGCAGCAGAAAAGGATCAATCGACATTAATAAAATCAGATGTGTGGAGAAAGTCAATCTTGAGGAACAGACCCCTGTGGAGAGACAGTACCCATTTCAGGTAAGGGGGGGGACAACACTTTGGATGGGTGGCTTGTCTTTCAATGTTTTCTATCATGAAGTCAATATATCGGAGATAAATAAAGATGTTGCGAAATAATTCATTAAGATGATGACAAGGTTTGGAACATCTCCAGATGGGAGTTGGGAAGTTTGCTAAAATTCTATCTGCCCATCTGCCTTTCCTAGAGGGAGAAGAAGAAAGGTGAGTATTTCAGCTGCAGTGGCTTGACTTGCCTTGGGCTCTGCCAGTCTCTCTCATCAGACATTGATGGGCATTTCCAATGTGTTACAAGATACTAGGATGGTAATAAAATACCATCCCTATCCCAAAGGCATTTACTGATCATTGTAATGCAGTGAGAGTGAGTGTTAAGGTGAAGGTGAGCAGAGTAGCCATGGTGCCCCAGGAAACAGAAGCTTCACTCGTCACTCTAAGAAGTCAGGGAGATTTTCTCTTGGAGGTAGGTCAGGAAGGACCAGCGGAGTTAAGGAGGAAGGGCAGCAAAACTAAAGAAACAGCAGATGTCAAGGCACTGATAGGTGAAATAGTACGGCAGCTTTGGAGAGCTCCAAGTAGTCCTTGTGAATATAGCAGCCCTGTGAAAGAGTGGAAGAGATGAGCCTGGAAAGGTAGGCAGGGCCACATCACGAAGGGCTTTGCACAGCATACTAGGAGTTTTCATTTTACCCTGAAGTATTTTTTTAAATGGTATGCTGTGGAGAATGTGCCTTCAATACCCTTGGGAAGTGGCTTGATTGAAGTCATGCCCTATTTTTATTATATCACGAATACCTTTCTGATCTAATGGTGGATGGACTGCTCTGCCAATGTTCAGACTATGCAGTACTAGTAGTATAAGGGAACTGTGGCCAAAATGAAAACATAGTATTCAATTACTGGACAATCTACACTTCCCACTTCAAAAAATAACATTACCCAGTTAGGAGAAACCAGGAGAACATGTGCTTCAAATTCATATCACAAGGGCATGGGCTACTCAAAAGAACACAGGCTTTGGAGCCCCACAGAGCCCCTCAGCACTGCTTATGCTTGTGTAACCACAGACAACATACTTGATCTGAGTTTATTTCTTCATTTGCAAAATGGGTATAATCCTATATTTTTCAGAGTTGAAATAGGATTAAAATATTAAAGTATCTAGGGAAGAGCCCAGGCACTAGTAGATAGTTAATAAACGGTCTGTATTATTTACCAACAAAAGTTGAATAAACCAGAGGGGGATCTGGAGAAGACATCGTAATCTTCGAACATTTAAGCAAGTGTCTTAGAAATAGAAAATGACTTATGCTGGCGATTCCTAGGGTGGCACATGACCCAAGAGAATAACTAACAGGAAAAGGGGGACACGTTTTTACCAAATGTAAGCACGAACTACATAATGATCAGAATATATAAAAATTGGCAAGGATAGCATGGCAAAAGTAAAGAACAGTCCATCCCTGAAGCTATTTTTAAGGGTAGAGCAGATAAACATTTCCTAGTTGGCTGCAAAGAATCATGTACTAGGTAGGTGATAGGACTAAACACTCCTAAGACACCTGTAATACCTACATTTTATATTTTTCAAATTCTCCATGGTCCAGGGCAACCCTGCTGTAATTTTCCAAAGTGTAGAGGTGTCTGAATTAAAAACAAATTGAAAGGTGGAGAACAAAAATAACCAGATTTGTTTCCATCTCATTCTAGAGCTAATTGATATTATATAAGCAAACTCAAGGTTTCTTTTGGATAACAGAAAATGTGCAGTTGCACCACAGAGAACTGTGATGTACTTACATCTCAATATACCAAATCTTTTCATTTCCAGATCGTTTATAAAGAGGGGCTTCTCTACGTGTATGCATCAAATGAAGAGAGCCGAAGTCAGTGGTTGAAAGCATTGCAAAAAGGTAATTTGAAACAGTCATAAAAGCAAGTCATCAACTGAGTTCTTTTGAGGCTTGGCGGAAGAAAGACATGACAGTAAAAAAAAACCAATGCCAAGAGAGAATCTACTGATTTGTCTACCAACCTCAGAGAACAGGCCATACTTATCCTCATTTTGCATTCTCATTGTTACATAGAGGAAGTCTGGGGATCAGATTCCCACTCGCCTCTACTCTGCACAGAGCTGGCTATTGTGCCTTTCCAGCAACTGGGAGTAAGGCAGGACACCTGCTGGCTCCCCACCCACTGTACTTGCCTTTACCAGGGCAAAGTCTATATCCTCACTGGGCTTTGCCAGGTCCTGTAACTACTATACTTTGGACGTTTATAGAAAGTTATATCCAATCCTAAGCATTCATTATTTGCCAGCTACTGTGTCAAGTAGTTAGAAAACATTTCCTTAGGTAATCCTCTTGACAACTCTATGGAAACAGGTCATACTGTTCTCCATGTTTTCAGATAAGTGAGTTAAAGATACATAGCCAGTGTCCCATACCTAAGAATGAAGCGCTCATAATTTAATTATTCAAATCCAACTTTTTAACCAAGACAGTATAAATGCTAGGCTTCTGGGAAAGCTCAAGGCCAGAAACTAGTGTTTTATAAACTTAATTTCTTTTGTTTGTTTTTTTTTGTGATTTCTGTAATAATTTCCATTGAATCCCCATTAATATTTTAGTAAAGTTTTTGTTTAATACCAGCCTTTTCAGGTAAGCTGAGCTGAGTTAAACTAAAGGAATGGCATTACTAAAGACCACTGTTCATTGAACACACCTACTCTGGGCCAAACACTGTGCTGGATGTTTTAAGTACATTTTCTCATTTCCTTCCAATGACCCAGGAAAGTAATTATTATTACCACCGTATACTTCCTTGAGTCAAGGTTGAGAATGGACAGAATTCTCCTGTGATCAGAATAAGGAATCCTCAAGATGAATATAAAATCAAGAAGGAGAGAACACATAAGACCAGCCTTCCCCACCTAGAGTCTCTTCTTAAACTATTCTCCACTCAGACCTTGTAGGTTTCTCTGCTGTTTCAAGAGAAGCTAGCTTGCTGCCGTCACAGTATTGTACTCCAACAGTAGAATTTTATTTCTTTGGATTTCTCTGTCCTATTCTCATGGGTTTTAAAATCTGCACATGTTCTTAGAAAAGTAGCTCCATGAACTATTAATTCTTTAGTGTAAACAGGTGAGTCATGAAAGATAAAGAAGCAAAGAGAAACTGTTCTAGATCAAGGCGAACAAGATCACTGAATGCCAGGTGTGATTCTCGATTGGATCCTTGCTCAGAAGACACTGAGTGATCATAAAGGTTATTATTGGAACAATTAGAAAAAAATTGAATATGAAAATATATTAAGTAATAGTATCATATCTGTTCAATTTGCTGAATTCGATAATTGTATTATGGTTATATAAGGGAATGTCCCTGTCAACAGAAGTTACATGCTGAAGTATTTATGGGTGGCATTATTCAGGACATAATATCTGTAACTTGCTTTCAAATGGTTAAGCAAAATACAATGATAAAAATATAATGATAATAATAATAATAAGTAATATGTACAAAGAAAGAGATACAACAAACATGGCAAACAGTTAAAAATCGCTGAATCTGGGTAAAGGGTATATAGACATTCATTGTACTCTTCGTGCAACTTTTCTATAAGTTTGAAATGCTTCAAAATAAAAAGTGGGAGGAATTGTATGTTTATTAGATATTCTTTTCTTTTTGCTAAGATTTAATTCTACCCTCAGGTTCTTTCTGTCTTAAGAAAACACTATGTATTGTAACCCACCAACTTCTTTGTGGATGTGTTTCTAAAATCCTAACACCAAGCTGATCTGTGTATGCATTTTCTACTACATTATTTTAAAGACTGTCATGGTTATTGTGTTGTTCTCACTATATACATGATTACACTTTTCTTTTTGGCTTTTTAACTTCTAAGTGAAAGACTCACATCCTTTGGGAACCATTTGCTCTTATCCTGGTTGCTGGCAAAATGAAGTTTTCATTGTTCCGTGATAATAGTGCTTAACTGAATGTGCTTGTTCTCTTGGGCCAACGTTTACTCATGTTGTGTTTTCTTCCTGCCTGCTCCCCAGAGATAAGGGGCAACCCCCACCTGCTGATCAAGTACCACAGTGGGTTCTTCGTGGATGGGAAGTTCCTGTGCTGTCAGCAGAGTTGCAAAGCAGCCCCAGGATGTACTCTCTGGGAAGCATGTAAGGTGACCCCTCTGTTGGGTGGACCCTGGGTGGACTATGCCCCATTAGGCAAATTTGCCACATGTCCGAACAGCTTGCCAGTTCAGGAAAACAAGATGTGCCAGATTGGTTGGCATCATGAAATTTTAGTTTCAAAGATGCTATCTGGTAAATGAAGTCTACTTCTAAGGTTAATGTTTATTTAAATAATAACAATAACACCTGCTATTCTTTCATTTAATTATAAATATTTTTTTAAATTTGAATTCTGATCAAGCAAGGAGATGTTTATTCCTTCCCATCATTCTTCCTGGTTTAAGATAAATTCCAAATAGGTAGAATGTGGTAAACATATCACCACGGTTCACAAACTAAAATTATAAACAGAAAAAAAACTCATTTTTAAAAAACATATTTCAAAGGGTAAAATTTAAGTAACACTTTTAATCACCATATATATAACAAATGATGGCCAAGTTTTAAAAGATATATTTAAAGTGGATTGCCATTCCATACGTATTTGGTGATTTCTTAATAACATCAGAGAAAGTAGTGAAGGGTCTGCTTTAAGTGCAATCAGATTCTATCCAGAGTTGTATTCCTAGGGAAATCTGCCTGAGACTTTATTTGATGACAGAAAAAAAAGCCCACTGAGTGTCTTTGAAGGGGTAATGGAGGAAAAGAATTATGTTCTTTTCTGCTTGTGCCTTTGAAAGCTATTCCTTCACCGGGATACTTACATAAGGCAGTCTTATATATTTTAGAAGTTTATCATTGTTTAACAACATGAAGTTGTCAATAAATAAAAGAGAACTTATTTTGGTAAGTTTTACCAGCCTGGAAAAAATATGCTTGCATTACAATGACTTTAAAGAACTGAATGAGATCAGTTGTGTGATAACACTTTGTAAACTGTAAAACACACGGACACATGAAATATCCAAATTCACTTCATAATACTATTGACACCTGACAATTACGTTTGTTACTCCTGGTCATTTTACAACAAAATCAATGAATATTCATTGTGTTTTTCATCTCAATTAAACTATACAATGATATTTATTAACCTTGATTAGATCACATTACTCTTATATTCATGAATTACAGTGATTTGATGAACTATACAGAATTTACTGTACGTGGGCCCTCCCTGCACTGTGAGGGGCTGAGGAGTAATGTGTCCTTATGACATTAATCATTTCCCTCAATTATTCTGTCTGTGGTTTTGCATCATTACCCAGCAGGCCAGATTCCAGCTCTGACCTTGCCGTAACTCCCAGGGGAGGAGCAGGAAAAGGCCAGAGAGAGCACTGCCTTGGGATTATCTTCCTAGGATCAGTCTGGATGCCACCTGTCATATGTCCTGGGTGCCACCAGCTCTTTGCTGGCCTCTGAAGAAAACCACAGAATGTAGATGTGTAATGGCTCACAAGCAGCTGTGATATTGACTGTGGGCCCGAGAGTAATTTATTACCTTGGCCTCCTCTGCTGAGCTATGAGGGAGCACACAGGCACTAAATGGAAACAGTTGAGTGTCTTTGCTTCCTTCTGTCTCCAAAATGCCCTGGACCACTCTCTTTCCAGGGTAGGTGGCCTACAAGTAAGTTGACCACATGCCCCAGTTTGTTTGGGCATTCTCATTCTGCAGCTGGTGAATGGACATAATTATTAAAAGCCTACCTATTACTGTCAGAAATGTTCCCATTTGGTCAATAAGCCATATGTCCATCCTACTTATATGGCCTATAATGGCTTCACATTTGCAGCCTGGACATCTATCTACATGTATGGGTAGAAAGAGCCAACAATTATCATAAGAATGGGGGAAAACAGCAGGACATAGGTTTGTTCAGTAATAAATCAGCTATTTATAAGCATCTTGTATGAACCAATCAAAGATGAATCGGACATGGATTCTGAATCCTAGGATCATAGGTACTATACAAAGGATTAGATATATGCTACTCAAATACAAGGTGGAAATGTATAAATTAATAGTTTTTAGGATTTAGAGGAACTTGAAATTTTCAGGAAAGATATTGATATCCATGGTGGAGGACTGGTGTTTGAGTTGATGTTATACAGGAAAGCAACAGAATCATTCTAGCTATTGAGTCTAAATTCATTTAATCTGGAGGATTGCTAACACAAGCTAGTTCTTTCTTTAGATTCATAACACTGGATGTTTTGCTTTGTTCTATTCAAAGTTCCTCCTGCTATTACCTAGTTTTACTTTTCAGATGCTGATCTGCACATTGCAACAAAGGAAGAGAAACACAGAGCCCCCGCCTTCCCAGACAGAGTGGTAAGTCGACATTTAAATTCTTTCTAGTCAAGATATAGTAAATAAACCAAGTTGCCAGATTCAAGACTAGAAAATATGGGTTTCGTTCAGACTGCTCAGCAAAGAGAGAAAACCCTGTGATCTATCACCAATAGCAATGGCAGTATCAAATAATAATTCAAATACAGAATCAGTTTATAACTGGGCCTCTTTCTAACCTATATGCATATAGTCACTAAAAATGAGTACATGTGAGAGAAATTCTTAAGGTGGCATCACACATAACAGGCAGCTGTTACTAGCTGGTCATTGGTCTCCTGGTGAAGGAATGGGACCCCACAGGGCAGTAGCAGAAAACATTATTCTTTCTCTCCATTATCCCTTCAAAACCACTTGTCGGCTTTATTCTCTGTCCCTGAATGGAATCTCAGGGAAATTCCATAAATTTTCTAGTCACTCTCAGATGACATAAATTTCCCCAATTATTAGTAGTCAGGAAAATAGCCTCTAAATTGTCCCATTTAGTCAAAATATAGGGCGGTAGGGGGAAGGATGAAGTGGGTAAAGGGGATCAAATATATGGTAGCTGAAGGAAACTGGACTTTGGGTGGTGAACACACAATAAAATATACAGATGTCAAATGATAATGTACACCTGAAAATTATATAAGTGTATTAACCAATGTTACCCCAATAGACTTAATTTAAAATAAATAAATAGATAGATTGTCCCATTTAATGTCATAATCACATGCATCCAAACATCGTTCCAAGTTAAAACTTTTCCCCTTCACCTCGCTCAAGTCTTCATCAGAGGGAGGCCTGCTTTGGGGGAGGGGTCATGGGGAAGCTGAGATTTTCTGACCCTTTCAGCGTTGGGGTCCAGGAAGACCAGGTCTAATATAAAAGAGACAGTCATATGTGGTTGGTCCCATCGTGATTTAATAGTGGCGGCTTCTGGGTGAGACAGTTTTCAATGTTGATTCTTTATCTTATGGGAGACTTTCATGGGTTTCCCACGAGGGTGCACATCCAAATGTAGTTTTATGACAGAAGAAATATCTTGACCCTTAACTTTTGGGTCTCTGGCCCTCAATTTACTGCTGGGTCAATTTACCAATCTTGAACAGAGTTCTTTTCAAGATAGCTCCCAGCCAACCCTCTCCCAAGGGTGGAGTTGGCCTCCAGGAAAATAAACAAAACCTTGACTACTTTGGTTAATAAAACTGTATGTGGCTTCCTCTTGTAGTACAGGCTGCTGCGACCCTTGTGCTCTGCTTTTTTAGCTTCAAAGCTATAGCTTCCTTCTCTTAGCCTTTTCAGGCAGGTCATCAGCCTCCTCCAATGCCAGAAGACACATAAAATGGCCTCCCAGTGGCTCTCTGGAAGCTCACTTGATATTAAGAGAGCATCTCTATCCATCCATCAGCTCTATGGTATCTTGGGTATTTATTTTCAGTTACACACATTCACACGCACTTCTAAGTAAAAACAATTTTTTTTGTGCGAACCAACATGAAGGGCAAAAATAAGTCTATTCTAATACGTTGAATTGTGTCCCCAAAATTTCATGTTCACTCAGGATGTGACCTTATTTGGAAATAGGGTCTCTGCAGATGTCATTAGTTAAGGACTTAGATGAGATCATACTGGATTAGGATGGGCCATAAATCTTACAAATGGTGTCCTTACAAGAAGATGAGAGGACAGAGATACACAGAGAAGAAGACCATGTAAAGGCCTAGGCAGCGATTAGAATCATGCCACCATAAGCCAAAGAATGCCTAGAACTACCAGAAGCTGGAAGAGGCAAGCAAAGCTTCTCTCTTGGCACTTTTTAAAGACTGCGGGGCCATGCTGAAACCTTGATTTTGGACTTCTGGCATCCATAACTGTGAGAGAATAAATTTCTGTTGTTGTAGTCCACCAAATGCATACTAATTTGTTATGGCAACCCTAGGAAATGAATACAACTATTAAGGTTTAGGGTTTTATTTTATTATCAGAGATATTGCTGTTTTTGTGCTACATGCTCCAGTCCCAAAGGTTGACAATCATGGCCCAGTAAAACATGGAAGGTCCCCTAGTGGCTGCCTGAGGCCAGGATGGGAGTAGGAACTGGCTAGAAATGGACATGAGGGATCTTACAGGGATGATAGAAATGTGCTCAGACTGGATTATGGTGATGGTTGGCCAACTTGATAAATTTGCTAAAAGTCACAGAATTCTATACTTATAAAGGGTGAATTTTATGTGATGCAAATTATACTCCAATAAAGTTTGTCTTAAACAAATCTAAGGGCAGGGAATAATTTAGGAGCCAGAAATCATTGCATCTAGTCTCCAGCAAGCAATTCTCTGGGAAATGTGTTAAAAATTATCAGCCAGGCAAATCGGTGGCTAAGGACTGTTTTGATTAGAAATTGTCCTAAGGGATCAGGGATCAGAGAGAGTATCAGGAAAAGTATGTTTTCCTTTGCCTTGTTTTTACAGGAGCATTCAAGAGAAGACTTACTTTACTGAGCTAGGAAAATAAAAATTTGCTTTCTAGCTGTTCTGTTCAGATTTCCTATTAGGGAACTTTCCACTGTATTTATCTTTGGAGAGAACCACCCCACAGCTCACAAATAGCAGCATCCTGCATAACTAATGTTTCCGGGATGTTAATCCCTGAAAAAAGTCAAATACCGTTTGAAAAAAATAACTTCAGCACTTATATATATTTGATGTGAATCTTTAATTGAAGTATCACATGTACTTAGAAAAGTGTACAAGTCCTAAGTGTTCAGCTTTGATGAGTTTTCACAAACTGAACATATCTGTATAAGCGGAATCATGAAGTATATCATCGTTTATTATCTGGCTTCTTTTGTTCAGTTTATGGGATGTGCCATTTTTTTAGTATATGGTTATACTTGATTCTCATTGCTGTATAGCATCCCGTCGTGTGAATGTACCACTGTATTAGTTTCTTATTGCTGTTGTAACAAATTATCACAAATTTGTGACTTAAAGCGACACGAATTTATTCTCTCAATTTTGAAGATCAGAAGTCTAAAATGGGTCCACACCACTGTGTTCCTTTTGGGAACTTTGGGAAAATCTATATCCTTGCCTTTTGGAGCTTCTAGAAGCTCCCCACATTTCTTGGTTTCTGGCCCCTTCCTCCTTCTTTGGGGCCAGCAGGGCAGCGTCTTTCCTCTCTGATCTCTGCTTTCATTGCATCGGGCCTACCCCGATAATCCAGAAAAGTCTCCCCAGCACAAGATCCTGAACCTACTCACATCTGCAAAGTCCCTCTTACCATTCATTATTTAACCTACTACAACCACAATATGTTTATTGTTTTAAGGTTTTAAGGGGCATTTAAGTAGCCTCCACTTTTCAGCTAATTGAAATAAGCCTGGTATGAACATTCTTTTACATGTCTTTTTATTTTACTGTTGGGTATGTATATAGAATTTCTAGATCATAGGGTATGTGCGCATCCAGCTTTAGCGGATTCTGTAAACAGCTTACCACTTCATACTCCATCCAGCAAAGTAGGAGAGTTCCAGTTGCTCCAAATCTCTGCGAATGCTTAGTGATACCTCTTCCTTTCCTCTTCCTCCCACTCTCCCTCTGGCCCTCCCCTCACCCGCCCCCTCCCCCTTCCCTTCCTTCCATTTTAAGAGTTAATGTACTTTGCTTGCTGGTTACCAGTACATGAATCTGTACCTCACTAAGATATATTAAAATCTCTTGTCTTCCAAAGCTGAAGATTCCTCGAGCAGTTCCTGTTTTCAAAATGAATGAACCATCTTCAAGTACCACTCTAGGCCATGACAGTGACTCAAAGAAAAACTATAGCTCACAGCCAAATGTCAACATGCGCTATATTCCGAGAGAAGACTCCCCTGACTGGTGGCAAGTAAGAAAACTGAAAAGGTAAAACTCAGCTTTTTGTCTGGCTGCCCAGCATATAGGATAGACATCACGCCACTGCCTTGGACCTTGGAATCAAGGCCATTGACACAGGTCTTAGCTAAGATAGCGCTGCCCTCTCAGAAAACGTTCAGTGCTTGAGCCAGAAGCCAGAAGCAGCAGCTCCGCTGGGAGTGAGCAGCATGGTGTTACCATTTAGACCATCCAATCTAATGATCCGAGGAATCCTTGAACATTTTAGTCCCTATTGTCTCTCCCCCTTTTCTCCAAATAACCCCACATTCCAGAACTCCAAATCTTTAAAACGTATTTTGGAGTTCCTTTTACTAAGCAACAATTGGATTGGTTGTTCCAAAATGTAGATGCTTGGGCCATTATATGAGAGAGCTTAGAGTGGGCTGACTTTTGCGATGTACTTTGACATCACTGGCCAAATGACAAGAAGCATTTGAAGCAAGATGTGGCTTGCCTTCTCAGGATGCACACCTCCGCCTCTCCTGACTTTAGCCTCCTTGTATTTCATTTTGAATGTTGAGCAGAGCATACGGCCTAAAAAAGCATAAAGCCAAAAATGAAACTACTTTGAAGGCAGTAACTAAATTGTGTATGTCTCTGGGGTCTGTCCCCGAGAGGGCCCCACACTTGATGCTCAATAAATATAGAATTGAATAGCAAGAGGACAACATGAGAAAGGGTCGGGTGACCATTGTTCCTTATTTGCTGCCTCATTCTTCTTTCCCATCATGCTGTTCATTGTCTGACATCTTCTCACCCAGTTATTAGCATCCCTCCAGAAATGTCTTTTGCACAATGGATGCAGAGCATTTCTCTAACTCATCAAGTATCTATTTTCTTTTCTTTGTTTCCTCCCTTGTCCTCTCATTCTTTTATTCTTTCCCTTCTCATCATTATTTACCTAAAGGAAATGCCTAACTGTATTAACAATACAGCCACAGGACTGTATGAAACTTGAAAGATTGTAAGTGTATTCTTGCTGTCCTGTTCAGTATAACAAGCTGTGATACCTTTCTTCCCAAAGTGGAACTAGAATCCAAGGTGGATTAAGCTACAGCTGGTGCCTGAGGGCAGGGGTTAAGTCGCTTGCAGGCAGTGTTCTTTTGGAAGGAGACAATGGATAAGCCCAGAGCCAAGGTGGAGAGATGGCATGTCAATTTTGTGCCAGAGCCCCTCCCCCAGTGATTCATTGAGGGAGATATGCAGTGAAAGCAACTGACCAGTATTCAAATAAGCAGCAGCACTATTGAGTCACATGGGGCTGCTGCGGAGCTGACAACTCACAGATCCTATCTTGATTTAAAATGCTCATATTTTTTATCATGCATTTTTGCATACATTTTTACTTTTAAAATAGTTTATTAAAATATGATTTATCTTAACTACTGAATTTTTGGACACCCCTCTTAGATTTTGCATCTAATATTTAATCCTGACTCTGGATTTTTCCCTAGAACTTCAGAAAGCTAGTTATCTAGACAAAGGATGGATTAATCACTTCTTAACCTGAGCAGCATTGCACCAAGTGCGTAAATTGTTCTAATTGCTAAAAGGTCCTCACGGAGCTGACATTTTAAAAAGGTAGCCATGATTCTCAGCTCATATAAGTAGATAATATTTCTTATCAACTTTCTGTCATTTATACTATCTTCGCTGAGCTGCTTTTTAATCTTTATTTTTTTCCGAGTAGTCAGATAATTTGTGCTCCTGTGAAAGCATTCGAATAGTGCAGCATCTTCGGTGCACGTGTCTCTAAAATGTTTTCTGTGCACATGTTACACATATAGAGAACTTAAACATTGGTATTCTTCAAGACCACGCAGTCTTCTTCGGGACTGGCTGTTTTCTCTTAATGTCTTGGACATTTTCTCCATTTTAACACCTGAGCATACACTGAAGTATTTAAATTTAAATGTTGCAAAACAACAAAATTGACCATCTTAGTCATTTTTTATGCGTACAGTTTTCCAATGTTAAGTACATCCACCTTGTTGAACAATTCACCTGTTTCAAATGTTGATATACTATTCCGTTATGTAGAGAAACCTAATGCGCTTTTGATGGCCATTCTCCATACGTTCTAAAAAAAAAACAACAACAAAAAGGCTAAATAATTTTTAGCATTTTTAAATAAGAGTTTTCTTGTGAAAAGTTGAAAGATAAAAGCTCAGCTAGTGAGCAAGGCTCTTTGGGAAGGCAGAGAGGGAGGCACCCTGGAAAGGGAGCCAGAGAGCATTTCCTTATGAAGGAAGCTTGTCGCTATGAAGTGCGGTTTTGAATAAGAGCCTGAGATATGAAGGCAAACAGGAAATAGGTCCTACATTCCAAATAAAACAGCCTTTGAACTTGGAGAGGTAGGCACTTCCTCATGCTCTGCTCAACACCCAAAATGAAAGAAAAAATGATGGATGGCAGAAGATGATGAAAATCCTGCCCGTCCATCTGTGCGCACATGGAGTTGAAAATTCAGTGTGTTTGACTCTTAACTGCAATCACCACAGTCAAGAAGAAAATAAATTATTTTAAAATATAAGTGACAGTATGCTGCCGTATCTGTAAGACAATCAGGAAAAACCCAGTCAGGTTGATTTATTAATCCAAGTCTTCTACTGTTTGAGCCATTAACAGTTCACTTTTGTTTAGGGATACTATCAAACTACTGCTTAGTATCAAGGTCCCTGCAAGGACGAAAATGTGAAAATGACTCATTAGCTTAAATTTCAAACCAAGTGAAATGTATGGGTCAGAATGTTACATAAAGCTAGAACATATCTAGCAAAATTACTTTGGGCATCTAACATTTGTAAATAAACATAAATTCACAAAAGTTATCTTTTTCTTTTTTGTAGCAGTGAAGATTTTGCCTGCAGTACCCAAAAAGAAAGAAATGTGAATCACAACACATCAAAGATGTCATGGTATATCGAATTCAGCTAGTCCTTCACATCCGGGATTTGCTTCGATTTGCAGGAAAACTAACCAAATTGGCAATCATTTTGCAACTAGGTTTTACGTTTAAAGTAAACATAAAACGCCAAAATCCATGTAGTTTGCTTCTCTGAACCTTTAAGTTGGTTGGAACTGATGACTTCCTCGCACTGACTTTTGCTACCCATCATTTGTGATATACACTGGTGTTAGCATGGACATTAATATACCTAGCTCAGGTGCCTCTAGCAGGAGGAAAACCATCTAGAGTTGAATAACTCTAAGAATCACTACATACAACTCAAGATTATTAAAACCGTATTCTACAGCTGTCCCTGAAGGCATCTTCATCTATTTCACGAGCCCAGTCTTCTGAGACACTCAGAGAAATGCACATTCCTTGGGGCCTCTTGGGGACTTCTTTTATCAAACAGCCAGTTTCTCATAAAACTGGGCATAAACTTAACTTTTGAGTGATTCTCTCTTCTTTGCTGATACCTTCCCAAGTACAAAAAAGGAAACCTAACATCTAAATTTCACTTACAGGATGAAAGCAGGGTGGGATGTAATATCACACTGCTAGGTATTTGCATTATTTCTTGCTGGTTTTTGTATTTCTGTTGTTTCTTCTCTTCTTCAGGGGATTCCCTGAGTCAAGTTCATCTGAAGAAGAGGAAAACCTGGATGACTATGAGTGAGTTTTTAAAGCCCTCTGTGTTTCTCTAAAACTAGACATAGATGTTTCTGTTCTATTCTTCCCCAAAAGCATAAAAACATGGCCATTTATACGGATGAAGGGTGACAAAGAGCTATGTTGTTACTAATGAAAATATTTTTTCTCAATCTGGATTATCTAAATTAACTGCACACATTCATTAGATTTATCATATGCTTAGTTTCCCCATCACTTTATTTTGTCTTTATAGATACAGCATATGATATTTCTACTGCTTATTTCTTCCCTAAAGGCTTCTCACCAGGGTGATGTTCAAAGGCTTTTATTAGAATTCAGTCCAATTTTTGAACTGATTTATGATGCAGCAATTGTACAAGGGAGCATAACTGAGACTTGAACATGACAGCATTTATGTTGAGAGATTTCTGTTCCTAGGGTGACCTTAGCATTTAACATACAAATTACGACACTTTAGGGAGAGAGCGTGCTATTAAATATTACACCTGGACATGAGGCATAAACTGGACTCTTCTAGGCAAATAAGAATGTGTGACCACCCCAACTATTCTGACACAGGCTGGTCTAAGTGGCTGTTAAGGTCCTTTCCAACATCTAAGGTTCTATCCTTCTACGAATAAGGACGAATAAATCTCCTGAAGTTGGTATTAAGGAGGGGTGGGGGCAGTAGGGCATGGTGCACCTGTCAGACACCTGTTACCCAATGGCAACCAATTCACTTGAACACTAGGATGATGCATATTTCTAGTTCTGTTGTCATAAGAGTGTTGTTATTAATCCATTGGCTCTAAGTGCAATGAGAGCTTTTGTAAAGCTCTCACTTTTAACATGTCTCTGTTTTGACTCTTCCTCTTCTTTCTAACCCAGCCTGGCCTTTAGGCATACCTGTCACATTGATGTAGACGTGTTGTACCTTCCACCCCTCTGCAGCGTGGTCCCTTCACCACCCTCTAGCTTCCCTTCAGCCCTAATTTCTTCCCCAGCCCCGACCCTTAGGATGAAGACATAAAAGACTCAGACCAGCACCAAAATTATCCAAAAAGAATTACACTTTAACTGATGACAAAGACTCAAACCAACAGGAGTGAACACCTAATCATGGATTTTAGTCTTTAGCATTTAGATGGACTGGAAATCTTTCTTTGGTTCTGAAAACCCAGATTTGACCATATAGACAGTCTGCGTCTCCATCATTTCTAGATTTCAATGGTGTGTGAGAGCTGTGCATTGGGGCAAATGATCAAGAAAACCAAAGAGGTTAGGACCAGAGGGCTACATGAGCTGAAGCTCAGCCTCCATACACCATGCTCGGTGCCTCCAGCTTCCTGTTCTATCAGTGTCGTTAAAGCATCTGTTTTATGACCATAAATTCATGAGCAACTCTATTCCATTCCATTAAAGAATGAGGCACCGAGGTTTAGATGGAAAATTATGTGTTAGGACTAGGCCTAAGCCTCTGCTACTCTGACATTGAAATGCTGAAATATTTTTTAAAACAAATAGAGCCAGGTCTCAACAAAATTATGATACAAACACAATGTTTGTGAGTGTGTGTGTGTGTGTGTGTGTGTGTGTGTGTGTGTGTGTAGGAGGGTTTACACACAATCTCACCTCACCTCTCTAGGCCTTTCTCCTTATTTCTGATCATCTCTTTCTTCTATATCCCATAGGCTTCAATTCTGAATCATATTCTCTGAAGAGTATTTTGATAAGCTATGATTAGCTTAAATATTAACTAACAAGAGTTAATATCTCAAGTGTTAATTACATAGCATCCCTAAGAGTAGTAGAGTTAGAAGAGACTTTCAAGCTTATCAAGTTTAAGCCTAATTTTACAAATGCAGAATTTCATGGTTAAGAGAGACTAAATGGCCTGTCCAAAGCCATGCAACTACTTGTTATGAGTTATGTCTAGAACCTAGAACTCCAAGCTGGCACATCTAAGGCTCTTTCCACTTCATCAAACTGCCCTCCCCCATCTAAATCACCCTCATGCTCCTCGCGTACTTCTTTCTTCCTCAAGTGTTTTCTTCTAGCCAGAGGATCCTCCCACGCCCCCAAACCCATGCCCCATCCCGCCTCCCACTCTGTTCATTTCCTTAGAATAATATTTTGTCCCAAACCCAAAGGCTACAGATATTGTTGATCTCACATGAGAAACAGCAGTGTGACCTGTTGAGCTTCCTGTGAAAAGTAAAATGTGATGTTCTTGGCTAACTTAATAAAAAGGGCTATATTTAAAGATGATAGTCTACAGCCACGCCACCCTGAACAAGCCTGATCCCATCTGAAATCGGAAGCTAAGCAGGGTCAGACCTGGTTAGTACTTGGATGGGAGATCACCTACAAAAGGAAGGAAGGAAGGAAGGAAGGAAGGAAGGAAGGAAGGAAGGAAGGAAGGAAGGAAAGAAGATTATACCTGGCTGTAGTTCACTACAACTCTCCCTGCCTTAACGTGACCATAGATGCTTGTCTATTGCTATCCTGTAAATAAAAATATTTCCTTGAAAAGCGTTTGCCCAATTTACCCACTGGAATAAACTTCCTTGATCTAATCTCTGGCTCTCATTCAAAATGGTGAAATGTTGGAGAATTTAGAGATCACCTAGAACGAAGCTAAAAATTCCTAAATACCAGCCTATTTTAAAATTCAGATATACAGATCCCACACCAGAATCATAATTGGGTGATGGAGACGCAGGAATCTATATTTTTGTAACACTCCTCAGGTGATTCTCTGGAACAGCCAGATGTGGAAACCCCTGATCTAGGCCAATGCCTCATTTTACAAGTTAGAAAACTAAATGACAAGTTATGCAATAAAAAATTATTAACTCTCAAGACAAAACAAAAAATTATTAACTCTCACATGTGGAATTCTTTCCTATTGCAGCTGGTTTGCAGGTAACATCTCCAGGTCACAGTCTGAGCAGTTACTGAGACAAAAGGTAAATAGCGCATTCTCTAGAATAGCCTCTGAGAATCTTTCCATTGTTGGGCCCAGAAGGTAATAAACTTCTTAGAAAAACCTTATTGCTAAGTATACAGTTACATCATCATGGTGTTGGTGGTCCAGCCTATGACTTACCAGGCCCTTCAAATATAGCCACTTCTTCTCTTTCTATTATCTATTGCTGGGTAATAAACCACTTCAAATTTTAGTGACTTAAAACAACAAGATTTATGATATCTCACAATTCTGTGAGTTAGCTGGTCTGGTGATTCTCCATATTTTGCTTAGGGCCACTCATGTGGCTGCATTTAACTGGTGGATGCAGCCTAAGGGTGGCTGGGTTTAGCTGAGACAGTCAATTGAGTGCCATAATTCTTTTCCATGGGGATAACTTGGGCTTTCTCACAGCATGGTCATCTCAAGGCGAGGGCTGAATCGCTTCTCGGAATTTTGGCTTAAGGTCAAGTGTAATATCAAGGCAAGGGATGAAGACAATGAACCCTGAAGTTCAGTAAAGCAGTTATGGAGTCTGCTTTTATCATGTTTGTTAATGTCCCATTAGCCAAGTCACATGGTCCAGCCCAGAGTCAATGTGAGGGGGGACAGACTACACAGGGTATGAATACAGAGAGGTGATTTATTGGGGCCATCTATGTAAATAGTCTACTTCAGCTCTGTCATTGTTCACTGGTACCTAAACCAGAATAAATTAGATGTACTAGGGAATAAATCCACATGCCTTTAGTACTAATTGGTATAGAATTATCAAGAGCAAACTCTTTGGGTCTACAAAATGACACTTTGATATAGTTCAACCTAATAAAACAAACCAATTCTCTCTTTGAGGGGTATTAGTGACCACGTGATGACTTCACTAACTAACTCAGTGTTTTCCCACATTCATAATTTATGATATGCTCTCTTTGAATCTGGATCTTCTTAAAATTAGCACAAGATATTAAGAAAGATTTAAAAGAGACATTAAGAAAGACAAGTTGAGCACAGAACTTTTAACAATTTGTTCTGCATCTTTGATTTTCTAAAACCAGATTCCACGAGCATGATATGATATGTGGTTTTAAATTTTCTTTCTGAAAGATTAAAACATTAGGCTTGCACAAATATAAAAGAGAAAATTATCAGAGAGGGTTAAAAATCAACTGGAGAGGAATGGTTGAAGCATACAGGATTAATCTATAAAGAAATAAAGTGAAAAAAGAAAGAAAGCTTAACTGTAGGTCCCCTCCTGTGCTAACTATTGGATAATCTGTGCCATCAATGAGATTTCAAGTGCATCTAAAAGATCTATTTTCCTACCACCTACCAGAAAAAAATAATTTTCAAACATAATTTAAATATTTTCTGTTCCTTTCACATTTTCCTTCCTTTTCAGGGAAAAGAAGGAGCATTTATGGTTAGAAATTCCAGCCAAGTGGGAATGTACACAGTGTCCTTATTTAGTAAGGCTGTGAAGTAAGTATGAAATGGATTTCATTTTATCTTCTTGTGTATTCTTTGAGTATGCTGCTAATTTAGTCATGGTTTGCGATAAGACACCATCTTTAAACTCTGGAATTTTGGATCAAAATATTTCTGTTGAATGCAACCATTTGTAGTGGCCTTTCCCCAGCTACTTCCAAGAGGCAGTTCTCAAGTGATTCTCTCAAGCCCATCCCAGGCAGCAGCTGAGTACCCAGGGCACAGCACACCCAAGTGAATGCTTGTTAAAGGAATCCTGGGTCATTCCCCTCAATTCAGTCCTAAACCTAGAAAAAGAGAAATAGCACTGGGGCCTCTATCCTCTTGGCCTTCACCACCTGCTGAGCTGGAAAACCTACTTGTGTCTTCTGGTTGGACCAATGTTAGCAGAAAGTTGAATAAGTGTAGCTGTGTTGCCTCAATAACTTCTTTTTAAGGTGCTGTCTTCTATGTTGTTAAGAGTTCAATTTGAAGCTACACCTTTGGGTCCAAATCCTGACTTTACCATTTATGACACTGAACAAGTTTCTTAACCTCTGTGCGTCAACTTCCTCATTTGAAAAGGGGACATAGTAACAATTATTACGTTCTATGGATAAAGTAAGTGAATTTGTGTATTGAATCAGAACAGTACCTGGCACACAGTAGACACTTAATAATTAATAGCAATTACTATTGTTGTTTTGGGGAGACAGTAATTCTACCTGCTCCACTACCCCTATTGGAACACTTGGGCACACAAGACCCCCACAGTCATCTTGTGAGAGTCAACCAGTCAACATTACCAATATCAGGATCCCCCACCAGAGTTTTACAAGCCACCCTCACATTGGCTGTTAGCTCTTTTGTTCATTCTAATCATCTTGAGAAGCAAAGAGAAAGTTGTTTTTATTTGCACCATTTTACAAACGAGGGGATTGAAGTTCAAAGAGAGCTAATGAAGACCCACCCACAAAGCTAATAGATGACTAACTTGAATCTGGGCCTTCAACAGCCAAGTTCATGTTCCTTCAACCACACTCCTGTGTCTACCATTGGAAAAAGATATATATTTTTTTTATGTGTGCAATGCACTTTTAATGGTTGGAGTGAATGATCTTTTGCCTTGGTGCCTTTTTCCTGTGCCCTCCTGCCCTGTGGTACATATGTATTTTTGTAATAATTAAGTGATTAAAAAGTTATTTTGAGAATTTTTTATAGAGTACCTACCTCCGATTTGAATAAGATGTACTCTAATCAGTCACCTGGCATTTTCTTATACCAGAAGCCACATCCCCAGTGCATCTCATGTACTAGGTTGCATATTTAGATGCTGGCTGATTCCAGCCCCGTAAGAATCAGGAGAAGACTTGGTTCACTAAATATAAAAAGCTCTGTGGCCCTCTGGCCCTGCAGTTTCAGCCAAACCTGATATCAGAAGTTCTAGTCAAGCTTCTTGACACCAGATTCATTTTTGAAGGTGGCCAGGTAGAAAAATCAGCAAATGGACAAGGAATCAAAAAAAAAATCTAAATCAATGAGTACAGAAGCCTTGTATTATGAAACAGCATTGATGGGCTTGAGTGAATTTCATGCTGAGACCAAGAGCTGATTAGCCATTTGCAACAAGATAGCACCCTTTCCTTTTATAATTGCAATTTTGCAATTTTAACTAAGCTGGCATTACAGCAAAGGCAATTTATTAAGTGTTTTATGTGCCAAGCACAGTGTAAATGTGTGTGTGTCTCTCTCTCTCTCTCTCTCTCTCTCTCTCTCTCTCTTTCTAACAACCAAATGAGGTAGCTAGCAAGCAGTAGAACTAGACTCAAAGCTCAGTTCTTGACCACTGTGCCATATTCTCAAATCTAAGACAAGCATATTATTCTTGATTAACCTAAGTCAACGTGCATCAATTCACCACTACTTTCTAAATGTAGAGCAAAAGAAAAAAAATGTTTTATGTGGAAAGGTACAAGTTCACATGAGGGATTAAAGAACAGCCCTACCCACTCTATCCTGCCTCCTCCACACCCCAGAGAGCCTCCTACCCATGCTGTGGGTGAGAACACCCATGGCCTAATCACCTTTGCCTCTCATATTTTAATCCTCATTATCATCCTGAAAAGGAATTGATGTTCAGAATAATCATCCTGAAGAACTGCGAGGCTCTCAATCATCAGAGGAATGTTTCAGCTTTATATATACTAAGAACAGTCTAGAAAGTTGGCATTTTATTGTACATGAATTCTATATGTACACAAAAGATAAGCTGAATTCAGAGAGGAGCTCTCTTCCATAATTACTGACTGTCATGGATACTTCCAGAAAACACCAGATGACAAGACTGAGAAAACTTCCCTGACTTCCTTCTCCAAAATTTGCAAATGCACCGAATTATTTAACCATTGTTTAATCACGCTTCAATTGTTTAAAGTATTCTCACATTCTTTTTTCCTTACTAGTGATAAGAAAGGAACTGTCAAACATTACCACGTGCATACAAATGCTGAGAACAAATTGTACCTGGCAGAAAACTACTGTTTTGATGACATTCCAAAGCTTATTCACTATCATCAACACAATTCAGCAGGTAATTTATTTCACTTTTTCTTTTATGGATCTTTGCTGATAAATATCAATTTTCTTGGATACTATTGATCCTCCTAATATCCTTAATTATATAGAGAGACATGAAAGTAAGAAAAAAAATGCTCTCAAGCCCTATGCCTACTGTGATTTTTAACTTACATTTCCTGAAATATAACATTATACACTCTATAATGTCATAAAAAAAATTGAGTTGAGTGACTTAGAAGCAGGGATTCTCTTTATAAAAATATTTGCAGGTTTTTTCCTGCCTATAGAAGGTGATTGCAAAATTCAAACATAGAAATGTCTGTGGAGTTTCTCTCTCCAGTGATATACAAGTTGGTGTCTGTTCTGACAGAATTATCTTCTATGCTGATACTAACACTTATTATCCAGTATGCGCGTGCGTGCACGCACGCACATGCACGCACACACGCACACGCGCGCGCACACATACACATTATATTTTTACTGAGCTCATTCTACACATACTACTTTCCAGCTTGTTTTCCTTACTCAATGTGTCTTAGAAGTCTTTCCACGCAAATATGTACAGCTTACTTTGGTCTATTGAGAATCCTCTTAAGAATCATTCCATAATTTATTCACCTAACCTTGTATTGATTAGCACTAAAACCATTTACAACGTTTTCCCATCATGATCACTGTTTCAATGCACAGTCCTGCCCACATAGCTCTGCGCAACTGCATGAGTGTTTCTGTAGCTCAATTCCCTAGACATGGCTTTCCTGAGAAAATGGTTAAGAACATTTAAAATTTTGACATTGTCAAATGCTTTTCAGAAACATACACTCCCACCAAGAGCAAGTTCCTTCATCCTCACCAACACTGGGAACTATTTTTCTCTTTAAACTTTGCCTAATTGGCAAAAATGTGTATAGAAATCCCTCCTTATGGAAATATTAACTCATCTCATTACAGTAAGCATTTTGCATACACATATCACATCATCATGTTGTACACCTTAAAGTTATATAAGTTACACGTCAATAACGTCTCACTAAATGTAGAAAAAAGTTTTCAAAAAAGAAAGCCACCTTAAGTGTCTTTTCTAGACTAGTGCCACTTACGAGCAGTGACTGGATGAATTCCAAGAGTGAGAAAAAAGAAGCTGTGGGCTCAGTGTCCGATCTGCGCAACTCTACCTAAGCTGGTTACGTGCCCATAAGTGAAATGGCTTCACTCCTGGCTTTGCTTTTGGTTCCTACTTGTATTTTTCCTTCGTCCCGATTTCATAATTATTTAGTTTAACCTGTAGCACCTCAAAAGCATCCCTTGGAAAGACATCTCCAAGTGGAATGACTCCACTCAAGAGAATGCTCAAGTAACTCCACAGAGTAAGAAGAAAATAGTAAATTGTTTATTTCCTTGTTTTTCTAAACCTAATTCTCTTATATTTTCTTTGTGACTACATTATATAATTCACATAATATATCAATACAGCAGCAACTGTACGTGTATATATTTTGGAACAGGGCACTAATTTTTTTTTGCCAAAAAGGTGCGTGATTTAAAATATTTGGAGACCACTCATATAAAAAGTAAATAAATAATACGGAAAAATAAAGGAGAGAAAAAGGACACATGCTAGTTCCCAGGACTTAGAAAATGTCACACATTTAAAGCAAGAAACATTTTTTTTTGAATGAGTTCTTTCAAGCTGCTATAAATACCTTTATTATTTTAACCCAGCTTTACCATGATGTAATGTAAATACTTAAAATGACTTGACCATTAATGCAATTTAGTAATAGGTTTAATTTTTAGAAATGCAAGTGGTTTACTTTTTATTTTGTACCCTTCTGTACTATTTGGATTCTTTACCAACTGTATGCGCTGTGTGTATACATATTTAAATATAGGCCTATAAAAAGAGAGCAAAATAAAAATGGAAATTTTTAAATGAAAGATTCCACCAAGCAACTAACTTTGATGTTATTTTCAAAAGTCACATAAAGTGGTTTTACTCTTTCATTTTTGCTTTACACTGAGCTAGTCAAGTCAGGCAAATTAACACAAGTACAGGATGACTATGGTCAGAATGAATGCTCTCTGTGCATCGCAACATCTTAAACTCTGCTTTTCCAGCCACTCTGGAGAGACATAAGCAGAGGTGTGAACCAATGTAACGTGATGTGATGTGATGGAGTATGACATGATGATGTAATGCTATGATGCTGATTCCATTGTAGGCATGATCACACGACTCCGCCACCCTGTGTCAACCAAGGCCAACAAGGTTCCCATCTCCGTGTCCTTGGGAAGTGGTATGAATACACCCTTGGTCTCTTAAGATCTCTTTCCCTCCATTTTTGGTTAAAATATGCATATGTGGTTAATTTACTGAAAAAAAAAGGGAAGACAGGAAGGTAGTCCCTGTTCAGATTGTGTCAGGGAGGGCTTTGGCTCTAATATATTTATTCATTTTCTAAAAAGAAATAATAAAAAACAAAAGCCTTTTCTGTCCTCCCAAATTAACTCTGTTATCTCTCCAGCATCACCAAAAAGAGTGTCGACTCTTTCCTCTCATTAGACTCAGTCATCAGTCTCTAGAAACCCATTACCTATCCTTTCTTTCTTCTTCTGGGATTCTGTGCCTGCTCAGGGGAGCCAGTTTTCAACCTTGTGTATTTGGGATAATGACATCCATCCAGATCACAATTTGTTCTATAAGAAAACGTAATGATATTTTACCAAGCTAAAGGGCATCAAGCACATTTTAACACCACATCTAAGATGCCTCTGATTGGCAAAGTGTTTATACTCTGAGCTTTCCTATCAATAACTGTAGCTGCTGCAAGAATAATATTGTTTTAGCGGCATTATCGTGTGGTTTAATAGGTTATAAGACCACGTCACTAAGGGCTTTTTTTTTTTAAGTGGTCAACTTAAAATAAATAGTCTTGCTCTTCTTCATAGTATCAATGTGAAACTCCCTTTGGAGACAAAATCACTTGGGAAGCTGTTAGCCCCAAAGCTTTCTATTCTCATCCTAAAGAATGTCTGTCTTAGGAATCTGGGAATTGAAAAGAGAAGAGATTACGCTGTTGAAGGAGCTGGGAAGTGGCCAGTTTGGAGTGGTCCATCTGGGCAAGTGGAAGGGGCAGTACGATGTTGCCATTAAGATGATCAAGGAGGGCTCCATGTCAGAAGATGAATTTTTCCAGGAGGCCCAGACCATGATGTAAGTTTCTTCCGAGGAATGGCAGTTTAGCACTCACCATGGGAAGATGTTCATGCGAATGGGCCCGTCCGTAACATTTGCAAGGACTGAAGGAAGAGTCCGCATATCATAGATATAAACACTTAGAAGGTATAAATCAGGCTCATGCACTGTTAAATAAAGGTGGTTCTATGCTCCTCCTTTGACCAATATTCCTTCGTGACAAACTGAAAGGCCATATTTAAATTTCAAATTCTCCAGACTCTAGAGAAACCATTCTCCGGCCCAAGGCCCCCACAAACTGCACCCTGCCCCTTCCCTCTCCCACCCTCTGCTCTGTCCTGCACTATTCTCAGTGAAAATGTGCAGACACAGGATTCAGTACATCCAAGCAGCCTCTATGTCTCCCACAAACAACTATCTATATTGGCTGATGATTTTGATCTGGGACAGGTGCACCAACAGCATGGCTCACTCTTGGGGAAAGAGACCCAAAAAGAATCTACATGGGTCCTGGAAGAGGCCTCAGAACTATACAGACAGGGGTTCCAGAGTCCTCGCACCCCAAGAATGATAGAGAAAGTATATATGGGTTCTGAATGGACATGTCTTCTTGGCCCTCTGGCCTTCCTGCCTTGTGGGGAGGTACATGTTTGAACGAGGAACACATGGAGCCTTGTAAAGCACATGCCCAATTCACCTTATTCTTTCCTCACTGGTAATGAAGATACCCTTCCTAACAGGCCTCAGTCCCAAGCACAGTTCTTAATTCTTGGCAATACATGTGTCCTCTTCCTCTTCCTCTTCTTCCTCTTCCTCTTCTTCCTCTTCCTCTTCCTCTTCTTCCTCTTCTTCCTCCTCTTCTTCTTCTTCTTCTTCTTCCTCCTCCTCCTACTCCTTCTCCTCCTCCTCCTCCTCCTCCTCCTCCTCCATCTTCTTCTTTTTCTTCTTCCCTCTCTCCCTCCCTCCCTCTCTCCATCTCTCCCTCCCTCCCTCCCTCTCTCTCACATATAGGTAAGTACAAAAAATTATTATTTTTTTTAGCAGAAAAGAAAAGCTTTATTAGAAGCAATAGTACACTTCCAGACATGGAAACAGGCCTGAGCAAGATAAGTATGGCTCAAAGTCCACAAAGAATTATTTTAAAGATTCTACCTCTTCTTGTCAACATGGTGAATCAGATTTTGAAGGGTGACCGACCATCAGGTTTGACTGAGACTTTCCTGGGTTTAGTGCTGAGAGTCCTGCATCCCAGAAAACCCCACAATCTCAGGCAAACTGAGGCATCTGGTCACCCTACTTTTAGGGGACCAATCAACATGGTATG
This sequence comes from Macroglossus sobrinus, assembly GCA_004027375.1. Classification (NCBI taxonomy): domain Eukaryota; kingdom Metazoa; phylum Chordata; class Mammalia; order Chiroptera; family Pteropodidae; genus Macroglossus; species Macroglossus sobrinus. The sequence continues at coordinate 85,434 of PVKZ01000656.1, read as the reverse complement.
CAAAACAATGTTATAGCAGGACTTCGGTCAAAGATAGTTGAAATCAAATTCTAACCTGCTACAGAGTAATAAGCCTTTTACAAATTTTACTTAAAATTTACATTGTGTTTACACTCACCTCTCTCAGCACTTTATAAATATGAACACATTTGAGCCTCAGAAGAAGACTGTGAGGGCTGTACCATTGTTACCTTTCTTTTATAGGAAACTGAAGCACGCAAATGTTAAATGACCTGCCCATGATCACCACACTGGTACAAGTGGCAGAACAGAAATGCAGAGCCAGGAAGACATTCCAGTGTCCATTTCCTTAGTCACTCCTTACGAAGACCAAAGGCACCAGGAAAGTCAGAACAATCATTCTTACCACAATCGCAGAAACATTTGAAGCAGAGGGACTATGTGACTATAGTCACATACTGGCTAGTGCTGGCTTCACATGTGTGCAACCCACACAGCCTTGAGGGGCCCCACACTTAGAAGGGCTCCACACTTGGTTTAATTCCCTGGTATCACCGTCCTGAAATCCTTAATCATTCCTAAACAAGATTTCCTGCATTTTCATTACTAATAGAGGGGTTTATAATCATACAGAGTCATAAAAGTCATTAACAAATCACCTAGTAATAAAGAAAGAGGTCAAACTGTAATATAAGAGGAATGTTAAATCCCACATAGTCTAGTCAAACTGAGGCCTGTTAAGTGGGGTGTATCAGTTGACATGGTGTTCCCACCAAGTGCCCCTCTGGTCCGGGACAAAATTTGCTCAAGAAACAGCTTTTGTTGGGTGATAGATCTTTGTCCCACTCCAAGCCTTCCCTCTGAACAGAGCACTGCTGAGTGCAATACTAGTCCCTATCGTTGCTGATAGATGCGAAACTGGGCTCATTGCCCTAAGTAACACGATAAGGCATGCCTGCACGGTTAAACCAAGAGAAAGAAAATAACTACATATTTAATAAGTCTTCAGTTATTCAAAAATTGAAAAGTTGACATATTAAAGTTAGATTTCTTTTACACATCTGAACATTAAAGAATTATCCTGTAAATCAATAAGACTAGGTATTATGTAATGATAAGCTGATGAACATCATAACAGCTGACTGTCCATCCATCATGAAGTACCAGAAGTGCTTTACCACGTGGTTACTGTTTTCTAAATATATTATTGGAAAAATAACATAACAATAATGTAAAATGAGGGGATTTTTTTAAAAAAGAAAGAAAATTAATGCCTAATCTCATTTTCCTAACATAGCATCTCCATTTTACCTACACTCTTCATATTCTAATCTGATGTTTTTTTAGAATGAAATATTTAGATATGAAAGTTTGGTGTTTTAAAATGGAAGTGAGTGCTCTTAGATTGTCGCTCCCTCCAAACTAGTGTTGGAAGTTCTCAAGATGCCTCAACGGGATTTCCAAGGCACCAGACCATTGCTTCCCTAATTCTCTGCAGGAAAGTCAAACACAGCACCCACAACTGCAAAATTTCTGCTGGGGTTGTTGATGTCCACCGTGAAGAAGCATTTCTTACTTCCAAAGGCTAAGGCTCCCAGAATAGATCCAAAACATTTTCCTCTCCTCTGTTCAGGTAGAAGGGGGGATATTAAAACGAACAAAAATCTACGCATAATTCTTTTTCAGGACATCTGGAAAATGGAGTGTGGAAATTCAATACTGAACTTTGAAAATCTGTCATTCCCAGGAAACTCAACCATCCCAAGCTGGTGAAATTCTATGGAGTGTGCTCAAAGAAATACCCTATATACATAGTGACTGAATATATAACCAATGGCTGCTTGCTTAATTACCTGAAGAGTCATGGAAAAGGACTTGAGCCCTCCCAGCTCTTGGAAATGTGCTATGATGTTTGCGAAGGCATGGCCTTCTTGGAGAGCCACCAGTTCATACATCGGGACTTGGTAAGCAAAGCCATTGGCAGCTCAAAGAAAGGATAGAAGGCAACTCACAGTTTCCACCTTTAGTGATGGATTGGGAGGAAAGGCAAAGAGGCCACCTTCACTTTTACTTCGCTCACCTGTGCCTTGCTTAAGCACATGCCACTTTTGTGATAAAATCACAATTTCAAAATGAAATACTGGAAGTACAGAAAGAATTATTAAAAGAAGCCATCAAGATGTATGTAGTTGTAGTGAGTCTACGGCCATGCCTCCCTGAACAAGTTTGATCCCATCTGATCTCAGAAGCTAAGCAGGGTCAGGCCTGGTTAGTACTTGGATGGGAGACCACTTAGGAAGACCAAGTGCTGTAGGGGTAAAAAATAAAAAAATAAGGGATTGTAAGCTGACAAGTTCCTTGCAATCTGTGAGATCAACCAAGGGTTGCCTTACCTAAAAAATATACATATATATATTATATGTAGTTGTAGTGATAAAAATAAAATATTAAAAGCATCGAGATTTATGTAGTTGTGTTGTGGTCTGAAGGAAAAGAGATGGAAAGGAAAGGCTTTGGTCAATTTAGTGTTTCTTGGAACAATTAAACCCAAGTTGACCTTTACTACCGGTGCTAAAGCAGTCATTTAAAACAATAACTGAAAATACAAAAGAAACAAACAAAAACGAGAAAGAAATGGAACTTGTGTCTTTGGGTCAGAGTGGGAGGGGAAAGTGTTCTGCTTGGTATGCACTGAGATTTATCTTTAGAGATTTTCTTGTGCTGAACAGCAAACACTCCACACACACTAGGCAAGTGCATTCTGAGTCTTCTGGTGCCACATTGATGCCTTTGGAGCGCCAGTCACTGCACAGTATCCTAGTGCTAAAGAGGGAGCCCCTAAGAACTGATTTTTCCCTTCTCATTAATAAACTAAGTTTTTATGTTTAATGTGTAATACCTTTAGTGTTGACAAGGATGGATGCCTGGGTGAAAACACTCATGGGAGCACATTTTCATTTTGAAAGTTGCAAAGGAAAAAAAAAACACAACTTTCCAACATTTGAGCTTTTGATAGGCAATCTTCGATTTTGCTGAGAATTCTGCTGAGGAGAAGGAAAATGCCAGATTCTGATGTCAAGAGATTCACGGTCACTTTTACTACTTGGTAATTCTGATTTTTTCATCCAAAGGCTGCTCGGAACTGCTTGGTAGATGGTGATCTCTCTGTGAAAGTATCTGATTTTGGAATGACAAGGTAAGCCAGTTCCAAAGGGGCAACCAATGAGGGGGTCTTTCAATGCACACCTAAATGCCATCGTAAGTGAAGACCTTTTGGGTATATAGAATGCATTCTGAATTGGGGACTTGAAAACCTGGATCCCCTCCCCCATAGTACCACTTATGACAACTGATGAAACATTTTACCACATTTCCTCACCTGTCAGATGAGATTGGACTTTGGAAATTATCCAGGGTCCTTTTAAGTTCAAAACCCTGATAAATATTTTCTAAACTTACAAATAAATTCCATGAAAGATCCTAAGTATTTAAATATAACATGTCCCAGCCAGATTATTTGGATAAATATTATACATATTTTCAATGAAGTCTCCTCTAGCCCTGTCTGTGTTTTTTCTTAATATATGTACAAATGGGTAGAACGTTAACACTAGGAAAATTTTCATTGTTACGTTTTTTTCTTTATCACCAAGTAAAGCATGACGGTAGACTCTGAGATTCTCTTGGTGGGTGTTCTATCACCACTTCATGATTAGGAGAAATTGTTTTGATTATGATAGCAGTTTTAAACAATGTTTCATTTCCTGATTCTGAGTCCTCATACTATTTAAGCCTCAAAGCCAGTTTTCGTGATTTTGCATAGGAAATGAAGACATACATGCTAGCCTTTCCATTCATCATTTATCAAGCAAGTTTCTACTAAATGCCTAGACCTCGTGGGAGATATTGATATGAATGGGAGAGGCCTTGCCCTCAAAATGCCCACAGTTATTCTAGAGGCAAGTAGGTGTCCCTGACATTGAGACAAAATACAGCTAAAAAGTTGTGCTGACTCAACATAAATTCATATAACTGTGAGGAGGAATGAAGCAGTTTCAAAGAGATCTAAACAATTGACCAAGGCCAGTTCTGTATGTAGCAAACATGGCCCTAAAACACCATAGGAAGATCTGTTATTTTAAGTTTCCAAAATTCAGTATTAGGAAGTGCTCCTCTTCTGGGACTCCTCAATATTGGCAAGGTGTCCCTTTAGCTGTGTGCTAGTTACCATCACTCCAACCACCATATCCTGAGTCACCTGCAGTGACATTAGAAGTTCTCAGAATAGAAGAACTTACACCTTGTTCTCAAAGCTGAAATAGTGACTGATATGGTGGCATCCAGGATATACCTCAAATTCTTTCTCCCTTCAGAAAAATGGGACACAAGGTCTTGCTCTGAATAACAGATCCTAGAGGCCACGCACCCCACCCTTTTGGTCACAAAGCTGTCACATCATTCAGATGTCTGTGACTTAACTTAGTCCTGATGCTTGAAGGGAGGGTTAAGCTGTGAGCAGACCCCAGTCAGGGGTGCCAGTGTAGTTTCTGGGTGTCTTGTGATGTCTGAGGAGCTGAGGAGGCCTGGGGAGGCAAGTATGGAAGCTGCTATATGTAATCTTAGGAAGGTGTTATTTATTATTACTATTACTAATGTTTCAAAGAATAATTTGCCAAACCAGCTTTCTCTGATGTTTTACATTAAATATCCCTAACATATTTTAGTATGTAAAGTTTTCCTATAAATTGGACTCAAAATTTGTTTCCATAATTTTCATTTCCTTATCTTATCTTCCTATTTCATTTTCCTATTTATGAGTCATTATTTGTTTGCTTGTTCTTGTGGGCAAAGATATGGGGTTCCTTTCTATTCATTATATACATAGTATATGCTTATTATAAGAAATATAGCAATGGCGTACAAAGTCAAAAGGAGAATCTGGCCCATACTCCTTCACCCCAATTTTAGCACTAAGATTACCTACTGCTAACACATTTGATTGTTTTTCCACACCTTACTCCTAACTATACTCAATCATAACACAAGTACATTTACTGTTTGTTTAAAAAAAATGGAATCACATTATATATCTATCCTTTTGCACATAACCATATATCATGGGCATCTTCTCATTTTGGCAAATATAGAGCAATCTCATTTTTAAAGGACTGCCTATTGATCTATTATTGTATTAATGTACCATATTATATTTAATCACTTCTCAAAATGTGGATATTAAGACTGTTTCCATTTAAATCATCATTATAAACAAGAGTGTAGTGAATATCCTTGAACATATATTTTTATGGTCTTGATATCTACCTAGGATATTGTTGTCCACTGTTGTTTATAATAGCAGATGGTTAGAAGCCATTTACATGGTTAAACAAATTATGCTAATCCATAAGCGGGAATTAAACCATTAAACAGAATGCTACAAAAGAAAATGTAACCATATAAGGAAAATGTTCTTGATATGCCATTAAAAAAAATAAAAGCAAACCTCAGTAGGACAGAAACCCAATTTTGTACAAATTATATACAGAAAAAAGATTGGAAAGGATAAGGCAAAATGTATCTTGAGGGGTGGAATTACAGGTTGTCTTTGGGGTGGGATTCTGGATGATTTTCTTTTTACATTTTTGTGCTTTTCTCTATTTACCAAACAGTTTGCATTCAGATATTTGGTATTTTGAAAGTTAGATATATTTTTTAACGCTTACAAGCCATAAGCAGCCTCTAGCTAAGCGTATACATTGAGAGGAAGCAAAAGATGCAGAACACCCAAGCATTCGGCTGAGACTGGGTGCCTCTCTGTCCTTCATCAGCCTGTACCGCCACGAGGCAATGGCGGCCAGCACAGGTCTTCCCATTCTGCCAAGCCAAGCAGCTTAAGGTCTGTGTTGATGTTTCCCCCCACAGGTATGTTCTTGACGATCAGTATGTCAGTTCAGTAGGAACAAAGTTTCCGGTCAAGTGGTCAGCCCCAGAGGTGTTTCACTACTTCAAATACAGCAGCAAGTCAGACATATGGGCGTTCGGTAAGAATGTGGCCACACAGGCCTCAGCCCCGTTTTGCAAGCTGGCTTCCACAACAGGAAACCGCAAGAGCAGCAACATCCATTTTTAGCAAAAGCCCTGCGCGCTTACAAAATTACCTGTATGGCGTGTGACGAGCAAGAGATAGAAGATGATCCTTTCTTGGGTCAGTGTTAGAATGTCTGCCACATATTGTATAATTTGCATCCTGCTAGTACCTTCTCATCAAATCTCGTAAAAGCTCTTCTACTGAAGATTTTCAACAATTTTTATGAAGGAGTCATTGAGAACTAAAACTGAGTTTGCGTGAAGTCCAAAACATCGAAGGGTTTATAGTGGAGTCATAGACCTTGGGCGTGATAGCAGCCATGATGATTTTTTTTTTCTGCATTGACCAATTTTGGGAGGCATGCCTATTGTCAAAACCAAACATGACTCAGCGCTCTCTTTGGCTCATACCAGTTTCAACTAGCGCCCTCGTTAAAATTCATCATTTAGATCAGGGGTGAGCAAACCATGATCCAGGACCAAGTCCAGTGGCCCATTTCTGTAACTCAAGTTTTACTGGTACATGGTCATGCCCAGTCCTTTCTGTCTTGTTTCTGGCTGCTTTTGTGCAGCATCAGCAGAGCACAATATTTGTCACAGATACCGCGTGACCCCCAAAAACCTAAAAGCCTTCCTGTGTGACCCTTTATAGAAAAAAGTTTACTAACCTCTATTTTATTAAAAGATATATATTGAAATTTAGTAAAGATAATTAGGAAACAGAAATCATTCTAAATTTGGATTTGGTGGATTTTTTGATATTTTTCTACATTGTGAGGAATGTCAAGCCTATTTACAATCACTGTCAGATGAACCCAGGTTAAATAATCCAAATTATAGTTATAGAATATATTAAATTCAGCTGAGACCCATTTCAAGCTTGTCTTGGTTCTTAAGCATAATTGGCCTTTCTACATGACTGCCTCAAAAAAGCAAAATTTAGCCATTTATTTTTCTATATGACACGATTTTTTAAATAATTATTCCTTTTGTAAAAGCAGTATTGTTCATTGTAAAAAAAATTAATTCAATGTATACACAAAAAGAAAAAACCACAAAGATAGCATTTTGGTGAATATTTGATGTTGTTTTGTGCTGATTACCATGTCAAAATTAGTTTCAATCTTTTTTCAGTTGATATAAAACTTATGAAAGATATTTTAAAAAATCAGCCTGCCTACTCAATAGTTACACCTTGAGATTGAACTAAAAATTGCTTTACCTAGCTTGATTACTTATCTTATGCACCAGGACTTGACTCCTGTTATTTTCTGGCTATTTCCAAAAACTAAATCCATTCTTAAATAATGTGTCCCAAGAAGTATATTCAGAATGAACCAGGGCCTCTACACGTAATTCTCAAGAGGAGCTGCACAGATAATTTAAGCAATGAAATTATTCTCGAGATAAGTGAATAACCTTCCAAAGACAGAGTTGTGAAGGGAGCAAACACTTTTGAATGGTTGTTTTAGACTGTTCGGTTTCTTTTTAAAATGCAGCCACAACACCTTGTAATAAACATTGTTCATAAAATCTGTAGCTCTAAATGTCAAAGAAATTAAAGGTAGTACTTCAGTTATGATTCCAGAACAAACTTCTTCCTTGTTACATATTTCTGGTTTTCCAAGTTTTTGAAGCTGGCTAAGTGTTGAAATTCTTTTGGTTGGCCAGTATGACAGCAAAATGGCCGTGGTTTAGAGAGCAGTTAAAATGCCCGGGGATCTTTTAAGTTGCTCTGTGTGTTTTATTCTATTTAATCCTCACAACAACTCTATGATGTGCAAATATCCTCATGTTAGAGACAGGGACCCTGACTGAAAAGGGTAAGAAATTTGCCCCAATGGCCGAAGGGCGCCTCAAAGGCCACGTCTAACTGACCCCAAATGCCCGTCTGTTGACCACCATGACAAGAACACAGTCTCCACAACACCCTGGATGGGGGACAGTGGACAGCCAGAAATCAAACGCCCAAATGCTGTGTGTTCATTTTCCTGAGAGAGAGAGAGAGAGCCAATGTCTTTCATTAGATTCTCAAAAGGATACCCAACCCACAAAATATTCTGACCCACTATGTCGATAAGAAAAGGAGCAATGCTGCCCATGATTTTATCTTTAAATGTTCACTGAAAGGTAATTTGATTGTGCAATGAAATAGTTGCACACAACGGCCAAGGCAGAGAGAGGGGAGAGTGAGGGCTTCAGTCAGTCACTCCTGAGGGCTGGAGCTGGGTCGTTCGTGGGTTGACCAAGGCCCCAGCCACTTCTCTGAAGCAGCCTGGGAGTCTGAACCCCAAGTAGCTCCCTCTGCATCTGGCCTGGCCATTTACCCATTTACCAGCAAGAAAGGGTGTCTGGGTCTCAGGAAACATGGCAGAGAGGCCCTAGGCATGCGAGGGGATGGCGCAGACCTGCTCTCCACACTCTGTCCCTTTCTGCTAGGACTCATTTCCCAAGGCACCCTCACTCTGACCCGTAGCCTTCCTGACCCGGCATGTGTGTAATGCTCATTCATCAAATCCTGTACCTTCTGACGTCCGCTTTCTTTCCCTGGCATCTGCCGGCCACCCCTCCACGTGCTGCAGGGATCCTGATGTGGGAAGTGTTCAGCCTGGGGAAGCAGCCCTATGACTTGTACGATAACTCCCAGGTGGTCGTGAAGGTCTCCCAGGGCCACAGGCTCTACCGGCCCCAACTGGCGTCGGACACCGTCTACCAGATCATGTACAGCTGCTGGCACGAGGCAAGTGCATCACCTGGGGACACTGGTGGTCACGTTACTGCCAGATGATGCATTTTTGAGGGGAGGCACCTGCTAATGATCAGATAGAAATGGCCCTAGGCCTCTGTGCTCAACAAGCAATGCTGGTGCCAACAATTTAACAACTTATGTTTCGCACTGTTCTAAGAACTTCAGAAATATGAACCCATTGATTCATCAAGGAACACACTATGAGCTAGGTAGTATTATCATAGCTAAAATGAACAAAAGAAACAGAGACCCAGAGAAGTAAAGCGATTTGTCCAAGGTCACATAGCTACTACGAGGCAGGCTGGCTAGTGTCAGGGCCCCTGTTCTTAACCACACTACGGGGTCTCTACCCGAGTGGAAAATGTGTAACAGAGAATATATAACCACATGCAGAGAACACATAATGGACCTGAGTCCATCCTTTCTTCCTACGCCTCCCAAATGCTGAGTAAAAGCGTTCCGTGTGGGTAGAGAATGAGTCTCTTTTGGGTTAGACAGAGCTGAAATTGCAAGGGATTGCTTGCAATCAGTCTTTACATACACACACACACGCATGCATGCACACTGAAAACACCAAGCAGTTTATAAATATACATGTGCAATAGAAACATAGACAAGTACAGGACTTCTTGCTGTCGCCTGTCAGATAGACAAGGGCAGACAAGGGTTTTTGTGGTGAAGCCCTGGCCTCCCTGGCCCTCCTTCCTGGGCCTAGGACGATACCATCCACCGGACAGGGGTCCTGCCAGGAAGAAACTGCCTCCTTCCCACATCTGATCCATAAAAGTGTGCGAATTGTGGCAGAATCCATCGAGAGGGATTTGCACAATCCTGAGGAAGGTTCTGCATAGAGTGAGCATTTTGTACATTTTCGTCTCCCCCTTTTGTATAATTTATTTTGCGACTTTTGAAAACAACATTCCCATTTATCTTTCTCATACTTCTTTGCACAAAGATAAGCATGTGAATATATGTGTGTGTTTCTTACCAAAAATGTAGCAAATTTCTCTCTGCAGGTGTCGACCCTCTAGCAAAGAGCCTATTTTCCCAGTCTTACTACACAGACCATTGTCAAACTTCTGAATTCCTGCCAATCTGCTAGATAAGCAATGGCATTTAGTGCAGCTTTCATGGGTCCCTCTTTCATTATTATATTTTGAAGGGCATTTGTATATCTTTCTGAGAATTATGTGTCTTATTTAGCCCCTTTTTTTCTATCAGGTTTTTGTTTCCCTCGCCTCGCTTTGAAAAATCACTTTATAAAGTGATTGTATTTATTTTATGTTTTCACTTGGGAAATTTGACATCTTTATGATTTGTTCTACTCGAGAACAAACAATGTTTTTCTATGCATTTAAGTCTAATTTATATGTTTCAACAATGTTTGAAAGGTTTCCTCATTTGGGGATACATTGTTGTAAATATTTTATTTCAGTGTTGTTGCTACTGAGAATGGAGTTTTCTCTTCTATTATATCTTCTAATTCATTACTGTACATATATAGAAAGGCTACTGATTTTGCATATTAATTTTATATACTGCTCTCCTGGTGAATTCCTTTATTATTGGGGTTGATTTTATCATTGACTTTCTTCATTCTTCCAGATATATACAATCATATCTTAGGCCACTAAAGACACTTTTTCCATTCTTAGGGCTCTAATTGTTTTCTCTTTAGTGGAAATGTCTGTGGTGTTTCCACATGTTTTAAATTGCCAGCTTTAGGACTGAGGCATAAATATTTTATATATTTTATCTTTATTCTCAACCTTCATAAACTAAACCATTGGTTTGTTGTTGTTGTGTTTTTAATTTAGCTTCCAGAAAAGCGTCCCACATTTCAGCAACTCTTATCTTCTATCGAACCACTTCGGGAAAAAGACAAGCCTTGAAGAAGAAATTAGATCTGATGAGAATGAATATAAATGTTGGCCAACATCTTCGCTCTTTTTAAGAAAAGTAGCAAGGCACAGATGATGTAATCTAGCTAGTTCTTAATGATATTCTGTATGCTGTTTGTCTGTTATATTATCTAGCAATGAACCAGGTAGGAAATAAAAGGTTTTCTTGAAATAGAGGTCAAATTACTAGTTCTGTTTATACTGCTCTTAATATTATACTTCCCAGCCTATAGCAGAAGCAGATTTTCTGATTGTAACATAAAGAGGGTGTGTACCATGTGTAAAGATTGAACGGAATTGAAAATTCACCTGTTGGATATTTGTTCTTTATATCATCACTCTCATAATTAAATATGCTATTAAGAAGTACAGAAATGTGGACATTTGCCTTTATGTTTCCATATCCTCAATCTTTAGCATGCATTAGAATCAAATGGAGAGTTTATTAACCCCGCAGAGACACTGTTAGAGCAGGTCTGAGTGCAGCCTGAGAATTTCTTTTCTTAACAGGCGCCCAAATGTTCTTGTGCATTCAGTAGAGGATTCCCAGGGAAACCTTGCATGTGGTGGGCTTGGTCAGGTGGCCCGTGATTCAATCCAAAGGACAGAATTTTCACCTGATATCCAGATTAGAATAATGACTCTTTATATCATCATGTATATAAAAACTAAAGTTCACAAATATTATCCCATAATATATTAGCTATGTTTCACATAAAGCAAATTTTAAAAGATGTGAAGATAAAACTTAGTGTCTCTTTCCTTATCCTTAACCGTTATCAATCTCGATTCAAGTGTAACCATGATCTTATATCTGGAATTAAATGGTTGCTTTCAAGTCATTTGAAATCTTGAATTTGGGCTATGGGGCTTCTGGCCACTTTGAGAACTGAAATTTCTATATCAGTCTTCCATCTCGACACAAAGCTGCGGAAGTGTGTGTTTACCTTCTGTGGCTATCACTAAAAGGCACTTTAGCTTTAAAACTCTTCCTGGAAATGCCCTCCTCTGCATCCTGCCGCTGAGCCCACCAGTTTCCATCTTTTTTAGAGTCCCTCATTGTCATTTCTATAAAGTCAGAAGGGAGATTGGTTACATGGAGGGCACTATTGCAATGAAAAGACACCTTAATGAAGCCTGCCACTACTTTCTTGCTGTAAATTAAGAGTCCACCTTAACAGACATTCTTTCCTTTCTCATCTGAGTCACGCCCTCGCCCTCCAGCTATTTTGAATGCTCTCTCTTAGTTTGTTTCCTGACATTTAAATGATTCCTTTCTTTTCAGCAGAATTGACTTATAATAGTCTTTTTTTTTTTAACAGAGGCAGCAAATCTCAATTTACAATGAAATGGAACTTTTAAAATAACCACTAGGGCATTTACACATTCTGCAAGCATTTATTAACATGAACCATGTGCCAGGTTCTTTCCTACCCAAGGGGAAAGAAAGAACACAGCCCCACCTCCTCAGTGGGCCACAGTCACGTGGGGGGTGCCAGCCTTTGCTATCCTCCCTGATTCTGTCCACCAGGGACTGCGCACAGACTGTGAAAGCCCCAGAGAAAGACCTCCCAGGCCCAAACTAGGTCTTGCTGGTCTCCCCTTGAAGGTCATTTTCTTATTATTTTTATGTATTTGATCTTCTAAAAATAATCTTCTTTAGAATTAAAGTCATACATGCTTATTGCAAAAAGTCAAACAATACAGAATTGTCTAGTATGAAAAGAGGCCGAAGCCTGCTTAGAAGCCTGGCTCTAAGAATCAAACCAAGTCTACAGCCATGTCACTCTGAGCAAGCCCGATCCTGTCTGCTCTTGAAAGCTAAGCAGGGTCGGGTCTGGTTAGTACTTGGATGGGAGACTACCTAGGAAGACCAGGTGCTGTAGGCATAAAAACTAAAAAACATAAAAAAATAAAAAATAAGGAATTATAAGCTGACAAAGGTCCCTCCAATCTGTGAGGTCAACCAAGAGTTGCTTTGCCTAAAAAAAAAAAAAAAAAAACATGCATAATAATTTTTAAAATGCTGTTTAACCATATTTAGTGATGATATCTGGTACTTATTGTTTTAAAACTTCATCTTCCCCTGACTTGGCTAACTGATCCTCCATCACCATTATCTCTATAGAATTTAAGAACAAAGTTGTCTAACATTATGCTGATCACCACACAGAGTGAGTTGACAGATTCGGATATTTTCATCTATTTAATCCACGGAGTGGATGCTGTGCTTAGAACCGGGCTGGGGGAATCTGAGATACATAAAAACATCAGGCTTAGTTCCTAACCTGAGGGTGTATGTCATCTTAACACAACTCTTTTTAGGCTAATTTTATAACTGCTGTGTAAAACAAAGCTGTTTAAGAAATTGGAATACATTCCAAGACATTTGAGAGGTCAAGGGTCCCAGACAGTGAGACAGTGACCTAGTCGGAAGTGAGGAGACAGAACCCACAGAGACCCTAGCACATAAGTGCCCGTGAGACCACAGGAGTGTGCAAATCTAGTATTTATTGAGTAAATGTTTTGTGCTCAGCACTACACAGATGTTGTGAATGAATACAAAATATTTAAGAGGGTGATATTCAGTTGGGATTTCCACTCACTCCACAGAGAAGAACGGAAGTGAGTTTCTATCAGATGGGGGGCAGAGGGGGGCCGGGTCAAAGAGGCCCTGGGGCTACTTTAATTTTGTCAGGGAGATGATGATAGAGCTTGGAAGTGAGAAGGCAACTCTTCCGACATTCTCCAATTCTTCTCTCTTCTTTAGACTTGTCACCCTGAGGAAGGCACGGGTCCAGTCCAATCATCACTGGGCAAATGACTATAGTGCTTAGATTACACTAATGTGAAGAGGACATGTCATCTTTTATACTTGAATTAAAATAAGGTGAACAATGTGTCATTTTTGACCCCCACAGCTCTATCAGTTCATGTGCGCTGTCCTTAAAAGCCATCCACACAGATTCCATACAAGGCCCTTATACTTACTCCTGCCTTATATCCCCTTTTTATCCCTCAACTCCAGTAACACAACAGACATTTCCATTTCCATCGCCCCTGAAGAGCCGGGGAAGCCAAAGCCATACTTTCCCTATTATTCTCAAAGATAAACATCTCTTTTAGGAAACAGAGGTCAAATGTTGAGGCAGAAATAAACCCTAAAAGTAATGTAAGTGAAAAGGCCCTTTTCCTCAGCATGTCTTCTTGGACAATTTTCCTGAACAGAGCCATGGTTCTAATATTTAATGATCTGTTTATAATCTCATATTTTCTGTAATGTGAAAATAACACTTACATACAATAAAACCACCTCAAGGGGAAATAAAAAAGATTTTTCTAAAACGAAGTCTGAACGTCATCAATATTGTGGAATGCTGGATTATTTTCTCCTTTACTCAGATCCACAGAAGAATAAGGATTTTCTTCGCTTCTTTCTCGATTTTTCCTGTTAAATAAAGTGAAGTCACCTTAATAAAGTGATACTAGAATGACACTTCCTCGCCTGGACTCCACTGGGTCCAGGCATCTTTTATATCTTAGCATCTAATCATGGGTGTATTATTGGCTTATCAGTCCCCTCTTAATGGACTATAAACACCTGCAGAGCACTGGGTTCACTTCCTCAGCCCTGTGATTGTCACCATGGTTGACAGGGCATAGGAAACTGGTTAGAATCTGAGCTCTGGAGTCAGGGAGAGGGGACTTCTGTGCCTCAGTTGGCCTATTCAGAATATGATGACAATTATATGCAGGGTCAATGAAATAATACTTGCAGAACACTCATGGTACCTGGTATATAGTCCTCAATAAATATTAACTGTTATTATTCTTTTTAAAAACTAACTGGTCATTTAGCCAATAGCCTCATTTCAAAGAGCATCCCTACTAAAATCAACTTCCAAAGCATAAAGATCAGGGTAAGACAGCTTTGTAGTACAACAAACAGCTTTGGAAACTGGGCGTATATCTTAATCTGTTACTCATTAGCTGTGTAAACTTGAGACAGTTACTTGGCCTCTCTGAATCTCAGGTTTACATATGCATGAAGGTAATTACATATTTACATCTTAGGCTCGTTGAGAACTTTAATGTATGAAAGTACTGAGCACGGTACTTGGTCTTGTTTTTCTGTGTACCTTCTGTCAACAGTGTGTGAAATGACGGAGGTGTTCCCAAAAATTTGTTTAATGAATTAACTCTGGAATAGTATCTCATGTGCAAAATTTTGGTCTGTAGAAGAGTGCTTCTCAAACTAAAATCTACACAGGGCGGGGGCGGGGGGTGAGGGTCTTACTAAAATGATAATTCTAATTCAACAGGCCTTCCAGAAACCGATCATTTTAGTTGGCTTTGGGAAGGGAACGTAGAGGCAAAGAGTGACAGGAAGACACTATATATGCTTCTGTGTTTTTAAATTTTTAACCATATGGATGTATTCTATTCGATACCTAATTTTTTTTAAATGAAGACACTTTGAGAAACTAAAAATCTCTATAGTGAAGGAAATTGAGCAAAATTGATGGGTGCCTATACAAATTCCATGGAGAACATGTTTAAACAACCTGAAGTGTGCAGAGTTTGTAGGTGCTCTAACATATTATTAACCATAATTACATAAGCCAACAAAAGTAGATGGTTTCTCAAGATCAGGAAAAAAAAATCTAGTGGTAGAGCAAGGCTATAAACCAGGTCTCCAGTGAGCTAAATCCTCAATAAATTTGGATCTTCAACTCAAGAACAGATTAGAGGGTGCCTGACCCATGAACTAATAATGGAGGAGTAAAGATGATTCAAGAGTAGCAGTTCAGAGCAAATCTCTGAGCTCATTCTTAAATGTTTCACAGTTCAAACTCATAATCAATGCCTGAGCCCACTCGCTGCTGAGTTTGCAGTGCCTCTTGGCAGTGGGGACATGATCTTGTGGCCAGGATGGAGTGTCCCTAGGCATGCTAGTAAATTCCAGGCTGGACATTTATAGCGAGGTAGGGCTTGCTAGGAAGGTGAGGTGCTGGTGAATTTCTAGGGGATACATCAGAATATTTGGGAACAAAATTGTCCGAAAAAATAATTGTCCTGTACAATCTACCACTTAACTGCAAATTTTCCAGCTAGTTTTCCTAAAACCTTTCTGTTTTAGGGTCGATGGGTCTGGAAAAGGTCACTTACCTCCTTCGGTCTCTGATCCCGGCAAAGATGAGCAGGACAATACCAATCACCACCAGTCCCATCACGACACCAAAAATAATCAGCCATATGGTGACAGGTGGCTGGTAAGGGGGTCCCAGTGTTGGCTCAATGCCCAGAAACTCCAGGCTGTCATCATTCAGGCGGAAAGCATCATTGATACGGCTCCGGGACATCCTATTCCCCAAAGCAAAACACTTAGGCAGAAGGAACACTTAGGCAAAACAAAACGGCGCGTAATTATTTACTCCTTATATTATTATTCCTGAAAGGATTTTACAGGGCTTATCCTAAGAATGTACACCTTAAAGAGTGATGAAATCAAAGTAGATGAGCAGGTCCAGTGAAAGAGATGAATTTTGACAATTATGCACCTTTCATATCTTGCAACCTGGATTAGGTTTGGGGAGAGCTTCATTGGAAAATTGGTTGCAAGTATGGAAACACGCAAAAGGCTGGCATTTGTTCATTTGTGACTATTGTGTTGCAAAGGCAAAGGCAAAGGACTTCTCTTCTGTCAGACTATTTCTACAATAATTTTATATCAGATCATGGAAAAGGACAATTGGATACTCTTTTAAAAATGAATCCGTTCCTATACCCAGTTGTATTTTCCAAATACAAGATATTGACATTAAGAGGCAGCACCGGGGAGAAACACAGAAAAGGGGCCTTTGACAGTTTCTCCAGCATTGGGATGGGACGTGGCTGAATTTTATAGATAAAAACAAACAGAAAAAGATGAAGCTTCTTTTTAAAACAAAGCAAAATAACGGTGAAATGGAGACTATTCAGGATCGAAACCCAAAGTATCCGGCATCCTATCCTCCTCCCAGATCAGGAAGTCAGAGCCCACCCAGGGAGGGAAAGAGGTCAAAGCAGAATTAGTCATGTAACCGTTGGCAACCTCAGCCTGAAAGTATCTCAAGTCATTCGGGAAACAGGAAGTTTGAGGTCCCCTGCAGCTTGCAGGAGGGCTGGGCTCTTTCGCGGTGATCTCAGCCCCCCAAACAGAACAAGTCGTTTGGAGGCAGTCAGTGAGTCTCTGGGCATGGTTGGGTCACACACCCCAACGTAGATTTCCCAGGCGAACGCACTGCCCAGCGGGTCTCAGTTCTGCCTCCGGAGATGGAGAGCAGCTCACGAGGGCCACCTAGCGGTGGGTATCTTAAGTTTTTTTTTTTTTTAATTGAAGGGGAACTATCTCCATCAATCCATGCTTCACTTTTGCTGTTTTGAGAAACAGCTGAGACAAAGAGGGTGCGGTGTCCTTTCTAAACCCTTCCTGCCCACAGAGAGTCCCTCTCCTCATGCGAGGCTGACTGACGTCTCAAGAAACCTATTCTGGCCTACTTGGTTTCAGACTTTGCTTAGTTAAATCTATGCTACATCCAAGTCCCCATAGCATATGACGGCAATACCTGTCCAAGCCCCTTCTGCACTTAAACTATTTTCCATGAGTGCTGACCAGACTGTCCTCAGCCAGTACCTTTTGCCTTTGCCCCAGAGCATTCTCAGGCCATAAGGGGCCGCCCTGCCTGGAAGCTAAAAATTCGGGGGACTTCACATCACCTGCAAGCAGTTCTCAGCCAGTGACTGATGGGAGGTGATGAATAAATACCCCAGCTATGCTGGGACAATTTGGGTGCATATTCTACAGTCTCCCAAAATTCCCCAGCAGAATGGAGCTCCAGTTGTCCATAGTGGTAATTTGCTCGCTAATATATCACTTATTATCTGCCTTCCATTCTCTGTCTCCTGTCATTGCTTCTTGTGATCACCTCCCAAACAAGCGACTTACAATCCAATCCTCGCCTAAGGCCCTGTATCTGTAGACACCTAAATCAAGACCATTTCCTTGCTATGAGGTTCTCCTGGAATTAAAATCCAAGTTTTTAAAACGAGGTAAAACATGTAAATGACTCAGACCAGTGCCCGGCACCCAGTAGGAGCACACTCAATATTAGTTATCGCTGTATCTGTTAACCCTCCATCTTACATAGTTCAAAAGCAAAATATCACCTGATGGCTCCTTCCACTTCAGTTTTAGGGATGAAGTCAGACACATTGTTAGGCGCAGTGACGAAGAAGTTGAAGGAGATTCTTGGTTTCAGGTCACTCACCCACACATCTTCCTCCCTGTGGAGAAACAAAAGAAGCATCTTCTGTTGTAGCACAGAGGACACGATGAGGAGAATGAAGACTTCCTCTGGTGAAAATGAGACTGGGAGAGGATCGCAGGGTTAAGTAGAGAGATGGGGGGCAGGCCCAACAATGGAAGGATGTAATTGTCCGGAAAAAAGAAACAAAAACTTAACACTGCCCAAAGCACGTGACCTCGACTCCATAAGCTGTGATACCAAGTCTTGGCACTATTGGTTCCACTCCCATACAAGAACCACATTTTTTTTTTACAAAAATTTCCAACTGAAAGCACCAGAGGAATCATTGGTGTCCCAGGATTGTGATAAACAACATGGCAGTGGCTTAGTGACATGAACAGAAGTGGGGCGTTTACATCCTCCAACCCTACTCCACCAACGAAAAGGAGTATCATGTTGCACCCACGGGCAAGGGTAAGGAGTGGGGTTTACAGGACAGTGTGACAAGACTGTGCTGTCACAGCTGCCAGAGTGATCCTAACAACCTAAGGCAGATTATGTAGCTCAAAGCTCTTCTCGCTCAAGATAAGAGCCCAAGTCCTTAGAATGGCTTGTGAGACCCACATGAACTTGCTTCTCCCCTTCCTACCCCCAGACTCCAGGGCTGCCCTTCCCACGGTACCTCCTACTTATCTTCTGCTAGCTCAATCTGCTCCAGCCGTATTGGCCTCCTCGCTGTTCCTTCCACAGGTGAAGCATATTCATTCCTCAGGATCTTTGCACCTGCTACTTTTCCTAACTGAAACATTTCCCCCCGTGGACTGTATTACTGGCTATCTCCCTTGTTTCAAATATTTGCTCAAATAGTCACGAGGCCTTTTCTGACCATTTTAATTAAATTTGAACTCTGTAGACACACATGTGCCAGCACTCTTAAGCCTTTTCCTGTTGTATTTTTCGCTGTAGCACTTACAACCATCTAATTCTACTATATTTCACTTATATAGTTTGTTGATTGTCTGTAACACACACACAAAACATATACAGTAGAATACTAACAAAGGTTGCTGCCTTTTTCTTTCAGTGCTGAGGGTGGATGACAGCATTTAGAGGAGGGAAGGGAAGAGGAAAAGAATAGAGAGGAGGGAAGGGGAGGAGACAGGAGGGAAAAGGAAAGCAGACCAGCATTTAATAAGAGCCATGCTTTTGCAATCCCCAAGTCCTATAAGTCACAATCGCTCCAAAATAGAGTGGCTCAAGTTCTAGGATATCAAAGAAGTTTAAAAGTTATTAGGAGGGTTTTCTTCATTTGAAAGGTTAAGCTTAATATCTTTCAGACTCAAGAATAAGGGAAGTTCTGGTTGAAAGAACTTGAGAGCACAGCAAAATCAACTCACCCAAAAGGAATTGTCAGGTTTTTGACTTTCAGAAAATACTCTCTCATGGCATAGGCGACAGATGACTTGAACAAGTACATTTCATTGTCATTCCATTCATACTGCCAATTCAAAAGAAAAACTCTGCTCAGTAGGGATCACAGGATACTTGCAACATCTGAGCATCTGTAAGCATTATTTGTACATTTTCTAATATTCCAGAGATTCTCGCTATTCAGTAAGTCAGGGAGCTCCAGCTGGAGTGCATATCAAGTATCAGCTGGAGGCCTTGTTAAGTTAATGAATACTGGGTCCCACCCTCAGAGTTTCTAATGCAGAAGGTCTGGGATGAGACCCAAGAACATGCATCTCTAACAAGCTCCCACGTCGTAGTAACGCCGCTGCTAATCAGGCAACCATGCTTTAAGAACCACTGGATTCGCTGATTCTTTTCCTTTAGTTTGATGTAAGCTGAAATGCACACTCTGAAGGCAGGTTTATAGATGTGAGAAATGCAAGTTTGGGTTAAAATGTCCGTATATTGTAGACAAATATGCCGAGCTTTTAGATATGTGTAAAAGGTAAAGAAACTTGAGATTCAAAGGGAAAAATAACTCTTTGTAAACAAGGTCATTTGTTCTTGGTTTGTCAGGGCTAAACAAATAGCTTGCATAGTGTGTTTGCACAGTTCGCATAGTGTATTTGCATAGACTATGAAAAACTGGTTAAAAGAGAAAAAAAGAATTCACTCTTTCCTCCAGTAGCTGGCAGTAGAAATCAGTGAATGGTACAAATTTTGCACCTGTCCTCTTCCTTTTAGGAAAAATAATGACGAAATTTCACAAAAGAATTGTTACATGAACTTCAGCCTGATATCATTCGGGCTTTGGAAAAATTGCTTTGATAGGAATAATAATATTATGAATACTAATACTAATAATATTCTGGTTGCTATTTCTATATTTAAAAAAATAAAGGTGGAGTTCTCAAAAGATCCAGTTGGAGTTTGCCATGAGATAGCTTGAACTGGACAGACATTCTGGCTCTGATGTGTAGTAGTTGCGTTAGAGGTGCATGGTATGGCTCTCGTCTCATCAAAGGAGCCTTTTGCTCAATGAATCAGCCTCAGAGTGTTACACCACCAAACTCTCTGAAGACTATTTACCAATCCCTCAATGCATGGAAAGAACACATGGGACAAATGTCAAGGAAAAAAATATATAATTGAAAAGAATCTAATCTGGATACTTTAAAGTGATGAAGATTTATTAGACGAAGGGAAAGCTAATCAACATATAACAGAAAGAGAAATAATCCCATATTCAATGGTTGTTAAGAAACAGGAAGTTGAACTTGCAGGGTTTGGGAAGTGATGCACCTCCATTTTTATTCTTTCTTTCTTAAATGTTCATTTTTTATTTCTACTT
This sequence comes from Macroglossus sobrinus, assembly GCA_004027375.1. Lineage (NCBI taxonomy): Eukaryota > Metazoa > Chordata > Mammalia > Chiroptera > Pteropodidae > Macroglossus > Macroglossus sobrinus. The sequence goes on along the minus strand of PVKZ01000656.1, from coordinate 64,644 downwards.
TGTTATTGATATTCAGATGTCTTATCCATGAAAATTATACTACAACTACTCTGGAGCCGTGGACCATATTTAATTTCCCAGGAAAACTAAGGGGATAGAAATGCAATCTTTGGATCTATCCAGTGCAAATAACAATCAATTTATGATAGCACCTTGGACTGTTTTATCCAATAGTCCTAGATTGTCCTCCAATCCTGCAAAGCCTTCAGGGTGCCATGCCCCCATCCAGGCCTTTGTTCCCCATCTGCCTGGGACAACCCTCTCCTCTTTCCCAACCAAAGCCACTACTTCTTCAGACTGGCTAACCTGAAACAGGTGTTTAGGAGAAAGCATTAGCCAACTAAAGTAATTCACATTTAGTGTAGGTAATGTGATTTTCTGTAAAATATTGAGTTATCTTGAAATGCATCTCTACATCATCTCTCAAACTTTGCTGTCATTCAAATCACTTGGGAAGCTTTCAAAACTCTGATGCCCAAACTCTGGATGCCACACCCCAGGGCGATTAAGTCAGACTCTCTGGGAATGGGACTCAAACACTAATATTTTGAAAACATCACGTATGACTCCAGTGTGCATCCAGGTTTGAGACACAGTGTTCTAGAGCAGAGCGTCCTAGTCTTTATTATGTCAACAAATGACCCAGGTGCTTGTTAAAATGCAGATTCTGATGAAGCTGGTTGAGGCCTAAGATTCTTCATTTTTAACAAGCTTCCGGGATATAGATGATTGACTAACACAAAGCAAAGCAAAGCTTAATACACTACTTCTAAAGACAAACAACTTCTCAAAATATAACCATGTTCTCTTCCTTGAAGACAAGTCATGGTGATAAGAGTGAGTTGAAAGAGTGAGTATTTGGTATTTAAGATCGAATGTTTTCTTATTGATCTTTAGCCAACATTTTCAAGGTAACAAAGAAAAAGCAGACATAACCAATTCAATAAGGAATGTGTTACTGTGGGGGGAAAAAAAGCCGAAGGCCAGAATCTGGGGTCTTGGTTCTTAAGAGAATCGTGGGGCCCCTTGTCTTTTAGACCACACTGGAATGGGCTAGTTGTGTCCTGGTTAAGGGAGTGTGCTAAAATCATGGACGCACTGTCCAGAATACTCACGGCTTTGTCTCCAAGAGCTGATTTTAAGCTTATCCTCACTTTAATGCTTTGGTCGGCATCTGATTAAAGAGAAATCACAGACCGTCGTTACAGATGACAGATTGACCCTGTGTGTTTATTTCCGCCCCCTCCCAAGATGCCACTAAAATGATAGTAAAGGAATTCTTAAAAAGTTATAAACATACTTCTGGAAAATGAAAAGCCATGGAGGAGTGGTAAGAGCTTTCTCAAGGGTCAGGCAGCCATGGCCTACTATGTACACAGAGGCGGCACAGACCTCAAAGTTCCCAGAGAATCCCAGAGAGACGTGGGATTCAGATACAGCCGGGGCGGAAGGAAGATACTGGACTGCAAACGAGGGGAATGCAAGTGAAGGTACATAAAAGCCACTTTGGGGAACAGTTAATCCTCCTTCCCCAAATGCTCTTGCTTAGAAAAATCACTTGAATGCTGTGTGGCAGCAAACAAGAGTTAATTCAGGAAGGAAGCCCTGGATTCAATGTGGGAATCACCAAAGGGATGACTCTGGATGAAAACTATGGTCCAGACTGAGATAGGAGACTCTAAGAGGAAAGTGTAGGAAAAATGAGATTGAAAAGAAATAGGTCTATTGAAATAGTTGGAGAAAAATTAATGCAATGTAGATAACAAATTAGGCATGCAAAAATAAATGAGGCAATAGAAACTCCAAGACAAACAAAAAGCCACATAAGAAAGAGCATAAAATAGTATATTATTCAGCTCCAAAGACATAATGATGTAAATATTGATTATTTCTTTACTAAGAGTCATTATAAAGGTTTACTGGGAGAATGAGAAAGGGAGCTGGAAGAATAGGCCGAAGTGCATGTCTAAAACTGACCAATAAAGAAATAATAATGTAAACAAATTATGTAAAAATATGAAGGCAACTGCCAGAAAAAAGAGGTAAGAGCATGAAGATTGTTATATCTGTCTTTTAAGAGCAGGATTTGAATACAGTGGGCTGAGGACTGTTATATTCTTTTATTTTAAATATAGAGCTAACAGAGCAGATGAGAAAGAGTCGTTTTCATGAGTACATAGTAGGTACTCAAGAAATATTGTGTTTCCTCCTCGATCAAATGGCAGTTGCCATCATAGCACAGTCAGAAGCAAGGTCTACATAGAGGGACTGTGTCACAGCCCCATGAGACTGGGGCCAGAGAAGACTCGGAGAAGCAGAAAGGGAGCGATTCGAAATGTATCAGCTTGGGGAACCCACATGGACTCCAGTCGGTGCTCCATCCCACGAAGGAATCTCTGTTCTGGTCTTTCAGCCAGGTAAACAAGGGCTCGAAGTAGTTGAGCAGTGGTCTAACATCCATATTCTTTGTTCCTGAGATACTTTCCAATGCTAAGGTCCAGGGTTTTGATTTTCCAAAGCTCAGCATTTCGCTACATTAAGAAAAAGGGAGGGTGGGTTCAGGGCCTTTTAAGGGATTCCAGATGTTCATGTATTTACATGTATGATCTACGGTTTCTACTCTTTGGCTTGGCTAAGTTTGCTCCTGGCAGATGAGAAAATAAGGTGCGCTGATGGATGTATTCATCCTTCAATTTCTCCTCCCTTCCAATTACTGCAAAAAGAGCTCTGTAGTTTTGACATAGAAAAAGGAGGTGGCCTGTCCAGCCATCGCATGATCTAGGTCCTAATGTGATCACAAAAATAAACATGTAATTGATAGATGAGGACATTTTGAGGACAAAATTTTTCTTTTTAGAACAGAGAAATCAAATTTACACCTAGGCATGGAAATGAGTCATTTGGGATAGCAGGAGAGATTTGACATTTGGAAGCATTTCTTACTGGAGCTTCTTCCCAGCTTCAGTGGAATTTGAGATATCACATTTGTGCAGGGGACCTTCATGCTGAGCTATTCGACAAAGGGCTTCTTGAAACTGGAATTCGAAAAGGGTCCTTGTGTAATAACTGTAAAAGAGACAAACAAAAAGGCAGGCCCCTGTTTAGTTGCTGCAGGAGAGTCACCAAAGAGGGCCTATGTTTAAATTCTGAGGCCCTCGTCATCAAAGAGATATGAGTCAAACCTCTTTCTCCAGGAAAACTGAAACATGAACTCTATAGACTCATCATCTACCTGCATTTCCATATCAGCTGATAAAACGCAGTACATTTTGTCAAATGTTAGCTCACATTTGTATTGCGTTTTATACATTTCTAGCCCTTACATATAAATTCTGCCAATCAATCCTTATAGCAGGTCAATAATGTTGTTTTCTCTTAACAGATAAAGAAAGGGACTTAGCAAATTCAAGATCTGGGGCTAATGGAAAAAATATATATCTGGCGCTAATGGGTGAAGAACCTAGATTTTGTGACTTCACATTAAAATCTCTCTCTATTACAATCACTCTGAACTCCATCAGTTATAAAACTACAAACAGAAATACCTGTTTGTTTTTCTCCCAAGGATACTATAAATTCCTTGATGGTGTAGAAAAGATCTCACGTAGTTTTATTTAACCCAATAAATTATGTTGAGTTAAATTATGTTGAGTTAAATTATCATCTATTTTGAGATTTTAGGAGGAGGTGAGTGGAGATGGAAAGAGAAATTATAGCCATCACTTCATAGATCCCTATTCCTTCATCATTAGTACGGCTGTCCATAACCCTATAAGTCAAACAGTAAGAAGAAGACTGTCGCTTACCGGATGAATGAGTAATCATTAGCAACATGGAACAGAGATGCAGGGTCACAGTATGTTTCATCATGGGGCAGAGGTTCCACCACCCCAACCAGCTCTCGCCTTTGCAGAAAAAAAGAAGAAACATTAGCTGTGAGTCGCTGACCGTGAGAAGGTACAGCCGGGAGCAGTCTCATCAACAGATGGCATTTTTACTGGAATTGCTTGTCAGGTGAAATAGACACAGTGCCCAAAATTACAGATTACAGCCCATCACGTGGTTATCTCTGCCTTTTTTAATTCAGCCAGACTATACCATTGGAAAATAGCCGTGTCTTCAAAACACTGATTTAATAAAGTGCATGATAGGGCCAAAAACGTATAATGAAAGCCCTAATAATTCCTCTGTGACACCACGGTTTATGTGCTCTTGGAAGACAGAATTTTGTAATACTGACATCTTACTTATTCTTCAGGGCTAGCTCAAATATCCGCTTCTGTGAGTCCTGCCCGTGTTCCCACCCACCCGTCAGCAGAGCAGACCCCTCCGGCCCCCTTGGTCTTCTCTGCCTGTGCCTCCTTTGCCATTTCTCCATTTTATAATTGTTCACGTACAGCTCTTACAGCTGTACGTGAAACATTGGCAAAGCAGTGAGGAAGTGAGACGGGGCAAGGAAGGCGGCCCCCAAAAGCTGTGTTATCAAGCAAGTTACCTAACGCTTTTAGATAAGCAGCAGATTCATGAGAAAACATTTTACTGATCACATATTCATTGACTTACTTCATTTCCCACCACTTTTTCATCCACTGCTCTTTGGGAATTTCACCCTTAAAGACCATCCACCTCCACTTTTCTAACATGTAAGTAAACGGTAAGGTTCCAACGACATGAAGCGCTTGTTTGAGCAGGAAGTTTATTTCTGTTTCTGAAAGTAAAATGTAAACGGATAAATATTAAGATGAGGATGACAGTGAATGTCTTGTGTTGGATAATTTCCTAATCTCAAAATACTCCTCAAGATAGACTTACTATAAGGATGATGACATGAGAAATATTGACAGTGGACATAATAATATGTATATATTCATTATCTCAGTTAAGGAATTTGAAGTAAAGTCTTGGATAGAACAGGTAAGATAAAGCCACAAGTAAACCTGAATTCTCATTTTTTTCATTAGTTTTAATTGCTTTCCGTAAATACCTCTTATCAGAGCTAATTAGGGCTAGCTCCTCTACTTCCCCAGTCATGCTGTTTATTCTTGTGACTGATGTTTCATTCGAGACTGTACACCTGGCCCGCTATCTGCTACATGACACCCTCTGTGTCATTATTAAAAAAATAAAAATAAAAATAAAAAACAGATGTGGCCAAAAGCCAGCATAATAGAGTGATAAAACAAACAAACAAGAAAGAGCCTCCCCAGAGGAAACCATCTACTAGATTATCAGAAGGACAATGGACTTTAAATGTACAGACACCTTCTTACCTGAGTTTAAAACACTTTAACAAATGTTGTTATTTCATTATCCTTTATCAGCGATGTAAAAAAAGGTGTAGAACTCACTCCAGTGTACAAATGAAGCTCACTGAGATGTGAGCACAGGGATATTATCTACTTGAAACACCACTCTATCTCTGATGTCTAGAAATATGCCTTGCACATAGTATGTACGCAATAAATATTTTTGGAAGAAGAAAGGAAAAGAAGAAGGAGGGATGGAGAGAAAAAATAAAGGAACTTATTTGTTTAACATTAAGGACAGAACCAAAGAAAGAATTTTTCAAACCAGAGGTTTAACCATATTTAGTACTGTTTTAGTGATTCGACCATCTTTGCCTGCTGTCAGGGAAAATATATTTTTTTAATGCTAGAACAAGTAGTTGTCTGTTACTTGACTCGAGAATGAAATGTTAAAATTCGGAAACAGGTGTGGTTACCATGAACTCCTTCTCCTTTTTTGCTCCCTTCGTGGGAGGATGCTCATCCATTTCCCACTCGCTCTGCTTACGGGAACTTTTTCAGACATGACTATGACTTTACACTGACCTACTCCCAGGCCCTCATGAGATCACCAAGATCTGGGCCAGAAATCAAGGCAAAGCGAATTGCCCACACAAGAATGAAGCTCAAGACCTTGACCTCATTGATCAAACCTTCCAACCAGCACAGCTGATGTTTATGTGTCAAATAACTAAAATGAGAGGACAGAAATACATGAAAGAGAAGAACATATTTAGCTCTAAGTATCCTTCTTGTACAAGGGAGAATCAAAAGCTATGGCATCCTCGCTGAAGAAGCTGGATCTTGTGAACATTTGCCATATTCTGTTAAGTCCAAACCATCCAAAGAGAAATAGTCTGCCTCAGGCAAAGATGCTGAAGAATAGCATGGATCTGAGGGGATGTCACAGGGGCAAATTCATGCTTCTGTGACATTTCGGTCCCTTCCAATTTTGATATTCCACCACTGTTTTTCTAACTAAAATTATTGGAGTGATATTGATTAATAAAATCAAATAAGTTTTGAGTATATGATTCCACAGTATGTCATATATATTGCATTGTGTGTTCACCGCCCAAAGTACGATTTCTATCCGTCACCAAATATCTGACCTCTGTTTTTAAACATTCCTATATTTCAAGGTACCCTTTACTTTGCATAATATTATGGGAAAAGCTTTAGATTAGGGTTCTGGTTCTGATTCTGCCACGTTGCTGTTTGACTTTGGGCTAGTTACTTTCCCTCTTGTCTCCAATTTGCTTCCTCTGCAACATGCTTTTAAGAATCTATTTCAGCTCTAAGGCTGTGGGAATTTTTTCCAAGAACCAGAGGGATCCAGTCAGAAACTCTGACACTAATTAGCTAAGTGACCTTGGGTAAGCCGTTTCAGCTCTGTGCTCCTGTTTTCCGTTAGATGTTTCTTGGAGTCCCAAGACCATTTATTCAATGACCTCTCTTATGCCCTTTTGAGAGATACAGAACGACAATTGGCATGTTGTGATAAATACTTAATTTTTTTTACCAGTAGCAATTCCAAGTTACTCATAAATACCGTATGCTTTATGTGGCAAAAATTAAACATGTCCTGTACACAATACTAAATACCTTTGCCCACATCGGACTAAAAAAGTCCCCCAAATAAGCAATGAAAAAATGTCCATACCATTGTCTTCATAAAAATCAGGTGGCAGAAGACCCATGCTTTTCAGATGGGTAGGTGTAGCTACAGAAAGTGAGATGACTTCCCCAACGGCTTCATGAAACCCTTCATTAGCTCCATTTTTTAGCAGGTAGGGTTGTGTGGCATATGCCATGTCATACTGGATGTGTCCCATCTCATGATGGGCTGTCAGGAAGTCCTCCATTTTCACCTTTGTGCACATGAGGATCCTGCATGTAAATGGGCACTGTTAAAATGAATGTCATTGAATTTCATTTGATCATCACAGCAGAGTTGTATGGGATTTTGGTATCATGGATCATCTTTCCAAGATTTATTCACCAGTGAATCTTGAGGCCCTACCTTTTATGTCCTAGAAGTACTAGGTGCTCAATATAATGTGATGGGTGGGGCTGAATCCTGTTCTCCTGCTCACAAGCTAATAGAAAGAAAGATAAGCAGAGTCTACTACTACAAAAATTCTGAGATAAGTACTTTATAAGTGATCGGCAAATGCGACTTTGGGCACAACAGTGAGTGAGTGCAGGCACAGTTTCCTAGAAGCACAAAGAAGGGCATAACCAAGGATGCAATGAGCAATCTGGACCCTAATCGACACAAAGAAGTTAGCCAGGTAGATCACAGGGAGAGATAAGGGGTTGATATTCCTGGACGTGCTCAGTGAGAAAGGCTTGAGAAAAGAATGTGTCATTCAGAATATTGCAAGCAGCCTGGTACAGCCAGAATAAAGAAGCAGTAAGAGAAGGGGCTAGAAACTGGCATTTGGGAACCATTAGCATGTAAGTCAGGGAGTGAATGTGGTGGCCCATGAAGCAGCTGCAGAATGGCAAGGAAAGAGGGCCAAAGACAAAGCCCTGGGAGGTCCCAGTACATACGGAGTAGGGAGAGAAAAATGCTTCAGAGGAGATAGAAAGAGAAGTTAAAGTTCCCGAAGAGGATGGCAATGCAGAGGCCAATGAAAGATAGCATTTCAGAGACAACTTGTAAATGTTATCTAATGATGCCGTAACCCGTATTTAACCCAGTGACATAAGGACGGCACCTGGCAGTTAGGTGATGGTCCTTTTCAACTTGGCAAGAGCAATTTCATTCAGGTAAATTTGGCAGTCATATTCTAGTAGGTTCCCAACTTAATTTTCCTACCACTCTGACCATGTCATCTCCCTAATGAATACCCTTTAAGAACTCCCCACTGCCTAAGAATAAACTCAACCTCCTGTATACACCCCAGTGTGACCTGCTTTTCTAACTTGGTTTTTCTCCATTCTCTTTTGAAACAATCATAAGAATAGCTACTCTATATGTAATGTCTCCTGTATGTAAGATCCTGTAATAGGACACTCACATACACTTCTTCATTTTTAAACCTCACGCTAGCCCTAGAGTCAGTAAAGTATGGCTTGTGCTTGACCACCTGTTTTGATAACTAAGGCTTTATTGGCACATAGCCATGCCCATCTGGTTATGTATTGTCTAGGGCTAAGTAGTTGCTTAGATACCTGCAAAGCCTAAACTATTTACTATCTGACCTTTTATAGAAAAGAATGCTGCTAGGGCCCTGCCCAGATCTGCTTTAGCAGGCAGATCTACCCATCTCCGGGTTGCCCAAGGCACAGCCATTAAAAGCCAATAGCTGCTTCCTTTTAAATTTCCTTTGGAGAAAATGTGAGGGGCCTCAACCTGGAGGTTGTGTCCCCCCACACTCTGGGGGCCATCTGCAGTCAATCACTGACTTAACAGGGGGCTGGTACAAAAGGCTAGCCCTCTTGTCTCCAGCTGTGACCAATTCTGCAGTACAATTATGCTCCAGAGAGCCCCATGGGATGAGGCTGGGGCAAGTCTCCAGCCAAGACGGCACCCTTACTTACCTCTTTCCCTCGCCCCATCCTGCTTCCTTGGCTCCCCTTTGCCTGAGTGCTCTCCCTCAACACGGCACTTACACAAGAATCCCCATCTCAATCCCCAGCTAGAGAACCCAACCTAAGACACATACACACCTGCAACCTGGGAATTACTATTCCACTTTATATAGACAAGGAAACTGAACCCCAGGAAGATTAAGTACATTGCCCAAGGTTGCCTAGTCATTAAGTGACACCTAGGATTCAAAAGCTCATGTTCATTCTGCCATGTCACAGAGCCTTCTACATAGGTTCCCAACTTAATTCTAGCCAAACTTGCTGACTCCAGGACACAATGTCATGTCCTGTCTCTTTGCGTTCAATCTTGCTATTCTCCCATCCCAGTGTCTTCCACCCAGCTTTGTCTGTCCAAACCCTTCTTGTCTTTCAAGCCCAATTCAAAGAACTCCTGAAGAGCCCTGTCTGATCTACCCACTATTCCAAGGGTGGTGAGTTCTCTTTCAATTCCTCATAGAATGTTTCCTATTTTTCCCTTATGACATATACCAACTTTTTCCTTTTTATCCCAGCTTATTTATTCACCTGTGCTGTCTCACTCGCTAGAGGGAAACATGGAGGGGAGGGTTGATGCCTGATTCACCCATCCACCTTCCATAAATGTTAGCATCCAAACTTTCCTAATGGGGGCACCACCATACCCATGTCTATGCAACTCTAATGAGTGCATATTATTGCAAATGATGTAAATTGTGTAAAGGTTCAAGTTAGGGCCTGCTGGCAATCTCCTTTTTCTGGGAAAGCACAGATGTGCTCTCATGGACTCTCAGCTCTTGTTCAAGGAGAATTCAGTCATCTCTTTTGTGCTCAGAGAAGTAGAGAAGGAATCCAAATTCATCCTCATCCTTGCCTCCATTGTCTCCCATTTTAGTATCAGCTATGTAAATATCGGCCTTCCTACCTGAAGTCACCTTTCCCTAGGTCCCAAGCTGTGGGGTGGCAGGCCACTTTCTGGTCATTGCCTGGCTCAGTTAGCATAGATTTTTCCCAGAATTTTTCAGTCATATTAGGAAGGCCAAGAGACACAAAGAAATTCTCAGCCTCCTTGAATATTCTCTTTGCATCCCAGTTCTGAAAAAAAAAAATAAAGAACAGCATTTAATTCTAGCATTAAATAATAATATTCTTTTTGTTGGATATGTACATAGACATAACCTTTCTGGAAGGCAATTTGGCAACATGTATGGATAGTTTTCAAAGTATTTATATTCCTTGTCTCAGTAATCCTGTCTCTAGAGAACTAACCTAGGAAATTCTCAGACATTAGGTCCAAGAATTACATTTGAAGGGATTTTCATTTATTATTTTTAATTAAAATATATTTGACATATCACATTGTGTAAATTTAAGGTGTACAGCATGTCAATTGATTTTTAATGAGGAAAAAAGTAGAAACAACCACTAGAATGAGTAAATAAATAATCATGACTTTGTGGACTGAAAAATATGAATAAATTAGCAAATGAAAATTAGAATATATAAACCACTTATATAGTAGAATCTTAATGAGGAAATGCACAAAAATATTAACAGACTGAGTGACATTGTGTGATGTTTTTTGTCTTTATTCTTCATATTCAAAATATAAACGTAAACAACAATGACCCCTTTGCTAAAAACTAACTCAAGCCAACAATCATCGATTGAGCTCCTTAGAGGGGCAAGGCCCTGGTTTTAGGCTCAGTGGAAGACACAAACAATAATGTGGGCAAGAAGTCATGAGCTTTTGGAACCAAAAAGGTACACATGAGACCCAGTAGCCAATGCGTAGTTGGGCCTTGGCTTCGTACTCTGTATGGGAATCTGAACTTCTAAATGTTCTAGAACTGGAGTGGGGCAGCAGTAGGTTTCTGCCATCTAGCAAACTCTTCTGGAGCCAGTGTCCCTGGAGTTGACCAAGACTTCTTTGGAGATGAGGCCCATATAAAGCAAACTGAGTTTGTATAATTGGCAGATACTTCACAAATCACTTTGAGTGACACGGAAAACTTCCTGATCTCCAAGAACAGTCAAGTCCGGTTTTTCTCCTATGTCAATCTCAGGGATATAAAATAGGATATGACACTATGGCTTTTTATTATTATTATTGACCTCTAAAGGCTTAATGCCATACAATATTGGTATTCACAAGTATGGCACTGTTAAGCAGAATGAATGTATACCAAAACAGTGTAGACTAGTAAGCACAGGTAACACCTATTGAATGAATAATGAATGAATAGAAAACCAGACTGGAAATATTAGAAGTTCTGAGTTCAAACTTTAGTTGGCACTGACTGTCTTTGTAACTTCGGGCAAGTCATTTACCTGAACTTCAGTTTTCTCACCTACAACATGGAACTATCACAATATCTATCCCGATAGTCTCATAGGTTTGCTGTAAAGATAACATTAGAAGAGATGATGGGTGTAAAAACATTTTAGATAGGCTAAGGGGCAACATAAAGATGGGCCTCTTTTGCTGCTCAACTATGAAATGGGGCTAGAACAGCTGCAAGAGCCTGGAGGCCCTTGCACCTTCACATTTTTATTTAGCTACGGATTCTTTCCTTAGGTGAAGATGTCCATTGCATTGCTGCTTACAGATTTAAAACTGTTCACAAGCAGAAGTCCAGCAAAGCCTGAAGTGTGAAGTAAATGATGCTAGAACTACCTGAAGAAATTTTACAATCAATAGAAGTATGACTATGAATTCTACCCAGGAATGTAGACTAGTATCTGAATAAAGAAAAAGATATAATTATAACTTTATAACTTTTATAAAACTATATAATTAGATAAAAGTATATAATTGATTTCATCAATAGAAGGGAACACAAAGAATTTAAACAATCATGCCAAGATGGTAACAGAAAGGTGATTTAAAATTATTTTAAAGACTTGTTTTCAACAATAATAATTTTTTAAATATGCAAACATCTTCTAATGATATCGTTTTTTTTTCATTATTCATAGAGATTACTGACTGATTACTTAGCAATGACTAACTTTAGAAAGAGTGAGGTCAACCAGTTGATAACTCCACATCTTACTGCTTAATGGAAAACTAGGTTATCTCCATTTTTAATATCGCTCAGTAAGATCAATACCCTACCTGTTATTCAAGGTACTTGATGTCATTGACATCGTAAACCTTTTCCATGAAAAGATAGCTACATCAGAAATCAATTTAAATTAGCTTGACATTTTTTATTTTTACATGGTTTCAGATACAAAAGATAGGAAGAGAAGGATGACATAAAAAGTAATGAAGCTGAGGACTTAGATTTGGTTTTCAAGGCTTCTTCTTCCTACCTGGTTCACCATTTCATCCGTAACATCTATGTTTGGTTTTTGTTCAAAAGGTACTGTCAACTGGTACAGATTTATCCAAAATCTACCCCACATATCACCTATTTAAAAAAAGATTTTGTTAATACATGACAAAGACAGCAAAAGTATAGACTTGAAATTTACATAGTGCATTAGGTAAGACTGATAAGCAGGCTATATAGTATTTTAGATTTAATCCAGTCTCTAATTCCTTTTCACTACCGCTTTTTCCCTTCTCTTATTTTAAATGTTCAACTCTCCCTTCTTTTTCTTTCTCCTCTAAACAGTTAAAATTGTAAAAGATTATGTAGTTAAGCAAAACTTGTTAGGGACTCATCCCAGCTTCTCCCATTTAAAATTACAGTTCAAAGACACAATTTATTAAATATACAGAATGCCATAGCTACTATAGATTAGAAATATATTCATATAATCCACCATCCAAGGGACAAAATACTACAAATTAAACTATCAGTAATCCCTAATGTTGGATTCAAGAGAGATCACATAGGTTCATCAATCCGGAATCTCTACTAACTAGTGACTAAGTTCTACTTTTATTACTATACTATAGTAACACACTTAACTGAGTGATATTTCAAACATTTCAAATAAATGTTAAGTTGGGTTTCAAAGCCAGAGACCCTAAGAGGGAAAATGGATCTAGAAAAAGTCAATCTAATAGCTGGACTAAAATCCTGACACCAAAGGAATGGGACAACATAACTACATAAAGAATATTCCAATGAACTCATGTTTTAAGTTCTACGCTTAAATTTTAAAGAAACATCTATTCACTATAGAAATATGTGATAGGTGACGTCAAGCTGAAAAACAATCCACATGTAAAAACCCAAAAGGAACCAAATAAATTGTATGACATGTTTGGGCTTCTAAAACCCAAACATGACCTTAATGTAAATGATTAGAATTACAGTGTCTAGAGCAAAGTCAGCCATTTTTACTCCACGCTGGTCAAACCTCATCTGGGATAACAGTTTAGTTCTTAGCATGATATTTGAAGAGGGACATCAACAATGGATATGTTGTCCAAAGGAGATTAGAAAAGTGAGATCTTAAAGAATGGTTAAAAATCTGTAGAGGACATTTAACTTAAAATACGAAAACAGTGCATACATGATGATAACAATAAAATTAAAATATATTGAGTACATATTCTTGTGCCAGGTACTATGTCATGTCTTCTATGACAGTTATTTACAAATATCTGGAAGCCCATCTTGTAGAAGAATAGAAATACTGTGGGTAACCTCATAACATGGAATTAGACATTATTAATAGAAGTTATTAGAGGGCATGTTGATTCAGTTCCACACAAGGTAGAACTTTCTCATAATGAGTGCCATGTAGCAACAGATTAGTCTACCTTGGAAGGAAAAAAGAGGCACATCACACCAGGCAGGTCTAAGCGGAAACTGAATTACTGAAGAATGCCTGCCAAAGACATTGTAGAGAGTATTGATATACTGCTTTGGAGTAAAAAGTCTCCATAGGTCCTTTGTCTTATTCTCTCCTGCTGAGAGAGTTGGCCGTGGAAAAGAATTAGCTACCAGCAACTTAGTCTGACTGTAGCAAGAATGTTATGTATGCATGAGATGAACTTTCAAACATGTATATTTTCTTTGGCTTCAGCTTCTGGGGTGATGGAAGGGAAGAGGAGGATAGCCACTCTCTGAAGGAAAACTGGGAGGTTCATTAAAGGGCCCCTGGTTTTGTATGGTCTACAAAGGCCCCACAGCTGAATCCAAAGTTATTGGAAGATTGATTTTCCTACTAATCTAGGCATCTTCCTTCATGATGAAGCTATCATTCATTACTCATATGATTCCAAACCAAACAGTTTACAGTAAAAGTAACTGGTCCAGTTTACAATGAACTTATAAACTTTCACTTGGGCTATATCTTAATTCTAGAAAGCCTTGCTCTTATGGCTGACCACATCCGGCCTACCAAGCTTCTTTCCTCTGATATTAAGATATTAAAATTCTAAACTCCACCTCAAGAGCTTAGCCAGCCAACTTAAATAATAAGACTTATTTCGCCCCATTTCCACTTTCAACTGAATTTGGAGTTCCTTCTCTAGTTATCTTAAATAACCCTTTTATCACACAGATTGTGGCCAACAAAATAACTGTTTATGTATAAAATAAAGTAATGCAACAGAGAATAATTTAAAATGGTTTTTCTGTTGAAGACAACGCTTGCAAAACGTGATTTCTATAATGTTACTAATTCCATTCACAGAATTTTTCAAAAGTTGCATGTTGAATCTCACTCCCAAAAACAACTTTATTGGTGGAAATAACATTGAACAAAATTATTTCTTGGAATTTCTTACCAAGTAAATGGGCAGGGAGGCATCCATTTGGACTGATATGGGAAGGGTAGGCATCCATCAACTTTGTCCTCACATAAGCATGAAGTTGTTCATATAATGGTTTAATCTGAAAAGCCCAGGAAGAAAGTTTAAGAGCAAGAGAAGCTTACTTCAGTTTCCAAGCCCCTTCACGAAAAGTAGAAGCTTCTTCAGACAAGTAGAATTTCCCTAAATTCTAATTTCTTCTCCTCTCAAATGCTCTGGGGAGTTTGAAAACATCTCTTCTTCCCAGATATTGATGATGACTAGCTCCACTGCATACAGCAGTAAATATACCTGGAGGAATACCTTAGTCATATGGTAACTGTGTGTTTAACTTTTAGAAAACTGTCGAACTATTTTTCAAAGTAGCTATACCATTTGACATTTCTCTCAGCAGTTTATGGGAGCTCCAATATCTCTACATCCTCACCAGCACTTGGTATTGTCAGTCTTTTTAAATCACAGCCATTCTGGTCATGTGTAGTGGCTTTTAATCATGGTTTTTAATTTATATATTGCCTAATAAAATGGTTTTAGTTGCTTATTTGCCATTCTTTGATAATGTATTTATTCAAAATTTTTGCCCATTTCTTTGGAGGGGGGAGGATTATCCTGCTTTCATTTTTGATAGCTCTGCCCCATTGTGGCTATGAGGAGTAGTTCATATAAGAAGTGTGAAGCGCAGGGGTAAGGGGGGAGATGCAGAGATGAAAATGAAGGAAGAAGGAGACATTAAGAAGTGTCCATGGGACACCTCTACTCACAGGGCTCTCCCTTCCCCATAAAGCGTTCCTTAGTCAATGAGAAGGAAACAGTGGTATTGATTTTCCTGAGGAAGGAAGCAAAAACTATGTCTCTGCTAACAGAGGAAGACAGTGCTGGCCCCAGTTAGTTTGTGAACACCATTCCTTCTTATAATCTAAAAATCCATTCCTTCCTATAATCTTTCCCTCTTATAATCTTGCTGTTGGTAATTGCTGGTTAATGGCTGAAAAGGGGAGGGAAGCAGAGCAAAGCCCATCATCTGTAGGAGTTGCCCTGTTATTCTTTAAAGTCCTTTCAAGCTTTAATATTCCATAACTACAAGGCCTGGGAATGCCTGCCCAGTGTGTTAAGAACAAGCCAGATGTCTTTGGTCATCATCCCTTTTTCCCGTGCACCGCCCAACATCTGTCTCTTTGTACAGTTCCTCGGTTACCTCTGCAAAGGTACGGTCCACATCTTCAATCAACTGGTCACGGCTATAGGCAGTGCCATTTGCCCCCTCTGTTTCATAATCTCCTCTCCAATAATCCCCATAGTCTTCATAATCTGTTTTTAAAAAGGAGAAGGAGAAAAATGTCAGGGAAAGAAAGAGATAAAGAACAGTATGCATAGATTAGCCCTGCCAGGAGGTTTAAAAAAATCCAAAGATCTGTCACCATTTTTATTGTCTTTCTAAATATCAACTCAAAGAGATGTAAATGAATAATAACACTAGCTAAAGTCTGTTAAACACTTGCACTTGCTCTGTGCCAGAAAATTAAATGCATTGTCTCATCTAGTAAGTACAAACACTCTCCGAGACTGATGTTGTTATAATATCCACTGTGCAGATTAACAGCCTGCTCTTAGATGGTTAAATCATGAGTCCAAGGTCACACAACTGGTAAGGCACAGAGGCACAGTCCTAGTCTCCTAACCCTGGATCTCTACTTTCTCTATAGGTCAGTCTGAATCTTTAACTTTAAAACATGTGATTGGATCTGAGTATTTAAATTCTCATTTTGTTCAAGACTCTATATTTTCAAATGTAACCCAACTCACCTCAGACATTGCCACAGTGGACCTGTATGTGTTTGCAAATCACAAGTATACACGGTGCATCTCTGTGCGCTTTATAAAGTATGTCATCATCAGAAAACACGAGCTCATGTTAGGGTATCATCTAATAAAATTTGCAAACATATTTTAATAATTTCTATTTTTACATGCACACTGCCAATGGATGATCAGGAAAGAGAGGATAGAAATAAATATTTGGATGGGAGGATGCAGTGATGAGCTACTGTCTCCAGCTTGCCTGCGGCTTGAGAATATGAGTTTAAGTGCAATGAAAGACATTTAGAAACAACAGATGAGAAATATTTTTTTCTTACTCTACCCCAGGAGGCAGTGAATCACCAAAGCATAAAATTATTCATAATGCCATGGCTTCAGCTCATTACACAAGCAAGAGAATAAGTTAAGAGATATGGAAAATCCTCCCCATGTTAAAATTTTTCGTGACCACATGATTTGAGATATGCTTACAATTGCAGAAAATAATGGGTTTCCAGCCTAAATCAATCTGATTTTTTTCTTTCTGTGACACCACCCTGAGGTAAACACACAAAAGTCCTTTGAGAATGAACTGTGGCTAAATGGGAGCTTAGGTGAGAGATGGTGTCTCTTTCTGAGAAACAGAATCTCTACGGAATACCCAGATGACCCTGGGAGCCTGAGAACTTCCACGCAACTCATTTGTTCAAGGCCCTGTAGTTGAGTCTCAGTCCTGAGCTTTGTAACTGTAGAATGTCAGTTCATCTTCCCTTATTCTCTAGTAGATTCTTCTTTGAGACAGGCGACACAAATTGGTCAGCAGATGATCATTAATTTAGGGATAGCTCTTATATCAAAAAATGACCTTGGTAATTCATGAGAAATAGCCCCACAGCCCCAAAGAGAGCTTCAGGACCTCGACAGACCAGCAAACTTACTCTCTCCTCTTGCCATCTCATTTTTCAGGACCACATACTCTTCATAAAATGGCCTCAGCTGCTTGCCAACCTCAGACCTCCAGCCTTCCCAAGCCCAGAGCCTTTGATTGTAATCCTTGCTGCTTTCCATTATGTCATCCAAACCTGTTATTGCAAAGCACCCAAAGGGAAATAAATGTGAATTTGTAAAATTTTTATTTGTAAGCAATTAAATGAACTTTCACAAATTAAAAGGCAGGCAGACATCAAGGTCATAGAGCTATAAAATGAAATCTCGTGATTCATTTATTTCCTCATCCTTATTATAGTTCCAGATAATTTGTCAGAGAAAATAAAGCATTGATATCATTAAATTACGAAGTTCATTAAATTCCTTGAATGTGACAGACTTTAAAATGAAGTTTTGTTCCAAATGAAAAGTTCATATATGTACTGAAATACACATATATGGAATCTTGTCATCTTTGGATCATCTATCTGAAAGGCACAATGTCATTATGTAACATTGATCTGACTTTTGAAACTTGGAATAAAAAAGTAAATTTCATAATCACTGTTCAAAATGAATAGCCTACCTGGTTCGAGTAACAAACACTCCTGTGGATTATTCGGCTTACACACTTTTCCAGTACTGTAGATGGTGCTCATTGTATTTAGAATCGTGTTCAACTGCAAATTTAAGATAATAAATAATGTTAAAAATGGAAATATGCTAAAGAGAATGCTAATATAAAGATTTTTTTTGGCCATGTGATTTTTTTTATGCCTCAAAATATAGCAATTCACATCTTCTTTGCCAAGTATATTCCTTTATGTAAGGCAGGAATATCTCAGTTAAATGTCCCTACTATCAACTAGCACAGAGCCTTGTAAGCATGTAATAAATATATATGGAGTGACTGAAGTAAACAGATCCACCAAAATCCCCAAAACATTTCTCACCTACTCATGCACAGGGAAGTGCATTTGTTATTTAATTCAGCATTCACTGAGTGCACATTTATTAAACATCTACTATGTCCTACACTCTGACAGTTCTGACAGGCAGCCACGACATCAATAATTACATCATAGAGTGACAAGTGCTATAACTGTCACCAAAAAGTAATGTGACAGTATGGGGAAGAGCGGTATCAATAAGTAAATAACCTAGAGATTCAGGAATGGCTTCAAAGAGGAGGGGACATTAGAGCTGTGTCTTGGAAGAGAAGTGAAAATTGGTCAGGTAGAGAAAAAAGACAGAGAACAAAGCCTAAATGGTGGAAGATGTTGGGAAGGATGGAGTGTTGACATATTGAAGGAAACTAGAGGAGTGGTGCTGACTGAGGGAAGTGGAGGAACTAAGAATGGAGAGGTGAGCAGGAGGCATATCATAAGAGTCCTTCTATGCCATACTGAAAAATTTAAACTTCATCCTGCAGGTAAAGGAGAGCAAAGGTAACCAATTAAAGCAGCGCTACTCTAAGTACGGTCCATGGATCAGTGGAAGTCAGCAAATGGCTCATTTCTATTCTGTGATAAGTACAGTCATTAAAAGGATATATGTTTATAAACTTTGAAATCCATCTGCTATTTCCATGATACCTAGGCGTGCGATCAGTGAACTTAACCAAATATTGATCTGTGATGGATTGGTAACAAAGGAAGAGAAGGAGAAACAGAGGGAGGGAGGGAGAACTGCTTCTCTCCCACAGATGATTTAAGAAGCACTGGACAGAAGGCCCTGTTTCCCCTTCTCCTATTTCTCTTCTTGCACTCCGCTACTAAGTCATTATCCTAAAACATGAACTAGATCCCATGCTTAAAACTTCAATAAGATCCCACAGTCCAAAGGCATCAACCCAAATTCCTTCCCATGGCACAAAACCCTTCATGGTCTCTTTCTCTATCTGCTTTTCCAATCTCCCCCTTCTTCCTCTCCATTGAATTCATGCATCCTTGAGTCTCTCCTCTTCCCAAACACTTCAAGCTCTTACATACATTTCACTGGTTTTCAATCCTGGCTACACACTAAAATTACCTGGGTTCTTTTAAAAATACAATGTCTGGGTTCCACCTAAGCTAGATCAAGTCTGTGTAGACTCTAAGAGACTTATAGGCAAGGTTTCTCATGATGTCTTTGTGAAAAAGTTTGGGAAGCATGGAATGGATAAGATAAAGTGGATTAAATAACTAGTTGGATAATTAGATCCAAGGAATGCAGAATAATAAATATCAACTTGTAGGAAGATATGTGCCATATGGTTTCATCTTTGTTCTTATCATGCATTTTTTCTTTTTATAGATGCAGATTAGAACACAGAGTTCCAGAGGATAAGCAACTGAGAAAGAAGGCTTTGATGTTAAACAGCCAAATATTTTAGATAAAAAAAGATTTCAATAGGTTAGATAAACTATGATCTGCAGACCAAACCCTGCCTGCTGCCCATCGCTGTAAAGTTTTATTGGAACCCAGCCACACCCTAACAGCAGAGTCCACTCATTGTGACAGAGACAATACAGCCCACGAAACCTAAAATATTTACTATCTTTCCCTTTACAGAAAAGTTTGTTGACTCCTGGGCTAGAGAGATGAGATGAGAGACGTTATTTTAAAAGGGGATGAATATAGGCTTTCTTGAATTTAGACAAACTACCCACCTAAGAATAGGATTTTAAAAGGTATCACTTTAGAGCAAGTTGGTAGAAGGGATTCGGAGACTTCATTGACAGTGATGTCAACATGGAATTGGTAAAAAAAAAAAAAAAAAAACAACCTAATATAGTCTTAGACTGTCTTAGTAATATAGAGTACAGGGTGCAGAATGTCACATTCCTGCTTACCTCTTTACAGACCAGAACCAACTCAGAGTGCTGTGTTCAGTTCAAGGATATCGACAAAATGAAGATAGCAACTGAGGCTGATTAGGGCACTCAAAGCAATTGTATAGGGGGAAATTGACAGAGTAAAGAATGTTTAGACTAGAGAACAAAAGACTAACTAGTTTTTTTTTTTAATTTACTGCCTTCATTAACTTAAAAACTATTAACAGAAAGAGCAATTTGGCTTTAGAAGGCAGAACAAAGTGGGGGTAAAGCACTTACTGCTCAGGGAAGGGAGTGTCTTTCCAATCACTAAAGCAATCTGAGCTGAGGTCCTTAGCCACTTGCTAAAGAGGTTGCAGAGGAGAATCAAGAATGAACGCGCGGAAGAATTACACTCCAATATGAGGTTTCTCAAGCTTGGCACTATTGACATTTTGGACCAGATAATTCTTTGTTGTTAGCAGCATCCCTACCCACTAGATGCCAATAGCATCCCTCCCGAGTTGTGAAAACCAAAAATGTCTCCAGACATTGTCAAATGTCCCTGGGAGACAAAATCACCACCCGTTGAGAACCACAGACATAGACTCAGTGTATTCCTCAGGCTGCCTGGTCCTCAGGAAGGTTGCCTCTGGAGAGGGTGTCTATATACACTACTGTGCCCAGACAATCGTGGTTTCACTCTGTATCCTAACATAATTATTACCAGTGTCTTCTTTCACTCTCAAAAAAATTCCAGTATGGATGATAAATTATGTGGTCACCCTACCTAGGCACAGAGCTCTTTTTAATAGCAGCGTTACATTCTTTGCAGATAAATGAAGCAGCCATGCGAGATACTAATGTTTAATATTCCCCAAATATTTCAACTCTTGGGATCAGTGTTAGCATGTTCACATACCCGTTTTGTCTTGTCTGCTGAGAGCACCGATGACCCACTCTGCTGAAGGATCCGTAATTGTAGCTTGAGTATGGGATCCTGAATGTCATCTAGCTGATAATTTTTGGCAAGCTTGGACTGTTCTTCATAAAAGGCAGACAATTTGGCCCTGGCTTCATTCTGAAATGAGAAAAAATTAAATTGAAGTCTGAATGACATTGCTTAAACAGAACAGAAGTCAGAAGATATAGTCCAGAGAACGTCTGGTGGAACATCTAATATTTCTTGAGTGGTTTAGTTCTCTACTTTGCTGAAGGTCAAGGTTTAGGTTAAGAGTGACCAAGCCACTCTTGGTCACTCTCTTTCTGGCCCAATGCCCGGTTTTCCCAAGGGTCCTGTCCCCAGAACTGGAAGTGAATTCTCATAGATGATTCACATTGTAGGGTCCTGTGATTTGTGGCCTTAGCACTGTGACATGGATGAGTTGACCAGGATTCAAGGATGAATACTCTAAAAGGAGAGACTATGAAGCTCAGAGTGGACTTAATGGTGATATGGACCCTCATGTCCATGGGAACCATGAGAAATGAGCACCGGTTTTCAGCAAGCTCGATGGTGCCAAGACTTACCAAAGATTCTGATCTTCAATTACATTCCCCAAGAAGGTTGCCCAGAGTATAGCCATTTGGTAGCCATGATATTTTTTATTTTTTTTATTTTATATTATTTGTCAAAAGAAACCAACAAGCAAGTGATGATTCCAGGACTCACTCAGCCCCTGTCTTTAACATCAGGAGATGAATGGACTCCTTCAGACTTTCTAGTATAGCCTTCCTTCAATGCATAAACTCATTTTCATTTTATCAAAAACTAAAATGAGCAACTACTTTGTATATTGTACTTCTCTAGACCATATAAAAGAGGTAGCATATGAAGCAAGTAAGAGTTCTACTCCTGGACTCAGACACCTCTAACTAGATGTGTGACCTTGGGTAAATTATTCAGTCTCTCTGAATTACAGTCATCTTATCTGTAACATAAGAATAATAATAGGACTTACCTCAAAGAGTAATAAGAGGACTTCAATAAAAATATTCTTGTTAGAGTACCTGATACATCCTATGCATTCAAAACAGTTGGCTATTTTATTACTTATAGAAAAAAGGTCCTTGTCCTTAAATCGCTTACAGTTTTATCAGACAAATAAGATATGCATCGTGACTGTTTCATTAATGATGTATAACAGCATATGATAATGTATTAACTATGAGTGAGCCAAGCAGTTGCTGTTATAGGAAAAGAGAGACTCATGCAGACCATGAGACTTGGTAAGCCCTCACGGAGAAGGTGGGACTTAAGACAGACCTTAAAGTAGGAAAGAGTTGGATGTGTGTAGAGTACTTTGCAAAATAACTTACCTCATTGGATCTCCTTAACAACCCCGCAAGATAGAAAATCATTCTGTCTCCATTTTTCATATGTGCATTAAGGGGCTGACAGAAATAAATAGTGGAGCTAGCAATCAACTGCTAGCATCTGAATCCTGTTTCCTGCAGTGGACAGACTCTAAGATGGCTTCCATTATCTCTACTTCTCAGTCATACGAATATGTGTGATCGCCTCCCCTTGAGTATGATTCACTTCTAACCAGTAGAATATGCCCAAAGTGACAGGTTGAACAAGTTTATGTTCTATAAGATTTCTATCTTTCTGGAAGACTGTCTCCTTTGCTGACTTGGATGCAGCAAGATGTCATGTTGTGAACTACCCTGTGAAAAGGGCCACATGGCAAGGAATTGAGGATGGCCTCTGGATGACATCCTGCAAGAAACTAAGGACCTCAGTCCAGCAGCATACAAGGATGTCAAGCTACCACCAACCACATTAGCTCAGAAGTGGATTCATCCCCCATCGAGCTGCTGGTGAGCCCAAGACCTTGATTGCAACCTATGAGACTCAGAAGCAGAAGATACAGCTAAGCTTTGCCTGGACTCCTGGACTCCTGTGAGTTTATAAGTGTATGTTGCTTCAAGCTGCTAAGCTTGTGGTAATATTTTAGACAATAGATAACTAGTATAGATTCCAGACATGATTGTACTTTCCAGGCCAAGGAATTTCACTTTTATCCTGTGAACGCTAAGAAGTCACTTAAGGGTTTCATGCAGGCATACGACATGAGGAAATGATGCACAGAAGTGGCAACAATGGATCAGACAAGTGATGAAAAGAATAGTGGTAATGGAAATAAAAAATGATTTACCTCTTTATTGAGCTCACATAATCCCTCAGGAACGACTTCTCAATTAATTTTCACAAACAATTGTGAGGTAGTTGTGATGCTGTCCATTTCACAAATGAGCAAAATGAGGCACAGAGTGGGTAAGTAACTTTCCCTAGGTCACACAGCTAGTAATTGGAAGAACCAGGGTGTCAACCCAGGTATATTTATCTCCAAAGATAATGCTCTTTGCCCATTGACCATAGATTGTATTTGACACATTCTAGTCTTCTAACATGCATGAGTGTGAAGGAGACACCTATAGAAAGAGTTTGGTTTACAGCACAGATTCATGTCTGCAGCTCACCACTCACCTCTCAATCCCCACCCTTAATCACCCAATCCAGGATGATTTACTATCAAGCAAAATTTCAGTAACATTTTGAAACCAAATTATAGGAATAATTTTATTCTCAATCTATTTTGGAAACAACTCACAATCCCCAAAAGGTCCCAGTCTTAGAACATTTTTATTATACTGCTTATGTGAACTTTGAAGATATGCTTTATTTATCACTACCATACTACAAATGTTATACTTTAAATCATCAAAAAAAATTACTTTACGTTGCCTTGAATTTTGACCCCTGAGGACATACTGTTCCATCCCAAGCTATTCTTTATTCCAGAGCTCTGGAGATCAGAATTAGTTTTTCATTGATCTCTTGGCTCAATATTCCTTCACCATGCTAGTGGTGTAAATTCAACTCGCAAGCCTATTAAATAACTCACAAGTGAAACCTGAGTCGATCAAGTATCCAGATGAGGACTGGAAATAAAATTGTATTGGAACATAATTACATTTATGTATTGCCTATGGCTGCTTTTGCATTACAATGGCAGTCAAATAGTCTGCATAATCTACTATGGCTGAATTGAACAGAGGTGGGAGAGCCCACAGGCCCAAAAGATTTACTATCTGGCCTGTTGCAGAAAAAGTGTTCTGACCTCTGCCCTAGATCTAATATACATGTACAGGAAATAAAGGGGACAAAAGAGCATGTAAAACAATATGAAGGGGGAATTTCTATAGGACCAAAATTTCAATTATTCCATAAATAAATTGCAAAAAAAAAAAAGTGAGAAAGGGACTGTATAGATTTAAAAAGACTTAAAGTACATCCATCAGACCTATTGCAAGGAGAGAATCTTGCTAGATCCTGATTCAAATAAATCAGGTGAAATTAAAAATATATATATGAGACAGTAGTGTGCATTTGAATGTTGACTAGATATTTGATGATACTGAGGAATTATCATTAAGTTTTTGGCATGGTAGTAGTATTAAGGTTGTTTTAAAAATTCTTCCTTTGAGAGTTACAAGATGAAAGATTTACCTATAAAACTATTTGCTGTTTGGGATTTCCTTCAAAATAATCCAATAAATGTAAGGTTGAGTAGAAAAATAAAAGAAGATTAGTCATAATTGGTGAAGCTGGGGGATGAGTACTAGGAGATTCAATATACTGGTCTCTCTTCTTTTACATGTTTGAAAATTTTTATGATAAAAAGCAAAGAAAAATTTATACTATAGAATACTATTTGGCAATAAAAAAGAACAAAGGAGTGTTACATGCCCCAACATGCAAAGTGAAAGAAGCCAGTCACGAAAGACCACCTATTGTATGAGTCAATTGATCTAAAATGCTCAGAGTAGGCACTTCTGCAGAGGCAGAAAGCAGATTCGTGGTTGCTCGGGGCTGAGAGAGGAAAGAGGAAGAGCGACCGCTACTGGTAGTAATGGTTGTACAATTCTGTAAATATACTAACAAGCATTGAATGGCATACTTTAAATGGATGAATTTTATGGTACATAAATTATATCTCAATAAAGCTGTTGTTTAAAACCTGCAATCATAAAAGCAAAAAAAAATCACCTTATTCCCTAGGTCCTATAACTAGGTCTGAACCCTCCATAGAACTGCTCCAAACCAAAGGATTTAGCAGAATTGATGGAATACTCTTTTTCCCAGTTACCTGGCATACACGAAGAAGCAGTGGCAGTTCCTGCCCACCAGACTATTCTCCTTGGGTATAGCTGGGGGTCGCCTGGCATCCTGTCCAAATGCTTACATCAATGAATAATCGTGCGAAATGTGGGCATAAACATGTCATTTAGAGTTGCTCGAGCTTCATTTCACCCAATTACATCACTAAACTGGGACATGATCAAGTTTTCACGACAAAAGGAGAGTAGTTTGAACAAGGCTTCCAATGCACTAGACTCGTGTTCATCCTCTGCACGTGAACCACATTCATTCATAATTGTTATCTATTGTGCCCATCTACACCCTTACATTTCAAGAGACGAAGAAATAAGTGACTTGCCCAAGGTCTCACAGCCAGATCAGGAGAGTCACAATAGCATCAAATTTCTTGAATCCCATTGTCTTTCCGATACAATGATCTTTCCCCACGTCTGAACCCGTATACAGATAATCATGTGTGTCAGGGAGAATGAGACAGACTCGTCAGAGACGGGAATGAAACCTACATTCCCCTTGGGTAGATAAGAGCAGTTTAAAATTACCCTGAAGGCAAGGAAACAGGTTCAGGAACCAGGCATGCCCAAGGACTCTAGGGATCCCCAGCAGCGAAGGGCTGAAGAAGCCCCAGAGAGCACCCAAAGGGGGAAGTACAGGCACCCTGCTCTCCCTTCACAGCTTCTGATACCTCACCAAGAAATATTTATGAAGCGTTCTCAGGGACCTTCGGGGCACCGAGAGGGTGTTTTTCAACACCCACTGGAGCTGCATGCACAGACATTTGAGGCAGCTGTCCTAGTTACTGCCAAATACTAGAACAATGACCCGGATTGCCTCTGCTGCAATGGGACCTTTTTGCTCTTTTCCAGGAATAACTGTCCAGGGACCTCCTAGGTTGCTACAGAGCTTCTTCTGACTTTGCAACAACAACAACAAAAAAATCCCTTTGATTTACAAAGAACCCTATTTCAAAAATCAAGCCAATAATAAACTTACAAAGAAGAGGTGATGCAGAAAAAGTAATACCATTTTACTGAAAAGATAATTACAGTTTAATTGTGAATATTCGGTCTCAGACAAGTAAAGGGGCAATGTATTATCTAGTACATGACAAGTGTCTGGGAATTAATTTTCACTGAATTTCTGAACTATTTGGAAACCGTGTTTGAACCAAGCTTTTCCCCTTATCTCTATCTGATGGAATTGTCCTAAGTAGGGAGCTTTGGGGATGCCACACTGATCAAATTCTGATGCTTCCTATTATTTTAAGGTATATTCTCAGAATTTTATCTAAAAATCACCATGCTAGGTCAGATCCATAGGCTGGCAAGCCCAAGATTCCGACTCTGAAACATGACTCGAATTTCCCCTCCTGTATTATTTATCTTTTGTTACAATAATATTACATAACAAACAACCAAAACCTCAGCGGCCTAAGTGCTTATTGTTTACGTGCCTGGAATCACTGGAAGTTGCCAGGCAGCTCTGCTGATCTTGACTAGATTGGCTTACAACCTTGGGGGATCCGTTTCTGCTGGGATAACTACTCCGCGTGTCTCTCATTCTTTAGCTGGCTAGGGCAGGCATGTTCTCATGGCAAAGGCAAAGGTGCAAAAGATAAGCCCCATTGTTCAAGTCTATTCTAAGCCTCCACACTCATCACGTCTGCTAATGTCCCTTTTGTCTAAATAAGTCACATGATGGACACAGTCACGTCACCTTCAGCGCGATAGCAATGCAAAATGATAACCTTGGTTACTGATATCGGGAAGAGTAAATATCTGAGTCCATCAGAGCACTTGACCCATTCCTTACCCACAGCGGATTCACAGTCCTTACATTTGCTTAAATACTTCAAGAAGCCATTTATTGTTTTTAAGGTCTCACTTTTTTAGCTGAGTGAATGGCCTAGTTTGTCTATTACTAGCAATGAAAAGGAATGAAATTAAGCTAAATGAAATAAGTCAGATAGAGAAAGACAAACGCTGTACGATTTTATTTATGTGTGGAATCTAAACACTGTATGATTTTACTTATATGTGGAAACAAAACAAAACAAATGAACAAATGAAACAGAAACAGACCCATAGATACAGAGAACAAGCTGATGGTTGCCAAAGGGGAGGGAGGTAGAGGGGGAAAAAAGGGGGAAAAATGGCCTGGTTTTACAAGTCTTACCAGTTTCACCACCTGTAATGTCAATGGCACCTCATCCTGTTTATTGTAAATTCATCTCTTTTGAGCTTTCAAAGGCACCACCTTCCTAGTAGAAAGAGATTTGGCCAATACAATTGTAAACATGCTATCCTTTCTTGTTCCATCTCAGAGTAATTTTTCTTTTTGAGTCAGGCTTTGTACAGTTAATTCTGCTTTCCCTCTGATCCCCTTAAATCATTGCAATTGCTCTCTTTGGGGTAACACTCTCCATTTCTCAAATCTTTAAATCTTCTCTCTTTAAGCATGGCCGCCAGCAGCCTGCCCATCTTGGTATCTCTTATGGTACCATCTATAGTGCCTGCTTCATTAGTGGATATCACTACATGTGATATGAGAATAGAAAAAAGGGCCATTTCCCTCCCTGCCCACTGCCCCCCTCCCCAGGTAACCCATACAGGTGCACCGAGGTGCACTAATGCACCCATCATCACTGCTTGAGGAAGGAGATGTTTGGCCCCTCTTTTGCTACTTGCATTCAAATAGTTTCACGTGCCTTTAAATGGCCCAAACTTTCTTTCATTTTGGCCAATTTTATTTATGCCCTTTCATTTCTGGCCTTTGCTCTCGTCAACTACTGTAATTCAAAAGCGATAGAACTTAATGATCCACAGATCATTTCAGTAAGCCTCGCTACATCTTATTCTATAATAGTCCTTCTCGGCATCTGGGCATTCGACAGAACTGTTACAAGTTCCTTCAGCAACTCTAACTCCCTCTCACACTAATAACGATGTTATCTTATTGTTCTCCTATGCTCACAAGCATCAAGCCCTATTCTGGTTGTTTTTTGAATTAATTCAATCTATACAATGACCCTATAAGGCAGATATGATCATTATGTTACTTTCAAATAGTTTCACGTGCCTTTAAATGGCCCAAACTTTCATTATGTTTTGTCTGTATCATTATGTTACAGACAAAAAGCTAAGGTGCAGAGAGGTCAATTAACTAGCTCAAGTTTGCCCAGCTAGAAAGTGATGGAGCTAGGATTTGGACTTTGGCAGTCTGGACCCAGAGCTCCAAGGCATGATGCTGATATACCTTCATCACCTACAGTACCATTCAGCTAAGCACGAAAACAGATACACTACACACTACAGGCACCTCCAACAGAGATTAAATAAAAAGTGAGAGAAAAGCAACAATGAAGAGATGAAAAGAGGTAGGACCAAAATATGGGACAAGAAAAAAAAATGATCTACTGTGACAATACTGAGCTGTCTAATCTCCTGGATTTCTTTGAGCTTTAGAAAAATAGGAAAAAAAAGGGAAAAAAAACAAGACTGGAGAATGTCAAATGAAACTGTAGGTCTCAGATTTGATCTGTCCAGTGAATGGCAGTAATTTAATTTTAACATGCAAGCTACTAATCACTGGGGAAAAAAAATAAGCTTTTGAACTACGCATTTCAAAGAATGTATTACCGTAAAAATACCACGAAATCTTTTTTTAAATAATGTTGCTCAATTTCCAGCACTAAATGTGTAAGGATACTGCTTTGAGATCTGTGAGAAAAGAAACCTTAAACCCTTGTACTCATCAAACAAAGCATCTTGCTTTCTCAGAGCATTCTGAGATTTGTCAGAAGTCGTTTAATTATATTGTTTTCTTGGAGGGCTCCGGATGGATTCTGTAACCTTCGGGAGTCCCTCAGAACACTGTGACTTGGAAGAAATTTCCAAGTCCAGCCTCACCCGATCCATGGTTAGAAAATTACTTGCTCCCTCTTTCACTAAGCCTCCAGTTGCATTTTTCAGTTAATATATTATTTGAGAAAGTCTTTACATATTCCTGTTGACTTTGCGGGCTTGAAGAAATTATTATCTAAATAATTTATAGCATTTCCATGAAATGCTCTGAAACCCCGACTATGATGAGAATTATTGTGGCGATTTTATGTAGCATGTGCACTGGTGTCCAAGAACCTGGACTGAGACCAGTGAATAACTTTGTAACAATTTTCCAAATGAACCCCAAAGTCAATTAAGTTTAGTCATCTAGGACTCAAGAATCAGAAATATTGAGGCAAATATCCAACCTCCCAACTCAGAGTACATCTTTGATGTCCCTTTTTATTTATATGAGCAGTAATCTAACCTTTAAGAAGCAACAAATACCCCTATGCACCCATGAGCACTCACCATCTTTTGGACATTCTCATCGGTAATATTGGTGTTATAATCCCAAGAAGCAAGTGAACTTTCATAAAATAGGTCTTCAACTTCAGTGTTAAATTTCTCTAAAAATGTCTTGGCCAGTTCCTCAGGAGTAGATTGAGCAGCAGTTACAGCCACAAGGCTGAGAAGGAGCCAGAAAGAGCCTGACATCTTTCTCTGCGCGCCAAGACCCCATTCACTGAACAACTTTCCCTAGAGTAAAACCTCCTCATGAGATCCTCTCTCTCATCAGCCTTTGAACTTGGGTTGGGCACTGAGCAGGGAAGACAGAAAAAAAAAGAAGAAACAGTAAACAATCTGCTGAACCAATATAAAGTTCATCCTGGAGAGGACAGTAAGCATATTTTAGAATGATTTTTTTTTAAGTAAATCAAATAAACAAATGTTACTCATTAATCTCAGAGAATCATCGTTCTTCCAGCTTTTATGGCCAAATCAAAACTTGTGTATTTGGTTAATAAGTTCCTAAAAAGCTGTTAAGAATACCCTGAAGGTGTTATAATTTTACAGTGACCTAGAATTAGGGATCATGGGGC
Source organism: Macroglossus sobrinus (assembly GCA_004027375.1). NCBI lineage: Eukaryota > Metazoa > Chordata > Mammalia > Chiroptera > Pteropodidae > Macroglossus > Macroglossus sobrinus. The sequence goes on along the minus strand of PVKZ01000656.1, from coordinate 34,451 downwards.
TACTGTTGGTACTTCTATGATTTTCAAACAATTCTGTTAATAGTAAGTTATCCTTTCTTTTTATTTCAAGCTCATATTCACAGAAACTGTCTATATGGGTAACATTTTCCCTTCCCAAATAAATACCTTTACCCTTGTCTTTATGGAATTCATTTTCTGATCAATTTTAATTCATGGTCTTTTAAAAACATAAAATAAGACTACCCTCCACTCCACAGTTTAACTCTCCTGATCTGGCTTGGGAAACCTTAAGAAGGCTCATTTTATCTCTTAGATGACCATGCTAACCACTGGTTCTATGGCTGTCTTCATTGTGTGCCTCTTTCCCTTTCACTTACCTTTCAAACCTCAGACAACGCCACAAGGAAGTAAGAATGCCTCTGCATGGGATGAAATCCAAGGAGTGTCCATGTCAAGTTCCTGTCATCCTTAGCCAGGGAATCATGGCAATATAGAGTTCAAAGGGACTTTGGTGGGTATTCTATTGAATCTCAGAAGATGAGTAAGTGTCCTTATTCCTAGGGTGTAGGTATTAGTGTCATAGGTAAAAGAAAGAAGTCACTTTAAATGGCAAGGCTCATGAGCCTGATTGACTCTAATTATGAAACCTTCACACAAGAAAATATTTCTTCACCTAGAAAAACAAGTCTTCCAAGTCCAAGTGAAATGGCAGTAACCAAGCCTTAAAAAAAAAGTTTCCACTAATGGCCCTAATTACAAAGTTGTACATACTATGGTATAATAGAAAAAAATAATTCTAATCAACTGTTCAAAAGGCTTTTCATTATAATATCTCATTTAAGCGTTACAAAAACCTAGAGGTAAATATTTTTATTACCATTATACAGATTATTAAACTGAGGCTCAAAGAAAAATAAATTGCCAAACCTCAATCGGTTAGTAAGTAGTAGAGCCTGGACACTAATGCATGCGGCTTGATTCTAGAGCACAAGCTTTTAAGTCGCAGTTTATAGTCTAAGAGCCATAATTGAAGTGCAGATCAAGAGACAGTGCCCTCAATGAAGATGATGGGTTTGATATTGCCACATCAAAAAGAGGTGGATACTTACTGTCTTTGATATGACTTGAAATATATAATCTTTTAAGAAATAAAGTAATTGACAAATTTAAGTAATTATGATAACGAATGTTAAAAGACAGTGAGATGGGATGGGGGATCACGGAAGTTTCGATAAGGCTCCTCCCACATTCGAGGCATTAAGCAAAAAACGAGTCTAGAGAAGGGGGAACAGCACGTGAGAGTCAACAAGGATTTTAATAAAAGCTGAAACAAAACTCTACTGACGTCACTTCCGGAATGAAGCTCTTGGGTTTAGAACAAAAGGAAGTAGTCTAACTTCAATTCACTGAGGCAGAAAATAAGACGAACATGATCAAATTGAAATGGAGAAAGCAGGATATAAAATCTGAAAGCTAAAAATAGATGGACAAAGAGCCTGAAATAACAGTGAGGCAGGAAAATTCTGGAAGCCAAGACATTTTGAGAAGTGAGAAAAATAGGAGAATGGTCCAAATAACTCTGGAGGAAAACCAGCGCAGTGATGGCTAAGTGCAAGCAGTGACTGTATTGGTGAAATTTTTGTTCAGTCTCCATTGAGAAGATGCTGCTGTTCTGATGGCTACCCAGACGCATTGTCTGAGTCCATCTGAGAACGGAAAGAATCTACTAAAGACCCAGGAGATGGGACCCATGTAAACAATTGGCCTAAAGGAACAGATTCTCTTTGAGAAAGAATGGAGCCAGAAAACATTAGAAACTAGAGAGGCAGGAAACTTGTTCTACTTTTCAAAAGGGCTGAGCATGAAAAGGGCAGAAGGAAGAGCTCTTGGTCCTGATACCTCACAAAACCATGAACTATAACTTGTAGAATGTTGTTTGCACTTGGAAAATATACATCTCTGGCCCTAAATATATATCTATGGATTCACTAGGAACAAGTCAGATGTTGCCTGCCTCATTTCCTTTCTAATAAAACAATAGAATAATAAACAAAGAAACAAAGACACAGAGTATCTTCCATTTCAGTAAGGGATTTAACTACATGTGAAGTTCTACGACAAGAGATCTAAATGTCTCAGAAACAGGTACACACTATTATAGGATGAAGCAGTCCTCTGATCAACAACAGTTCATGTCCAAAACAATAAGAATCTTGATTGAACAATTATTTATTGTCTATCTACTATATGTCAGGCACTATTCTAGATATTGGATGTACACTAATGAATAAGACAGGATAACTTCCTGTGGCTATCACATTAAATGAGGTGGGGTAGAGGAAAGAAACACCTAGCTGATGATAAGTGCTATCTCTGTAATAAGCAGGACAGGAGGATGGGGATGAGAGAGTGACATCTGAGCAAAGACCTAAAGGAAGGGATGAAAGCTATGTTGCTATCTGGAGGAAGATTGTTCCAGGCAGAGGGGACAGCAAAGAGTGGAGGCAGGTCTCAACGTAGAGGCCTTTGTGGCCAGAGTGGTTAAGTGGCAGGGGGTAAAGATGGAGAGGAAGCCGAGGGCCCCACCAGGAGAGCCTTACAGAGACTTGTAAGAGTTTGGCTTTTACTCTGAGGAATGTGGACAGACATTGGAGGGCTTCAAGCGAGACGTGATTTGGCAAAAGTTTTAACCAAATCACTCTCAAGCAAGCAGACACTATGAGGTAAGGGTGGATGCAGGAGGAGTCCAGCCAGAAAACTACTACAGCAGCCCAGACAAGCGGGTTGAATAAAAGCTTAATATGAGCTATAAATCCACTTTGGCTGCCCAACAGAAGGTAAATCCATCTTACATTCTCTTAGACTTTGTTAATAGACATATTGTACACAAAATAATTTAGAGCATTATGCTCATTTCTGAGGACCACAATTTTATAGAGAACCCAGGAGAATATCCAGAGGAAAGTAAATAAGAGTGTAAATGGGTCTAAAATAATGTCATTGGAAGCACATTTCAGACACAGAAGAGAGGACAGAGGATGGACAGCTCTCCTCAATCACAGGAGCGTCATTTATAAGACTTAAGGAGCATAACAGATTTCTTCTGCCAGTATTAGCTATGTGACCTCAGGCAGATAATATTCCCCCTGCACCTAATTTCCTTATTTCAAAGTTGATGACAAGATTATACCCACCTCATAGGAACGTCGTAAGTATTATATAAATTACTACACAAGAACACAGAGAAGAATACTGGGAGCCTAGTAATAAAAGCCACTCAGTAAGAGATGACCCATGTCATAATCAGGGAACTCTTGAGATAAGGGAAATGAGAGAATTGTGCATAGAAGTTCTGTAGAAAACTGTTGTATTCTAAGAAAAAGCAGGGTCACATAAGTAAAACTAAAACGTACTGCCTGGATTGTACCAGTTTGGCATTTTTAAACCATTTAAGGAAGAAATTTTTCTAGAACTTAAATTTCTAAAATTCTATCTTAATCGGGATGTTGCCTGAACATTATTTTACATGTTTTGGGGTTTTTTTACAATGACTCAGTGTCATCATTTTGAACACTGTTTACTGACTAGGCTGTAACATGGTTGTCTTCGATGCTTTACATTAAATGGCTCCAAACAGCTTTATTGCTGTTAACTCTATCTATGCAGGCTCTGAATTCGCTGACAGTTCTTGAAGAATCTGCTCCAGGTAGCCCTGCGTGCCACAAATCCCCTCCCTAGTTCTTATCTACTACCTGCTAAAACATAAATGAAGACAAGATAATTGTGCCTCCCTCTTCATAGCCTCAGACGCCAGGGTGGGTCTCCACTCTGCTGGAGCAAAGTGCATAGACTTTGAGATCCATATTTCCCTTATTGTTCTACTTTTTTACATACTTCCAGCTCTCATAAAAGCTGAGGTTGCCAAAAAGCTTTAGCAACCACTTCCTCTAGTTCCTTGAGTTGAGAGGATAACTTCTGTAAACTTCAGAGAAAGAAAGGATGTTTTGTGTAATTTCTTATCATACAATTGATAGGGTAATGCTTCTGACAAATAAGAAAGGATATCAGGAACAATAAAGCATAGAGAATTTAAAAGTTATGTGCAAAAATAATCTGCATTTAGTACAATTGGTTTTGACCACATATTTATTATATGAAGTGAATGTATGAGTACTTCACAAAAAATGAATAACAAGTTGACTTTCTAGCCCAAAGGAAAAGCTTAAGTTCTTTCCTGTTTACATTTCTAGTTGCCTAGCAATTGCTTTTCCCTACAGATAAAGCAAAGATAATCTTCGTTAACCAAATCGACAAATATTTTCAACAGAGTTCAAATTTGTGAAGACAAACTGGATTCCAGGGAGGTTGTATTGATTATTATTGGTCTGAATTTATGATTGTATGGTGCTTTTCATATAACCCTAACATATTTTCACACCCAGACTGTACAAAATATCAGGTAACACAAGAGCCACTAGTATACATTTACATCTAGAGCCTTAGAAGCAAAACTTGAGCCTTTATCTTAAGTAAAATGGGAATCCATGATAGAGTTTGAACAGAGGAGTGACATGATCTTGCTTGCTTTTGAAAAGAATCATTCTGGCTGCTGTATAAAGAACAGACTACATAGGGGCAAGACCATAGGCAGAGAGACCAGTAAAGAGGCTCTTGCAATAATCCAGGTGAGAGATGATGGTGGCTTGGTGGTAGCAGCAGAATTTGTGAGAGGTGGCTGGATGTCAAATATATTTTAACAGTAAAACCAACAGGATTTATTGCTGAATTGGATGTGGGCTGTGAAAGAAAGAGAGAATCAAGGATCACCACAGGGTGTTTTGGAAGGACACAGTTAACATAAATTTAGATGGAGAACTTTGCAGGTACAAGTTTGGAGGAAAGACTGGGAGTTCAGTCAAGTTTGTGATAACTGTTAGAAATCCAAGTGAGGATGATGAGAAGGCAGTTTGACAGAGTGCTCAGGGATGGAGATAAAAATTTGAGAATTGTCAGCTGGAGATGGTTAGTCAAACATGTCTCTTCAGTTAAGACCAAGAAGAAATCATCTTACTTCTTCAGAATCCCAATGTGCTGGAAAGTATTACTTAGTTCAGATCTCAGGAGGAAAATGGGATGGATAAATAAGGGGAAAAAGTTATTGAAAACAGCCCCCTGCCCTGAGGAGGTGATAAAGGGGAGTTTCAGGAACCTGCCAGAGCTTCACATTCCTTCACTGGTTTATAGCAAAATAGATACATCTCAGGAGTCCAGGGAGGTTGAGTTGAAGCAGGTTCAGAGAAGGCAGCTGACATGAGAGATAGTCAAAATAAAGTGGCTTAGGACAGGCATTTGAAGCATAAAACACTCCTCTTGCAGCCAGCTTCTGCCTCTCAGCGAGGCAGAGAGTGAGAGAAGACTTTTACACTCTGTTTAATATTTCCTAATTGGCTCTAAATATCTTAGAATAAGCGTGCATTCCTATTTGCCTCTACCTTGTTCTTCAGATTGAGTGTAAGAGTCATGTTTTGTGATCCAACTAGCAATGGCCAACAGTAGTTGACTTCTTGAGGTCTAGTAGGGTCTCTTGGAAACACTGTACTTTTCCTTAGTCTTTTAAGTGATTTGTCTGGTCTGGGTCATCAGTGGGGCTCAGTCAAGTTTAGTTACTGGCTCCATCCCCAACTTTCCTGTGTACTCAGAGAAAGTACTCTACCAAGCTGGGAGAGGAGAGCTCAGAGAGCTAATGGAACAATATCCAGATGGAGCCTGTGGTATTAACTCTGAGGTTGGTCCTGGGAAGGCCATAACCTCTCCATTTGTTTTGCTTCCTGCCAATCTGAAAGTTTAGAACTGAAAAAAATATTATGATTCTCTTTTTTTACTTCTTTCTTTTCTTAAATTTTATTATATCTATTTTTTTAAAGTTTATAGAAGCTGTTTTCATAATAGGTCAAACTGAAAACAAATGTCTTTCCACAGTAGAATGAATAAACAAATATAGAATATCATATGGTAGAATACTACTAAGCAAGAAACAAACACTACTGATATATGGAACAACATAGATGACTTTTAAAAACATCTAGAGTGAAAGACACAGACTGATCAAACTACTCTGAAGATCTAGGCATTTCAATATATATCTATTTTACATTAACTAAAAATTTTTGTTTAAAAAGCAGGCACAGAGAAGGTTGAGCAGCCAATGAGTCCCCAGAAACCAGATGACCACCACTCTATAATGGCCCAACACAGGTATCTGTGCCAATCTCACATGTCCTGAATAAAGTGTTATACTCTCAATATAAAAAGAGTACTCTATGTTTTGTGTGGCACTGCCAAAGCAATAAATGTGTAAAAAAAGTATCCTATAAAGAACATTGATGCAAGAATGGTTCAATCATAATGAAAAACCCTCCAGAAAATGAAAGCACCATCCAGTCACGATATGGTTGTTATCAGAAGGTCAAGGATTTCCTGACATATGCGTTAATCAAACATACGTTGGATGATGGCATAGCAGAGAGGAGATAGAGCAGCCCAAGCTTCAGATGGTGGAAGTGAATGAGAGAAAGTTGTGTTGAGCAAAAAGACCTTTAAGTTCTCCTTCCAAACCACAACATTCTGTGATTCATTGAAGAGCTCTTGTTCAAAAGCCCTGAAACCATAGTCACACTTCAGATGCTTCCCCAAAGCCAAAAAGAGGCTACGACTCAATACCAAATGGTCCAGTATGGTTTAATTTGTACAAAAACCACATAAGAAAAAAGTTGCGACTCTTTTCTAGAAACATACTTATGCAAATAACGCTTTGTAAAATATATTTTTTAGTTGACAGTATATATTTTTTTAAATTGTATTTTATTAGTTTCCAGTATATGGTACATTGGTTAGACATTTATATAGTTTATATAAACTATATAAATCCCCTGATTGCTCTCTCTCCTCTGGCTCTCCACCTAGCCAATACATTAATGCTGACAGCATTCCCTATGCTGTGCTCCCCATGCCCGTGACCATCTATCAACTGTTAATTTGTATTTCTTTCTTAATGAGTCAATGAGTGGAGCTCGTGCTACCTGATCACCTCATTTAAATTGATCCTCACCACCACCACCACATAAACATATATTGACACTATAGAGACAACTTTCATCCATTATTTTTCTCCATAGTACTTACCACCATCTACTACACTGTATTGAAAACTATCTGTTTTACTAGTTATTTCTTTATTGTTTATCTCTCCCCAGTATAATATATGCTCCAAGAATACAGGGTTTTATCTCTGTTCTGTTCACTACTATATCCCCAGATGCTTAGGAAAATGTGTGGCACATGATAGGCACCCAATAAATACCTGTTGAATGAAGACATTGTATATAAATCCAGTAGTAAAGAGGAGAAGGAGGGTAGACCTTCTATGTGGCATAATGCATTTTTAATAAGATGCATATTTTCTGTTTGTTTGCCTGTCTACAGGACACAATGGATAGAAACCAGTATCAACTGAAAAAAGGTAGAATTTCTGAAACAAGATGTGATCTGGAAGGTATGATTTAAGTTAATTCGATGAAGATATGAAAGAAAACTAGCATGATTACTATAATCCAGGCACTGGGCTAAATGCCTTACATGTATTAAATCACTGAATCCACCAAATGACTGTGTAAGAAAGGTATTGTTACCACTTTTTTTAATAGATGAAGAAAATCAATTCACTGTCATCAAGCCACTTCTTCCAAGGTCATGCTATTAATAAGTAGAAAGGCCAGGGTTGGACACTGGTCAATCTTTTCCCTGAGCCAGATAGCTCAGCCCACAGTCAAAGTGTTAGGCAACAAGAGAAGTGTGGACCCTCTGGCATTCTATGAACCATCTTTGTCTCAAAACTACCATGGTGACAAAGCTCATTGATGACTGTGAAACTCGGTGTTAGGGAGTGAGGTAAAAGTAATGGCATTCTTCCAGCTGATTTCATTAATTTTTATTTTTTAAAAATGTATTAAATTCATTCATATATTCATTTAATGAAAAATATTGTTCTAATTGGGATATCAAAATAAAATGTTCCATAACAGTATTCTAGAATGTAAGTATAAAACATTCTATAAAAATAATTATTCTAGATTGAGTCGGGAGGTATACATACTCTTTGATCTGAGTCAGCAAAACATGGAGCTAGTTATTCCAGTTTTGCTCATTTATTCCACAATCTGTGTGCTCTGAATTGAAAAGTTTAGAGTGCCATCAAAAGTCCATGCCATTCTTTGAGGAGTTCCTGTTAAAGATGACCCTCATAGCCAGCCATTAACTTTGCCAAAGATGAGACAGCTAAGTGGCCTCAGAAGCCAGAATACCAGCTAAACTGAAAAGCTGCTCTGGCAGTCATATTGGATGCATTTGCTCCCACATGGCAGTATATCAAGAGAATGAGGATGAGATCATTATGATCAGGAGTTCTTAGAGGTGCCACACCTGTTAATAAGAACTCTGGTATTGGAATGGGTGTGTTTATTTCAGAATAAATTAGGCAACAGCAGTTGTAGGGAAGTAAGGTGATTTTGAATCACATGATCTTTAGGATTCTCTGGCAAGTATGACCCAGAACTCTGTTTACCCTTTGAGGTTCCATTTCCATGCCCCATGAAATGATAATGCCACCTCAAATTTCTATGTTAACATATTTGATTCATAACTGATGGCTGCGTGGCCAGTTCAAAGTAGAATATATGATTAACGTGATGGTGAGAATCCAGAAATAAAGTCAATATGCTTGACTGTTTCACAGTTTACTACATTACAAAACTAATATTCCAGAAGTCTGGAGAGAGAAAAAATGGTACGGCAAAGACAGAATGGCACAGCAGAGTGTATGATAATGACTCTACAGTGTATAGAATTCTCTTTTTCGTTTGTTCCCATCTCTGATACACGATATCCCAGATAAGAGCATATTCACATCAGTGGTGCTAGAAGGATTGCAAGCTTCAAGACTGGGAAGCCTTCTTTAGAGACATCAGAGCTCTGAAGAGCTGGGAGGATGAGGGTGAGGCTCAGAAGTAAGCTTACTAGTCATAGAAGGGAGCTTAATTGGGGTTTTGAAGATTTTTCTAGGTTATCCTGCAAGACTGGTACTCTACCCAAAGATGCTAACGTTTATCTGGTTATAAGGTTCCTTTGTTCTCTCTCTCTGGAACCCAAGAAAGTGGGAAATGTGGAGGAAAGTACAATGGCTCTAGTTCCCAAAATCAGAGATGGGGAACGGATAAATGACATTGTAAATCCTCAAGTGCCTAACATCTGAGTTTCAAGGAGGATCAGTCTGAAAGTCAAAAATTGAAGGGTAAAAGTTTTAATGCTATGCCCACATAGATAGATGCACTTGAAGTGATAAGAACTTTTCTAAAGCTTCAGAATCTACCATATTTTAAATCAAAATCTCTTGGCTTTTGATGATACAGGAGATGTAATGTCACCATGAATGTATGAAAACTAGAAGCTAAGTTGGGTAAGAACCTTACTATTACTTTGTTCTTTCTCATTAAAGACCTTCCTAATATTTGCCAGCCTGTCTTCAATTTCTTCAGGAATCTTCTTGGGCTGAGAAATATGTTCAGTGACTAGAAACGATATAACATAAATCCCAGGGCAGCATAAATCTTTTCTGGGGGTAGTCAGAATGTGGCAGAGATCGATACTATTAATTTGAATTCCATCCAGAAAAGAATCAAGGCGTTATGGCCTTGGAATCTGGATAACGCCATTGTGCTACAAGATGTTAGTTTGGGATCTCAGTGATTCCCAATATTTTAATATTGGTTTGCACAAGATTAAGCAAAACCTCAGCAACCTGTGAAAGGATGACATCACTAAGCAATTGAGAAAATTGAAAACTTGAGAAAACACTTGGAGAAACTTTCATATTGACTATCTTTCTCTGCTCAGCCTTGTCACTGGCTTTTGTGATTGGTGTTGTCCAAAGCTTATTTTTCTCTTTCTGCCTCTCCTGTTTTAACACTGGAATCTCCCTAAAATTAGCTGGGAAGTCAATTACAGCTCATTGGATAGATTGATGCTATTCAGGAGATAATTCAGAATCCTCTCTGAATTTATTTGGTCAAGAAGTCCTTAGGCCCAAATTTCACACAGATTCAATATGAACCTGAAATTCAGGGGTAGCTCCAATACTCCATAAGGTGTTTCTGGAAAACCTATGATGCTTAGGAGCATGGGATACTCAAGAGACATTTTTGGGAGTCTGGATTCATGTTCAATAGTAGCATTCTCCTTGGAAAACTGGAGAAATGGTGGAAGAGGGCAAAAATCTCCATTTATTACTCATTTGGGATGTCAACCCTGGCACTCTTCTAAGGAGAAAGCTGCTGGTAGTCAAAAATCAGAGGTAACAAGATAAAAGACAAAGGAAAACATTAGGCTAGATGCTAAGACACTCATCAGTGAGCATTAGGTGCCAGCAATCCAGCACCTCGCAGAGCTCCACCAGGGGCACAGAGCTTCTGGCAGGTATGAAGATGCCGTGGTCAAGCTCCCAACTAGAATGGTGATGGGGTGATGGCTAATGGCAGAACAGATAAAAATTACTTAAGTTTTGTTTAACAAAGAGAGGAGTAGAGATGAGAAAGAGTAAACGAGAGAGAATTCTAGGGCATTTCTAGAGAGTATGGGCTCATCTTTATAGATTACAAATAATGGTTAATATTTATATGTGATGGACTGTGTTAAGCATTTTATAAGCATTATCTTCTTGAGTCCTCACTGTCAACCTATAAATAAGAAACTATTATAATTTCCATTTAATAGGAGTATAAAGACTTAAAGAGGTTAACTAAAGAGCTCAAGTCCAATTAAAAAGTGGAGGTACCCACATTTTACCCCACTTATTTACCATAATGCTCAGCTAATTAGGGAGAGGGACTTGTAAGTATTTACTATAAGATGTCTGTAGCAGATTGCAAAACTACTTCTTCACTCCTCCTTGTATCAACACCGTCTATAATGCGACTTTGCAGTCACTCCCATGGAGAGATATAATGTATTTCCCCTTCTCTTGAATCTGCTTTGGCCAATAGAATGTGGCAGAAGTGATATTGGGCCAATTCTGACTCTAGGTCTCAAGAATCTGCTTTCTCTCCCCATCTCTTTTCTCTTCTATTTTTCCCTCCCCTCCCCTCCCTCTCTTCCCTCCCCTCCCCTCCCATCCTCCTTTCCCCTCCTCTACCCTTTCTTCTTCTCTTTTCTTTTCTCTTCTCTTCTCTCTGAGGGCCAAAATAGCCACCAAGTAAACAAGCCTGAGTTAAACTCCCAGCAAGCGAGAGACCACTGAAGCAGAGATGAGACAACCAACCAAGCTGAGGCCATTCTAGAACACACAGCCTTTAGTCTCCCTGGCAACTGGCTTCAGATGCATGAGTGAGAGCAGCTGAGACCAAAAGAACTTCTCAGGTGAGCCCAGACAACACTGTCAACCCATAGAATCATGAATTAAATAAATGGCTGTTGTTTCATGCTATGGAGTTTTGGGGTGGCTTTTAATGTAGTAAAAGCTAACTGATACATTCTCTTAATAATTTCACCAAGGTCTTTCTTTCCAAATTATCTATTCAGTCAGGATGCTTTTGGGCTGCATCTAAGATCTTACTCAAATGGCTTAAACAATAAGAAAAGCATTAACTCACACAAATAAAAGATCACGATAGGTTAAATCCAGAGTTAGTTAATTTAGTGGCTTAATAATATCATCAAAGACCCAGGTTTCTTCCATCTTTCCACTGTGCTACCTTCAGCACGTTGACCTCTGCTCTGATTAAAGCTTCTCTCATGGTCACAAAAATGGCTACATTCATTTCAGGCATCACATCTGGAAATGACAACATGGAAAAGAGGAATTGTTTCTTTCTGTGAATCTCTTTTTCAATGAATTTTTTTAATAACAAAGGAAACTTCCCTAGGGGTCTTGGATAATTGGCTTAGACTACTCAAGATTTACATCTGATTTGTTTTGGAGAATGGCGGATATCCAACTAAACTTGGCTCTGCCTTAAGGAAGGAGAAAGCGGTATTTTTCATATAGGTAATATAAGCAGTGCTTGTTCTACCCATTTTCTGTAGAAATTTTATTCCAATCATGAATTTGAGTTTGTATACATTTCAGGCACAGAAGACAGAACTTGTAAGATCTTCCTGAATTGCGCCTTGGTCTGAAGGGGATTCCATCTTAGTATTGATATCATGCTGACGCCTCTACCCACTGACAATATATGATATAACCAGATAAGAGAGGGCAAACAGTGTTAACTACTTGCCCAATAAATGAGATGGATGAGAGCGTGCAAATCATGTAGAACACATAATCTTTGGCTCATACAGCCTGTGTTGGTGGGAAAATTTACTCAGATGACACAGATAAAAGATGATGTGAATGCACTCTGATTTGTAAGATTACAGAACTTTTCATGGTTTCAGAGAAATAGAAGGTTAGAGTGGGCTCAAGGGGACAGGTTGGTTTATCCAAAGGAGATGAGACTGAATCATACAGACTAATAGTACTAATAACAGTAACAATAATAACATCCAAACTTTATTGAATGTTCATTATGTGCCAGGCAGAGTTTAACTGTTTTACATATGCTCCCTCATTTAACCCCCACAACAACTCTATGAGGTAAGCAAGCGAACCATCCTCATTTTCTAGATAAAGAAACTGAGGCACAGAATCAAGATTGCAAAACTGGAAGGCAATGGAACTGGGATTCAAATCTCAGTAGTCTGGCTTCAAGTTCATACTCTTTGTAGTCAGAAAAAACTTTTTGAAAGAATTCTTATTGCAGGCCTGGAAGAGAAGACAGTCAAGGCATGAAAAGGCATAAAAGGTATGGCTATGGTCCTAGGATGACATCAAACTTGCCTGAATTATAAACAGACTTTCTCCTTATACTTCTTATACTGCACTTACCATGATCTTCACTGAGGAGAGACCATTGGTACTCTACCCTATCTTGGTAAAAAGCTATGTTTTTCTTAGTAAGGTAAGAATGTTCAAGAATAGAGACTAATTAGAGATCATAGATTCACATGTGACAACCTCAGATGGCATAGCAGTAATTTTGTTCTCTTCAAAGAAAATCCAGATCAGTACTACAGAGCAATGTTTCTCAACCAGGATGATGTTGCCTCCAGAGAAGAATTGGCAATGTCTGGGGACATTTTTGGTTGTCACAATCTAGTGGGTAGAGGTCAAGGATGCTGCTAAATACTGTACAATGCACAAGGCAGCTCCCCACAAACAAGAACTATTCGGCCCCAAATACCAAGTGCTGAGGGTTAAGGGACCCTCATCTAGATAGCGCTGTGAATATAGGGGTCTCAAGAACTGATGTGTGGTCATGAATCCACCTCTCCACGTATCAATCAGGGCCAAGCAGAATAGTAAATTATCTGCTCCCAGTAGCAAGGCTGCCAAGGCATTGAGGCATAAAGAACCTAATCCCGTTTAGACATGTATATGTATATGGACGTATATGCACTGGTCTCATTACGTACTGGGGATGTAATGTTCAGCACAGATGACATGTTCAAGCCATTCTAGGAAGAGGAGTTGATGACTAAAAGTAGAACAGGGTAATTAAAACATGGAAACTGAAAGAATCAATCACTATAAATCCTCTAATTCAATAAATGAACATTGTTAAGCACTGTATGATTTGGGGCAAAATATTCCAATTTGCTTAGTGTCTGTTTCTTCTTTTGTTCAATAGGATTAGTAATACTTGCTATTGAATGAAATAAATCATGAATAAAACTTTTATGATTTTTGTAAGAAGTGATATTGAAACTTCAGTCCACAAAGAAAATATTGTACTATATGGATAAATATTCATATCCATAATGACTAAAAATTTTAGAAGGAAGACAACATATCCATCTGGAAAAAAGTATAGATCTGTCAGGGAAATGGTGAAAGGGAATACATAGATATATGTAAGGCACTTATTTGGATTCTCGATACAAAGGATAAAAGAACTACAAAACTATGAGAAAGACTACAAAGTACACTGATTTCTAGCCCACAAACACCCTCAATTCCTGCCCTCCTCCCCAAAGGAGTCTGGTATAATACTTGGGGAGATTTTGTAAAGAGCATTTTATTTGCTGATCTATTGGAATGTGCTGTGTCAAAGCATTATGTTTGAAACTATATCCTGAGACTTTCTGCAATCATTGTACAACTAAAATGAACCTTGGTATTCCCCTTTATGGCTAAGCAGATGATAATCTAGCAAGCAAATACTATAACATGTGATGAGAATTTAATATGAGCCTCAATCACCTTCGGAAGGATGGCAAAGGTATTAACATTGACAAGCCTCTGTCACACCTGAGCAAGCAGATGTTAGTTCTTATACTCATTAGTTTAAATTTTCTTTAGTTCTTCAAAAAAACATGTTAGATTGCTCATGGAACTGTACTAAATAAAAGGCCAAGGCTTATGGTATGAATGAATTGTTCCACTGCTGCTTATGGCCTTGGCCTCCCAGGGACCTTTGAGTCTGCTTGTAAGAGCTCCAAGAAATAAAGAAATGGGATAAGTGACTCATCCCTATATACCTGGCAGATAATTCACAGACTCCAACTCTCAATGTAAGCGAGTCTAAGTATCATTAGAATTTGACCAGGTACACAAAGGTCTACCATATTGACTAGTTAATTCAATAAAAGTTTGTCCATCCAGTCACAGTTTTTTAACTGAATTGATTGGTAGGCCTGTTGATTTCAGTAAGTGTCAACTGGTTCATGGATAGTCATAGACTCAAAAAAGAAGAGAGTAATAATTAAAAAATATAATCATTATTACCTAATTGAGTTAAAGTTAATAGTGGGATAATTAGTTGAGTTACCACAAGTTTCCCTCTGTCTCTGTCTCTCCGTATCTGTCTCTCTCTTTAGGGATTATATAGGACAATACCTTCTGGGGGAAAATTCTGGTATTATCAGAGCTAGGAGTTAGGTGTACTTGGAAGGTTTTCCTTTACAATTACACTAGCAGAGTTTTATAGGTTTTTAAAAATTTTCTTTGTGTTGAAAATGCAAATAGATACTTTATATTCCTATCCACTATCTCCCTACCAGATCTACGTGTGGTTGTGTCTTTCTAGGTGGGTAGGTTATGTACCTCTGACATTCAGCCATAATAGATATAAATATAAATTTCTAAAGTAAAGCATTTCACTTAAATAAACTCTTTTATTCTCCTTTATGGCCTCAAGTTAGATAGTCTTAATATCAATAATAAATAAAAATTTCATTCACAGAGCTGATTTGATTAATTTTGCTTCTTTATTTAATTCTATTCTCACAATAACCCTTTGGGCAGATAGGGCAGGTATTGGTTCCTTTTTAAAGCTAGTCTATTTACATCAAATGGAGACTAGTTATTTCACTCTATTGCCTCCTCTCCACTTTTATAAATCCCTGCTCACCTGGGGCCACCCAATTAGTAGATGGTGATGTTCGGATTAGAACTGAGGCAGTACAAGTAATATTGAGCACATACCGTGTATTAATCTACTCCCAGTAGAATCTTATTACCAAATATTTGAATGTTTCTGCATTCAAAAATATTAAATACAATAAATAAAGATAATATAGAACATTATATCTATTCGGGTCAGATGTTGCTGCCAAATAGTTTTTAGAGGTTTTTGAAAATTTGAAGCTTCAGATAAGAGGTTGTGGATATGTATTCCCTTAGCCCTGATGCACTCTGCTACTATGAGAAGCGATTGATCGTTTAATGTACAATGACTGCTTGCACACTTTTGCTCACTTACTCCAAGGCTTCTCTGAATGGGAACCCATTGGTGGTCATCAAAGAGAACCATTAACCCCAAGTATTTTCTCCATCACCTTCATTATGCACAAGATGCAAATCTCTTCTTTGTTTCACTACTGAGAGCTAAGAAAAGCACTCGATTTTTCACCTATTTCTTTCTCTTTGAACTTCCCCATATCATAGCAAATTCAAGAAGGGACATGTGTTAAAGGAGGGGGATGGGCTGCCCCCTACACTGTAGATGAGTCAAAAAGATTCAGAAGGGTGAAGACCAAGAAACTGTGACCTTTACAATAAAAAATTCACTAGTGACCTTTGAGGGAAAGGTTTTCTTGGGGTTATGGGAATAGAAGCCACAATGTAAAGAGTTGGGGAGAAAGTTAATGATGGTGAAACCAAGACAGTGAATATAAACCAAGACAGTGAATATAAACCAAATTTTTAATTAGCCAGAATCGGTGTCTTTTAAAGGTTTTCAGAGTATAAGCTCCTTTTACTAGATCCATGTACTTTCTTATTCTTCCATTAAAACCTGCTTTTCCTCAAGCACTGACAATCGAAATATAATCAAAGCTGGTCCTTATTAAATTGTCTCTTTTTTTATTTGTTTTCATTAAATTGCTGGCATTACAACAATTTGTCTTCTAATATTTTACATCATAAACCTACATTATTTCAGCTGTATCATGGGTTAATGTGACCCTGTGAGCTGGCCTGAAGGCAGTCTTAGTATGTATGACGCATTTATATGGAACATCTTTTCTTAATTTCCAAAGAACTGACTAGCAAGCTAATAGCTCGAACCATAGAAAATTGCTATTTTTTATAGGTCAAAAGTGATTGCACAGCAGCAATTTCATATGGTTCGACCCCATAAGTTTTCAAAGGCAACCTTGATAAGAATTGAATATTGCCACAATCCTTCATCGTTCACTAATTACGGTGGGCTGTAAACCACTGTTTTAGAATGACCAGTGGAGTATAGGAGCAATTAAGACACGAGTCTTAATTGAACTTTTGCTAAATTTTGCAAATAAGGGCCAATTGTTCACTGTAGCAAGGCACTTGTCAATGGCACCTTGTAGGCTTGCTTGCTTCTAGTCGCCTAGTGTTCACCTTTGTTCTATGCCATTCCCAGGAGCAATTGTTCCACCCTTTTCCACAGACTTTGATATGACCTAGTCCTGTTGTCCTGGTAATCTACTTTCAGACTGGGACATAGGACAGTAGAAACTTGAAAAAAAAAAAGTATCACCCTCTCTGAATCTGATGAAATGTCTACCTTCATCCAATACCCCACATCCATATTCCTATTATATGTTCACTAATTTTCAAAAAGTATAAGGGGTAACATGTAGGGACACGGTTGTCATTTCTTTACTGCTCAAACTGCTCTACTGCCCAGTACCACCACAGAGTTACACCAACTATTTTCACCTTACGACTGCCCCCACTGTGTTCGAATAAAGAGGAGACTAATACTTTATTAACTGGCTCTTATTCTATACTCATAATTGATATAAAATACTTTTTAAAACAATGCTATGAAAATAAAGAGCAAAATAACTAAATAACTAACAACTAGAAAGAATTCATTCACTCATTTGTTCATTCATTCAAGCCAAATGCCCCTAAAAGAGAACGGTACTCTTAGAAATAAACTTAATCTTGCCATAAATAATGAATGGGTCCTTTCTAGGACATTCTTCTTCTGTTTATATTTTCTGAACCTAGCATGATATCTTACATAGAGTGGATATTGAATAAATTCTTGAGGCAGGCAGGAAGGAAAGAACAAAGGAAGGATAGTAGAAAAGAAGAAAACTTCCTTGCATTTGCTTATGTAATTGAGGTAACTAGATCTATTTTTTATGAAGGAAAACAAGATGTAAAATGAAAAATAAAATATTACGTAAAGGGGCCCCATGGATTTGAAGTAAGGACTGAGGATTTCAACTAAGGAATTTTTTCAATCTTTTTTGGTTCTTAACATATGTTTTCTCTCTTATTCCTTGTTTTTCTCTCTTGTTCCTTATCCATGAATGATAAGTGTGTACATTTCACTCGGTGACATTCACATCTGGAATCTGATCACGTATCATTCTAAATTCAAGAACTCACTGTATTCTTTTATATAGTGATATTTTATATTAGTCCTTGTGGAAAATATGGAAAATAAAACTATACCAAACCCCTTCCCCCAATTTTTGCTTTTACAATACTTCTGCGAAACAAGTCCAGATATCACCATCCCAGCTAATTTTTTTCTGTAGTGACTTAATTTTCAGACACTTCCGTCTTTCCGGTTTCATTATAATTTTTGCTAAGGACTTGGAGACTGGAATGACAGCTATATTTCCAATTGCTTTACAACATTTTATTTCCATGACATATCACTTTGCAATGTGTTCCCTTGTGGCACATTACGGGATCATTAAATTAAAAATGAAATGTGTAGTTGATGATTGACTGCTCTCTAATTACCCAGGGTGTTTGTCAAAGGCAGTAGGCAGGAGACATAAGCTCCATTTTGATGTTATATTGACTGTCACGTTTACAGCACATCTCTGCCTGCATAGAAAACTTCCCTGACAAGTATATTTAGTGGAGCAGACCTTTGCAAGTGAAATAAATCCCCCTCATCATCAGAATAAGCAGTGAAGAAAATGATTTAGTGATCAAATTGGTTTATCCATGCCTTAAAAATAAGAAATCTTCCTTGAGTTATTTTCCAAAAACAATTAGCAGAATGTCAAAACCATAATAAATGTTTTTGAAAAATAAATAAACAAACAAATAAATAAGAAATCTACCTAAGATCAGAGTTTTGGAACCATTTTTTTCCATTATTAGGACATTTTAGACATCTTTTCCTAATAGCTCACCCATGCAATTTTAATGTGATATACTTTGTATCTGTTTATGTACTATAATCCTTTGGAGGACTATAGACCATTGTAATAGCTAAACATTTTTCTCCCTACCAAGAACAATTTTCATCCTCTTGAGAATGCATGTATTTGATTATGCTTGCTAGTACACACTGATTGAATTCACATGATGTTTCAATAATTCTATATGGAAAGTTACCTTATTCTGGATATATAGGTCAAGAGAATGTAAGAAAATGGTTCTTTAGTAAATCACATATTGTCAACTAAGAGATCAAATCTCATTCCTCTCCTAAAAATAAGGAAGCCCTAGTAATTTTAAAGAGCATGTGGTTCCCAAGTAAAAATAGTGTCCAGGTCGTAAATCTTGCACACACAGATTCAAACTCCTGCCCGTACAGAGAGAGGGGCAGGCTTTGCTCTCAGAAGGGATGACTGTGAGCGTGCACCGTCTCATTTGCTTGTCTATGCGCACGCATTTATTGAGCTCTGAGTGTGTAGACTTTAAGCTCCATGACAGCAGGAATTGTGTTCGATTTTGCTCACCATTATAGA